>JAINUG010000042.1:3014085-3714085 GCA_029706075.1 Aldrovandia affinis
CCGCTGCCCCTTTGCCCTCCTTGGCTGAAATGCCCCCTGACCAAATACATAAATATTAATTATTATTATTATTATTTATTATATAGCCCTTTTTCTTGGTTTGAGCCACTGCCCCTCAAAATGTCTGTGCACGCCCCTGGGCATGAGTACTTGAGACACTCAAGTACTTGACTGAGTGGTGGTGCTTAAGTATTAATATAGTACTCAAGCTGACTTGAAAATAAACATGTGAGTTTGAGTGAGACAAATCAGTCTTTACTGTACTGTATACACATTCCTGATTGTAGCACTCATATTTGCAAATGATTTTCATAGCCTATGTATATTTGCTTGAGGACACATTTCTTACCTTAATGTAATGTGAGGTGGTGCTCCATGCTGTGGTCTGTCAACATGACAAATTAGTACTAGCAAGCTAGGTAATTGGCAAGCTAGCATCTGATAGCTAACTAGATAGCTTCAAACAGACTGAAATAAAATGATTTTATTACTACTAGCGTAGATATTAGTTAACTAAAATAATTTAGCTCACGTACTCGGCAGATTGTTTTTCTGTCTATCCCCATTTAAATGCATAATGCTGGGAAAGGGAGATTATGAACGTTAGCTAATGATTTAGCTGGCTAAATTAGTCAGGTGGAAAATCCACAATGAGATAACGTTATGTTGCGAGCTAGCTAGTTAGCTACCTCAGCGAACTTGCTTGGCTACATGATATAATGCCAGAACACCATTGCTAATTTACCGAGTTCACACTCATAGGAACTGTAATAGCTGCAGATGGGAATACTTGTTACTCTGCACCTTGTTAAAGAGTTGTTTGTAAAGATCTGTACATCAATAGAAAAAGTTTATGCACATCCAACAATGCTTTTGCCTAGGGGCAACAAAGATAAAATATATATGAATGAAAGGAAACTTTGACACACTGGGGTTGATTGCAAATCTCTGTGAAGTTTCCTTTCATTCAAGATCTGTAAGTTAAAATCACGTTTTCTAGCAGATAATATAAAATCTTGTTAATATAAAATCTGTTAAAATATCAAGGTAATATGTACCATTTTCTAACAGTTCCTGGTTTGACCAAATTCCGTTTTAAAACTTGGATTCAGTGAAATCATAGGGCCCTATATTACCTATCACCAGATCAATCTACCCTACTACTACAAATGTTGACTTTATCTGGCTTTAACCCTCTGAGGTCCGTGCTAAGCTTTTAGATGTTTTTTGATTTTGGCATGGTCTGATATTTATCTCAATTTCATCAATTTAACACACATTTACTCCAAAGTGTTTAATATTTTTATTTGAAGGACAATCACAGCTACATTTGTATGCCATCAATAGTTTGGTCAGTATCATATGCAGCTTGTAAATAGATCTACAAACACACAAGTTAAAAATAGTTAATTTTTCTGCTGTCACAAAAGTTGTGAAAGCACACACTAAACTATAGTGACGAATTGTTTTGCCAATGTGCGTTTGTTCATCAAGGTCTTGGTTATGTAAGGGTGTGAAAATGTTTTAGCACATATGAGATCTAAATAGCTAAAAACCTGTTTTTATCAGAACTGGTCACATTTATTTCAGGCTGTGGGAGGGCTATATGCTAATTTACTGAATATTCATGATCCACACCTGAAAGATCATGGTCAAAGGCCATCAGACAAAGACATCTTGCAGAGTAGCCTACGCATTTCTTGCGACCAACAGAAGCCAGTTTGACAACATCCAAAGTCTGGCATTGGGCACAGGCACATGATCAAAAGTTTAAGATATTCATCTTTAAACGTCTGTAGGAAAACCAAAGCAAAATCCGTGTCTACGAAGACACGGAAAGACATAAACAAGACAAAACAAAATAACCAACGATCAGGAACAAACAAAACGTATCCAAAATCTCGGAATAAACTAAACGCTGGGAATCTAAACCACAATAAGCACACAAACAAGTTCTCGAGAGGCAAGAAACATTAATCACAATAGGTATTATCAAGCTAAGCTAGATAATGTCCAAGCGCCGAAACAGAATGCCAGCTGGTTAAATATCCTCCCGTTAATTATTCGCAGCAGTCCGCAATGATTCTGATTTTTTTCGTATAGCGTCACAAGACGCTGAATTCATATATTTTCACGAGTATTTGAAAATATGGTAAATCAAATAAATATCAGCATACACCGTCTGTTGCTGGCAGCTCGCAACCGTAAACACAGACAAGATCCGATATAATGTCGGGACATTGTTTACGCTGCAATTTCACACACGGAATTCATATATTGAATACGAGTATTTGATAACATGGCAAATCAAATATAGTTACTTACTCTTCGTCAGTTATTGTCTTCGTCGCTTTCCATCGATGCTCTCAAACACTGCAGCGCAGAAAATCTTTCCATCTTGAATAAAATTGTATGTCTGTATAAAATCTTGCTTCAAATTGTCGGGACAGTTTGTGTTGTTTACGCCGGCGTTTCACACATGGCCCCACGCCCTCCCCACACCTCCCGAAACTCGCCCCTAGTTACCATGTCAATAGAAGGGGGACGTTACTAAAAGGTAAAAAAACAGAGTAAAAAACAAGGTTTACTTTTGGTCTAATTAACCTAATTTAAAAAATCCCATTTGATTTGCCAGTGCTCAAATCGGAAAGTCGCGATTCTAAGGTTTCTGTCAATGTTTTTGTCGCGTGTGTATGATAAAATATCGCGAAATTAGAAATAGTAATATACTTTTATTGCTGCTGGGAGCGGCGCCGCTCCCGTCGACCTCAGGGGGTTAAAGTGCAGTTAAGTGTGGAAGTATTTTGAAGACTCCCCATACGAGTGTGCAAGTCATGCCGGGTAAAGCTTATCACGACATTACCAGCTCCATGCATCACCATTTTGCTTTTAACCCCCTGAGGTCCATGCTTAGCTCAGAGAAGGTTTGTGATTTTGGCGTGGTCTGATATTTATCTCAATTTCATCAACTTAACACACACTTACTCCAAAGTGTTTGATATTTTTATTTGAAGGACAATCACAGCTACATTTATATGCCATCAATAGTTTGGTCAGTATCATATGCAGCTTGTAAATAGATCTACAAACACACAAGTTATAAAGAGTAAATTTTTCTGCCGTCACAAAAGTTGTGAAAGCACACACTAAACTATAGTGACGAATTGTTTTGCCAATATGCGTTTGTTCATCAAGGTCTTGGTTATGTAAGGATGTCAAAATAGTTTAGCACATCTGAGATCTAAATAGCTAAAAAACTGTTTTTATCAGAACTGGTCAAATTTATTTCAGGCTGTGGGAGGGCTATATGCTAATTTCCTGAATATTCATGATCCACACCTGAGGGTTGTCCACACCTATAAGATCTGTCAGATGGGCCATCTCTCTCTCAAAGGCCATCAGACAAAGACAAAAGCCATCAGAGTAAGCAATAGTCAGTGAGCCATGCAGAAGACAGAAAAAAAAGTTTTTTTCATTTGGGAAGATTCATTGAAAACATCACACAAACTATAAACAAAAAATTCTAAATTAAAACATGGTGAGACAATCTGTTCTTTCACAGTCTTTGGTGCCACTTCTCAAAACAGTTTCTGGTCAACTGTAGACACAACATCACAAACCTTGCACTCCCATGGAGTGCACTGTTGTTTCCCCGACATCTTGCAGAGCACGCATTTCTTGCGACCAACAGAAGCCAGTTTGCCAACATCCAGAGTCTGTTTGGCAGTGGGCACAGGCACATGATCAAAAGTAGCCCGTTTTCTGGGTTTAAGATATATATTTATCTAAACAACAATAAGCACACAAACAAACAAGTTCTCGAGAGGCAAGAAACATTAATCACAATAGGTACTATGAAGCTAAGCTAAATAATGTCCAAGCGCCGAAACAGAGAATGCCAGCTGGTTAAATATCCTCCCGTTAATTATTCTCAGCATTTCGCAATGATTCTGATTGTTTCCGTATAGCGTCACAAGACGCGGAATTCATATATTTTCATGAGTAGCCTATTTGAAAACATGGTAAATAAAATAAATATCAGCATACACAGTCTCTTGCTGGCAGATCGCAACTGTAAACACAGACAAGATGCTAGGCTATATAATGTCGGGACATTGTATGTTGTTTACACATTTCGGCGATTTCACCTCCCTGGCTAGCACCTAGTTCCATGTCAAAGAAGCACCTAGTTACCATGTCAATAGAAGGGGGTTTACTTTTGGTCTAATTAACCAGGTAAAAACAGAGAGTGCTCAAATCAGAAAGTCGCCATTCTAAGGTTTCTGTCAATGTTTTTGCCGCGTGTGTATGATAAAATCTTGCGACGTTAGAAATAGTAATATACTTTTATTGCTGCTCGGATCGTCGGCAATCCAGTCGACCTCAGGGGGTTAAACACAAAACCCAGACCAAAACCAAGAATAGTGATAGACAAGCCTGCACCACATCATTCACTACAGTTAGCCGCCAACGCGATCCTGCTAGAGCCAAAAAAACACCCAGCTAGTTGTAAAAGACATGCTCACTGCGGCATAACAGAAACAGAAAACGGGCCTATGGATTGCCCAGGTCCTGTGGCAAAAATGCAACAAAAGACAATTGAACTCTCCCAAGTCATATTTCAATGCTGCCATGCTCAAGTTTATGTTCATTAAAATGAATTACTTATTACGTCTCACTTTAAACTTTAGTTTATATACTGTTTTCATTGCTTGATTTAATTGTTTTGTTTTAAATGTTCCCTACCTATGTTGTCGGTTAAAAAAAATACAAAGAATGATTTAATTAGGAACTCATCTCTATTAGTTTGATGTTAAAGTGACCCCTTTGTGTCTTTTCATTTAAAGTTCTGTTCTGCTCATGCACATCCCTGCACAGTATGAAACTGTATTCTCAGCCTTTGTGCTTATATTGACTATAACTTGTATGCAACGTATGAATTTGTTGTAACATATATGAATATACTATATACATTTATAAACTAACTCTATTTAAAACTTTTATTCTGAGGATATATCATTGTATCACCTAATAATAGATCACCTCCACATACTACATATCAATTATTTCATTAGTTCTCAACTTTCACTCATGTAATAATAATTATATTGCCATTGTCCCTGTCCAGGCAATGGTCATTTATTTATTTTATCATCCTAATTCTGTTTCTGCAGGCCACCTTCTTTCTCTGTTCCATACCTTTGCTTGAACCATTGAAATTGTCAGCATTGAATTGGATTATGATTTAGTATGCCCAATCGTAAATATAGTCCCATCCAATCCTGACAACGTCCTCCTTAAATTCGGCAAGACACACAGTAGTACACATGTTCCTCAGAAATGTGTGCAGCTTTGCAGTTCACCTGTGTAGGTCTGTGTAGGTACTGTGCTGGAGGACTGATATAGCTGCCGTGGGCAGATTGAAGCTAGCCAATGAATCAGGGGAAGTTTTATTGAGAAATGGGTTTCTACTGAGATAAGGGGGTTTGAGATATCCTACCGACTATAACCCTCCCTCCTTGGGTGATGATATGACTAATTATGCATTGCTGCACAGGACTCAAATTAAATTGCTAAAAAGCTAAAATTGGTACTGGAATGATCAGGGTTAAACACAGACTGAAGGGAGCATCACCACATTAACAACAAGTTAATTTATTAATTGTTAATTTATTAAAAGCTTGTTTATTCATTGTGAGCCTGCTTTAATTGTATACATCATGAAAGCATTATGTTATTCTATTTTTTCAAATGTAATTTATATTATGAACATTTTATTTAATATTGAATTTATGGTAACTGCTGCAATATTTACCAACTGGGACAGTACTGTGCACAGTATGCTTACTGTACAATCACCTTCGTTTCATTTCCATGTTGGATTATGTTGTCATTTTCTCTATTATCTTGCCTTGGTGCTCCTGCAGCAGCATGGACAAAGAATGAGTGTGCTGTTCAGTTTTCCTTGCTAATTCATTGTTTCGGAAGACTGGAAGACTGCCAAAAATGATGCCAGCAAATGTCAGTTCTAATGGATATTTTCCTGATGCAGGTCTTTGTCCATGGGCAGATGGTCTGAGGCCATTCAAACACTTGATACCTACGAGACTATTTCCAAGCACTGTGTAATGAAAGCTGTGGTTTTCACTGACAGTAGACCCTGACAGCCATGCTCAGTTGAAGGTAAGTGTATGTTGAATGTGTATTTGAGTCTAATGTGATGGTAATGATACCCTTTTCAGCAAAACGAAACCCGAGTGGCTTTCACGTGCTGATATCCCATCGGCTTGGTGTACCATCCCTTTCCGAGGTCACCACCCCCTGCCTTTCTCTTCCGTTAGCTGGGTGCCTCGCCACTGTGCCATCTTTGTTCTTTGCTCTTTCCCCAGCCCACTTCCGTCCCCAGGCCCTCTGCGCTGGGCCCTCTTGCATCTGCGTTTGCACTACATCTGCTCCTCTCTCCACTCATGGGCTCAAAGTTCAGTTCAGATCTTTCTGGTCTTCCACCACAGCACAGCTTGTATCAGGTGGACAGGTGGACTGAGATTGAATGCACTTATGAATGGTCTTTCTGGGCCTGGTCTTAAGAGGAAGAGGAAGAGGAAGCACGTTATGCTAGACCTTCCTCCAAGGAATACTTTGTAAGAAGGCCTGTAAAAGCCTTTGTAAGGAGACTGCTGCTAGTTCCACTTGGGGGAGTCTTTTCTGACACTATTTGATATGTATCATTAGGTATCAACAGGTAACAGCCAAAATAAAGGAAACATCAACATGAAGTGTCTTAAGGCATTGGGCCACCATAAACCACCACCTCTCTAGGGATGCAACACCATTATTCCATGAAATTATATTTGGTAATCATTTGGTGTTTCCTTGATTGTGGTGGAAAATGCTCTCTCAGGCACCATGCCAGAATCTCCCATAATTATTCAATTGGGTTTAGATCTGGTGACTGAGACGACCATGGAATATGTTTTAGATCCCTTTCATGCTCATCAAACCACTCAGTGACCACTCATGCCTTGTGGATGGGGCATTGTCATCCTGGAAAGGACCATTCCCATCTGGATAGAAATGCTTCGCCATAGGATGAAGGTGATCATTCAGAATGGCTTTTTATTTATTGGTATTTGCCTTACCCTCTAAGTCTAAGGGGTTCAGTGGGCCTAAACTATGCTAAGAAAATTCACCACACACCATAAGAGAGACAGCACAATTCTTAATTTAAGTGTTTCCTTTATTTTGGCAGTTACCATTATATTACATTATTTATGATTGCTATACCAGTGAGACTCATACAAGTGGTGGATATGTTTTCATGTCAAATCTTACACACTCTGTCAACAAAGAAAGGATGGTATGTTTTGTCTGCAGAGCTGCAAAATGCTTATTTTTCCCTGAATGATTTTTGTCTTTTGTGTAAAAGGAAAATGTAGCTGGAAAATCAACACCTGCATTCTGGTTGTGTAGCTCTCTGTCTCCTGAAACCAGCAAGGATCATGAGCATGTCAAGGGCGTTAATAACAGAAAAAACTTTCTGATCATATAAGTAACACCATATCTCATGCAGCTTATTTGCATTTTGACAGGACGATTACGCATAATCCTCTCTTCTACGCAGTGCTTGAAAGTTAGTATCTTGTGCCTTATTCTAAAGTACTACTCATTTTCATTTGAAAACCAAGGACAGAAAATATATAGATTCCTTGTCTTGTGTCATGAAAGATAAAATCATGTTGTCCCTCTTTCCAACTTCAATGTATTCCTTGCTTGAATAAGACTCAAGCATATGCTTTTTATGAGATTTGTACCAATTGCACAAACATAAAAATAATCTTTGATTGTGAACTTGAGTCCATATTTTAACATTTTATTCAGTTATCTGTTTTCTGAGACTCTTGGAGGAGTTTGTGGGATCGTATGAATGCTGGGTTTTGTGTGAAATCTATACATTTTGTACCACATCTCTCTAAGGCACTTTTGAAAGCTGGTGTGATGATGGAATCCATCAAGGTCATCAGCTGTACTACGTTTCAAACCTTTATATAAAATAATCTCATGGATAAGGTTCTATTCATGGTTTAGTTATGCATCTGTGTGCTGTGGTCACTTTTCATTTGACTATGATTATATTACAAATGATCTTGGTATCATATTGAAGCTCTTCAGATGTGCAAGAATATTAAATGTCATTCATATTTTTTGGCATATAGAGGCAGTTTTCTTTAAGAGGAAATATAATTTATATGGAGTTAATAAATAATAATTGGATCAGCGCATAAAAGCAGCATTCAGTAAATTAGACTTGTTTACAGAAGGTGCCTAAATGAGGCATTAATGATGCCTTACGTCTTCTGAAAGCGAGCTGGAGAAGTTGTTTGGCTAAATTCTTTGTTCTTTTGAGGATGAGCCGTAACTTGCGATTGACCTTGTGGAACAACAATGCTAGCCAACCAATTTGGCTGGCTGGCTAGCAAGCTGGCTACGTTAACAAGCTGTGATGGTATTTACATATTTGATGTATTTTATTCATGTATTTGATGTATTACCTATTTAAAACCATTTTATCCCTTATTGCAATAGCTTTAATCGCAAAAGCTCATATGTTCTGAACAACTGATGATGAAAAATTGTGTAAGTAAACAAACAAAACTCTGTCTCTGTACTTTAGCTTGTAATTATATTATATTATATACTTATATTACAGTGGGCCAATCTACTACTGGCCACATTATATTTAGCCAAATATACGAGTTGTTGCACCATATCTAAAATTGCTAGCTGAGCTAGCTCTTTCACAAATTTGTCAGTACATGCTATAAGTATGTCTCTTTAAATAACATCCACAGTGGTTTTCTGTAAGTGGGATTTGGGCCTGCTCGCTAAGGGCACAGTTTAAAAACATTCTAAAGCCACCAGATGGACTCTGTTAGGACTGGAATGGGTTTTTTCTACTGTGGCACCGCATTTCAGTGTTTGTAAAATAAATTCACAAACAATATTCTCATCACCTATTACCAATTTTAAAATCCATATACGTCATATTAGAACGTACCTCACACCTACTAAACTTCAGTCGCTATGGATACGAGTGTCTGCTAAATGCCTAAATCTAATGTACATTTAATAATGAAGATAACAATATCTTAAATCTTGAGTTAAGAATAAATACATACTAGTAAACTAGTATTAATAAATAATAATAGTTTTAAGATATAAAATACAGCTAGATTGTAAGAGACTGCAGGAGACGGCAAGACAATACAAGCAGGGGATGTTGTGCCAATAATTTTGATTACATACTGTATCATTTAGATTGTCAATTGT
This sequence comes from Aldrovandia affinis, assembly GCA_029706075.1. Classification (NCBI taxonomy): domain Eukaryota; kingdom Metazoa; phylum Chordata; class Actinopteri; order Notacanthiformes; family Halosauridae; genus Aldrovandia; species Aldrovandia affinis. Next base: position 3,023,413 of record JAINUG010000042.1, read on the forward strand.
CAATATGGTATAGGGCTGAGCTGTAGAACAATTGTATAAATGCACTTCTGTGGTTATATGATGCTCTCTTCATTGAAAACCAAATGAAGGTTAGAAACTTAGTCCTCCCTTTAAAAGCTTATTATCAGTTTGATAAGGTATGTAATAGAGACCATGGCCTATATAGATATGTTGCTTAGAATAACAAAGGCTAACTGTCGACTAAGACAATATTTTAGGCTGTTTCAGAGAACACATCTGCATTCTTTACTGTGGTTACTGTTACACTGTTTACATGCTAACTATACAGTGTACATTGCTAAAATACATTATGCAGGGTTCCCACTCAAATCAAATTTCCATTTTCCATTTTCCATGACAAATTTAAGGTTTTCAATTACATTATTTTTGCAACTGACACAGAAATTGACTTTACATTCATAACTTAACACCGCTTGTTGCCAGTGCAAATACACATCTCATTGTGTGTGTGTGTGTGTGTGTGTGTGTGTGTGTGTGTGTGTGTGTGTGTGTGTGTGAGAGAGAGAGAGAGAACATGCATGGCAGGTGGCAACAACGGTGGCAGGGGAGCAGACATTTTAACGTTACATGGAATCAGAAATTTCCTTGACATTTTCATGACAGCTTTTTCATAAATTTCCATGACTTAACATGACAGAATAATTTTCAATGATTTTCCAGGTTTTTCCTTGATGCATGGGAACCCTGATTGTGACAATGGGCTGTAGTCGCAAACCTATTTCAAACCAAAAACGATAAAGGATTTTTCAAACAGATCACAAAACTAAAGGAAACTGTAAAATGTAAAGTTGCATCACAATTTGGGCTGATATATTCAATTATTTAATGAAGGACGTCTATATTCCTTTCAAATCCTCTGAGTTTTATGAGAGGTTCTGAATATTTTCATGAAATAAATAACAATCAGCATGAATCTGTCATTAATGTTTTGTCATGAATGTAAAGTAGTGACCAGGGTATATGAATAATATACGTACATGTATAGCAAATTAAAGGAAACATAACCAATTCACTTTCTATAGAGAAAGAGCTGGGAGACAAAATACTGGAGGCCACCAATCTTACTAGCTGACTGGCTAGCTTTATAAAACTCATATACATACATCCATACACATACTCATATGGTTTTAAAGGCTATTTGATACTGACTAACAATCTGGTTAGGTAGATGGTGGAAAAAAGTACATTAGCATTAAAATTATCATTACATCACTGTCAATTAACTAAAGGTAAATAAATACATATACAAAAACTGATATCCCAGATTAATAAGCACAGGCCACATCGACCGGGCAGGTAAGGTAGTATATTATCTAACAAGCACGTTTAGAGTTAAATTGGTACTATAACTAGGTAGCTAACTAGCTTGCCAGAGCCAGATTGGTACAGCAACCAGATAGCTCACTAACATTAAATTAGTCAACTAATTTTCCAAATTAATACATTTTGGTATGTCCATTTCTTATTAAGCTACACTGCTCAAAGAAATTAAGGGAACACTTAATCATCACAGTATAACACTTAAACTTCTGGGATATCGATCTGTCCAGTTAGGAAGCGGAAATGATTGTGAATCAATTTCACCTGCTTTGGTGCAAATGAAAGTGACAACAGGTGGACAGGAGAGGCAACAGCAAGACAACCCCCAAAAAGTAAATGGTTTTGCAGGTGGTGGCTACAGACCATTTCTCTCTCCTTATCCTTCCTGACTGATTTTTCTCTAGTTTTGCATTTTGCTAGTGCCCTTGTCACTACTGGTAGCATGAGAGGGTACCTGCAGCCCATTCAGGTTGCACAGGTAGTCCAGCTCCTCCAGGATGGCACATCCATCCGTGCCGTCGCAAGAAGGTTTGCTGTGTCTCCCAGCACAGTCTCAAGAGCGTGGAGGAGATACCGGGAGACGGGCCATTACACGAGGAGAGCTGGACAGGGCCGTAGAAGGGCAACAACCCAGCGGCAGGACTGGCATCTGCTCCTTTCTGCGAAGAGGAACAGGAGGAGCACTGCCAGAGCCCTACAAAATGATCTCCAGAGCCTCATGTGCATGTTTCTGACCAAATGAGACTCCAGCATGAGGGCTACGTCCTGTAGTGGGACCTGTGCTCACAGCCCAGCACCGTGCATCTCAATTGGCATTTGCCAGAGAACACCAGTGACAGGTTCGCCATTGGCGCCCGTTCTCTTCACAGATGCAGGTTCACATGAGCACATGTCACAGATGTGAAAGAGTCTGGAGACGCCGTGGCGAACGTTATGCTGCCTGCAACATCATCCAGCATGACCGGTTTGGCAGTGGGTCAGTGATGGTCTGGGGAGGCATATCCTTGGAGGGCCGCACAAACCTCCACGTGCTAGCCAACGGTACCCTGACTGCTGTTAGGTACCAGGATGAAATCCTCAGACCCATTATGCTGGTGCAGTGGGCCCTGGGTTCCTCCTGGTGCAGGACAATGCCCGGCCTCATGTTGGCAGAGTGTGTAGGCAGTTCCTGGATGACGAAGGCATTGATGCCATTGACTGGCCCTCATGTTCCCCAGACCTGAATCCAATTGAGCACATCTGGGACGTTATGTATCAGTGCATCCGCCAAGTAGCGCCACAGACTGTCCAGGAGCTCACTGATGCCCTGATCCAGGTCTGGGAGGAGATCCCCCAGGACACCATCTGCCGTCTCATCAGGAGCATGCCCAGACGTTGTCGGGAGTGCATACAGGCACGTGGGGGCCATACACACTACTGAGCCACATTATGAAATTCACACAAGTTGGATCAGCCTGTGATCTCAATTTTTCACTTAGATTTTCGACGTGATTTTGAATCCAGCCCTCAATGGGTTAATGATTTTGGTTTCCATTGACCGTTCTTATGTCATTTTGTTCTCGACGAAGTACACAATGTAATCAATAAAGATTTTCAACTTGAATATTTCGTTCATCGAGATCCGCGATGTTTGATTTAAGTGTTCCCTTAATTTCTTTGAGCAGTGTATTTAACCTGCATTCACTCAACACTTGTCCTTTGCATCGTCTCACAATTAAATGTATGTGTTAGTTTATTTTCCTCACAAACACTGTTCAGCAAGTTCAGCAATAGCTAAATGAATTTATACAATTTTGTTTGCATTGAAAATGGGGGTGCTTGCATTTATTTGTCAGTCAGGACAAATGATTTGGTAATTCTTTTAAATTAAATGTAATAACCTCAAACTTCAGAAGTGCAGTCAGAATTGTGTTAATATTGATACTTGTATCAATAATGCTCACATAAAGACATGAAATTACATTACATTTGACTCTTTACCAAAATTATGTGGTTGTTATAAGGTTTTATTAAATTCATACACCATGAGCACACATAGTAGTTTATGTTTCACAAAACGCGGGAGTATAATAAATTCATACAATTTTAAAAATCTCACACTTTTAAAAATAAAAATTGGACCCATTGGACTGGATACGGTCATGAAAGAACTGAAAGGCATATACATCTGTTTTAATTTTTCCATTTCAAAGAATCTTGGATTGTGAACAAAGCAATGCTGTGTTTAGATTTTTTGTTAAAATTTTGTTTGTCTGTGAACATGTTGTCATTTTGTTTGGACTGTGAAGACACTGATGGTTTTTGGTGATTGGTTTGTTCCATTGTTTTGGATGTTTCCAGGGGCATTAATCATTATGTTGAAATTGACCTTCTCCAGTGACCTCACCGTTATTATGGAAACCAAAGGGACTATGTCAATAAAATATGCAGAAAAACTGAAATTATGGTATTGTATAGACATTTTTCATTATATTGTTTATTTATGATATTGTACATTAAAAGCAGTATGTTTGTTCATTGTAAATTGGTGATAGATTGATTGTGGTAATGGTCCAACATTTAATACTTATTTAACAGCAGGCATAGATTTATTTACATAGTCGTGTTTATACATGTATGTGTGTGTGTTTGGGGGGGGGTTATAAATGTGTGTGTGTGTGTGTGTGTGCTGAGGGTATGAAAAGGCCTTCTGCTATCTATGTCTTGTTACTGGCATTAGTGCATGGTCTCCTAGCTAAGGCCCCAGACCTTTTGCCTCAGTGGCAAATTGCTGGGAGCTCAGATTGACTTGATAGCCTGATTGTCTGATGACATATAGAAGTGTGAATCCAGTCTTCATCATTAGTAGATTGAAAGTTTGCCTGTCACTGGAGGACATTGGATGCAAAGCTGACTGTCATTGGATTAATTAGTACAGTATAGAATAACTGTGATGAGGATGTGCAATATTTAGAGGTTTCCATTTATGCTCGTTGTCCCAATCAAGGCAATAATACAAGCCCATATCAAGTGCATAATGGCTTTCCAGTGTCAAGTATGAATATGGGCAAACGGTGGAAGGGAGGTTCTTAGCTATTTTTAAAGCTCTGTCTTGTGAATGTAATTGGCACATAGCGTAAGAGTAAGTGTATTGAACTAAACAAATATGGATCGCATGTTTATTTTCCTTTTGTCCCTTCAAAGGAGTGAGAGGCATGTCTTTATCAAAGTGAAAGGGTTTGAGAAGCCTTTTTTTTTTGGAGACCACTGAAGCTGAACTTGGCTTCTCAAAATGAGAAAGGGACACAACACCCCTCGAGTGAGTTGGTAAGCCTGTTGGACGTCCGGCTTTGTTCTCCTTTATAGTCTACTTATCAGAGGGCTGATTTGGCTGTCCTCTTGCATGTTCCTCTTGTATCTCACACAGTCCAATTTCGGCAGACTAAGTGCTCAAATTGAGCCATTTTGTTTCACTTTAAAATAAACCTAGATCTATTATGCATGATTTTTCATTCATAGCTCCCTCCCCAGTACTCCCCTCTCTCCTTTTAACTCTACCTCCTCGTCCCCGGCTCCACAAATGCATAGTGGTAACCTTGTGAGGGCCAGTGTTTTCACTCCAGGCATGTCAGCTTCAATCTGCTGCGATTTGGTGTGAAATGTGTGCCTTGGTGTGGGGCTCCAAGGTCAAGCCCTGGTAATTGATGTTGCTTATTCATCTGTTTCCCGTGTCTTTCTCTCCCCCACACAGTAGCCTTTGTTTGGGTAAATTGTTTGAAGATTTACTGTAGTTCTTAGAGCTCTGAGAAGCGTCTCCTGCTGCAGAGTCTCAATGTCCCTGCCAGGCAGGGGGCTCAGCACAGATGACATATAATGGCACTTAAACAAAAGGTTTTTTTTATTTTTTCTCCAGACAAGATGTAGGGGACATCTCCTTGCATAACAATTACAGCAATTTTCAGACTAATTTACTATGAAATCACTCTCCGCAAACCCCTATATTGTTATACAAATGCTAATTAATAATGAAGGCCAAAAGGCATTTTAGGTGAAAAAAGAATTACAAATAAGATCAAATATAAGCAAGATAAATGATATATCTACGTTACACAAAAATGTACGATGTGGAAAATTTCTAAAATAGATGCTGTTCTACAACAAGCTGTGTCTAACTTATTTGGTAAGAGTTTGAATACTGTCTGTAGTCATGGCAGAATTTATGCCAAAACAGCAAATAGAGGAGTGGAAATCAAAACATAATTGCAAGCATAAATCCTATCTGTGGTGTGTTGCTCCAACACAACAAAAATATCTAATGGTGCAGCATGCCAAACCAACCTAGTTTTCTTCAAAAATAGTTTTACAGAAGTCAGATCACATTGAGAATTCCTAGATTAAAGGTTATATCAAGGATGTTTTCTGAAAATAGTTTAACTCAGTTATAATTTTACATGCATATTTAATTTGAGCTGTGAAATATTTATACTTTCTTTAAGGTTTTCATTTGGACGTACCAAGCTCACACAGAGTAAATGGCCTTTAAAAGAACATGCTTACGTATGTAAATGCCTGGTACCAACAACTAAACACTTTCTTTGTATTTAATTTTCTCTTTTAAGACATGCAACAGGTGGCTTGCTCATTTAAACACCAAACAAAAGACAAATCAGCTACATGTTTGTCCAACAAAAGTGAACACAACTCACCCTAAGCAACTCGTTTGTACACTGGATGAAAAAATCCCCTCGCAGCAGAGACTACCCAGGCTACTTTTTTTTTTTTGTGAATGACATATCTGTGGCACCATGTTTAAATTAAGGCCCTCTGCTTGGACTTGAGGATTTCAGATGTCCAAACTTTCACTACGTTAAACCATCCAGGACAAGGCATATATTTACATAGTGACAGTCCATGATATTAAACTTACTTTTGGTTTGTTGAGAGAAGTGAATGAGGCAGTCAGTGTTTACAGTAAGTTTAGTTCATGTCAGGGTTTATTTTAACATTTGTTCCTGCTGGCCTCATGTTGGAAGACATGGACAGGCAAAAATAAGGAACGCACTTCCTGAAATGATAGAAAGTAAATCTAGTTGAACAGCAGGAAAAAAGATGTTAAAACTATTTTTACATATATAAAAAATGTACATAAAACCAGACAACCCAGCACAAAAAAATAACAGACCAACATATCTGCACTACTATGAACATAACCCATGTTACAAAGCTGACACGTTTCTGCAAAAAAAACAAAATAAATCGTAATAGCACCTACATCATTGTTAAAATTTAAAATTGGTTCAGAAATCAAGTTCTTTTCATGTTTTGTTTTCGGCATTATAAACACAGCGACTGTCCCTCAGAGGCAAACAGAGACTGTTCTGACTGGTTAAAAAGTCTGAAATGATCTACCACAGGGCTTTTGATCTGCCCTCCACTCTAAAGAAGATCACAAGAGCACAGGACCAGTCATGCTGGGATGCAAACACCTGACAAACATTGTCTTCAAACATTAAACCACTTTGAGCTCCAGCAGTGCCTTCCGCAAATGAAGGCGCTCCGCGGCATTTCACTGTGGAGATTCAATAACAGAGCTCAGCAATATGCTTCCTGTGTTATCACACTGGTGAATGCTGGGAAAAGACTCCCTTGAGTGAAGTTTAAGCTCCATTGCTGGTTAAATTGCCTTAATCTTTCAAAGGTGCACTTAAGCAGTGAACTGACAGAAAGCGCCGGGCCTCCCAAACGGAATATTTCAGGATACTTCACCTTTGAATCCATTACACACTTTGCTTGTTCTAGGAAACAGGGTGGTGGTTTACTGAGTTAAGGTAATTATTTTAACATACTGTGATTTTTTTCGAGGAAGTAAAAAGAACATTCAATATTGGTTAATGTAAAGTGAAACCTATTTAAATATGTCTGATGCCATATAGTCAGATTCAGGAACATTAGGTACAAATACAGATTACAAATACAGATTCAGGAACATTAGGTACAAAGATATTATATAAATATTTCCTCCACTCAAATATTAATACTTGATCTTTTGTGTGAATAAAAAAATGCATATTTGGCAGGCGACATTATATGATGTGCTATAATGTAAATGTCAAATGCATACAAAAAGCAAACAATTAACAATGCTAATTTATAGGGATAGTTAACTGCAATAGTTAGTTAGCTAATCGTTTATTCAAGATATGTCTGTCTTGAAATACAGGGTGTATCTCAATTGAAAGTCAACTACCTGCAGCCTGTGTTTTTTCATTTTTACAGAGTAATATGTATAGACCAACTGATATTTAACAGAAAAATCAAAACACTGTCAATTTCAAGTCACTTTTATTATAATTTGTCCTTTAATTATGTCAGAAATAACCACTTGATTTTATGTTGCCACATAAAGGAATTAGTCTGAATGCATTGTACCCAACACCAAATGTACGGATATTTGACACAAAAGAGAACATTGTGAAATGGACTTGTTACACTCTGATGGGCTGTCACCCCTAAGTACAGATAAACAATAGGCCTATTTGAAAACAAAGAAATAATTATGGTGGCACATTTAATTCTCGCCTGATATGTCAGCAGGCTGCACCGGCAGTAACATTCAAGAAAGCTTTTGAAGTGGCAATCTTTTTTTTTTTTTTTTTTTCGTTGCGAGTTTTGGATCATTACACAATAAAGAACACCTCATAAGCACAGCATTGAGTAGGGAGAAATGACGGCTAATGATGTTGACAGCAATTCAACTCTATAGAATTACAAAAGGATTTGACTAGGCCTGCCTCTTCTAATGAAGCTTACTTTTTTTAAAGGTAATGGAATACCAGTGCTCGGAGATCTTTCTTTTTATCAATACTGTCAGCACGAGTCTTTAATGCTGCTCAGATAATAGCAGTAATGCATGTCCTCTAAACTGACATGTCAATCCACTAGAGAGGCCATCTTATACAGAAAAATGAAATGGAGAGTACAGCCATATACTTTCCTTTTATTTGACTCACGGAAGATAACATTATGTGTAAAGGAGTATGAATATTATCAGCGAGGATGTGTAACGTCTAGGCCTGCTACTCAGTGGATTGGAGTGGCGGCTAAAAAGGGATTCCTGTTCTTTGGGAAAGTGCAGAATTGTTCAAATGTGGGTTAAACTCACGGTGAATGCACGCGTGACTTTTCAGCAAAGCCCTGCAACCATTTGAGGTTTTACAAATCCCACAATCCCCTTCACTGACATGCTTGTGTTATCAAGGTCCTGGTTCTGTGATAATGGGGGGATTTGATCTTCACAAGACTGTTTCATCCTTTAGGGTCCAGACCTAATCCAGGCTAGCTCACCCTTCACTGAACAGCAAAGCACTTCCTGTCAGACACTTTTAAGTATCTCTTCTTCGCAGAAGGCTGGTTTCCGCCCCCTACTTCTTCAGTGAATAAGGTGCATTAGAATAGAAACCTGTTTATATTTGGTTAACCTTGGACTCTAGCATTATGCTTTTTGTGATATGTCTCCACCAGTAACACGACTGATGCCAGACAGTTATTATGCCAAGGCTTTTTACCTTGCTAAAATCATACTGCTCAATGACAAGCTATATATTGAGATCATTTGGTTTAGGAAATGTTTTTTTAAATATAAATATATAAACTGTGCATTTTCAGACACTACACAGGATTTGACATTAGATTATTAACACGCCAAGCCTGAAAAGTGTCACCCAATTTGCAAAAGGCAGAGAGTGTGAGTGGCTCATAAAAGGTTCATCATTTTCGGAAGAAACACTTCACACTTGCGAAAATGCAATGTGCAATATATCTGTTGACCGAATTATTTTCCCAGCTTAATTTTGTGTTATCCCTGTCTTCTCAGAAGCCCATATATGTGTATGACCTGAAGTGTCAAAAATGTATCAGGGTGTATTGGAGTATTGAAGGTTTAATTGGCTGGTAGACCTGTTTAATTATCACATCGACTTCATATAGAAAAGTCGTTATTCAGATTTTAACATTAAATTCCTCAGTTATGCAATTTAAGTCTATTTTGTTTATTTGTTTTTATCCCAGATCTCAAACCTTAGTATAATATCTGTGCAGGGTTTACTCCATTGTCCACGATTTCTTTTTTTGTTTGGCTTCTTTGCTATGCGCCTGTCTCCAAGATTGCTAGTACATGCCGCTGAAACCGTGGTGAGCTGTTTGTGGAGAAGTCGTTAAACACGTGGAACATCCCCAGCGTATAAGCTTTGATCATGTTGCACGCCCGTGGGACTACATGCGATGTACACTGGGAACAAACATTATACTTATACTCTGACTCTGCGGAAATGCACATAATGATAGAGGGGGAAGACGGCGCATTGTCTCACCAATACGTTGATGGCCAGGTCAGGATGTATGTGTTCCATTTGTTATGATTGTCACACCAGCATATGACATTGCAGTGATTTGATGGGACAAATTATATTCCTATGAATATATACACTCTTATTATTATTCATCCTGAAATATAATAATATGAAATCGTCTGCAAATGGAGTACAACTAAATAACCAGCAGGTTGTACTTGCTATTCTTAACTTTAGCTAATCGTCACATTTAGCTAATTACGTTACATTGTCCTCATTGAAAACTACTATTACTACTTATGTGTATGTGTAATGAAGATAATAATAATAGTCATAATTTGAATGTAGGTCTTCAAAGGCCACTTGTCAGTTTTGTGTCTCAAACAGTTTGTCAACATGTGTCACAAATTACGAAGGGCACTTCAGTCTTTGTCTTTTCAAAACGGCAGAGCGGCCAATCAACCGGATCGGATCGTGAATAAAATAGAGGAATGTGAATGACGAGAGCACATTCTGAGGATGGGAGGCAATTTCTGGGAGTGGGGGGAAACATAGCACACAGGCAGCTGGAAACCTTTTAATTAGTACTAATTACCTTAGCAGAAAACGTTGGGGGCTTGAAAGGATTTGTGTCAGCGACTGAAAGATCAAAGATTGCGGCGCTCGCATTTTAGTCTGTTGAGTAAAAAAACTAATAAGGGAGTGGTAATGGGGCCCATGAGAATGACAACCCAGGTGGTACAGACCTTAATCCTTTCTTTACTGCTCAAGCCCGAGGCGTACTTCCAATTAAATAATCAGATGGTTTAATTTTCCATTGATATTGAAAAATTAAGATTTCTTTCCCCCGTAGTGAGGACAAGATGAGGCTTCAGATAGATATTCCCATCAGCAGAGGCATTTCAAGCCTTCCATAATGGCTTTAATGTCTCCAAATTGAGGCTTTTACTAAACATTTCTTTGTGAAGCAGAGAAAATGCGTGTTCGGCCAAGAGGCACAGACATGGCTTTGATGTGGCTTTCAGGAAGGAGGGCTTTAATAGAGGCCATTGGTGTAGTTATGTCGGGGTCATCCATCAAGTGTCATTGATCATTTGCCATGAAGTGACAGTTTCTCAGTGATTATTTGCTATTAGTTCAACATTCAAACATACATGACTGGAACTTTTGTGGCAGGTCAACTGACTCAGTTCTAGTGTCTTTTTTTCTTTTCAAGATATTTACAACAGGCTAAGCAATGTTTACTTTACCTCAAGAATGGCAATACTGTCTTCTGTTTAACTGAAAGGTGCAATTTAACATGCACATTTTTCTTGACCTTAAATGAGGGTAAAGGAAGAATCATTTTCCTGAAACGATGTTTCACAAGCTACCCACTCCAACAAGTATAATTTGGGAGCCCAACCCTGGCCAGCAACAATTACAAAAACATTGTGGCATTAACCTTTTATTTCTTATGCAGAATTTAGAAGTTATTGTTGCAGGAGTTGTTATTATATCCAAAAGTAGGCCTGTGTGCCATATTGTTTGTCTGATGAAATGTAGTTATCTCTGGAGTGAACATACGTATGTCAGGACTAAAGACCAAAGAGCCACAGAATCACTGTACAATGAACAGTTCACAGGATATTTCTAGAATTCCTCATCCTGGGTAATTTTGATGTTTTACATTTCCTTGTTAACTGCCGGTACAAAAGGGCGGACAAAGCCACGTCCAGTGGGAAACCAAGAGTCCCATTGGAGGAGGATATTAGTGCACTTTTTAGGGCTGTGACTGGGGTCAGGCTTTGTTGCATACGGCCTAAAGTGATAAAGGGTGACTCATAATATAGAGGCTTAAGCGCTAGAGCACTTAACACGCAGTGCAATTAATGTCTTTCAGCTGAGGCCCTGGAGGGAGAAGATGCATGGAGGAGACTGCATGCCTTAGGTCAGCTCTCTGACTTCAACCTGCATGTGACCCCTCCATGAGCTCCTGTGCTCTCCTCACTGACCTGCTTTTTTTGTGGGGTTTTTTAAGCCCCTGCCTTTTGCGATTTTGACCTCCACTTGCCCCGTGTCATCAATGTTTTCTGTGACCTTTTTTCAGGTGACTTACGCAACAATTAAAATGCTGGGTGTTCACGTTTGTCTCATAAATTTCTTATCTGATGTGAAAACGAAACACGTTACCCTATGACTTAATTTACTTAGATGTAATATATCTTTTTTCAGATTTTTTTCACACAGACATAATTGCATAGTTTATTTAACCCTTAACTGTTTTACCATTCAATTCTCTTTACAGCTAGATGCAATGACAAGCGTGTTGTCATTCAACTTCAACAGTGAATGTGTTCATTTCCCTCTCTTCCTTTTCCAAGAAGGAATTATGTTGGAAGTGGTTGAGACCATTCAGCTTAGTTTTTATTTCTGTCAGCTGTAACTGCCTCGTGCTTCTCCACATCATGTTGAGGACACATGATTGTAAGCCTGACTGTTGAAGTTGAGCATGTGGCCATCTATAAATCCACCATGGGGGACATTTTGTTTTTCTAGAAGAAGAGGTTTTAGGGTCAAAGTTTAAGTGATCGGTGACGTGACAAGGATACCAGGAAACAAATAAGTAAAGGTACCAGTATGATTTCATGGAAGTCTATTCATAACCTGAAAAAAACAAACCTTGTTATTATAAATGCGCAAAGTACTTTGAAGACTGAAAAAGTATGTTATTTTAAGGAAAGCAACCACAACTTAATTTATGCTCTGTTTTAAAAAAAAAGAAATAAAACATTTAAAAGACTGGCACATTTTTATTATTGTAGATACACGAGCCTAATGATCATCATTTAGTCATTGTGCCAAATAATAATGTTCTCAGGATTTGTAGTTCACTGGGGAATGTTTATTTTGTGTAACATATGGTGTATATGTGTGAGATGCAAGCTTTGGCATGCCCCCTATATATCAAGCATCAGTATTATTAGCATGTTAATTTACAACTCAGTAGTGCATTTCCTTGGCCAAGCTTACAGTATTACATGTTATTTAGGGGACGGAAAAGGAGCTCACTTATGCTATTTTTACTTTCCACTTCTACAACTGGACATTCACTTTTTTTTTTTTTATATTTGCTCCCATTTCAGACGATTTTGTTGTTAAACGTTTCTTGCCTTTCAGACTAAAACATGTGTATTTTCATTTAGGCAATCTCTTTCCGACAGATATCCATTTAAACTGTCTCTCCGCCTTATACCAAAAATGTGATTGCTGCCACTTGGGAGGAGATGGCCTTTAGAAAGATGGACATCGAGCGAGTCCGACAGCTCCTGTGCCTGATAACAAAGGCCAGGAGGTCAGGAACTCTCCTGGCAGGGCCCGTCGGGTCAGTCGGAGGCGGTGTTGGAAACAAAGTTTGCTGGGGCCCGGGTCGAATGCAGCTTAAAAAGTCAGCCCTGTCAAAAGCTTCAGTCACATTCTTACCTACGGGCAACCTCTGCTGATCCCTAGTCATTAATCAAAGCGGAGAGCCGTCCTGACCTCGGCCCCTTCCCTCTGAAGTGTGGTGTCCTCTGCAGCATGAGGAAATAATTTGCTGCCTGATTCAATGAGCCATCAGCGAAGCCAGCAGACCTAATGACATGTGAGAATATTAACCTCCTACCACCAAGAGCTGTGAATCTTGAGAAGCAGTCTATAATTCACCCTGCTCTCCACCACTCTCTCTCTCTCTCTCTCTCTCTCTCTCTCTCTCTCTCTCATGGCTCCCCTTCCTGCACTTAAGAATTTGGGGGGAACTACTCATTTTTAATAAATGCTTTATGTTGATATTTATTCATGTATTCATACACGTATTGTAAATCAAAAGGTATATTTTACACAATCCACATAACATTGTGTGTATTGCATATACAGTACCGCACAGTCAATATTTCCATGTATGTGTATCTTTTTCTCACAACATTTTCCCCATTTCCCATATATATATATATATATATATATATGTGTGTATAATTCATGGTTGACACTTAATACAACATGCACATTGTGAAGTATTAAATAATTAGTAATAGGCGCACAACAATTGTGATAAAATATTAATGTACACAGCACATCCATTATTATGCACAGCAGTACAAATGATCCATATACTTTAATGCATAAATAGAAATTGGCATAAATACCAAGATCATTAAGCTACTCTGAGATGCGCTTTGAAAACAAAGCACTGGTCGATGGTTGCGGTTGCATTTTTTGGAATGACTCAAATCACCTCCAGCAAAATTGAAAAGGTGATGTACTAGCAAAATGAATGAAAAAGTATTTACAAAACAAACCATGGTCAACTAACTAGATAGCAAATGACCTTGTGTCTCCCCAGTTTGCTATTTAGAATACTGATCACAGTTGACAGGCAACACCCAGAACTGTGTTTTTTGCAAGCTAACTCCCAGAAGCATTCCAAAGCACCTGAAAGCGAAGGTCTTGCTTCAAAATGGTGGATGCTTTCCGCCAAAATGCAGGATTCCCGTTGAAAAACAATGACTTCCAGTGCAACTTTGAGGTAAACAGCAATAATAGCCATTTAAGATTTGTCAGATCTTTACATTGATGCTCGAGTGTTTGGCCATTGGGAAAGAGAAGTCCAAGCATTCGTATGGTTCTTCACTGCTTGGAATGCAGAATTCTACAACATTGAAAGAACTGTGGTAGGGGCTGCGTAATTCTTCAGGAGTTTAAACATGGTAACTTTAAAGACAAAATACTTACTGTACCACTTTGAAAAGATATATATGCGTATATATATTTGGCTTCGATACAAACATTAATGTCAATCTATTTTTGGATCGTCAAAAAAAGTGAGCATGTGTGTCCTAGTAGAGCCTCCAATCAAACTCTGTGGATTCCCCGACGACTCGTTAATCAAGTGGCTCTTTGTTATAACTCGCAACAGTCCAAGCTTTCCCCTCTTAGCTCATTGCTATAAACATCGCTCTCCGTACACTTTTTTTTATTCCGTTTATTAAAACCAGTCAAATCGTACTTTTTACCGCCATGCTCCCTTCACCCATTCATTATGGTTTCTTATCTTGGCAGGCAATCTGAACTGAAAGGCGGCTAGTCCATTATGCACATATGAAGCCCATCACTCCTCCGGTATTGGCCAATTCATCAAACATTTATCTTTTGCCCTCTGAGCAGCATGTCAATTTGCCTGTCACTCCCAAGCCCTCACTGCCGTACTGGAATAAAAACATAACTTTTCCACACTGGAGCCGGTTGCTGGCCTGCCTTTGATGTGACACTACCTCTCAAGCTTTAGAAGAAGGCCCGGGGTTATACCCAATTTTCCAGTTTTACAGACGGGGATTAGAAATGTATTCTTCCCCGCTCCTCTTTTTTTTAAGCCAGAAAGGAAGAAAGAACACTTGCATTATTGAAGGGGGCTGTGGAGCGCCTTGTTGTATTTATTTAAGGGATCTACATTATTGTGTTGCTGTTTCTTGTCTCTGCTTAAGGGCGATCCTGTGTCACATTGGACAGTGGGGCTGGGTGGGGCATACAGGATCATTCGCTCGCTGATGCATTTAAGGTCACGTAATGTTTGTTTTTGCTCCGGGACTTCAGGTTCCACGATCGGTCACAAAAACACTGAGCCTTTTGAAGTAGAGGATATGACAAAAAAAATTAAATAATGATTTATAAGAACGCTGAGAACAAGTGAACTGGAACGACGGCTTTGAAAGGTGAAATAAAACAAGCAAACAAACACAAATGATCCATGTTTTCCCGCTTTTTTTGTAGGAAGTGTCTGAAATCTATCTAATAAATAGAATACATTTCCTTCTGCTTAAACGCCAGACAAAACCAGATGAGGTTGATTTTTTTGTGGACATACAGTACAAAGCTCTTACAAATGAGTATTTTTAAGGATGTTATTATGCTTGCTACAGCATGTTGAGCGACACTCTTCTTCAGAGGTCCATAGTGAAATGGTTATTGACACTTTCCAAGTTTTGTAATAAAATGAATCAAAAGTTTCATAATACTCAAACAAATTATAAAATTGTAATGTAATCAAATGAAAGTCTGTAATTTAGCTCAAGACAGATCACTGTCATCGTAAGTGATTATTTGAAGGTAAGCTGCTTGTAATATTTTTATACAGAGAACAGATTTAGCCACAGTTACCCTTTAAGCTTGATCTTTAGATGTGTTCTGTAAACATTTGATGGGTCTCTTGTCCTGTGCCAGTTTTTTAATCCTACGAACACGAGTCTCATCAACGCGTGGGTATGCACACAAGAGGGCTATAGTCAAAATGTCCTCCAAGGTCAAGCATTGTCACAAACAAGAGTTTGTTTAATTCCAGGAACACTGCAGAAGAGCATCTATTCCTAATGAAATTCTTATTGACACTCATGAGTAGACAATGTTTCAGTCTGGTCTCACAAAAAGTCTTAGCGACAGGCTTTGTACCTCTTGGTCACAGATTGAAGACATCTGACCTGAAATGCATACAAACTAATGGCTGAAGTGACTGACATTTCAACCAATAACTCCAAAGTGTTTGTCTGTTGTCAGCAGGAGTTTATCAATCAGCATGTCTGCATGAGTATTTGTCTATCGATCCATCCATCTCTGCATCATTGTCTGTGCTCCTGTCATTGTGTTAGCTTGTCCTGAGGTAGACCTGCATGTTTACCTTACCCTGTTTTTCATCTCACTCTTTTTCATGGAAAAATATGTGCATTTTCAAGTTTATAAAAAGCCATGTGGTGCAATTTGAAATCCAATCAATGTTACAAATGTAGTATACTTTGTCAGGCTGAAGAGGGCACAACTCACAACTTTTTTTAGATGCTTCTCATCCCGATTTTTCATCTTTCGCTTATTTTCCATGCTTTGTTCAAAGGGAGGAAAAAAACATGACATTACTGTAGCACGAGAAAAATATTACAGAATTACCTCATTCATACTATATATTTTACAACTGCATCAATAGATGTAAAAACAAATATAATAATATGACTCGCATTAGAGATTTGTTTATGTCACACACTTTAAGGTCGTCTGATTATGTATTTACACAAGCGCTGAACCAAGGCAGAGTGAAAGCTTTGTATTATTGCAAAATGCTTATTGCAAAATGCTGTCACTTGTCCCAGATGCCAGCTTGATTGATTAACTCTTTAAGGTCAATGCAGAGAACAAAACTTTGCCAGATGTTTTAAAATAATGAAAACAGAAACATGCATTTCACTGAACGTTTTGTTCTATTAAAAGGGCAAAGGAATTAAAGGACTATTTTATATTTTGTGTAAGATGAACATTGGCTGTGGAATAATATGATACTTCCCTACACAGGTTCTGGGTGTCAGGAAATGGTACACATATCTGTCTATTCCAGAGGCATTGTCGTGCCTGTGCATTTCTTCCTTATTGTTAGGCCATGTGACGCAGGGGCCGCTGGTAAAGATGTTGGAGTATTAGCTGTGACAGGGAGCTCGGTCCTAATTATCTTAACTAGGATAGGGTTAATTGTGGTGGATGGGCAGCGCTTTCTCTGTGCGTTGTGATATCCTGTCACTGGGATGTAACTTTGGGGATGGCGGTGAGAACGTTCAGGTCGCAGTGCCCCCCAAGGGGGATAAGTGCAGGTCCGGGAGTGAGGTAACCAAGATCCCACCTGTGGGGTAGATAATAGGCAGCCCTCAGATCATTGGAGCTCTGGGAGAAGGAGGCACGCACAACACAGCTCAATGGAGCTTATTAGCTTCCTCGCAAACAAGCGAGATGGCGAGAGGTATCGACAACACATCCCCGTCACGGGCCTTGCCCCACAAACGCCGTCTCACAGCGAAGACAGGAACGGACAACGTGGACAATCGTTGCGACGCCGGTAACTGCATCGAGTCGTACTTCTCGTTAGATTTTTTTCTTTTCTTTCGCCACGCCTGACTTGAAAAACAAGCGTACAAATAAACTGTTGAAGTTGGCACGAAGCACGCGGAGGTGGTAGAATCTTAGTGTTCGGCATCCACACTTTTGTGTTAGATATGATTTTGTCCTCCTCCCCTGGCTGTGAATTTAACTGATTAAATCACCAAGTGCACGCAGCAGTGGTGACATGAAAACAGCAATTAATAAGCAACCCCCTGTGCTACGCGGCTCCCTTTTAACCGCGTGGCTAATAACATTACACGGCAAAAAATAAAAATAAATTGCAAAACCAGACAGGTGTAAGGGGATTTGGGCAGAATTTTATTTGCTTGCTTGCAAAGTGGGTATTATTGTTCTGCATCTCAGTTTTCACAGAGAGAGAGAGAGAGAGAGAGAGAGGGAGAAACAGAGAGATAGAGAGAGAAAGCATTTTCAATGGGCAACTCCCTCTAGTGTTCCAGGGCCTTTGTCCCTCTTCATGCCTTGTCATTTTATTTTGTACCTTCCCTGAAGCGGTTTTGCATCTGTGCCTTCTTCCCACTGCCAGTCACCTACCATTTGCAGACTCCTATGATAAGCGTATTATATTTGCATGACACAACTCAGAAACAATATGAATTATAATGCTGACATTGACCAGAGAGTAGACTGCACTTATTCATTACCTGTCCAGTAAGGCTTCTTTTGCATATTCGCAAGGTGGCGTTCTTAGTTCCTTTGCATGAGTATACCCACACATATACACACACACACACGCATGCACACACACACACACACACACCCTCTCCTCTGTTTCAAACAACCCCTTTTTTAAAGTGGATTACATCTTTATGCATATGTCTTTCCATAACGACTAGAGCTGAAATTATATCAGCCCCTTATACTTTATAATTTTTAATAAGGTCTGACAGGTACAACTGTCAATTAACTTGATGTGGGCATATTATCATAGCAGGTTGCCAGCCATTGTCATTGCATCGGAAAAAAAACTCCTTGCTTTTGCATAAAGTACATGATGTGGCTTTAACTTTGCAAGAACTTCTTGTTGCATTAAAAGCCACACTCAGTCATTACAATGTAATGTACAAGAGCAAAAGATTCTCCCATAAGGTTATTTTGGTGTATTTAAAAATGCATATTCATCTATATTGTTAAAAAAGTACTGAGTAAACCTGGTGGGGCCCATCTGAGAAGAGTCCTTAAAGTTATCCCCATTTCGATTGTAAGAATATTATACGTCTGTGTGAAAATGATGGATGACAAGTTAAATTTGTGTCCAGGGAGTGAAGGTGAACGGTGACAGAGGTATTTATCTTGGGAATGGAGGTTAGGGTCAGGCAAAGCTGGGTGCCTCGAGGCACAAGACATTGACAAATTCATCCAGAAGACCCCATCGCTGAAGCCTTTTGTTTTGAAGCCCAGCTCCTCGCTAACTGACCCCCATTCCTCATCCTGTCAGCCTGTGAAGGGTGCCACGCCATGCCCGGGATCTTACCGACACTAATTCTTGTCATTCACCCTTTTGACGGGCCCAAACCCAAACTATTTTAGCTCCTGAAAGGGAAGGCTGAAATATTTATTTCCACACATAATGGCCTGGCTGATGTAGTGCCATATCATTTTTCCTGTTGCCTTATCATTGCAGGTCACCGGAGGAGCCGAGAGTGTTTTTGGTGAGCAGGAGGGGGGTGTGGTGGGGGGGTTGTGTGCGGGAGAGAGCACAATCTCCTGCGGACTGACCTCCAGTTGTCCAGGTTACATCACCCACCATACCCCCAACAGTCAATAAGAAGGGGGTGAGTTTCATGTCTTTCATTTGGTTGCATTTATGTGAAAACATAGGCTATTGAAAACAGTATGGTTTATGCGTGTATGTCTGAAAATGCATTGTTTTGAGACAGACGTGTTAATGAATGTGCAAACCCTTAACATTTCTGGAAGGGGCCTTCTTGCAAAAAAAAAAAAAAAGGATCATACTTTGTTCTGCTAGAGAATGGTTTTTGTATCATCTTTTTTTGTGAGATGACTAGGTTTTGTGGCAGGGTGACCTCTAGTGGAGTAAAGAATATGATAAAATTGGATGTTTTTACATTTCTAGTGACACAAAGGGGGGAGAGGAGGCCATTTGTTACCAACCATAACCTAAACTGAGGCTGGATCAATAATGCCACTACCTATCCATTTCAGATAGCTCCATAGTATATGTGTGCGTGTGTGTGTGTGTGTGCATGTGTGTGTGTGTTATGCAGGAGATATTAATAAGACGTATCTTTACATGTCAAAGTGAATATGCATCTATTATGTCTTACTCTTAGACATTTGCAGTCCTAACACAAAATACAGAATAATTGAGACATATTTGTGCAATATGTTGTGCTGTTTAGATGAAGATTTTGAACATGAGCCCACAGTTATTCTGATTGGACAGAAAGTTGTGCTATGTTTTCTCAATTGTAATAATACTTTACACCAGTTCACCACAACTCCTGGAGGGCATTAAGCAAGCAAAGAAAAGGACCAAATTTACTACCAGTGTTTTAAAATTGGTAGGACCTATTCTACAGTGTGCCTATATATTTAACAAAGAATACTCTAGCTATTACATACAGTATGTACTTAATTACCTATGTGACTTAGATGACAACCAATATCTAGTCTCAACATCGGAAGAAAGACGCCATGACGTTAATGTCTTTGGCCTGAAATTGGATTTATTTCTAAAGTGGGCCAGCTATGCTAAAGTGGTAAGCATCTATGCCTAACTTTTGCCCAGCAGCATTTGTATGCAAGTGTTGCATCAGTGGTCTTGTATTTTGACAGTTAAGGCTCATTTTCCAATGAAGTGAATGTATTAGCGATGAATGCGCTGTGAAGTAGCTGTTTGTTTCCGCGTTGGAAAAGTTTCACGGCGCCAGCAATTGCTATTTTACCAGAGGGCATCCATCATTTTGTCAATGTTTTAATGTTCTGCACTGAGCCACCTAGGAAATGTAGGAAGAAACAAGAGACCAAACAGCTGAATTCTTTCAGCATACGCCAAAATCTGTGACTTAAATATAGCCCCGGCGTGCTGGACTACAATAACTCTCACAGGCTTTTGAAGGCCGTGGTAAATTTGATTGTAAGTTATAAGAAGCACTCTTTATATCCACGGACAGTGCACAATAAACACCATTTTAATTAATGGCATTGAATCCCTAACCCTTGGCCTCTGACATATAACCGATAAACAATTCCTGCTAGAGTATTTGGCTGAAGTGACATCTTGACTGGAGTACCTCAGCCAGCTGGCCAGTGAAGCCTAATGCAATGAACCAGTCAGTTTGGATAACAATCAGTTTAGCCAAAATGCAATAGCAAACTTTTTTTTCCAGCTTTGAAAACTTGAAAATATAAGATGCAGTAGTCCATATCCTGTTTAATTTCCATTTAGCACTAAGTACCTTTGACAAAACATCAGAAAGAAATCTCCCTTGGGTTTGGTTGTTTGTTGTTTGGATGTGCTACTGGCGCTTCAGCACCATCTGGAAAAAATGTGGCGGTGCTATCTTTTCCCAAAGCACCACCTAAAATGTTCAAAAAAAAACCAGCTCAGAAAACAAAATAAACCATATTTCAAATGCATAACAAAGTTAACAGCAAGTTAAACACAATCTCAACACCAAAACAACTACATTCTAGCAGCAGACTGAGCATAATTGGCTAGCTAAGTAGGCTATGGAAGACGTTAGATTGACAAAGCCTCGTGGTTCCCTTGCCCCTTAGTCACTGTTCCTTTCCAATCAAGTGGTTGGGATCAAAATGGAGCAGAGCATGGTTTCTTGTGATCCACTGCTACTGGTATTGATATGATTGCCATTCAATGTGTTTGGGGTATTTGTAATGAAATAATAAATAAAGAATATAACTACTTATTCACTGTGTACATGGTGTTGTTTTTACAAATGCACAAGTTATCCCTGTTCATGATTTAGCTAGCTATCGATTTGCAGTTAGATTTGTGTTGGTGCTAGCTAACTTTAGCTGGGTAACTAGCTAGCATGTGGTACCATACCATGACCATAAGTATTGAGGATAACCCTATAAAATGCAATTTTCTTACAGAGTAAATTGTTCATTATCAACAGGTGAACTTGAACGTGAATGAGCAGTACAAAGCTTCACAAAAATGTTAATATTTTTATCAATACAACCTAGATAGCTAGCATTGAGGTGAAATTCATTTGTATAGCCGTATACTAACATCTTTTTCGGTCCTTTCACATTTCTGTATTATCGATCATACTGTATTTATGTGTCCGCATTCTAACAGTGCTTCCTTTATTCTTAAAGCACTCCACCTGCAGGCTGTTTACTGTAAATTCACATGGTCTGAAAGGTGTTAGGAGAGAGCATACATGCACAAGCTAGCTAGTAACGTTATGTAAGGTAAATATTACTCTGTTTTACTTCTGTCTCATAATATTTTTTTTTGTCAAGACTCGTATAATGACAGCAGGACAACAGGTTTTATAATAAAAACGACTATTATTATTGTAACATTGTTTTGAAGCACTTATTGTGAGTTTTTCCACTGTCTCTTGGATAAATTTAATTGCTCCATAACGACAACACGGGTAAATGATGTAATGAAGTATTGGGGGAACGTGGTCAGCACCAGTCAGATTTGGGTTGTTACAGCAACTGTTTCTAGGTTGTTCATTAGTTGTATCTCCCCACTGTGGTTATATTTCAGTGCCTCTTGAAACTTCACATGGAGCTGTCGTGTGATATGTACGGTATAACATAAATGTTCAGGCATATTGTTAATTATGAATATTACCCTCATGTTTTTACATATTTAATGCCCATATGTATGTGTTGTGTAGACTATTGTAATCAAAATGGGCACATTGGAATGTAAAAAAAAATTGAATTTTCAATAACATCATGGTGGAATTATATAATTATGCTCCATGATTTGGTTATCAATAAAAATGTTTATAAAGAAATAAATATTAATATTCTACCCTTCACCCTTTAAGTGCATTTTCTGAACGACGTATGCTGTATCAATAATTTACCATGAAGAAGTACTTTAAAGAAGCCATTCTCTTTCGAAAGCCTCCATAGCTCCTTTATTGCTGACGAAAGGCATTCTTTTTTTTTGATCGACGGCATCTGTGGACCCGTGATGTAATATTTATAATGTGTCACATAGCGATACATCAGTCTGAGCATGACTGCTGTTTCAGTTTAATGTGTTTTGTATCTGACAAGGGTAGGCCACATGCAGGTCATGGCAGGACTGGCCTTGGGAAACAAACACCACAGTGTTGCATTTGTTTCCAGGATCCAGACTCAAATTTGTCTCTCTTTGTGTCACTGAAACACATGTCTATCATTTATTGGCAGATGTGTGGTATTATATACATATACTCTAACAACCGCAACTGGATCTTACTGTATGTCATCCCTGAGAGCCATTTTAAGTCAATTGTATGAGAATATCAAAGGCAGACCTTCCATCTTGTCTCAGGTTCCTCAAATAGCAGCAGTGTGATGGCTCCGATTGCATTTGCTTTATTATTTAAATATATATACATAAATCAATATAGTGGGAACCACAAGGGAAGTGTGATGTCACAACTTCGACACCAACGGAATGGTACAAAGGAACCAGAGACAACGAGAAAATTGGTTCCAGTGCTTTGCTAATGATGCAACGAAACCATTGAAGCAAGGAGGGAAAACCCTTTGATTTTCCAGTGAAACCAAAAGACATGATTTGTAAAAAGTGATAGAGGATGCATCATCAATCACCAGCCAGCTAGACAGTCATCAAGCAAATTAATGAGTAAGATCATGATGCTGAAATATAAAAATGTCAATGACATATCATCCTTCGCTATGTAAAGCTAGCCATTTATCTTTTCCTCGCCATGATGTGGATGTCTTTAACCCACTTCCATCCTATTGTTGTTTTATAGTATAATTTTGTAAATAACCATGGACATAACATGTTTGATAGCAGAAAGTATTCCTATCTTTATAGCTAATTGCCTTTTAATTAGCGAACTAGTTAGGTTCAACAAAGTTTACCTGTGAGGATTATGAGGACCTTCTAAAGAGAGATTGACTCAAAGCAGTGTAGTGGTCTGGATGTGAGATTTCTACCAATGTTTTTTATGAAAGGTTGTGGTTCATTTAATTGGTCTGTTTGCACACAGGTTTTAATTTAATAAAATATTAAAATAATTTAGGGTAAAATAATCACATTTAATGTATTCCATCTCAAGCTGTAAACAAGCACTGATTCTGTCATTACATACATGCAGGAAGTGGAGGTGCTGCAGCACCCGCAGTCATAAACAGTTTTCTTATATAGTATAAGTATATCATATTTACAATAAAGACAAAAACGAGTTTGCTGTGTCTGTGTGTCATAATTGGCATGAAAATATGGGAGGTGCTGAATGGAGCTGCGGGAGGTGCTGAACGGAAGTTAAAAAAAAGTCCATAAGAAAAAAATATTTGATCAACCAATCACCTGATTGAAAATCACGCGTGAAAAAAACAAATCAGCGTAGCTAGCAACGCAAGCAACGAGTTAGCTAGCTAGCTATAAAGAAGTAACCATTGATTGAGCTGTTGTGCTTTAACATTTTTATTCAAAATGCCTCAAAAACTAATTAGCGAATTCTTACAAAACCCTACAACAAAAAAACTAAACACCACCAATGGCATCGCCAGCACATCCTAATCGCTGCTACCTGTACCGCAACCTCAGAGGCACAGACACCACAAGCAGCAGTTCGCCAGCAGCAGAGCAATTATTGCAGTTGCAATTCATGCCATTTTAAAGAACATTGTAGCTATTGTAGCAAGCAGTGGTAGCTAGCTCGCCATGATATTACTGTTTCTATGCATGCCTCCATGTTTGTTTATGTATCTCTCTTTGCCTTGACAACCTAGCCAGGTTGAGACTGAGCTAGGTTGAGCTGCAGCTCTGTGGCAGCCAGCATTAATGTGCTGTTAGTGTGTTATCTTGTTTTCATGTTCTGGCCATGTCCTTCTACTCGTCACTACAATTTAAAACAGTATTTAAAATGTATTTGAAACAGTAAATACATTACAAATGGCATGTCAGTGAACTGAATTCTGCATCAAAATTATACAAAACAATACTATTCTATACTATGCATTATTACAATATAACTTTTTTCATTTCGGATTTCAGCACCCCTAATTCAAAACATCTTCCTGCACCTCTGCCTCATTACTGAACTCATTACCAGAAAGTAGGAAGGAGGTAACAAAAACACTATCCTAATACAGTATATTGGCAGCAGAGTAGTAGGGGCACCAGGATGAGTTGTTCCAAATGGAATACTTGTAACCTAAGGACCCGATGGAGTGGCCACTTTGGTGGCATGCACCTGAAGTGGCCGCTGAAGTGGGCGAGAGCTTGAGGGAGAATAGTGACAAAAGCCACTTCTAGGACAAGCTCCATTGTCATAGTTCAGAGTCAAAGCTATATTAGCCAACTCTACCAGGCAGTGTTGTATTCCTGTGTACTGTTAACAATCCTGTTAACAGTACTGTTTCAAGACCTGCGCATATGAAATCTACCACATGTTTCGGCATATTTAAATTGGGGCATAGAGCATACATTGTTATGAATGTCAAAATGAAAAAAGAGGGCAGAAAATCTTGTGTTTGTGCAGGGAACTGCTTGATTACGCAGTACAAAAAATAAACATTATTGTTTTAGAAAACCTATTTTATCTGTTATCATACCATCCCTGGATGCATTTAAAATGTATATATGTGTATGCAATTTTATTTGTATAGCGCTTTTTTACAGAGAATTGTCAAAAAACAAAAAATATGTTTTCCAAAAATATGAACACATGAAAATACCAGGCCTGAACCCCCAAAAGCCAGAAATGAGGGAAAAAACTCCCCAGTGGGAAGAGAAAAACACTCAACAGTGGCAAGGAAAAACTCCCCAGTGGGAAGAAATCTCAGGAGGAACCCGTCTTTGAGGGGGAGCCCATCCTACACAGGCTGGCCCAGGTATCAGTAGTGGTAGTGGCTTAACGTCCTTCGAAAGTGAAAGGAAGGGCTAAGGCGGGAAGAAAAAAACATGGTGAGGGTGAGGGGAGGTCTCCAGGACAGAAGAAGAGGGGTAGATAGGTTAGTAGTCAGTATAACCTTAGATAGGTACATGGAGAGACCAGAGTGTAAGATCCCCAGTCTGGCATAAAAGCTGAGTAGAAAAGGGGTGTAAGCAACCATGAGAGTGAACTAGGACTGACAGAAGCATAGAACAGCACACTATAAAACAGGTAAGATCAAATGGTTAGTAGCACCATCAGCTATAACCGGTCTCAAGATAGGATTACATGGTTTTTAGAGATTCAAAAACAGAGTGTGTAAGATTTGGAAGATTACAGCCCCAGCAGGCTTTGCTATTGTGCTTTTTGGCAGATAGCCAGCATCTTGTAAATAAAACGCTAAAGTGAGCACTAAAATATTTGAGCAAGTTTAAAGTCTTGTAGGTTAGGAGAAGAACCTTGTAGTCAATTCTAAATCTTAACGGGCAATGAAGAGAGACAAGCACAGGACTAATATGCACATTTCTTAGTTCTAGTATGTACCCTAACATCCTGTACTGATTGGAGACTTCTAAAGGAAGAGCTAGTGCAGCCTGAAAGTAAAGCATTGCAGTAATTCGGCCTTGAAGCATGCTGGGATTATGTCATGCTGGGATGATATCTCCCTAAATGTCGATGTATTCCTGAGGAGAAAGGCAGCCACACTTGTAATATTATTAATGTGAGTCTAAAATGAAAGATCTGAGTCACTCGTCTCTTTGCCAGGTTTAACTGAAATGTAAAGTTGTGTGTCATCCGCATAGCAGTGGTAGTTAACATCATCATAATCGTACTCCTCAATATCATGGTTTTGGTATATCATGGTATCAGTTTTTAAGCTAAAAAAAGTATCACACAAAGTTTACAACTCGATCTGTTTATTGTATGCTCTTTGCAGATTTATATACCATTTTAATTGAAAAATAAAACTAAAAATGCAACTGAATTACAATCACTCCTTGTAATTTTATGTTTAAATCAATTTAAATTATTCACTTTGCGAATTAAGCAACATTTTGCTTTATCACGTTATCAGCTTATCAGATACTAGTACTATTTTTAGCTACTAACTTTTTCCATTGTGGCATAATATGAAGGATGATGATCACGCAGATGGAATGCAAGGTTTGATGTGTTCCTTCCTGTGGCCATTACGTTTCCCACATTCTCTGCAGATGGGAGATTCATTCTCAACAACACCACCATCTTTTTTCCTGAATCCAAAGTGAGTCCAGACGGATGAACAAATTCGTTTTTTGGGGGATATAATTTGTCATTACATGCTGCCTCGGCAGTGGTGATTTTACCGTGGGTGCAGGGGGTGCATTTGCTGAAATGTTGGGGTGAAAATATTAAACATTTTAAACATTTTCAAATCAATGTCAAAAAACATTTAAAAGAAAAAGATTTTTGAACATTGCACCCCCTGTTTTAAAACCCTAAAATTGCCACTGCACCTCGGCATCGGAATCAGCGTCGGACATTGCAAGTTTTATAAGGGTCTGTAAACTGAGATTTATGCCATGTAGCTAGCTAGCTAATAATAGCTATCTACCAGTTTTGGAAAATGCAAGGGAGCTGTCTGCACAGCCAAAGAGTTGGTGGGATTAAATTAGTACATTAGTAGACACCCCAGGTCCAGCATTATATTCTTTAATATGGGTTATTTTGACATTTTAGTAGGGTAAAAGTTGAAATATTTTTCCCCTGCATGAAAATAGCTTTTGCCATGTGATTTACTATCACGGTATTAAGTTAAGTTTATGGTAGTACTATTTCATATTTTAATATCGTGGTATACTGTCATACCAGTATACTGTCACACCCCTAATATATACTGTATATATATATATATATATATAAAGAAAATAAACCACAACAAGCTATGCATTCTGAGGATATTTACACACACCTGGGGGTGGTTTATTCCGCTAATAACACGGTTACTTGCCACAAAAAATATAAAAATTAAAAACTCAAACCGTTATGTAAAAAATATATTTTCCATGTGTAAATCCACCAAGAAATATAATTCCTCACTTGCCCACGTTCAGGAAGAGATGAAAGTGTTCATTACTTGCAAAGTAGATGGCAATATTTGATATGTAGATAGGGAGATATTTATAAAATGTGTCGGAAACTGACATTTATTCCAGTCACATCTTTGTCAAGAACACGGACAGAATTAGAGCAAAAGCCTGTTAGCGTGAGTCAGGATTAGCTCAAAGTAACTTCAGCAATGAAGGGTAAGATGAAAAAAAAGTTAACAATGCTATCTTTAGCTACCTAGCTAACATGAATGGCCTAACTTAACAAGCTTGTAAACTAGTGAAGTACAGTACGCTGTCATAGCGAGCTAACCTTACCTTAACCTAATCTTAGTTACCTAACAATGCATAAAGCCTGCCTGCTATCAGAGTTTGTGGAACTCGTACTGTAGCCGAGGAGCTAGAACAAGTTATTAGTGCTAGCTCATTAGCTAATGTTAGCAAACATTTAAGTTTGCTAACATTAACTAGTTTGATAACAGGCTAGTAACATCTGGCAAGTTGGCTGCAACTGCCCTGGTGGTATTAAATAATTTCTTGCAAACATGTTTAGTTAGTTAGCTAGCTATTTACTTCTACGTTATGGTTTCAAGTTATAAATAACGTATCACACAAATCAAGTTGGCGTGGGAGTTGCTGTAGCTAAGTTTGCTGAAAAGGGAAGAAATTATAGAAGCTGATTGATTGCATGTACATTAATTTAGTAACTTGACAGATCTGCAGATGAGTGGACGTGTCTGTATGAATTTGGAATCCTGATCATACAAATGAGAAGAAGTTCTTGTGCTAAAGTAACATTGATCCTTGTTTATGCATATATATATATATATATATATATGTATGCATATACACACCATATATATATATATGTATATATATATATATATATATATATATATATATATATGTATATATATATATAGTGGTATCACAAGAGGCAGCCCAAGGAAATTACATTACATTACATTACAGGCATTTAGCAGACACTCTTATCCAGAGCGACTTACAGTTTACATTTCTCTACAATCCATTTATACAGCTGCATATTTACTGAAGCAATTCAGGTTAAGTACTTTGCTCAAGGGTACAACGGCAGTGTCCCACCTGGGGATTGAACCTGCAACCTTAACGTTACAAGCCCAGCTCCCTAACCATTATACCACACTGCCTGCCTATGGCTGCATGCCCCTTTAATTTGTGTGATCTGCTAATATATGCCATTTAGCAGAAGCTTTTATCAAAAGCGACTTACAGTACTGAATGCATACATTTTTCAGTTTGTGTGGTTCCAATAGGAATCGAACCCACAACATAAGAAGCATTGTCAATGCTCTGCTCTACCAACTGAACCACACATAACTACAAGAGCCATAGAGACGACAGCTTCCAGCAGCCTGCAGTCCCACACCTGGCCACCAGATTAATTGAATCATGCATTTGGGACTGCTGGCAGCTGAATCAAATTGTGGACTGAATAACAGGACTGATTGTGCCACATTGAAGAGAGGTTGGAGGGCAACAAGCCATGCTGCAGGCCTCATGCTTTGGTTTATCTGTGTTTGAGTTATGTTTTTTTGTTTTGTTTTGTTTTTTAGAAGATTCTTAAGTTGTAAAATTATTGATGAAGACTTTATTTTGTATTTTGTAGAATTAATTTATTAAAATTAGTGAAATTTTAATATAGAAACTGGGCCACTGGTTAAAACTGCAGATATCTGGTAAATGGTTTTAAAAATGATTTCCAGTCACACTGATACAGTATGAATTTGTGAAAAACAAAGAGCTAGTAGTTGCTTTGAATAAAAAAATAACAGGTGTCATTGAAAAATTGTTTAGGGGAATTCTTACCCTTTGGCAGATGAAGTTGTAAATGGATCATCAGACAGAGCTATAATTGATATGAAAAGAGGGGGCATGCGGTGGACCGTGTTTGGCACGTTACTGTCAGAGGATTAAGTAGCTTATTTGCTGTGTGACAGCAGCCCCCTGTCCTCAAACATTACTCGCCTCCCAGAAACATTCCTGGTGTTACCTGTTGTCACTTTCGATGCATTTTTGCCATTTTGTTTTACTTTAACCACTAACAGCTCCATTGATCCATTACCATCCCCAAAAGGCTGACAGAGGATTGTTATAGGGTCTAGCTGAGTGATTTCTGTCTATCTATAGAAGGTGACCTCTATACATGGTTCTCAGGCCTGGCTTGTATCTAAAACTATTTTTGGATTTCAGTGTAAAGATGCTTTCATTGTTGATAACCCCAATAAGCAAAGGTATCCAGTCATTATTGGGGCCTTGACTTCCATTTGGCCTTGATTGCTCCTACAGTCTGATTAGGTAATGGAAATATATGTGTATACAGACGTTTTGGAAGGAAAAGGGACTGAGAGAAAATGACCTCTTAAAATCAGATTTTTGTCTTATAGAATTTTATTTTATTTTTTATAATTTAACCTTTTTAGTGCATATGCAATGATCACTACTAAACAACATTCTCAGGTATAAAAAAGAGCGAATATCAATTCTCAGTTTGTTGTTTTATACACTATGTAGTCTTCTCTTTTTCTCTTTGTGTTGTATAAATATCATCCAGAATATATGAACAGTACTATAAAATTATTCACACCCTTGATAAAGATGAGCAAAGAAGGCTGTAGAAAAAGACATTATTTTATACTAATACAATTGCTCAGAGAAAAATATTTTGTTCAACAAGTAATATATTTTTTTAACCAAAAAAAGGGTATGTGTCACAATTAATCACACCCCCGTTTGGACCATTCCTCCATTCAGAGTCTTTCAAGGTCCTTCAGATCCTTTGGTCTGCGCTTATGGACTGCCCTCTTCATTTAAAAGCACATATTTTTGATCAGGTCCAACTCTGGAGACTGAAATGTAACAATCATTTTGTGGTCAGTTAGCCATTACTTGAGGTATACTTGTGACCATTGCCTGTATGGAGGAATGGTTATATATATATATATTTTTTTTTTCCCTCGCCTGCGATCAAACACTGAAAAGTCTATCCTGGTTTGCCACCTGTCTTCATCTTCCTCATCATCGTCAGTTCCTTTCACTGCTGTACAGGATCTGTTGAGTCTCTCTTTGGGGCGCTGTCTTCGCCTATATACACATCTGTTCTCACCCTCCACTTTGGTGTTGCCTCCGTGACTTTGAATTGCAGTCTTGACGTGCTGGCTCCCCCCATTTATCCCTGTCTATGAAAGAATCTGTTGTCATCAGTGTGTATCTCATGACATTTTCTTCCCTCCAGAATGAAAGATACAGCATGCCTGATGACTTAAAAAGATATCTGTGATGTTGGAATGACAGTTTGGCAGAGGTGTTCAAGATTATTTTTTAATTTGTATTCTATTTATATGTGTCCTCATTTTCTATTTATTTTAAAGCAGATTACATTTCAGCAGCCATGATACTATCGACTGAAAGTTAGAATCACGTAAGGTTTTTTCAGTTTTTCTTTTGAGTACTTTTGCCATTTGTGCTTCCACAGCACTGTCAACCTGTTAATATTTAATTGAATTTGTTTAGGAACATCAGGATATGTTTGACACCAATTTGGGTTCCTATATTTGCCATTCAATGAAAGCCTGTTAGAGTTTCACTTTGACAGGAGTCATTTATAATAGATACAAGGCCCTTATTTTTGGGTTTGTTGCAACCATTTTGTAAGGATCCAATGAATTAGGATTATGCTTATGATGATGGGGATGATGATGATGATAATACTACTACTACTACTGCTACTACTAATAATAATAACAAAGCTATGTTAGCCTATAACAAGTGATAAAGAAAGGACAGATGACTTCTGGTAAAGCACAAGTCTGATAAAGCAAGCCTCCTGCCTTAGGAATGACAGGCCAAAGAAATATTACTGTTTGGACAGTATTTAAGAATGATTTCATCCCTTGTTGCTGTTGGATGGTCCTCATCCCTTACTGTAAACATTGAAACTTAAAAGTGAGCCAGTGTCTACCCTGTTGTGCAACTGAGATACATTTTTATTAAAATGTTATATTAGATTAATCTGAACTTTTAATTAACCTTTTTTATAATGCTCATAATATGCACTGTGAAAATAGTACTGAGTTATGTTTGTGGAGGTGTAAATCTTTTAAACCATGACATCCCAAATGAATATGAATGAATCTCTCATACCATGGTAATAATTAAGAAATATGCAATGTTTTATAAAATGTAGTATTATTACCTTTTTTACCGATTTTCTCCCAATTTGGTAGCCAATTACTCCCGCTATTCTTAGTTCAATCCCCTCCCTCATAGTTTGCTGCCGTAGCCCTGTGACCGGCAGTGAGAATGGCGAAGCACCGCCTCCTCCAAGACGGCACTTGTCGTGCTGTCAACTGTAATTCCGGCACCCCAGAACCACTCCTGTGCGCAGTGAACTGTGTCGGCTTCCCTCCCCCCTCCCTGGGGCGGACAGCCAATTGCCGCCCCGGTGGCACTCCCAGCCAGAGCCGTCGCCGTGGCCAGTGTCGGACGTTGAAACCACTGGACCACGCTGGAGGCCATAAAATGCAGCATTTTAACAAACCTTTAATCATATAAAAAATGAATGAATGATTTACACATCCACCACATAATGATAATTCAAGTCGCTCGCTAGATAGCTGGCACGAGACTAGATTCTACCTACTGTAGCACTAGCACTAGCTTAGCCTTTAGATCACTAGTGAAGACATTTGGATTGAATTTACATGGCTAACAACACAAATTCACTCATTGCCAAGAGAAATGGCAATGAGAACTGGTCAGTTATTTCTAAAAGCTTATTTTTCTGCTGATACCCAGTCACACACAGTACATCTCCCACCTGAGCATACCGTCAGCGGTTTCGTGAAATCCGGAGTTACCAGTACAGGTCCTGAACAAAGCATCCGCTTTAATTCCTTTTCTGTCGTCTAGGTATGCAGCTGCATACTGCCTATGGGGCTGGAGAATTTGGTCCATTAAACATTGAAACGTGGCCAGCGCTCCATGTAGACCGAACGGTAAGGTTCGGTATTGGAATAGACCGTCCGGTGTGGCAAAAGCAGTCTTTTCTCAAGCCTCGGGAGCTAGTGGTACCTGCCAGTAACCTTTCGTAAGATCTAGGGTGCTAATGAATTGAGCGGTTCCAAGTTGGTCGATTAATTCATCAATCCGCAGCATTGGATACGCATCAAATTTTGATATTTCGCTTAATTTTCTGAAATCATTGCAGAACCATAGTGTGCCATCTGGTTTTGGCACCAATACAATCGGGCTGCACCAATCACTATGTGATTGCATTATCTGTACTTCCGTATGGACGGCTTCTCTTCTAGCTTCTGGTATGTGGTAGGGACGTAGTTTTACCTTTTCATCCACCCAGTTGCACTTCCATAGGTGTGTTTTCTGTAACAGACAGCTGAGGAGACACAGTGTACAGTACCTCACGGGCATTCCACTGTTTCAACAGGTTAATGTGGTATATTTGTGTAACATTACGGCGGCCAGGCTGTCGTACTCGATAGTTTACTTCCCTTACCTTTTCAATAACCTCATAGGGTCTGTGCCATCTAGTCAAAAATTTGCATTCTGACGTGGGGACTAACACCAACACTTTGTCTCCTGTCTGAAATTCCCTTGGCTGTGCTCCTCTGTTATACACACAGACTTATGCATTCTGTGCCTTATCCATGTGTTCTCGTACAATGGGCCAGAGGGTGGCCATTCTATCCCTCATTTCACTGACGGGTTCAACCAGGGTGCGATGAGGTGACGGTTGCTGTTCCCATGCCTTTTTGGTGATATCCAGCAGCCTTCGAGGTTGTCTCCCATACAGTAGTTCAAAGGGGGAGAACCCGGTTGAAGCTTGTGGTACTTCCCGGATTGAGAACATTAAATATGGCAGCAGCTGATCCCACTTTCTCCCGTCCGCTTCCATCACTTTTTTTTAACATCTGTTTTAAGGTTCAATTGAACCTTTCCATCAATCCATCTGTCCGAGGGTGATACACGGAAGTACACAGTTGAGTTATCTTAAGCATTTTGCATAAATCCTTCATGATTCGGGACATGAATGGGGTTCTTTGATCAGTTTATATCTGGTCAGGTATACCCATTCGGGAGAACAACAACATTAACTCACGTGCAATTCCACTAGTGGTCATAGCGCGTAGTGGAATTGCCTCCGGGTACCTGGTGGCATAGTGCACAATGACCAGGATGTACTCATGCCCCCGCCTGCTGCATGGGAGGGGCCCAATCAAATCCATAGCAATACGGCTAAATGCGACCGATATTATGGGGAGGGGGATCAAAGGGCTGCAAAAGTGTGGTTTTGGTCCCACCAGCTGGCATTCAGGGCAACTGCGACAAAAGTCCTCCACTGCTCTTTTTACCCCAAGCCAGTGGAACCGACCCTTGATCCTCTCTAAGGTCTTTTCAACCCCTCAACATCACACAAACTGTATACAAAAAAATCTAAATTAAAACATGGTGAGACAATCTGTTCTTTCACAGACTGTGGTGCCACTTCTCAAAATAGTTTCTGGTCAACTGTAGACACAAGGGAACATCACAAACCCCGACATCTTGCAGAGTACGCATTTCTTGCGACCAACAGAAGCCAGTTTGCCAACATCCAGAGTCTGTTTGGCAGAGGGCACAGGCACATGATCAAAAGTAGCCTGTTTTCTGGGTTTAAGATATTTATCTTTAAACGTCTGTAGGAAAATGAAAGCAAAATCTGTGTCTGCGAAGACACGGAAAGACATAAACAAAACAAAACAAAATAACCAATGATCAGGAACAAACAAAACGTATCCAAAAACTTGGAATAAACTAAACACTGGGAATCTAAACAACAATAAGCACACGAACAAACAAGTTCTCGAGAGGCAAGAAACATTCATCACAATAGGTATTATCAAGCTAAGCTAGATGATGTCCAAGCGCCGAAACAGAATGCCAGCTGGTTAAATATTCTCCCGTTAATTATTCGCAGCAGTCCGCAATGATTCTGATTGTTTCCGTATAGCGCCACAAGACGCGGAATTCATATATTTTCACGAGTATTTGAAAACATGGGAAATAAAATAAATATCAGCATACAGTCTGTTGCTGGCAGATCGCAACCGTAAACACAGACAAGATGCTAGGCTATATAATGTCGGGACATTGTATTTGTTTACACGGCGATTTCACACATGGCTCCACGCCCCTCCCTGAAACTAGCACCTAGTTACCATGTCAATAGAAGGGGGACGGTACTTCCAGGTAAAACAGAGAGTGAAAGGCAAGGTTTACTTTTGGTCTAATTAACCTAATTTAAAAAATCTCATATTATTTGCCAGTGCTCAAATCGGGAAGTCGCCATTCTAAGGTTTCTGTCAATGTTTTTGCCGCGTGTGTATGATAAAATCTCACAATGTTAGAAATAGTAATTATAGGTGTGTTCCCAACACGTCTTCTAAAAATGAAACACCCTTTGAAGCCAGAATAACGTGGAGTCTTGAACGCAGACGACAGGACAAGAGACTTGTAGTTTTACAATTTAATGAAAACAAAACAAAGCTCTTCTTACAAATCTGGTCGAATGTATAAATGTATAATGTAATGCCGAATGTCGAATGGTCAAAAAACTGTGTTGCTATCAGGAGCTGGCTTCATCTAACTAACCGGAAGCTTGATCTGCATCCCACAATGCTGCACATAGGTCATGTGATTAATTCTAGGTTCACAGTTCTAAATAAAGAAATGTTCTCTCACTTGTCTCTGTGTCTATTTTTAAACTAATGAATTCTAACTGTACTTATAGTATGAAATTATCATGTCAGTCTTTTTAACTAAATTATCAAACATGAGAATATTAATATATCAATATATAAAATATGAACTACCGATACGGTATATAAATTAGCCGATTCCTAAACGGCCCCTACATTATCCGGCCCCTAATTGGTTAGGCAGGAGGGCTAAGCAATTACTAGCTTATAAACTAAACAATTATGATGTCTATGAACTGACAAACATAAAGTCTCTTGGGGACTATTCTAACTGAAGTCCTCTCTTCTCAGGCTGCTGCTTCTTCTAGCAGGCACAACTTGTTTACTGGTCTCTCCAACACGTTGGTCTTGGTCTTTATCTTGACTCTTCGTACCACCCCGCTTGAACTGTAGTAGTGTTTCGACTACTCTTCCCAGGAGCCAGGAGTTGCGTGGGGAAGTGCTGTCCACTAGGAGCACGACATCTCCAGTTGCGAAGTTTCGTCTTGGTGTTGACCATTTCTGGCGCTCTTGGAGGAGTGGGAGATACTCACGAGTCCATCTAGTCCAGAACAAATCCGACAAGTACTGGACTTGCTTCCATCTTTTCTTTGTGTACATGTCGTCTTTGTTGAAGATGCCTGGGGCATGTTAGGTTGGGACTTCAACAGCAACAAATGGTTGGGTGTCAGAGGCTCGAGGTCGTTCATGTCATCCGAGATGGTGGTGAGCGGTCTTCCATTGATGATGCTCGACCTCGCACATCGTCGTCTGGATACAGTCGCCGTTTATGGCTTGCTCCTTCATGATAGAGCTGAAGATTCTTCTGACTGTTCGAATCTGTCTCTCCCAAACACCGCCTTGGTGGGAGGCTGCTGGGCTGTTGAACATCCATCTGATTTCTTTTGGTTGTAAGGCTCTTTCAATCTTGTCATTATCCAGTTGTTGGATTGCTTCTCTCAATTCTCTTTCGGCGGCCACGAAATTCGTGCCGTTATCCGAACGCATGATGGTGACTTGACCTCTGCGGCATACAAAGCGTCGAATTGCGTTTATGCAAGAGTCTGTGTCGAGGCTGTCTGCGACCTCTATGTGTATGGCTCTCAGGGTAAGGCAGGTGAACAACACGCCGTATCTCTTGACTGTACCCCGGCCCCGCTTTACATCAAAGGGCCCGAAGAAGTCAACGCCGGTGTTGGTAAATGGGGGTTTATCGGGCAGGAGGCGATCTTCAGGTAAGTTCGCCATCTTCTGCTCCCCGACCTTTCCAGTGATCCTGCGGCACACAACACACTTGTTGAGTAGCTTTCTGATTGCAGAGTTGGCTTGTGGGATCCAATATTTGCGTCTTAGCTGCGCCAGGACATAGCTGCGTCCGGCGTGTCCTGTCCTTTGGTGGATGTCTGACAGGATCAGTGTGGCAACTCTGCTGTGTTTAGATATGATGGCTGGGCGTTTTGGCGGTCTCTGGCATGGCTGACTTGTTGAGTCTTCCGCCGACCCTCAGGATGCTGTCTTGAAGTACAGGGTCTAGTCTGAACAACTGACTGTTGCGACTAACTTGCTTTCCCTTCTGTAGTGCTTGGAGTTCTTCGTTGAACTGTTGTCTCTGGCTGAACTTGATTATTTCTGACTCGGCTGCGACCAGATCATCCAAGGTAAGTGGTTTCTTTTCCCTTGTTGATTTGTATTTCTTCATGTGATGTTCTAACTTTGACCTTTGCTTTTCAGGGTCTTTTTCTGCTTGGATGATGGTTCTTGACAACTCCTTTCTTTCATCTTTCAGTTGTTGCAGAGTTCTCTTTAGTTTTAGAATCCAGGCCACAGCTCGTTTTAGTTTATGCCACTCTGAGTAGTAGTCGATCAGCTTGTTCATTGGTTCTTTGTCCTCTTCGACTTGGATTGTGTTGACTGTCGCCGTGTTCTTGACCTCAGGGTCGTTTTGAAGGCTTTCCTTCCTTTGCATGGGTTGCTCCGGGCAGTCACACTCGTTGTTCAGCAGGAAACTTGGTCCGTCGATCCACGTTCTTGACTGTGCCAAGCTCTTGGCCTTCAGGCCCCTGCTGGGTAGATCCGCTGGGTTTTCTGTTGTTCTTACATACTTCCACTGGGAAGGCTTGGTGGCTTCTCGGATCACATTGATTCTGTTTGCCACGAAGGTTTTAAAGCGAGCAGTGTCGTTGTCTATGTATCTGAGCACCGTAGTGCTATCGGTCCAGAAGGTAGACGGCTGTAGCGGAACTTGGAGTTCCTGGTGCAACATCTTGTCTATCTTCACGGCGACAACTGCCGCTGTCAGTTCTAGTCTTGGGATCGTGACCTGTTTGAGTGAGGCCACTCTCGACTTGCCCATCACGAGGAACAATGCTTCTTGCCTTGCTTGTTCTCCAGTAACAGGTAAGATGCGGTGCCATAGGCATACTCTGAGGCATCCGAGAAGTGGTGCAACTGCGCTGAAGCAGTGCGTCCGAAGTCGGCAGGTTTCAAGCACCTGTTCACTTGGAAGTTGGAGAGGTAGGTAACATCTTCTGTCCATCCTTTCCAATCCTCTGCATGTTTTTCACTGATGTCTTCGTCCCATCCACTTTGCTCCTTACAGAGATCTTTCAGCAGGAGTTTAGCGGGCAGGATGACTGGTGCCAGTAGGCCGAGGGGGTCGTAGATGGAGTTGACGACGGCCAGGATTCCCCTTCTTGTCATTGGCTTGTCCGGCAACTTGATGCTGTAGGTGAAAGCATCTGTTTCTGTATCCCACTGTATACCGAGCGCTCTCTCGACAGGTAGAGCTTCAGAGCTGAGATCCAGGTTCTTTGTTTCTTTAGCTCTCTGTTCTTCGGGGATGGACATGAGCACCTTTCTGTTATGGCTCGTCCACTTTGTCAAAGTGAATCCTCCGCTGGCACACAGGGTGCGAAGGTCTTTAGCCAAGGTCATTGCGTCATCTTCTGTAGGCACGCTCTTCAAGCAGTCGTCTACGAGAAGTTGTTTAGGACTGTTTGGACGGCTTCTGGGGACGCAATGTCTTTGTGATCCTCAGCGGTCCTCTTCAATGCATATGACGCGATGCTGGGTGACGAGGTGGCGCCAAAGAGGTGCACCGTCATTCTGAACTCTTCCATGGGCTCGTTCAACTTGCCGTCGGGCCACCAAAGGAAGCGTTGAGGTCTGCGTCATGTTCAGGTACCTTCACCTGATAAAACATCGACTCAATGTCGGCCATCATCGCAACTGGCTCCTCACGGAATCTTAAGAGGACACCAACCAGCGTGTTGGTCATGTTGGGTCCCTGTAGTAGTCTACTGTTCAGAGACTGGTCTTGAAAGGAGGCGGCGCAGTCGAAGACTACTCGTATCTTTCTCTTCTTAGGGTGATACACCCCGTGGTGTGGTATGTAGGACACCCTGGCGTCAGCACGGTTCAGCTGGTCATCCGAACTCGGACGGCGTAGCCTTTTTTCGATGACATTGTCCATGAAGCACTTGTAATCTTCATAGAAGCCAGGGTCCTTCCTGAACTTTCTGCGCAAGCTAGCCAGGCGCTGCTCCGCCATACAGCGGTTCTTGGGCATTGGCAGCTTGTGGTTCCTGAGCGGCAACCCGATGCTGTAGTGGCCGTTCTCGAAGGTTGTCGTTTTCTTCACCGACTGCATGAACTGCTTGTCTTCTTGAGACATCTCTTCTTTGTCGTCGTAGTTACGCTCTGGGAAATCAGTGTTGTACTGTTGTACGAGTAACTTCTCGATTTCTGTCACTGTGATTCTGTTTACTGAGCAGTGAGGTGGTTTCTCCTTTTCACTCAGCTCTTTCCTTATGGGTCCGTTCACGACCCAGCCAATGGCAGTCTTCACCGCATAGGGTCCTCCATTTCGGCTGTTTATGACGTGCCATGGCTCCATTGCGCTTGAACAGTTCGCTCCGATAAGTAGGCCGACATCCGCTTCTATCTCTGGCAGGCGCACTTCGCTGAGGTAGGGCCACTTCCGGATCTCTGATTGCTTGGGTATGTTCTCAGTGTGCACAGGTATGCTACCGTGGGTGTACGCCTTGGGGAGCTCGATGAACTTGCTGTCTTCCAGCCCACATACCTCCAAGTCTGATATCACGTAGCTGTTCATGGGTTTCTGTCCTCCAGGCCGATCTTGATTCATGGTGCTCAGAAGTATTTGTGTTGGTTTCCTTTAACATTCAGTTTCTTTCGCAGGTCCTCTGTGATGAATGTCGCTGTGCTCCCCGGGTCCATAAGAGCATACGTTTCTACATGCTTGTCGCTCTTTCTTGACTTGATTTTCACCGGTATTATTGACAGCACACATTCGTTTTCTCCGGCCCCAGTGAGGCAGGTGGCCTCTTGCGTGACGGGGACTTGTGGGCTTGCTTCTTCTCCTTCTTGAGCGCCGTTGTTCTTTCCCTGAGAGGCAGAGTCTTCTTTATCTTTGTGTAGGATGTCTGGGTGCTTTAATTCACATTCCTTACACTCTGTTCTTTTCCTGCAGAACTTGCTGAGATGGCCCGGCCAAGCACCGAAGCATAAGCCCTTGACTTCAAAAACTCCACCCGTTCCTTGTGCGGCTGTTTCCTGATTTTGTTGCAGGTGGCTAGGGTGTGAGCTTGCTGACAGTACATACATGGCTTTTCGAAGGCGCTTCCTTTTTTATTTGGGTTTGCTGACTTCTCTCCTGCCCCTTTAATCTTTTGGTTTTCAGTGGAGACGTTCGTCGCGAAGCTCCCTCGTTTCTCTTTCTTAGCTGGGGGTCTTTCCTTGTCGTTCTTTCCAGCGGAGGTAGGACGGCTGTCTGGGATGTCGCCGAAGAGCGGATCCGTTGCTATTTTGGCTTGACGCTCTATATAGCTCACCAGGTCGGTAAACTTTGCTCTTCGGTCTCGCCTCTCTTTGATATTGTAGGCTTCAGCGCGCCAACGCTCTTTCATTTTGTAGGGTAACTTGGATACCACTGTCCGTAGGTTGGTAGGGTTATCCATCTCCTCCAGGGACTCTATGTCCTCCATAGTGTTGCGACATCCGACTAGGAACATTGCGTAGGCATTTAGCGCCTTTCCGTCTTCGGACTTGATCTGCGGCCACTGCAGTGCCTTGTCGATGTATGCGCTGGCGATCCGTAGTTCGTCCCCGTAATGCTTGTGCAACAGTCGCTTTGCTTCTTTGTAGCCTCTGCTAGGTTGCATGTGGACGCAGCTCCGAACTAGCTCTTGGGGTTCGCCATTTGTAAATTGTTCCAAGAAGTACAGTTTATCCTGATCGTTGTCTGTCTTCTGTTCTATGGAATGTTCGAATGCTCGGATGAAGGACTTGTATTGCAGTGCGTCACCCTGAACACTGGAATATCCTTGGTTGGTAGCTGGGATTGCTTCTGCTGCTTTACGAGCAGCTCTGTGATCACGTTCTGCCTTTGCATGACCTTCAGTATATCACCATCTCTGCTAACGTTGAATGAGAGCTGATGTCTTGTAGAGCCATCGGTGGTGTTTGTAGCATCTGCGGCGGTGCTTGAGGAGTCGTAACATCTGGCTGAGGAGGCGAGACGCGGGTTACGTCGTGTCTCAGGCTCCCTCTGTTTCTTGACCTTCGCCCGTGACTACTCGCACCATCTTCTGATCTTTCGTATTCGTTGAGCACTTTTAGTTTCGCTACTTTCGGCCAATGCAGTTTCCATCTCAAGTTCTTCCTTTTTAGCCTTTATCCTAGCTATTTCTATGCTCCGCCATTGCTTTGCTTGAACCTCTTCC
This sequence comes from Aldrovandia affinis, assembly GCA_029706075.1. Taxonomy (NCBI): domain Eukaryota; kingdom Metazoa; phylum Chordata; class Actinopteri; order Notacanthiformes; family Halosauridae; genus Aldrovandia; species Aldrovandia affinis. Next base: position 3,064,709 of record JAINUG010000042.1, read on the forward strand.
GTTTCGCGCTGTTTCTTTAAGGCGACTTCTTCCAGTTCGCGCTGTTTCTTTAAGGCGGTTTCTTCCAACTCGAGTCGCTGCAGCTCCGCTTCTTCTTGTTCTAGTTGCTGCCTTCTCTTTAGCGCCGCGGCGCGTTCCAGTAGCGCTGCATGTTCTGCCTCTTGTCTAACACGGGTCACTGACACTCTCGATTCTACTGTTGAGCGGCTTACGCGAGACCCGTGTGAGCATACTGACCCAGGGTTGTGGACGCCGGTCTGCGAGGCGCTATCGTCTGGCTGGACGCCATCTTGCAGGACTTCTTCCGGTTCAGGCTGCTTTTTTAGCGGAGCGTTCTCTTTCTGCTGATCAGATATGTGTGCAGCTGCGATCCATTCTTTCGTTCTTTTCATAAAGCCTATGATGGACGCCATTTTTGGTTCAAACCAGTTCTCTTGGTCTATTGCCTGTTCATCTTCAGACATAAGGCCCAGTACTTCTCTGTTAAGACATTTAAATTCTTCTAATGTACTAACAAAGTCATTTTCCATTCCATCTTGGACAAGTTCTGCATTTTGTTCATCCTTCATCAATGCTTCTGTTACATTAATTCTGGTAGACAAATCTCTTAATCTTTGTCTTCTTAGTGCAATGCATCTTTGTAATTTACTTTCCATTCCTTTTTCTGTTAGCCTACGTGACCTCTCCTTATCCTGCTCCGTAGGATTTTCCACGTTTCTTTGCTCCTTTTCCCCATCCATCTTATCAATTGCAGACTGGCTCATTCTAGTTGCATGCAATGTGTTCAAAAGCACCTTTCAATTCAAAGTCACTTTTCTCAATAAAAACAAATGCAATACAGCTTCTATTACAATGCCAGACTCTGCGTGGCTGAGTCAAAGTTGCACGCGCAGGATAGCTGTCAATCACTTTAACCTTTACAGTCACGTAGCCTCCGTGTAGCTAGCTATCAATCGCTTTAGCCTTTTCAGTCGCGGAGCCTCCGTGTAGCTAGCTATCGATCGCTAGCTCTCTTGGCTGTAGCTTTCTATCTTCGCCACATCTACTGCTGGCATATAGACAATATGAAGATTTCTCTTTACCTTGTCTCGTAGAGTCAAAGGATTACCCGTTCTCCTACTTCAGATTGCCTCCCGTGTCTATGCTTCCAGCCACCTTTCAGTCCGATTCCTAGCCACTTTCTCCTCCGAGTCCGTGTGGCTCGCTAGCTAGCTTAGCTAGTTTTTTGACAAATATAGGTGTGTTCCCAACACGTCTTCTAAAAATGAAACACCCTTTGAAGCCAGAATAACGTGGAGTCTTGAACGCAGACGACAGGACAAGAGACTTGTAGTTTTACAATTTAATGAAAACAAAACAAAGCTCTTCTTACAAATCTGGTCGAATGTATAAATGTATAATGTAATGCCGAATGTCGAATGGTCAAAAAACTGTGTTGCTATCAGGAGCTGGCTTCATCTAACTAACCGGAAGCTTGATCTGCATCCCACAATGCTGCACATAGGTCATGTGATTAATTCTAGGTTCACAGTTCTAAATAAAGAAATGTTCTCTCACTTGTCTCTGTGTCTATTTTTAAACTAATGAATTCTAACTGTACTTATAGTATGAAATTATCATGTCAGTCTTTTTAACTAAATTATCAAACATGAGAATATTAATATATCAATATATAAAATATGAACTACCGATACGGTATATAAATTAGCCGATTCCTAAACGGCCCCTACAGTAATATACTTTTATTGCTGCTCGGATCGTCTGCGATCCAGTCGACCTCAGGGGGTTAAGGTCAGAGGAGAATGGCCAGACTGGTTCAAGCTGACAGGAAGGTGACAGTAACTCAAATAACCACGCGTTACAACAATGGTATGCAGAACAGCATCTCTGAATGCACAACACATCAAACCTTGAAGTGGATGGGCTACCACACCAGGTTCTACTCCCCTCAGCTAAGGAAAAGAAAGTGAGGCTACAGTGGGCACAGGCTCACCAAAATGACAAATCTAATTTTCTGCTGCGACATGCAGATGGTAAGGTCAGAATTTGGCGTTAACAACATGAATCCATGCATCCATCGTTGCGTTAACGGTTCAGGCTGGTGGTAGTGGTGTAATGGTGTGGGAAATGTTTGCTTGGAACACATTAGGCCCCTTAATACCAATCATTTAAATGCCACAGCCTACCTGAGTCTTGTTGCTGACTATGTGCATCCCTTTATAGCCACAGTCTACCCATCTTCTAATGGCTACTTCCAGCAGGATAATGTGCCATGTCACAAAGCACACGTCATCTCAAGCTGGTTCCACGAACATGACAATGAGTTCAGTGTACTCCAATGGCTTCCACAATCACCAGATCTCAGTCCAAGAGAGCACCTTTGGGATGTGGTGGAATGGAAGATGAACAACATGAATGTGCAGCTGACACATCTTCAGCGAACATCGTAAAGGCTTGAAATCATATTTTTCAGTTGTTATTCACACCATATGTGTCCTCAACAGCTATAACTCCAAATACGAAAGGTTGCACAAGTCGCATGATTTGTCAGCCATCTTGAATGTCAAATTCTCACTGGCCATAAGCTTTTGGTTTAAAACGATATGTAAAAGTTCTACTTGCCAAGGAATACTTAAGATGTTAAAAACAATTATTAGCCACTAGTATTATTAGCCACTCTGATCAGTGGGTCAATCTTTGTAAAGTTTGGTGTACACATGGAGTACCAAAAGCATTCCAAAATGGGGTGGATGAATTTGTCAATGTTTTGTGCCTTGACGCCTCTACCTCTGCCTGATCCTAACCTCCATTCCCAAGATCAATACCTCTTATAGTGTTGTTGCTGTTATTATTTACAAATTCCGCTTGCTAGATAGCCACTTTGTTGCTCGTCAGCAGCACAAGTCTTTATCTTTATTCATCTAAATTTAATTTAGTGATGATTACTTTTACAATTACTTTTAGGAGATGGCTAGATCCACCTTCAATCTTCATACATAATTCATACTTCCTAATAGCTGGAAATGAGTCAAATCATACTTTTTGAGGATTTTCATAATCTTCTAGCTGACTGGCTATGAGGCTAAAATCAACAACTCTACCTACCACAAAGAAGGTAGCTATGTAAGTAAGGCACATCACAGCATAGCTAGCCATGAAAAAATTGAACTAAAATGTTAATTATTTTGACCACTGAGCCATATTGTTGCCCTGGCTATGTATAATGTTACTGGTTAGAGAACGGTGAAAGCTTAACAGAATACTCATATCCCCATTTGGTAAAGCAAGGTCAAAGGTTAAATAGGTCATTAATTTTAGCCCTTTTTCCTTTTTTATTTGCTAAACTAAAAGATCACTGTAACTTCTTAATCTTTCTGGCCTCAGTAATTATGATGTGTAATAATAACTGCAAAGGGCAGTTCTCATTGTTTGAACCATCTTTATCTTCTTACGCTCCATTGTTTACACATTTTTAAAAATCCCTTACAAATCCATAGTACACGTCCCTTTGAAGAAATGTTCTGGCATGGTTTGACCGCCACATAAAGGAGTTTCTTTTTAATGACCATATTCTGACCTCATTTCATATGCATAAGCCCAGATCAAAGTCGACGGGGCCTGTCCAGTCAAGGCGGTGTCGTTGAACCTGACAGGACTACACATCGGACTGACAGCGTATGTATACGACAGCCGCAATTGCTTAATTAGGTTCTGGCCTGGTAATTATTTACCCCTGCTTGTTGTGAGGCATAAAGTCATCTTCAAGTCTGTTTCGCGATTTGTTAGATTTGCTTCTCAATTAGTTTCCCGCTAGATGTGGTGAGAATTGATTTCATGCAATTGGAAGATGATGAAATATTAACTCTTCCGATCAATCCGACCTTGTCTTTTCAACATCCCATAAGCTATAAACTGGATGAAGGGCTAAGCGGGGATATGGCAAGAACAAAGAAGACTACCCATGGAGTCAATACATTTGAAATGACTGGGTTAAAACAACATGCACAAAGATAAAGCTAAATGTTTGTCTACAAAAGACAGTCTGGCACACTATTTTATACTTTATTGTTGGTTAGTGAGATGGGTGGACTGAACTTAAAGTAACGAATGAAAGACAAAACGCTGCGATTAGAATTTTGAAGAAGAAGATCCAAAATAGTAAAATATAAAGCTCCTTGTTTCACACATATTGTCTTGTGCCTGTATTTTTTTTTAAATGCATGTAGTCTTATTTTTGGTTTGTGCTGTAGTTCCCTACAATGAACTTTAATAGAAAACAGATTGTAAATGTTTAAATTCATGACACCAGTCTACTAAGTCTCCTGTTGATGTTGATGAAGCAACACACTTCTCTGCAGAAACATTATGTTCCATATTGTCTTAACTGTCACTGTGCAACAGAATAGCAAGAATAATGATCAAATCTATTACGTTTTTCATATGAAAACAAAATAGACAAGGTCGGGAATCTTATGTACCAAAGGAGAATTACATGACCAACTTAGCAACATATTTTGCAATAGAAAAATGATTAATGAGCTCAGAAAAGGCTCAGTATAAATAAACATCGTTCTGGGACATAGACCATTCTGGGTCTTTGGACTTAAAAGAAAAATGCATAAAAAGTTTCCGATCTGACAAACTACAAAGCAGTCCAAAATGGGACATGAAATGTGATGTACTGAAGAGAAATGCAATTTGATATGTACTTTATATGAAATGTATGTCCACATGTGATTTAATGCTTCATTAAACATTTGGATAAATAATTGTGTAAAAGTGGAAATCTGGGAGGCCTGTCTGTTCAGTAACTATATCTGTTTACATGAATATAAATACAGTGACATTAGACTTCTGCATACTTGCAGATGTCGTTATATTATCTTTTATTGCTTGAGTTTGTCATGTTTTGCATTAAAAAATATATAAAAATATGTGACTAAGCTACTATCTGAAGTAAGCAGAACCTCCCAGTTCCCCCTATCCAAAAAAACAATGCTTTGTTATTAAAATGTTTTGAAATGGATGGATTCTCCTATGCACACAGGCAATTCTTTGAAGAAAGAGTTGTGTGTGAAAGAAAGAGAGAGAGAGAGAGACAGACAGCCATAGTCAAATGTCCCACTTGAGCTCAGCGCCACTGTCAAAGCGGCATTTACATACCATTTGTTTTGAGTTTGATAAGACCTGATATGTCAGCCATAATAAGCTCTGTGGGGCGTGTGTACACTCTGTCCTTAATTGCCTTCATCATCATCCCAATTGTCTGCTGACCAATGGAGCAGGTCACCAATTAATGGAGACTGCAGACAAACCTGCTCAGAGTGTGGGCACTGGAGATGATGGCATGCTTTTGCTTTTATGTTTTGTTCGGCAGGGCGTCTTGCATTAAAAGACAGGGTGTCATTAACAATGTTATAACACACTATAATTAGCACTCCCCCTGGTTCTTTTCTTTTAGTTTTTTTTTCACAGAATGACAGCCCAAGTAATTGAAGAAAGCTAATTTTTGTAGTCTGTGAAGTCCGTCTACTGTACATTTTTTAGAAATACCAAAAAAGCTTAAATCTGCTAAATCTCAGGCTTAATTTTAAATCAAATGAAGGCGGATTAGGTGTGGGTTACAGAGTCATGCATATTTCACATAATTAATTTAATCAATTATTTTTTTAATGTATTTGTGAATATGATATGCAGTGGAAGATGAAAGATTAAACTTGAAATGAAACCGATATAAAGCAGAGAAAATGCTTCTCTTCAAGGCCACACATTGTACAAAATGATCAATACTTTAAAAAAATGTTCATGCACACACATACACATGCACACTCACTTTGATGTTAATGATATGTTCTTAAAAATGTATTGGGAAAGTTAAATGGCCTTGATTGGTAAATGGTTGGCATATTCAACTAATTACTTCCCCAACCCTTGGTGTTATTTAGATAACAAAAGAAAATATTCTGTATATTATAACAAATGTGTGAACAGCAAGATAATATTACCTTCAGCATTATCCGATTGTTCATATAATACACACCAAAGTATAGACAGTTAATTAAAATAATATACATACATATATATATATATATGTACAGATGCTATTTCTGTTTCCTTTATGCAAAAAAAAATCAGTTTATGAAAAAAAATGCAAGGCTTAAATGCCAGAGCCTCTCATTTAGCAAAAATAAGTAATGATTTATGGTAAAGGCTACTCTTCACGACTAAAAGGAATTGTTTTGAACTTTGGAAACCCTAGGAGTCGCATCAGAATAGAGTGTGACCGTGATTTCAGCAGCTGCTTTAAACCATGGCATTCCATGTCCTTTGGTGGAACGTATGTCTTCAATAAAACAGCCGTGTACCCTAATGCAGTATGAACGCCATAACTTTTCAAAATTCATGACCTTTTCCACGTCTCCCAAATGTTAACCAGTAAGTCGAATTTGTTTACAGCCTACAAGAGTAAAATCAAGTGGCTTAATACATCAGAATGTGACTGCCAGAAGATGTTTCAGTTAAAATACAGTTTGGCATTCTAATGTAGCATTGTGCATTGTTACGATCAAACCTTCAATTGCTGTTAAATGTTCTATTTTTGCCTAATGTCAAATTATTTTCCATGTTTGTACTTTGTGGCTACATTTTTAATACAAAACATTGGACCCCTTTCCAATTTAAAGGAGTAAAGACTAGTTCATTATACTAGGTAATGTCATACCATAAAGTCATAGCCTAATTTTATGGTGCCATTTAAATGAACCTATGTTAGTGCAGTTTGTTTTCCAGAAGTGCCTTCCTCTCATAGAGTTCACCCACCCACTTCCTGGACACCACCATCATTTTGCGGGTCATAGTAATGGTAACAAAAGTGTTATTTTAAGTGTTATCACTAGTGTAGAATCTGGATGCCAAGATGTCACTAGATACCTTAGGTTGAACATGGTAAGGGCACAGTGGATGCTTCCTCGTTAGTGAAGGTTCACAACAGTGGATGCAACAATTATTTAACCCCCATAATTAAACACTATTTTGGAAGTTGTTCAATGCATTTTCTTTTTTTGGAAAACTGCAAATACATTTATTTTGCTTGTTTTTTTTACTAGTTGCTTGGTGTACATTCAAATTAAACATATTGAGGAACTAAAAAGTCCCATCTGCTTTATTTTTTTACTCCTTCATACAGAGGTAAGGACAACGTGCATTGCAGTTAGTTTGAACTGTGGCCTTAGGCATTCTCTCTCCTCTTCTGAAGAAATCGGAAGACTAACCTGCCCCTGTGCCTCCTATTTCCTCTAATAGAGGTAAGTGATACAGTGTTGATCAGTCACATTGTCATAAAAACACAATGGATAATGGCCTGGTGTTGTCTTCTTTCTTGTTTTACAAGACACTGGACTGTCTGTGGACTGATTATATTACCTCAGAAATGAAGACAGACCTGTTTCACCGGCAACAGTATATTCTTAATCTTGCCCATAATCCCATTTGTTCTGGAAAAAAATAAAATAAAAATATAGGTACAGACAGATATATTTGGTAGATGGATACATAGAGAAAGAAGAGAGAGATGGATACCTGTATAACGTGACTGTTGTATGACTGTATCCATGGTAATAATACAACCCCCATTAAACTTGTTTTTGACAGCAAATATCAAGTGGAGACCCCGGGCTCATGTTCTTAAATATAAGAAGGAAAGACAATATAAATTTATGAAGGCCCTGCATATCGCCGCCACAGTTCCGAAAAAAAGACGAGACACGTACTTCTTTTGGCAGTCCTCCTGGCTGGGGTTTGGAGCATAACTGTAGCACAGAGGTGTCAAGAAGTGGTGTTTTGAGTCAAGCTGATAAGTTCCTGCAAGTGAACTGGCAACGGCAGAGGTGTCAAGTCAAGGGCACTGCTCACAAAAACAACTGCAATTAGAGGGATGACTCATTGCATTTACATAATCATAAACAGACAGTAAAAGTTTAAAGCACATGTGATTACTAATAACTGCTCCAGGATTGATTTATTAGCTTGAGTTTTAGGGTGTGTGACCTGAATGCCATCTGACCCCAGCTGAATGAATAGTACATGGTGATTACAAATTTAGACAAACATTCAGCAAGTAGATGTTTTCAACTGTTCCTTTTTAATTAGCCTCATAATGTGAACTGCCAAATTATAAATATATATATATATATAGTGTGTGTGTTGGAATATGCTGCAATGAGTGATTTTTTGCTTGTGTTTTTTATTTGGCTGATTAAATTGAAAAGTTGATGTAAAAAATGCTTATGTCATTGGCTAATCAATGTATTTATTTTTTATAATCAAAGAAATCTGGCAGATTTTGTTTACCTATTGCTACCTGCTATGTCTATTTCAGATATCTCGGTTATAGTCAAATACTTACCATTTATCTTTTTGCATATCCTCAACTTAGCAGCACAGTGAATTATGTTGACATCTTCAAGAATTCCAATTGTTTGTGACGGCAAGCAAATAGTTGGTAATGATATACGCTTTACAATCTTTACAAGTATTTTGATATGCTGTCATGTGCTAGTTTGCACAGTGAAAAAAACAATTTTCAGAGATAGTTGCTCACTTATCATATATTACCTTGTATTTATTGCCAATTTCCATGCAGACATTGGGTAATGTATTATATATATATATATATACTGTATATATACTGTATATATATGTATATATATATATATATATATATATATATATACACACATGCATGTATATTATTTCTGGTTCTTTACTGCAATTATAGTATTCTGTTTTCATAGGACTTTAAGGAAAATGGATTGCTTTCACTTAAACCACAATTTCAGCAAACACCTGGAATTATTTAGACCCAGCCAATTATTAATGTACCACACGATCCCCTTTTGATGAATGAGTCCCTGTTTTTGCTTTTTTTCCCACAACAATTTGAAGCCAGCAAGAGGCTGTGAGCGGGTTCAGTTTTCCTAATGATTACTGAACTGCTGTTTTACTTCAATTATGATACTTATTAACTGATGTTCTTGGCAATTATGGAGCACAGACTGCCAGTTGAACATTCTATTCTGCTGGGAAGGACTTGAATCCCTGAGCATCGTTCCTTGTATTTTAATTGCAGTTTAATTTTTTTGTTTTCCTCAGATGATAGCAAGATGTTGCCAGCTTAATTAAACACAAATGGGCTGTTTGTGAGCTTCTCTCAATTTGTCTCGTTACAAAAGAGCATGCCAGGGTTTCGGTTTTCGAAGCACAAACATCACGAGGCAACATTTAAAGTAACTGCACCACATTATACACCACACAGCGTTCCCCAAGACATTTTCACTTGAATATTTTAGTTGCACAAAACACATCCACACATCATAACATATTTACATTGGTGTTTGGAGTGGACCATGTATTGGAGGCATTTCTACTTTTCTTGAATGTGCAATTAAGAAAATAACGAATTAAAATATGAAAAAAGGGGCTGGTGATATCCCTGCTCACACTGTATTTTCAATATAGCCCAATCCAAAAATAACAATTATAAAAGATATTTCCGATATAATTTTTTTCCCTCCTCCTATAGCAGAGTGCAGGTGACACTCTGCTCCAAAGATGCACCTGTGCCCCAAACATACAATGCATGTCTTGGCCTGAAGGAGATGTTAGTTTAAAGGTGATGTGTTTGTTGTTTTTTTCCCCCTGCCCTGTTCTGAGGGTGAGTTTTTGATTTGCAGAATTTAAAGGGGGGTGCCAAATGAAAGTTCCCTCATTGAAGCTTGTGCTTACACAACGCCTCTTTGTGGTTTTTAAAGGCTGTCAGCCTTGTCAGGCATGGTAAGAAAAAGTATATTGTTTCCTGCACTTGGATTCCTTTCGCTCTGACATCTGCCAGTCTGTAAAGATGATAAATTCTTGCCTCATTAGCCAGGGGTGTGGGATTACAGGCTGACAACACATTAATCACCAGCTTCTGTGGCAGCCAGACTGGCAATAGGCATTGTTAACAAAACTTTTCTAATATGTCACTCTCCTCCGTGACAGCCCGTAATCAATCATCGTGATTGACGGAGCCGATAGATTACACTATTTATACTTTGTGTAATGAAAGATAGCGTTTCCACCTATTGTCATCTCTGAGACAACGGTAGGCCTCCGACTGAATAGAAACATATAAGAAAAAAGAAGAAACAGAAGAGAAGCAGGCCTAGGCTTAGCACAGTGAACTCGCGGAAGCAAACAGTGTTCCGCTCCTCCAGGGCTGCTCACAGTGGAGCGGGGTTGTATTGTTGACCCGGTGTAGATTTAAGTAAATACTCAGACTGCCGACAGTGTGCTACTGTGATTTCAGTCACTGACACTGGTCGAGTTCTGGCAGGTAGTCTGGCCTTATCCGTTCATGTATTTTGTTTCTCTACTTGTATGTGACCTGATTCAGATCTCGGTGATACATTTTCAGCCTTGTGATCTGAGGGTAAATATTATACTTTGGATCCGGCATTAGCTCAAGAGACTAATGCCACTTAGTCTTCTGGTCTTCTGCACTATTGGCTCTGAAGCAGCAAACTAAAGATTTGTGTCGCATGCAGATGTATAATCAGAAAAATGTAAAATATTTGTAAAGATTATCATTTTTTTTTTTTAATTTTGGAGAAACATCTACTGTTTGAAGCTCATACTCCTAGTTAATCATATTTGTGTATTTTATGACAAGTTACAAAATGCAAGTTTTATTATTATTATTATTATTATTATTATTATTATTATTATTATAGTGATTCTAGATGACACTGGCAGTAAAAATTAGCTAATGAAGAACCTAATCATATCCCAAACACAAGGTACTCAAGTTTAAATAAACTTGAGAACGCTTGAGAATGAGAATGATTGCTTGGAGATACACTGTTTCAGGTACATACTGTTGGTCACAATAACTTTATGGTCCAGTTGCCAAGATGATTAAGTAACAATGAATCAGAAGCTGATGCATCGGTGCCAATGCATGCGAGAAAGAAAATTGGCTTTGAATTATACATAATTAGTTTTAAATCATACATAATACTTTTCAAATGTGCAACATTTGTTTCTTGATGAAAGCTTCAAAACCTCAGAAGACTGATGGTATTGAGTATCCTTTTTAAATCAAAATATAGATCGAATGCAATATCCAGTTCAAAGGCATTCTGGAATTATTCACCGTACTTGACAGCCGGTAAACTTGTTGCTGCACTGAAGGGAAATTACTTAACTGAACCATTTCTTTTAAAAGCAAACCGGGTAATGTGCCCTCGTAAATGCAATCACAAATAACGGGCCACAGCCTCATCCCTGACCTGACATTGCTTTGTAAGTATGGTAGAACGGTGACACGCTCAATGGATTCTGTCAGTTGCCTGGATTCCGTGCCCACTGTGTCTCTGTTGGAAACATATTGGTCAATTATGTTTGAAGCTGTCGACTGTGCAAGACACTGTTATTTAGTGTGTATTGACTCTGCATTATTAGGACACATTGTGATGCCAAGTCACACAACGGAATGTTATTTATTTTTCACGTGAAGCTATAACAACCTTCACACTGTGTGATCAGACGTCACTTTTTGAAAAGGCCCCTCAATAAACAACAGACAACTCTGTGATTGCTTTTCTATTGTCTGCTAAAAGGGAACAAAATTACCTATAATTTTGCAGTCCAGTGCTCAAAACAAGTACATCCGCTAAAGTGGAAAATTTTGCATCTAAATCTCTGCGGCAAACTGTCAATGAACTTAAAGGACTGGACACTCGTGAACAAAGTAAAGTTAAAGAAAGAAATGAATGAATCCACAGATAATTAGTCATTTATACTGGCCAATTTTCAGCCATACCTCGACAAGGCTGGGCTGTTTGTTGCATTTACATTACTTTCAGATGCAGTATACTGTACCTCTACGGGGTCAGCATCGGCCTCTCTCGGCTCAAAATCTGATATGAGACTTGGCATGGCCGAGCAGAAAGTATAAATAGGCTTGTTCATTTTGATGCTTTGAAATGACAAATGAGAATGTTTACGTTTGCAGACACCTTCCCTAGATTAAATAATGAATAATAAGCACTCTTTGCTACTGTAATAGAGTAGCCTCTTGCCACTCCTAGGGGCAGTGATATTGTATTTATATATTCCTATGTCGTACATATCAAGGTTAAAAATAACCACACTAAATGTCTTGCTTTGTACAAACACAAATCTAAAGTGCAGAACTTTACAAGTAGCAATAGTAATGTCAACATTGGCAACATGGGCCGCGGAACGCATTTGGAATGGGTAGGGCCAAGAATGACATGACGTTGCGCCCCCCCTTCCCAAGTATCGAACGCCAGACAACTCATAATCCATACACGTATCCTTATTATGATACACGTATTGTTTTATGATACGTGTATTAAATGAATACACGCATTGTTATGTTACACGTATGTTTTATGATACGTGTATCGATACACAGTTTTTTATGAAGCCATCACACACATTTTTTAGGCATGTTCTGTTCAGTAAAGGGCATTCCCCAAACTGTTGCAACAAAGTTGGAAGCACACAATCGTCTAGAATGTTATTGTATGCTGTAGCATTAAGATTGACCTTCTCTAGAACTTAAGGGGCTAAAAGTAGGCCTATGCGGACACTTAAAAATTGGGTGTCTACATACTAATGTGCGTGCATTGGACAATTGCATCTCTACAGGTCTGGAGAAAATGTCTTCTCAATGCCTTTCTTGAATATATTGTGTGAAGAACTGAATGCTTATGCTACCAGTTTCGTGAAAAACGGTGATTTCACCATTAGTCACTACTATGTGAATGCATGTTACAGATGACAAACCAGAGGTTAGTGTTGCTGTCATAGTTTGTCACTATTATGTGGTGGTGACATATACACAGAAATGACTAAGCATACGCGTATCCAAATCTGATTGGATCATACGGATGTATGACGACATAAAAAACAATACACGTATCATAAAACATTGCGTGTATCATAATAAGAATACGTGTATGGATTATGAACTGTCTGGCGTTCGATACCCAAGCCACATGCTCGTAACGTATTACTCTATTTATTATTGCTATTTGTGGAGGGCGTCGGTCTCGGCCACATGGGAGTGGCATGGTTACCTGTGTTTTACATGTGGAGGAGGCCTTTGGAGCAGGGAGACGTTCCGGGGGCAGGTTTGGCACTCTCACAGGGTGTGAGAGTGAACTGTCACCCGGAAGGTTGCTCCACAGGCCATAGTTGAGTTAATTATTATTTAATTGGTGTCAATCAGTTAATTGATATGGAAGTCAATTGGCTGATTGGGTGTCTGTGTGAGAATGTGAGTGGGTGTGGTCTGTCAATTGTTGAGTGATTGATAGATGGGTGATTGCCTCACGAGTCCCACCTGAGCCAGGCAGAAAGTGAGCCTATTTAAGAGCAGGTGGGGCGAGTGGGGAATCAGTTAGTCTTTTGTCATGTCATTGATGTGTGCGTCTTGGCAGTTAGTCTTGTCATTATGTGTGAGAGTTGTCATGTCATTTCATGTGGGTGCATGGAGTTGCTTGTCATGTGTGTGTGTGTGTGCACGTGTTGTGGAGAGTTAGTCTTTGTCTTGCGTGTGTATTGAGAGTCTTGTGTTGTCATTGTTGTGAGTGTGCGCGTGCATGCGTATGGTATTGTGGAGTGTTGGATGGTTTGTTCCATGTTCCATGTCTGGGGGGAGAGACAGAAAAATATTAATAAAAGTCTGGTCCGTAGACCGACAAACTCCACTCCGTCTCCAGACTGCTCTGTTCCCATCCAGGGATTGTCACGTGGCGTGTGACACTATTTATTATTGCTGTTTTTATTTTTCCTAATTATAGCCTACACTTGAGTCACAATGAAATAGTATTGTAGCGAGCGTGCGTTTGGTGATGTATCAAGAAAAGAGTCTGAGTACGGTAGTAATGCAAAGCTGACCACGCAAGTAGCCACTTTATTAAAAGAAGCGATAATTATCCATGCTCCATACACGACACAGCTATGGATAATATCAGTAGCAAACCTCCATGTTCCATACACCACACAACTACGGAGGATGCCCAAAAAGAACCCTTTGCTGATCAACCACGTCCTTAGAAGGACAAGAGACCATTAAAACGCCTCCCGTAGATGTCGTAATCAATCAGGAAGTAACAGTCCACTTCACACTTGGCTTGATGAACACTTTTGCCCTGCAGCTCGGGAGACTGCATCAAACACACTGGGCATACTGGTTGCGGTGGTTCTAACATTACTCACTGCGACCAGCTAGCTAACACAAACACATAATAACAAGATCACACACATAAAAGGTTAACCGAACATTTAGGCATTTAACACAGGGGGGAACACACAAACACAGAACTGTGTGCTCCCATGATGCGCTGCGCACACATTTAAATGGGCTACCCTCCCAGGATCGCTACAGTATCATATGCTTCATCGTTCAATTTAACGTTATTATTGCTTAAACTTTAGCGAACACACTAGCAGTCTGCTTAGAGAGAGCGCTGGTATTTGTTCTGTGAAATTCACGTTAGTGTGATGCTAAGCTCACATGACACAAATAACCAATCAATCATTAGGAAACAGTTTGTTGCTTGTGATAGGCTATGCACTGTACGTAGGCTTACAGCTAGTGGAAATTAGCCCGGGAAGCGCACAAAAGTGCAATACATTAAGAACGTAATGTATAGGCTGATAGATTTGAATTTTTAAACAATGTTTGATGCACGCCAAAGTAGGTATGGCCGCGGCCCTACTGGCCATACCGGTTCCGTGGCCTATGATTGGCAACACAGCTTCAGTAGCTAGAGATGATACGTGCACCATGTTCAAGCAATCTGAAAACAGCAAATGCTGAATGGAGCCTGGAGAAAAACAAATAACAATAGAGGAGCTAATAACATTCAAATGAAATGTCATAAATGCATGTTTTGTTCCTCACCTTTACTATAGTAGGAATCCATAATGAATCAATTTCAATTAAGCAGTAAAACCACAGGAAAACAAGTGAATTTGAATTATTTATTTATTTATTTATTTATTCATTCATTTACTGTGCTTCCATAGCCAAATCTACAGCAATCCAAGTATCATAAATGCCCCACAATGCATTGTGCTATCTCTCAGGATTGGGGAACCACCCTGCAGGACCTAAGCAGTGTTCATGCGGGCTGCCTTTCCTATACCCTACAGCAGTTGTAGCATGTGTGCCTCTGACTTTGAAGTGCCATTCAACAAATCAATATCTAATGGCTTTCAATATGTAACAGGACATATTATCAGTACAATAAGTCTGCTTTCACTAAGTAGAGAAATTTGCCAATGTATTTACGAAAGCAAGACTTGAGCGCTTGGCTGCATCTCCAGGGTCTTCAGTGCTCTTGAGCTAGAGTGTGACTGGATGCTGTACGGGAGTTAATTCACTTGTTGTCAGGGAAACATCATTTGTCGTGGCATTGATGTTGTTCATTTCATAACATTATACCCTGGTAAGCCACCATTTTTGAACAGCTGATGTCGTTGTTCATAGTAGATTGCCACACCAGAATGTGGCGATTGAGAACCTGGCATGATTATATATACTTGTGCATGTTCTGTTTGGAAGTGCTTTACATAAGTTAATTTACATGTACTGTTTAATTCAAATCTGCAATTTATTCATACTGATAAGCTAAAATGTCAAAGGCCCTGGCCAAAGTGAAACGGCCTACCATTCAGGAACGCATGATTTAATGTCAGGGTTTTTGTGTGCGTGTACAATAATGTTCTGACTAAAAGTGAAAACGTCCAGTGAAAGGTTCCATTTTGTGCTAAAAAATGAGCATTTCTCACTGCTCTCTTGCTATCATCGAACACTCATTAGGGGATTTTAAAAGAAATAAGCACATAGTAATCCAAAATAAGGCTAGAAGATACTATACATAAATTGTTGTATGGCCAAATACATTTGACAGATATTGACTCGTATAAAGTATCACTTTTTTGTAGGACATGCTCCGCAAAGCTAATTGCATTAGTCAATTAATCTTTGGATTTTCATTTTAATCCAAAAGTCCAAACTAGATTGGGTTTTGCGACAATGTTGACTTTTTATTTGAGAGCAGTCGATTGGCTATTAAGAAGACCTGTAGTAAATAAATAGGCTTTGCGGGCCTCAGGGGTCTCTGAGCTATTGAGTGCGAGTGTGAGTTGTTAGGCCTCTTGGGCAGGTGGAATGGACGAGGATGAGAGGTTTAAACTTTAATCTCCCTGAAAAAAAAAAAAAAAGAGTTTAAGCATTTGGCTGGAATGATTAATGGGGAAACCTGATCAAGTAAAGCACCGTCACGTCACAGGACATGATTAGTAGGTGACAGGGACTGTAACAACATCTAGCCATTTCTGTTTCTTCACCAGCTCGGGCTCTTCTATAATTAATGTTCCCAAGGGCTATTTGTAGGTCAGGCAAGGAAAACCTGTCGGAACAGGCGAGGCTGATGACTTTAGCAGAATGTATTTCACGTAAGCAGGAAGATGCCGGGGAAGGACTCCAGCTGGACTGCTCTTAGATTTTTTTTTTTACCACCCAAAGAAC
Organism: Aldrovandia affinis; assembly: GCA_029706075.1. NCBI lineage: Eukaryota > Metazoa > Chordata > Actinopteri > Notacanthiformes > Halosauridae > Aldrovandia > Aldrovandia affinis. The sequence goes on from JAINUG010000042.1 coordinate 3,081,318, forward strand.
AAAACTGCTGGACTTTCAGGGATTAAATTCTTAAAATTGGTGCATTAAAGGTTTATGTTGTCAGAGGGTTTTAGTTGTGAGTGACACTCCAGGGAGCATACCATGCCATGTCATATGCCTCACATTCCAGAGGAATCTTTCATTAGATAATGTTATCCACACACAGGACAGTGAAGATGATAGTGGCGTGTCAGTTGAATACCTCACTAAATGTTACAGAATCTATATAATGGATATAATGGGGCTTTATCCATATAGATGGATATCTACAGATATTCTGACTCAAACTAAAACCGTCCATAATATCCCTACACCAAACTAATGCTTAGACTCTAGCATTCCACATTGTGGTTTCTCCTTTTTTTTTGTAGCAACCACTGTCTCGTGATAGTTTACTCCCATTTGGATAAAGTTAAGCACAGAAACGCCATGCAGTAGCATTTGAACCCAAAACTTAAGTAGCTGACAGCTACCAAGACTCATTAAGCAGCCGCTGTTCATACTCAGTGGTGCTCTGCGGCATTGACTCCATAGGTAAAAAAAGAAAGAAAAAAGAGTGGAGTTCCCAGCAGCGGTATCTGAGGCTTCTTGCTGATCCTCTCTCCTCCTGGGTCGAACGCGGGTCAGCCGGGTCAAGTGATACTCATGTTGCTTTCATTTCCCTCTCAGTGGAGGTCAGAGAGAAAAGCCGACGCACAAACAGATTTGTGGGAGTACTAGGAACCGCTTTTGGGTGAAATAAGAAACGGTGATGTACAACTCAGCGCCGCTTGCCTATCTTGTCCCTCAGAGACTCTGTGGTTGAGCTTAGAATTGTAATCACAAGTTTAGGCTCAAAGTCAAATAAATTGGCATCACATTTTTGGAGATAAGGCTGTATCAGGCATGCGTTAAGCTTTCCGACAGGGACGAGATACACAAGTATGAAAATGGATTTACAAACGGTGTCGCCGTCATTACCCGTCGCAGCAACATTCAAATGTGTGGTAATTTATCCCACCGCAGAGAATATATTTTCCAACGCGTAAATGCATTTCTTTTCAGTTGTTAACATCAGCCATCCCTTCTCAAAGACAAAGTGATGTTAGGTCATATTGGCACGAGGTGTTTCTCTGTCTTGCTGTCATGTCAGCAGCGCATGCATAAAAATGTCAACTGAAAAGGCAGGATGACAGTTTCTACAGTGGCAATCTACTCCTTCTCTGTACATGACAGCTTTATCCTGATTGCAAATACATCTGAGATTCTGCCATCAGTGACAATGAGTACGAAATGTTTATAGCATCACGCATTTATTTTATAATGGACATGAAGCATTAACTTAAGTGAGTTTTCTTATTCCCCAAATTATGGGCATGGTGAAGAACTGTCTGGTATCATGCGGGGCTTCCTAATCTATTACTCAATCTATGTTTTACTATTGGCATATCCGGCATAGCATTATTTACAGAAATATTCTGCATACTCCAAGGTGTTAAAAATGGTCTTCTCGACCTTTGACATTATACGTGTTTCCATTTATATCACCACTGTGACCTTCAGGAAGCTGGCATTCAACAATCAACTGACAGATTTATAGTTGCACCAGCATGTATAGGGATCCCATATTTTGAAGGGCTTGACACTGGTCGAGGGCACCCATAAACCTTTATATTTTTATGTGAAAGTTGCACACGAGTAAATGCTAAGATAAGGGGAGGCTTGTACAGTTACCATTGTTCAAGGAACACTACCGCCAATGCTTGATGTAAAAATAGAGTGACTGTCATCAGTCGGAATATACAATAATTTTTAATGGGACACTGTTCAATCTTATTCGGAATGCAGTATTCAGAATATGCAAATATTCTAAATGCAAATATTCAGAATGCTACTAGAAAATATATTTCATGCAATTAGCATATTCAGAATTCTTAACAAATTTGAAATACTTGCCTTGATCTTGTCTATACATGTGGCTGATTTGCAAAAGTGACAGACACAAAGACATCAATGAATTCTAAAATATCTCTCTCCAACCAATCTTTTTCTATGAACTTTCACTAATGGATTTCTGGTAATTGGAGGTGGCGACTTTGGATGGAGGGATTTACCAAGGTATTTTGTTCAAGTGGGGCAAGTCTTTAATTCAGGCTCCTTAAGTTCTTCAAGTGTAAGGAGATGAACTAGTGTTACAGTTGTATGACAAAAAAATGTATGGGTAAAATTTGTTACACAACAGAAATGAAATGCTAAAACACGCCTATCTATCTGTGCAATGAAAATGCATCCCTTAGGAACAAAATACACAGTGTATTCAGAAGATCAATTCAAAATTCACACATTTGGAAATGGCCAATTATTGAAATATGTTCTGCATGAAATCATATTCAGAGATAATTATACCAACTGCCTGCAATAATTCATCCATTTTATTAGAGATGTGAAAAGGATCATATAGTGCTCAGTTATAAATATGTAATCTTTGTTCTATGACTAAAAATATTGCCATGCCTGTTAAGTGATAAATGATTGATCATACCATGTGTTAATGCACATCTTGTAAGTCACTCTGGCTAAGAGTGTCTGCTAAATGCTTAAAATGTAAAATGTAAAAATGTAAGTGAACATGAGAGCTCTTCTGCTAGTAAACGTTTGGAGATACTATGCTGTATCTGGGGAGGAGATTGGGCAAAAAGGACACTTGGAAAAACTGTTCTGCCAGGTTTTTATGACTGCCAACTGCTCCAAACTATGGTCTCCTTTTTCCTAATACAGCATTTCCCAGAATGTTTATCCACATACGTCTGCCCCTTCTGCTTTATGTCAATAAGATACACCTTGCATGATTATTTCCACTAAGGCTCTCCACATAATAGCGTCGAAATCCATTCTACTCAGTGTCCCAGACAGGTATTGATGTGAAAAAGAGAGTCAGGTTTCTGATATTAACCTACTTCTTTGACAGGGAGAAGTATTCACCCGCCAAGCAAGTCCTTCTGCAGGCAAAAGAGAACACATTACCATGGAGGGGGGTTGAGTTCTAACCAATATTCAGTGAGGATTTATTGGGTCATTTTGCAAATTCTCCTGACAGGCAACTGATGGAGTCTTTTCACAGGCAGTGAAGTGCTCTGTTTCAAGTCATAAAAAGCTGAACCTAGATCACCTGATATAGGAGCAATGTAGGGCAGACAGTGGCAAGATAGTCATCGCATCCCCTTGTTTGTCTCCAAATTGGCAACATCGATCACTGGATTTGTTTAAGGCAATTTGATAAGTAAAAGCCCTGCCATTCTATCCACTCTGCTCTGCTTCCATCGCACCTTTTTGTGACTTATTCTTGACAGTCTTAGTATCAAAATTCCGTGGCTCCTGTCACCACTCATCAGATTTCAAGAGGTTGGTAACACCTCCTCATTCCAGACAAGGGATGGATTTTTAGCTTCAAGTTGCTCTTTGTGTGTGATTGCCACTATTGCAGCTTGCGTGCCACATGGCCACATAGTTTCCCGCAGGACATCTATGCGCTTCCTGACAGGAAAATAAAAAAAGAGAAAAAACGAACAAAACTTTCCTTAAAGTGCGATGAAACCAAACTCGCCCTTTGGAATACCTTGTTAGAAAGCCTTCATTCAGGTTTTTTTTTCATTTTTTAAATTTAAATTCAATGTGTTATCATTTCCTGACCACTGTCATTGGAGTTTAGTCATTCACTGTGCGCCTCACAACTGTATGACGCCCTTTGCTGTTTGTTTGTGTGCCTCTGTCCCACTAGGCCTTTCCTGGTGCCTTCAGCCTTGGTCCAGCCCTTGTGTTCATAACACAAGATGTGGCAGCCTTCCTTCTCTTTGGTGTTGGAATGAGACTGGAATGCTCTTCCTGCACCTTGAACCGCCAGATCAATTAATTTGTTTGTGCTGCCTACTTTGAAGAGGTATAGGGTGCCAGTTGCATCTTAGAAAGGTAATACAATTTTCATTTACAAATTGGGCTTTCTTTCTCCATACATTTATCTGTAGATTAGCTATATTCTCCATTGCTAATGACTTGAGAAAGTGGGCTATAGAATATTGGGCTATTTTGGTTTGGTTTTTCTTTCACAGCATGTAATATTTGCAGAAGTCCTTTATGTAAGCGTAATTTCTAATACTACAGAGTTGCTGCACTCTGGAGCCATACATCGTGCATTAGATCAAGTACTTTCAATATTACAACAGGCAGCTAAAGCACCCTTATTTCCAAATACACTTTCAATGGCCCATATTTAAAGCAACTTGCTTTTAGCGCTGTCTGATTATGGAATATCATTGGCATAAGAAGATCTGTTTCAGTGGTAAAAAAAAACACTTGCAAACCTTTGGAGTGAGACAGAATCTTGCTGTGATGTAAGGCTGCTCTCAGTAACTTCCAGGGTATTAGTTAGAAAATGCTAGAAAATCTGCTACTTAATCCAGTTCAAGCAGGAGTGGTGTTTGTTTCCTGGTCTGATTTAAGATTAATCTGCTCATTAAGTGCTTGCTGGGAGGTACCAATATATGTGTCCTACCGGCATCTTCTAAATGGATGACAAAAACTCCCTCTCCTACGGCCAACTATTGCTTTTATTACACACCAAATGGCTACAGCCATTCACTGCCTTCACATAAATGTGATTGGAACATTACCAAAGAGTGTTGATGAAATAATTTTTCATCTTACAAAACCTGGATTATCTTCTATTATTTAAAATATTTTGGTTTCAATTGGACATTCTTTTTCCTGTCTCATTACTCACGGTTTCGTATCATTAAAAATATTTGTGATTACTGCATCAGGTATTCAATGCAGTAATTATTTTGTTTGTTCATAAATAATAAAAATAATATAAACAAAAGAGGGCGGCACGGTGGTGCAGTGGATAGCGCTGTCGCCTCACAGCAAGAAGGTCTCGGGTTCGAATCCAGGCCGGGGGCCTTTCTGTGTGGAGTTTGCATGTTCTCCCCGTGTCCGCGTGGGTTTCCTCCGGGTACTCCGGTTTCCTCCCACAGTCCAAAGACATGCACGTTAGGCTAATTGGAAAGTCTAAATTGCCCGTAGGTATGAGTGTGTGAGTGAATGGTGTGTGTGCCCTGTGATGGATTGGCGACCTGTCCAGGGTGTATTCCTGCCTCTCGCCCGGAACGCATGCTGGGATAGGCTCCAGCCCCCCGCGACCCTGACCAGGAATAAGCGGCTTAGATAATGGATGGATGGATGGATGGATGGATGGATGGATGGATGGATAAACAAAAGATCTATAGTGTGCTATTTATGACTTCCAATGCAGAATGTATTTAATATAATTTACTAAATTGCTAAAAAGTATCTTCACCTAAAGTGTAGACAGATGTCTATCATATCTGGCATGGTTAAACTTACTACTTAAAACAATTTTTCCTGTAAAATTGTGATTTCTATGTTGCTTTCATCATGATTTTATGTTGTTATATTTTGTTTTTATGATTTACATTTCATCTGGTCGATCGGGCAACTGCGCTCTGCCTGTGCAAACCGTAGAGCAGGCAGTCCTCCAGTGGAAGAGGCTGTGCAGCTCAGCTGGTGGACTGCAGAAGTGAAAAGAAGCGGCAGCTGGCTGCGGACAGAGGATGCACTTGTTAGTCTGAGCGCTGTCGAAAAGGAGGAGGATGTTACAGCAATGGGGTGGGCTTACAAATGTGATAAGGCGTACCAAATCGCTGGAAACGAAGAACAAAAAAATGTCAAAAAGTTGATCAAAAAAACAACCCCGGAGTGCCACGAAACAGTAATTGCGTAATATCCTCTTTCAATAGACTTCGATAAATGTATGGCTTATGATATATTGTGCACTGTGTATTTTCTGGGAGTTTCACAGTGGACTCCTTTCTGACTCCTTGTTTGGGCCTATACCCCAGAAGATATGTGTGAGTCACCCTTGTTATGGTGTTATGGGTGGTCTCTGTCAGCCAGGGCTGGCAGCTGCTGTTTAATACTGCTGCCTCGAGGTCCCGACTCTTTGAATACTGGCTTCGTATTACTGCACTTAACATTGCAGCAATAACGCTAAAGACAGACGTGTAGCTATCTCTCTCAAGATGCAGCTTTTCCAATTTAATGTTATCCAGAACAGCCTTAAAGTCAGGGGAGGGAGGGGGGAGATTGGTGAGTTGTGGGATGGCAGATGCACTCAGAGAGATTAAAAACCATAACAGGGGGCTGGGAAGTGACTGGGGCCCGGTGGAGATAAGGCGGGCTGGGTGAACTAACCCAAATCATTCCCGCAGCGGGCTGTATAAACATCGATGTGAACGGACCCTGTTTTACCTGTCACTTCCCCCAGCGCGCTGTCTCCTGTTTATCTGTGCGTTGTATATAGTGCATGAGCACGGAGCAGATCAGATCCAACGTCTGGGACCAGGCAGATTGCGCACTGCAAATGCAGTGTGGCGCTCCGGGGCTTGCTCGCATTCCACTCCCGGGAATCTCAAACAAATAATGATTTTTCACGTTAACCTTCAGTGTTTTCCAAAGCGCTTACGTGCAAATAGACTTTCGGCGGCCAGACCGTGAAGTGGAGCGTAAACTGTTCTCCATATTGACGGTAGATGGTTTTAATTCCTCGCGGCGAGAGGAAAGTCAACCAGGAAGCATACCTGCACAACAGTAAACAAAGGAGTCTGCGGAGGAATACACTCTTGAGTTCTGTCGAGTTTGTTTCTTACCGACTTTTTTTGTGGGGGGGGAAAAAAGTGGGATATGTTATGGCTTCAAAAACAGATGTTTTTTTCCTTTCTCTCTCTCTCTCTCTCTGTCTGAATCCCCTTGTGTGGGTTGACCAGACCTAGGCAGGAGAATCTGCAAAGCATCGACAGACTTTTGAAGTGCAAGTCAGACAAGACAGAGCAACTGGAAGGAAGGAAAGAAAACAGCGTCTGGGGCTCCTCCCTGGCAGACACTGGGTGGTCTCGCGCTGCCCGTCCCGGACTGTCGCCTCTGTCCCCGTTGTCTTTTTGATCGCTCCAGCGGAATTTCTGCTAAGTGTGTCAGACTCTCCGAGAGTAGAACGCCCCCCCAACAAATTACAAGACACACCTCATTCAAGGTTGTTGTTGTTGTTGTCGTTGTTGTTATATCTATAAAAGAGATAAGTTAAATACGCATCAGCTGTTGTACTTGGGACTCTGACAGCAGCTTTAATTCCTCTCTCCTCTCACCTAAAAAGGGACGTGCCTGTAGGGGCCACATCAGTTACCTGCTGACACGCGGAACATGATTGATGAGCCGCCTCAGGCACTGGAGTACACTTTGTCAGCTGCTCATAATTTATACATCTTATCTCTGTCAGAACAAAAGACAGAGCGCGGCGTATGGAAATGAAAACAGAGGCTTGTTTAGGCTCCAGAGTGTAGAGTGAAGTGATAACTCTGATAGCTATCTGCCAGCTCCCTCATCAGGCTGTAAGTGTCTGACTCCATTCTCCTCCCCCCTCCCCACTCCCCCCCCAACACACATATTTTTGGCCGCATAGGTTCATTGCAGTGCTGAAAGGAGTTGGCTTTTCCTGCCCGCTGAAGGCAATGGCCGAGACATGTGGGAGGTTTTAATTGCAGTGTAATTATGCCTCCGTGCTTTTAACAGCTCCTAGTTATATTAATTATGATTGGGGTTCCAACAGAATTCTTTTTTTTTTTGCTGTTTTAAACTCTGCATTTTTGTACAAAAAAAAGAAAAAATCTGAATTACATTTTCTTCAAGATTCTTCAAGTCATGGCAGTTATTACTTATTGAATGACCTTTACAATTCAACAACATACATGTATGATTAATGACTGATTAATAATAATGTTCCCTTTCTCCTTGGACATCAATTTATGCCCTAATGTATGTTCAGAACAATGTTTAAGGCACTACTTCTATGTCTATTATCATTACTGCTACTACTACTATTACTACTATGAAGAATAAGGATAATACATTATTCTAACAGTGATAATAAAAACAAAATGTTGAAGATGAAATCATCAGTGAGATCCGTTGGCTAAAATCATGGATTAACATTAAAGCCGCAGTTATTGCACTAAATGCAAGTGACTCAGGAGTAATTCATTCCTCTTGCTTTGCCCAAGTAAATGCATAAACAGTTATTAACCCATAAACTAAAGCTGAGGGATGAATCCTTTGGGTGTTAGGCTTGTTAAGGCCCTTAATTCAGGGAATGGCCTAGAGTGAGGGTGGGAATGGTTTCAAATAAGGCCAGCAATTGTTCGGAACAGCTTAGATGGTAAAAGCTGTTCAAAGCAGTTACATTGTTTGTTTCAGTGTCACAAGCTTTGCCCTGTCAGTTTTTACATTTTAGTTGTTTTTTTATTAAAGCAGTTTTACACATGTAGAAAGCCCCGAACAAGCTCTCAGGCCATGCTCTCAGCCAATTTTGTCAGTCAAAGAATCAGCAAGAAGCAACAACAACACATGATCGAAACATGTTCAAAATCTGCTTCGGCATTCGTTCGGGGCACAACAACACAACTTTGACCTCAAATCTGTCCGTAACATTCTTAGATGATGAGCTCCTTCTAATTCGTTTCCCAAAAGTCTTAAAACAAAAATGCGTAAAACAAACAGAAACTTTCTAAAGGCCTCTACATGCTTCTGCGTAACTTGTGCGACATCTTCACGGTTCGCGCAATGCAACAATGTCGCAAGCACACACACAATTTATACGTCTGCAAAGGCTATGTACAGCCTATGCAACATGGTGTGCTTACACTTCTGTACACTAGTAGGTGTCAACGTATTGAACAAGGTCGGTAAAGTTTTCATGAAAGATTGAACTTCTTCAGCCAATCTTTCCTGAAGCTGGTTCATTTTATACCGTGTCAAACAAATGATGCTAGCTAACTACTAACTGTGACCTATGACTATAACAGCTCCGCCTCCATTCACTAACCAACCAATCAATGATGCGCAACATCTACGTGAACGGTTGCGCTCCGGTTGCAAGTTTGATTTTTGTGCTAGATATGTGACACCCTCTGCAACCCCCTCTGTGTAGGTTGCAAAGGTTGCGTTGATGTTGCAGATCGCTGGTTGTGTTGCTGTTGCGTTGTTGTCGTTTGAGCATGTAAAGGCACTGATTCTCAGTGTTGAGACACTCCCAGGTTTCAGTTGGTCTTCTCTGGACGATTGGGTGTTTCCAGTCTGCCTGCGCCAGCTGCGCATCAGGTGTTCTCCTTTGATGCTAGGACAAGCACAGTTCAGCTCCTGGACTGCAGAGACAAAAGAAGTGGTGGCTGACAGAACATGCATTGGAGTTTTTCCAGTGCTTTTCTCATGACAACCACAAATAAAAGTATTGCTTCACCCTAAACATAACTGTCACATCTGCTGCTCGCTGCCAGAGGGCGGCATTGGACTCTTGATTGTTCCCTGATTGTTTAATTGTGTAATTGTTTTATTGTATTATTGTCTTAGGGTTTTCACCTGTGCCTCGTTTAGTTCCTTATTTAAGCTGTCTGTTTTCTGTTCACATTGCTCTGTCTTGAAATGGCAGTTTCTAGTGTCTGTGCACCTGTTACCTGTTTCAGAGCTGTTACTTTTTTACTTTTTTTTATTGAACGTCTCAAGTGTTATTTCATTTTCTGTTTGTTTATTTACTCAGTGTTTATTTTTACCTTTTGTTTGTTTGAGTTCTCCTGTTAATCTTCAATTCTTTGATTGAATTATTTGGATTCTTGGATTCCTGCTTCCTGTCTCCAGATTCCCTGCCCTTGTTTCACATAACACTGTAGTGTTGTTTTAGTAAGAGTTGCTATTTTAAAATCAATTTAGAGGGATATGTTACCTCCTATGGTCAGTTGGTTAATTGGGCTGAGAATGTATATTCTCTGTATGTATTGAACTGTCTTGTTAGTACACATTTAACTAGACCATGCTGGCTAGGAACTTTCCGGAAAGGTGTTCTATTTTTGTTATCTAATTTAGGGAATTTTGATATTTGAACTCTTCATATTAATGTGGCACTCACAGAACATTTCAACAGAAGCCAATCTACAGGCAGTTATTCTCAACAAACGTACAGAATAAAGGGCCTGCCTATATTAAAAACCTATGCCCTTAAATAAAGTTATCACACTTTATCAATCATAAATAACTTACCTAATGACTTCACACATTTTTAAGCAACAAATAACTTCTAACACACCTTTGAGAGATAACATTGCATTCCTAAGTAATAAAGAAGTAATTTATTTCTTTATGAGCTTTATGCAAGATATCTCTGATGGCTCTCAATGCTACTCAGTTCCTTTCCAGAGAGCTAAGATCAACAAATATTTTTTTTTCTTCTGTCTCTGGTTTAGGCCCAATGTCAGTAGAATGTCGGCAGCATGAGGAGCCAGCGTCAAAGCCAAACGAGCTGAACCCCTGGAGTGTCTAGCGACTGGTGTGGAAAGAGAGTCCACTTCAGATGACCTCTGAGGGTGTTATGTGTTGAAAGAAAAGAAAAAAAGACGTTTGGTTGTTATAATGGAGACTTTTTGATGATGATCAATAGATGTCAACATTGCAGCTGGCGAATATGTCTACTGATGGGATCTACAAAACAGCATACAGATATGCCATCTGTAGGCCTTTCCTTTCAATCTGTCTGTTTACACTTATTCATTATTATATGGGTGGGTGGGTGGGAAATGGATGCTTTTTTGGTTTGGCATCAGTGTGAGAGGGGGAAAAAATATGAATATTGACCTTGATATTGGGAATGGTTTTCACTTGAAATGTTTGACCATCAGGAAATTTTGCTTCCAAAGATCTGAGACACAACCCCAAACTCTCCCTGTATATGAGATGTTTATTGTAGTACAGTTTTTACAACCGTTTCATATTGTTTTGCAGCAGCAAGTACAGCAGTTTAACAAAAGTAGTAATACTGCAGTATTCTTTTGTCAAAGGTGTCAAGCTCATCTCAGCAGCGAGAGGCTAGATATGGATATATGGATATAAGAGGCTAGAGTTAGAATGAAGACCATCGTTACAGTCCTTCTATACCAATGATCATGTTTTGCTTGTGTTTAAAAAAATGATATACTCAAATTCCATTACATTCAGCTATGTCTAATACGCTTCTCCTGCTGTCAGCATGCAACGTTTTTCCCCCCTCCTGTCTGGTGTGATGCCATGTTGGATGATGTTTTCTGTCCTGCCAGGGTAGGAATCTTATCAGTAGCCTTGCAGACCAACTCACGAGCCTTCCCAAAAAAAGTGTACACTGCTCGATTCTGCTTTGGAAACAAAATTTGACGGCTGCTGCAATAATAAACACAGTGTTGCAGGTGAATGGTCTGGGAGAAGTGTTCGAGTGATGGAGGTTGTGGGTTGGTTTGCAGGGAGAATGAGCCTTTGGAGGTTTGTCAGTAATACTTTTGAAATGGATGCAGGTTGCAACCAGTAGCCAACAAGGGGAAGCAACTGGCTCCTCAAAATGGTCTTCTCCTTCTCCTGAGACTGTAAATTAAACCCATCCTACCCTTGGCAGGATGAAGTCAACCATATCCCAATGCTGTTCTTGAGCCAAGTACCTTTACTGACTGAGCCATTCAGACACACCGCATTTTTATGTATTTAGCCACTCATGTTTCTTTTCTTTTTTTGGCTGGGTCAGAGGGTGCTTTTCCCCCTGTTTGGTGCTAGCTCTCCTGCAGTACAGTGTGGCCTGTAGTGTAAAGTATTAAAACAACTATTTTTGTCAAAAATAGTCACTACCTCATATGCAACTGCATGCACTTCATCTGCAGTGCACCATTGGGTGGGGGGCACAACCATATATTCAGAGGCAACATTGGAGAGAAAATTATATGGTATTTGTATAGATTTTGGTAAAAGAAGTAGGTTCCCATTTTGGGGCTGCTAGGTGGCTCATCCTTTTAATGCAGTGTTCTACTGTGTGGATGAGCCCTATAGTCTGGTATTGAATCCAGACCATGCCAGTAATAACTGTGGCCAGCAGCCCCACAGGGCAGTGTATGGGAGGGAGGGACTTCAGACCATGACCATACATCCATGTCCCATCATGCATCAGCGACTCCCTCCCCAAGTGCTACTAATAATATTAGCTAATATTGGCCGGGAGACAATATTGCATGCTGGAGCTATTTTTCGGCAAATATTATTATTATTTCTGCAAGAGATTAGATGCATTTTATATATACAGTGCCCCTTTAAAGTTTACCCCCCCCCATCTCAAAAATGTCACTTTTTGCTACCTTACAGCCTGAAATTAAAACATATTAAATACAACTAATTCAAGCAAAGGGTGCTTCTACCAAGTTCTACCTCAGCGGGGTGTAGACTTATCATTCCAATTTATTCAATTTTTTTTTGTTTTTATTAATGTTCAGAAATGTTGAGAATTTATTTTTCACTTGGAAGTTGTAGGGTAAGATGTATGAAGTTGGAAAATGAGAATTTAATATGTTTTAACTTCAGGCTATAAGGCAACAAAAGGTGAAATTTTTGAGACTGGGTGTAGACTTTAAAGGGACACTATGCATGTATATATATATATATAGAGAGAGAGAGAGAGAGAGAGAGAGAGAGAGAGAGAGAGACAGAGAGAGATCGAGAGAGATTGACAGTCAAATATATGAATAAGAACAGTTACAGCTCCCTGGCAGCCTCGATCTTTGTTTACATGAGTCTGGGCTTCGCTTCATCAACCGGAATCCGTGGGTAGGAAACTCAGAGAATAGAGAGAATAGACATCGCCAAGACATGGCCACTTTAAAAAGACTCACTTTTCCCTGTAGGGTCTTGAGTCTGGAGATGAGAGGCTGCACAACAGCCAGCCAGCAAGCAAGTGAGCAAGAATGAGTGAAAGTTTGAAAACTTCAAGCGTCTTGTTGCTGATTACTTTGTCTGTTCTCTCACTCTCATACAGCTTTTTCTCGATTTCTTCTGTGAGCAAATTTACCACAATGTTTTTGTGCTTTGTTTTAAATCATTTAATTGTGCCATTTAATTGTGTTGATTATATGCATCCATTCTTTGTTTACCTATACTGTAGCTTTTCATCGTTTGAAGGTAAAAGATTATTCCATGATGAATGCAGCTCCATTAAGCAATGTCAAAATTCCCCCAATTATTTATTGATACACTTAGCACCCTCTTACCCTGGAATGCATTTTAAGTGCAATATGGGGTATGTCTGTATATGACACAAGGAAAAACTATATTGCTGTCTTGGCAGTTTAGTATAGTGGATGACCATAAGAGGCTTAATTGGCACAATTGTATATGTTTATAATTTTTTTATATTTTAATTATATATATATATATATATATATACACGTATATTTACACACACATACATATTTATAAGGAGCTTGGGTTGTCTTTTATAAATAAATAAAAACATCTTAGCATGAACATTTATTTAACTGATTGTTTAGGCAATAGATTGAACTGCTGTGGCACTGTATAGATTACAAGCTGAGAGGATTGCCAACTATCAAATAATGAAGAGCCTGTATATTTATTGTTCAACACACGCATGCTTCAGTGCTCGGTCTCTTATCTTTCTGTGCCAACAACTGCAAACAAGATTTGCGCTACTTTGAGCTTTCACAAAGGGTTCCAGAGAGTATCCCGCTGTTTCTGAAGCTCTTTTCAGTAATGACGTGCTTGGACTGTGTACATTTTCTCTTGATTTTTTGTAAAACATACCATACCATTTTTTTTTTTTAAATAATAGATGGAGCCACACAAGTAGCCGTGCGCTGTTAGTCAATGTGAATGTGTGAATATTGCCCAAGGAAATGACTGACTTCAGCACTGATGATAAGGTTCTGTCTGTGGCTGGTACCTGGTGTTAAACAACATTTAGGGCCAAGGACGGCAAATGACCATCGTCTCTGAGAGAATCTTAAAAGAAGAAAAATATAGTGTTGTGGAGTGGGAAGGATGACTCAAAGAGATGACCATCAGCAGCACTGAGCTATTTGGCAGCAAGCAGCTGCCATGGAATAATTGGGGAGAAAACATATATGGGACCAAATAACCCCCTGTCAGTAGCATTAAAAGGGCCGGCCATAGTGTTTCAAAGAGCTGGCAGAGAGAAAATTGGAGGGCAAGTAAAAAGCAGATCTCGTGAAAAAGAGGTACAGAGCAGCTGCATTTGAAAAGATCTTGAGCAGAGCAATCGGATGCGGGACACAGAGCACTGGCCGTTGTCACCAGAGCCAGAGAACTGGGTCTCAGTGCAACTAAATAAATAAATACAGATTTGTTTCATTTATTTTTGGGGGAAAAACACATCCAGGGTATAGTGACTAATGTTACACAATGTTACCCATAGGACTTCACTTTGTTGAAGTTCTATGGTCCAATGGTCTTCTATTCTCAGAGACTAAAAAGATAACAACAAAAAAAACTCTAAATCTGGCCCTTTGAAGGGTTGTCGTTGCTCTTCTAAAGTGGAATATTAAGGTCATAGTGTTCCACTCCAAGGGGGAATGATGTATTTGGAGCAATGAAACACACACACACACACACATACATGCATATATATATATATATAATATGATTTATATATTATAAGCCAGAATAACATTTGTAACACAAGATTTATAAGACTTAAAAGCAGCTGATTTGTGTAAGGAGGAGTCCTTTGAATGTAGATTTGTATTGGCTTGTCACTAATTTATATTGAAACCAGTTTTCATGCACGTGCAAATCTACTTACATCGGAGACTGCTATTATGTAGTATCACTGTGGCATTGATACTGTATCATCAATTTAGGTCTTTCAACCTCAAATTATACATTTATGTCAGGGAAAGTAGGCATAAAATGTAGGCATATGAATAATAAACTGAATACTTATGGCTCATATTAAGTATAATTGCAAGTTACATTATTCAACATATTTCCTATTCTGGAAGGGGAAAAAGCACATAAAATGTATTGGGTCCTTCCCATGATCTTTGTCTAGTGTTAAAAAAGCCCTGCGGTTAGACCCCTGCTGTGACATTACAGTCCCTTTGGCTCTGTCTTTCTTTAGCAACAAAATAACTTTAAAAACAAGTCAATGTTGGCATTTTTCCCCCCCTCAATAGAGTATTCTAAGCTCCTGTTAAAATTATTTGGGGTCCTTTCTCTCTGCTCCCCTTTCTCACACTTCTTCTCCCCATGTCACAAAAGAATGCGCATTTTCCTAAGTAATGTGCGTCTCGGCACTGCCTGACCCCTTTCAGCCGAGCATGTCAAAATGTTAATGAAGAACTGAAAAACGCCCGAGGCTAAATAATGTCTTCACGAGCTGTCCGTTAAATTTATTTATTTATTTTGTTTGTTTGCCACTTTCTTCAATTATATTCCTGGACAGAGCTTGTCTTGTATTTGCAGGCAGCTGTGCGGGCGGCCATTGTCTTTGTTCAGATTGCTTCTTTAGCTCCAGCCCTGCTCTCATTAATCATCCCTTCAACTATTTATAACGGTGGCAAGTATAGCTAACGCACTTAACGCTTGCCTTTGTCACTGTGGCACCCTGTTTCGAAGGCAGGAGGGAGCCTAATTATTAACTGTTAAGATGACAGTCAATGCTGTTCCATAAAAAAGGAATAGTGACAGTCAAACAGAGAGGAAGGGCAAAATGGTAGCGGTTTCTACCCTGACCCATTTTTACCCGTCCACCAACTTTCTCTCTTTTTCATAATTTAATATTTTATCATAAGCCATACCATTAAATATGAGCATTAGCGTTTTCACATATAAGTGTGATTTCATTTTTAATTTGTTTTGAAATTGGGTGTTCATTGTTGTTCAGTGTGTAATGGGGTGACACAAAAGGTAAATGCATTACCAAGATTTTTTAATATTTTATTTTAGTTGCAAAGAAACACAGCCACAAAAGACTGATATTTAGAAAACTATAGAAAAATAAATCAGTGTTGAGTGTGGGTGCTATATTACTACTTTATCATTAAGCCCATATCTGTCTGCTCTTTTTGTCTCTAAACCTGGCGATTATCACAGATAGTGGACTAAAGGAATTGCTATGATGTGTTTGTATAATGAAATTGTGCTCACAAAGAAATATGGCCTCTTTGCCCTGGTACAATAGCAGGCAGGTTTCCGGAAGAAACCTAACTCCTTTGATGCACACAAAACAGAGAGGGTAAAACCTTAAATATATATATATTTATTAAAAGATTGTCAAATGAGCACACAAATTCCTCTTACACACAATAATAGGCCAAGCAGGCATGTCTGGTTCAGTATTAATAGATTGTTGTTTCAGATTTCAGGTCTCTTTACATTTCTTACATTTCAGCCTACTGGCATCTGTCAACATTAGCTATGCTAACATAAGCAAAGTTCATTATTCTCCCTGATGCATAACAAAACGGAACGGAGATTTAATCAAAGCAACCTGAGTGGTATCCCTGTTGTACTTCCTGTCATGTGACTGAGGACAGACACCTTACCAGTAGTGCATTTTGAAGTTCCTGAGACAATATCCTGAGCAACATTGTGATAATTTTGGTAATCAGGAGAAATATGTTATATTGATTGTGGTTATTTATTTGTATTTATTAATTTTTTCCAGAAATGTCCTGGATAAAGAACCTAGATTTTTGAATGTTTTTACCAAGCATATTCATAGCAATTGTCCTATGAAGCGACTGACAAATGCTTAGTATGTTCAACTGAACAGTTTCCTTGCAATCAATGCTTTAAGAGAACAATAAACACATGGTATGACACCGTATTCTAAAGCTGAAATTGAGCTCAAAATTTGGCCCAGATTCCGTATAACTGCACTTACAGTTAATTCAGAGTTGTTTACATGCAATTTCTCAATACATTTTTAACAACTGCTCAAATCAATGTAATGTATGGGCCGATGAACATAACACTTGCAGGATAGTGGTTATATTGACTAGCGCTTACTTTTAAATGTTGACTTAATGTTAATGCTTCACAAGCAAGGGCAAAAGCGAAAGTGATTCTTGCAGGTAAAAATCATCTAAAATATGAAGCCGAGTTAAATATCATCATATAATTATTATTGTTCAAATAGCCATGCTTAAATCAGTCCTTGTTCAGCCGAACAAGGCCAGACAATGCAGTGCCTAATCGTGAAATCGATGCGGAATGCGTGGTTGTTGACGTCTCACCGTTTTAATCCCACATTTGATTTGCTACTGCGTTTACCCAGCATGCTCCGGGAAAGCAAACAAAAAAGGGCCGACGGTGGCTTTTCTTCATCACAGAGTCGGGAGTTAAAAGCCCTGATACAGCAGCAGCAGCGATGACATTTTTTGCACCTGAATGGCAGGTACATCAACATCTCCATGTACCCATATCAGAGGGGAGACAGTGGAGACTTTGTTCTCTGTACAGCCCACTTGGGAGCCTTGGCGGAACGTTGATGGATATTATCATTCTTAATGTCAGTAAATATCCCTGTGCCAGACGGGAGATCTCTTTGCTTTCATGGGTCTCGCGCTCATTTATCTCTCTGTAGCTTTGGCAGGTTTCAAAAACCTGAGCCGTACGTGATGAATGGCGCGAGCACAAGCACCGAAGAATGTTAGTTTATTTGTCTTAACACAAGCCCTGTGAAGGTTATTTAGGCTTCGGTTCAGTCGAACCACAACGCACTTTTTGTATTAGAAAAAATATTTAAGCACATTAAAAAAAAACTGCTAGCACCAAACATACTAGGTGGTCTAAGTCACATAAAAAGTAATACTGTGCGTGTATTCCTTTGCTCAAAGTGAAGGCCAAGTGGTTAGATCCAAGAGTTACAGTACTGTATAATCTGAATGTCTGGATACCCTCAAGTCTGTCTTAATACAACTTGTCTGTGTCAAAAGATGACATTTGGATGCAAGTTTCTTAACTTTTATGGATAGTTTGCAGACAGACACAATATATGTAAATGTATTTCATATAAACATAAAAACAAAGATCTATTCACCTCTGGGACAGTATTTTGTGAATCGTTAATCAATTTAATACATGTTGGTCCTGCAAAGGGAGTCATTTCCAAAGCCAAATACCTCAATGTGTTGAAGGCTCATGAACAAGCCAAGAGCCACAGTATGCAGTGTAAGTGAACAGTACTGTGGAATAAACGGCCCCACTGGCTTCACACTGAAAAGGTTAAATAGTCACTCAAAACCTGCAGACTCTGTCGGTGACACGAGACAGTCACACTCGTGCAAACATGTCATTAGGAGGACCAGGAGGCGTACATGAAGAAAAACATAAAGCAACAAAATGTTATTTTCTCTTTCACAGTAAGAGAGGAGAGAGAGAGGTGAGAAAGAGAGAGAGAGAGAGAGAGAGAGAGCCGGGGACAGAGGAGGCTATTTCGGTAACAAGGTTATCGAGTATGAAATTAACATCTTCATCAGTGGCTGGGATGCGTTGAGAACAGAGGGCAGGCCGTAATTGAAAAGCATGTGGCGCTGTCAGCAGGTGACGGCAGACACGCTCACCTGACTGACAGCATGGGCAGAGGGCAGGGAGACAAGGGGGCCTCTATCCAGCCACTCCCGCCAGCCGAGTGATGAGCCCGCCGGAGCTCTGTCTGCAAATTATCAGGAGGGGCAGGAGATGAGACGGGGGCCGGGGGAGCGGGGAGAGAGAGGGGAGCTGCCAGACGCCGCGCGACACGCAACAAATTTCTTTCAGCACTTACTGTTCCACCATGCAAAGCCCCCCTCGCTATTAAGCTGACAGAGCGGCTCATATCCTGCTAGGGGATGATAGATATGTCATATCTCTGAGAAACTTGTTTGTCTTCCGCAGGTGTATGGCTCTCCTTTCTCGGAGCAGACAGCACACATGACACTTTTCGACACACTTCCTGATAGTGATTTGGCATCCTGGCAGTATCAAAGGGGGAAATCTTTCACATGCAATTATGGCAGAAAATAAAGGTGATGAGGTGTGGTGCATGCAGGGAACCGCAGGATCAAAAGTGCTTTAATGAAAGCTGATTACAGTGAAAGCCAAGCTTTGACTCCGGGAATTCGGCAGCACAGCACAGGACATTATTAAACAATGAAGAACAGCGGCGGGATTATGAAGGTTCAAAAAAAAACAAGACAGGCCTGGATTCAATAAACATACTGTATGTCAATAATTTAGATATTTTCGCAAGTCTTCACTTTTTCTTTCCCGATATAAATGTAGGTTATTGCCTGTAACTGTTCGTGAAGAAAAAGTAGCACTTGCATAAAATATCCCTGTTTTATTTTTAGGCTAAGTCATGATAACACTAACAAAAGATACATTAACTATATGTTCTTTATTTAAGGCTTAAAATTGCATTAAACTAGTTGAAGGGAGACCAACGTATGTATATTAACAATGTTACTGTGTGCAAAAATGATATCTGTATCCGTTCAAATGAACGTAGATGAGGCGTTTGGTAGCCCTTGGAGAGCGTTCATTAAAAGAGGCATGGCTGACTTGCTCGTGCCGCATCTGCTCTGCCCCTGGATTTGAGGAAGGGTCTCAGCTGACTGGAACAGTCCCCCGTGGCCTGTGCTCCCAAAGCTGTCCCTGCTCCCTCAGCTCTCCGCGTGACACTCAACTTCCACATCCACCCCAGTTAGAGTTCAGTTTGGGATTTGCCTCTCGACGCCAAGGTATCATAAATAAACGCGAGCAGTCTCCCGGTGGGCAATGAGGGAACCGCACACACAGTCCTGTTTAGGTGGAGACCAGGACAGAGAAGAGCAACCTGCTCTATCCATCTGAAGACTGTTGCCCTGAGTACAGGCCCTTCAGTGTTTTATTTCTCTTGTCAAGGTTGTTTATTGGATAATGCAGCACTGAGGGGTGGATCCAACAAAGAATTGTACTTCCTGACTGTAAAAGAGACACAAGCACCTGGATAATTTTTTTTTAAATGTGGAATTCAGAAAGCACTCACAATTGTTCAAAGTGGCAATTAATAACCATTCTCTCCTGATAGCGATACAATGCACCTTGGCAGTTACTACATACAGTCATGTCATTTCTTATTTGCATATGCATTTTTGGGATGGCTGTGAAAAGTCAGGGAGGAGATTGTGTAAATGCTGTTAAGCATTCACTAAGATTTGAATTAATTATGTGATGCTAATAGCTAACAAAAAAAACTAAAAAATCCAAAGAGCTGAGGGTAATCCAGCAGAAAGTTGGCTGCTTCCAGCAGGGGTTCCCAAACTTTTTGAATCGCGTACCCCTTTCCATATGGTTCTGGGTACCCCTACCAAAAAAACATTTTTTAGTGGTAATAATAATAATAACAATAATAGCAATAATAATAATAATAATATTTACTCACATTATATTATGAGTAAGGTTGTTTTGTATAGCATACAAATTCCCATTTTCATATTGTCCTGCTTATTTCTCACTGATTTGACTTCACACCATCAGGGAATATTCCACATTTTGACCAGAAAGTTCCATGCTCATGGGTCAAATAGCCAGGATATCTCCTTGGCTGTGATTCCAAACTTCAGTGGTTTGTACTCACATACGGCACCTCTTTGATCACACATAGCTTTACAGCCAAACACTTATCACTGGGGTAGCAGCTCACATTTGGAATCGATGCTAGATGCTTTCTCAATGGTAGCTGCCGGCCTGCTTCTACTCATGTTTAGTTTTAGGTCATCAGTGGCACTTTGTGACTTGTTAACAGCACCATTTAGCAGAACCTATATATCCCCCTTATATCCAGAACTTATATCCCCCTACTTGACCCAATTTGGGAACCTATGACCTATAGCATATGAAGCTAAAACAATGCGGTGATTGGCTTTGGAAGCTGTAATTGCAGCACAACAGAGGCATCAACAAATCAGACCACAGGAGAACATTTTCAGGCAATAGTCTTGCCTTTTGAGCTGACTGAAATATAACAAATGTAAATACATAACCTGCTTGGATATGGACATGTTTTTTTTTTCTTAAGCCTCTTGGCATCTTACCATCTTTTCTTAGTGTCTCCTGTTGATAATTTTACACCCAAAGTGTTATTTTTATGTTATGTTATGTTATTGAATTCCACACGGGTGACACACAGTCCATTGAATATATACTTGTACAACAATAGGCCGACCAACTGAACTAACACCCAACTCTTTCTCAAATAAGTTTAAGTTCTCATTTTTTCTTCATTTTGAATTCAACATGCCTTGTTCTTTTCTCTTTTTGTTATCTGAACTTCTGAACCCATGATGCTTTGGTTAAAACGTGCATTCTATAGAGTAGTCTCTTCGCTAATTGCGACTAGCGCAGTTCAGTTCGGATTGATTGTGTAACCACCTGCTTTGCATATATATTTAAGTGAGCTACTCAAAAAGGTTTTGCAGACAATGACTGCATATGACGTGCCCAACATAGGAAATGTGTGATAGCAATTCCTTTGTGAATCTGCCCCTGAGTGTCTGGTGAAACGAGGCTGCCGCTGTGGAGTGTGCCAAATAGCAAAGCATAGATAGAGAACTCCACGACTCGGTCCACCTAATCTAATCTCGGTAGAATGACATTATGGGAAACTGTAGATTTCAAACTGAAGGGTTTCTTGTTTTCATTTAAAATCATATGTCTTACATCTATGTGATGTGCTGTCTCCAGATCTGTGTCAAATGCATATTTAATATATTTTCGAATGCTGACATATATATATATATATATGTAAAGTGCTACTTGTACTTTGTTCGTCTTTGAAATACAAGAAAGAAAGTGCTGACCTGCTGTTGACTGACAAATGTGTTGAAAAGAGTACTCTGAAACCACCGACATCCAGAAATAAAGAAAAATGATAATAATTTGCTGTTTGTGATATAAAAGTGCACTGAATTGTACAAAATGATCTCCTTGTCAAGCTTTCAGTGGGGGATAGAAGCACATTCACACACACACACACATACACACACGTGTGCGCACACACACACCAATTTAGAACTGTCAACAGACATTAGCAGGCCTTTTTGAAAATGTGAGCCTTAATACAAGGGCTTGGGTACCTGAAGGGAGGCTTGAGCGTTCAAGAGGATCAGTGCAGCCATTACAGGATGTCAGAAAATGTGACTAATTGGTAATGATTAGGCCTCTCTAAAAGCCGATCCAGTATGTTTTATTTTTATTTTTATAAAGCATAATTGTTCAGCATAATCTAGAATGGCACTACTCTTTGATCTGTATGAAGAGATCAGTAAAAAATAAGCTTTGCAGGCCAGGCTGTCCCATGCCACACATAGCCGTCTCAGTTCTCCCTTTCAGAAGTACTTAGCGGCTTGTTGTTGTGAATAATTCTTTGTGGATTATGAGCTATTCAGAGGTCACCTAGCTGCTTTTTTAAAAGTCAGATCGACTGAAACTGGTTACTCCTGACACAGGTGTAAGGTGCACGGGAATTAGGACCGCAGGCAGAGAGGTGCTGTGTGTTTTCGTGTCCGTCCTGGACGGCAGCGTCTGTTCTACAACACTGTGCCATGTTTACAAGCCATTCATCTGTCCGTTCTGAGTAACAGCAAGTCCCCCTAGGGGGTTTCAAGAACAAGAGTTTAACCTAGCAGTGACACCGCACCCTGGACACAATGCTAATCCATCTCAGGGCACACTCACAGATTCTGAAATGCCTATTAACCTTGACAACATGTTTCTGGACTGAGGGAGATGGAGTACCTGGAGACAACCAATGTGGGACACAATGGGACAAGCTGTCAGGTTGAAACCTGGGACCCTGTGTCTATGAGATGAGACGCCTACCCCACTGCATCTCCTACATTTCCAAATGTTGCTTTACATTGTTGCAGAACAATGTAAAGTGTGAATTATAATGTAAAGGTGTCAGGTTGTTTGCTAAAAATGGGATTTGTGGGCCCTAGTTAGTTAACATTGCAGCTAATCATGTGGTATGCATACTAGACCATACTCTCATGACCAAACAATATATGAAGAACAAAACACTCTGTCTAAGAGATTAAACAGGGTCAGTTGAGAGATCAGATGGTTTGGATTCAAGGGCGGAGTTTCTTGGAACTCCTCTTCCCCCTTTGAAGTGAACCACAGGTCCTGTGTGTAAAATGTTCAGTGTTAACTGAACTCTGACAGAGTTTGTATGAGTCCAACATAAAATATAGTCTATCAGAGTAAATTGTACAGTATCAGTTGATTTAGTACATTTTGTGCTGTGAATTAATAAGCAGTCAGATGGAATAAACTGATTAATAAATTGAAAATTGATAAAATGAGGCCTTTGAGTATACGTTGCTTTATGATCGGTTGCCATTTTCTCACCAGCGTATATCACAGAGACATACGTTTCATCAAGTGCAACCAATCAATCATTATAAATTACCACAGATTTTGCTTCTGGAAGTAATATTTATATTTGAAGGCATTGTCGCTGGTGTGTCAGTGGTAGGTCATTCCTGAGAACTGTATCTACACAATCAAAATATGTAATTTTGATGTAATCGTAAGTACATTTAGAAAATGGCAAACGAAAAAGCTAAGCGGCCATTGTTTAATTCTGAACTATTTTACATGGCAACCTGGCCCAGGGTCATTAAGTATTTTCACAAGATAACCCAAATGAACTTTAACTAACCTTTGCTCAGCTTGGGAAACTTTTTAATCTCTCTTTTCAGGAGATAAACAGGTTGTATTTGGTCAGTGTCATGTCACATCGCTGTCCCGTGCCGTTTAAAAGCATATCAAATGATTTTTTCCCCCAGAGCTTAGAGAGTAAACCGCTTGTTATCCCTTACCCTTTATTGCAGCCGTATCTTTCCTTCATATAAAATGTTGAGTGGAATGCTTAGTGTCAATGTGAGGTCTGGATGGGATAAATATTTGGTTGGAGATAAGGCTGTGTTTGATGAGAGGCTCCAGATGCTTTCATATTACTAACTGGCATGTTATGTGGCTGATAAAAGCTCGCTGATGGCCACGCTCTTAGTAACAGTGCTTAGTCCTACCACACGGTTACACACATTGATAAGATAAATGCTGATGTGAAATTTTAATGTTTTGTTTTTTTAAAGTGCAAGATGTAGCCTGGACTCCATTGTAAACATGCTTTTGTAGGATGGGTTTAATCCATTTGTGGATTTAAGGCAGTGAAAAATTAAAAAAATGAAACCATACCATCTTCACTATGTAATTTTTTTGGCTGGTGATATTTTATACACCACGCATATATGTACACCTCATAGCATGTTGAAGCTGAGATTGATTAATCTGGCTCAACAGAACTTCTTGCCAGCTCTTTGTGGTCAGAAAAATATTATCATTATTATTAGTAGTAGTATTAGCATTAGTATCCAAAGAGTGTGTATGTGGTGGGCGACTTTCAAAAACTGCACAGCTTAAATGAGTTAATGCGTGCTTGGAAGAATGTTCCAGCAAGAGTGGTCTGATTACAGTTTGAAATAAATACACAAAAGCATAATTGTTTTGGCAACAGTGTAGTGTCTGAGATTCAGCTAATATACAGCTAGCTTGCTGTAGCTACCATTCTCATCCTCAGATATCAGAGGTTGTGTTCTTGTCGCATTTCGCAGCGAATGTTCAGTTTAAGGATTTATGACAAGTCATAATTATTTGACCGGCACTGGTCAAAATGCTAGGGGGCGTCCAGGAGAAGGATAACTGACCAGTTTAATAACTAGCTTGCAAGCTAGTCAGAAAATATTAAACTTATTTTGCTCTAGGTTATTTGTATAGCTTGCAACAAGGCAACAAGGCTGCTTGGCTAAGATTGTGTAAAATGAATGACTCACTTGCTACTGTACCAACAGTAGCTTAATAATAATATATGCTGATTTGAATGCTAATAGCTAATTATTTAGAAGCTCAGTTAAAAGCTTTGTAGCTTTGGTGGTTAACAACTGCTTGGGTATGTCGTGTTACTGTGCATAGTAACTATTCATAGTCAATTCAGTATGTGTCATAATGCTTAAAGATAATTAAGGTAAATTAATGAATAAATTAATGAATTGACAAACACCAAAGTATATGTAATCCTTTGTTCTGACTTGCACCTTAATATTTGTCATATTTAAATGAGTGAAAAAAGTGAAAAATGTACATTAAAATTCCAACAGTGTTGTCAGCATATGTGAACAAATACATACTCTTGTGTGGGATTGTGTCTGGTTGGAACCATTTTTGTGGTGCAATATATGTTATGTAACGCATGTACAAAATAATGAAATGGTTGTTCAAAGCATGCCAGTCCATGATGGCAGGACGGACAACAGTTGTATTATTCTAAGGGAATTATTCAGAATAATTCTGGGCTCTCCAGGGTACCTTTAGGTAGCCTCTGTAGCCTAAGATGTAAAGTTTGTTTACTACATTATGCAATTCATTCTTTATAACATAGCTGTTACTAGTATGAAATGTACCAGAAAACTGCATTTTTAACAAAAATATATATCCCAGCAATATCAATTAAAAATAATTTCATATTTGAGCTATATAATTCACCCTGGACAGGTACTGAGCACGCATGTAATGCAATGAATGCATTTCATTAACATTATTTTTGCCTGCTGATATTTTCAGATACAAAACAAGATACACATTTTACTTACACTAACACAAGGGGAGCGTCATGTCAACTTAAATATCATATTCATATTTTTTTCTCCTCCTTTATTTAAAATGTATCACAGTATGACACATTGGAGCATGGTTCATTGAATGTGTGGTGAGGCATTTATCATGCAAATGTCATGGTCTTGAACTGACACCATTAAGGTGACATCATTATGCACACTGGCTCAGCTTGTCTTGCTATGAGAAGAATGGAATAAGTCTCATCAAAATTTGAATAAAATTGTTTTAGTAACACTTTGTTGCAATCCAATCATTTTCTGCTCCCCAGGTATGTCACACAGACGAATAGCCCTTTTTTAACATAGGAATATTGCATAATTAATTTCTGAATTTGAATTTGATCAAATGATTACATGTTCCAGTCAGACATGCTTTCCAATGATGAAGGATCAACATGGTGTTATAGGGTCACCTTTCACTTTGAAAATGCTGCTTGTCATGTCTTGAATCATCATGTGACAGCAGGGCATCAGGAATATGTAAACATACACACAGTTAGACCTACTTTGTACTTTTAATGTGTTCCCAACCATATGTCCCAATGTTTTTCCTCGCGTAAAAAAAATTAATGTGTTGCTTTCAAGATGTGGAAAGTCACCTGTATTTCACAGTGGTCCTGCATGAACGTTCTGCTAAAGAAGATGCCTGCACAGTCTGTTCTTTGGTCCAAGGCTATAATCTGAGTCACTGTAGAAAAAAAAAGTGTCAGGCAATAGTGGTATCATAAGGTCGTAAGCCACTTTGAGCTTTTGCAGCACAGCATTACAATGTGAGACAGTATCTCCTTCCGCCTGAGTGTCAGTCATCAGGACAATTAACCTAAAAGGCAGAGCTCTGTGACTGGGGTGGGCTTTTTAAGATATTCCAGGGCAGGCGGGGCAGATAGGGTCTAACACGCCATATTTTGGCTGGTCCGATACAATGTGCGCTAACTGTTAGGGACGCGGTTCAAAACCCATCTCTACCAGACCGGCCCAGGTCATTAGCCCCGATCAGGGGCGGCATTTGGCTGTCCGCCCCAGGGGAGGGGGAGGGTGAGCCAGCGCGAGTTCGCCATGTAAGGGAGTCTCCAGAACGTGGGTGGGCGAATTCCGTCTCGAAGGAGGCGTTGTTCGCTGGCCAGGGAGAATTAGCTTGCCTCGTAGAGATGAGCAGCAGACTCGTGTGGGGAGGATAAATTGAAACAAATAGATGGTGTAATTGACCCTTCGCTAAGCCATGCCCCAAAACGCAGACTGGCCAATCACAGCGCAGCATAGGACAGGCTCCGACAGAGGTCCGACAGTTCATGGCGGCACTCCGTTGACTCAGACGAAAAGGTTTTAGATTTTCTTCATTTTCAAGCTGGTTTTGTGGACTTTTAGCTAGTTATGGTTAAACATTGTGTCTGGGGCACTTGTAACAATGACACTCGTTACCCGGAGAGGTTGGAAGGAGATATACATTTTTTCCCTTTCCAAAACCAAAATCAAACCCTGAAAAGTGTAGGCTGTGGATAAAGCTATGTGAACGTCCTCATACCCAGTTGAACACCTCAAAGATCAACAAGCACAGCTTTGTCTGCTCCAAGGTAAGTAATTACTCTTATCAACTGTAAAATAATGTTATGCTGTTGTTATCAGATGTTAGCTGGTTAACCTAAATTATCGTAAGGTACGCTACTAACGTCGGTTCGTCTTGGCCTTTGCCACCACAACAGCTGTTACGGGCTGTGGTATTATTTTTACACCCCTTGGTTTATGCCACTGTTGTGGCAAGCTTGTGGAGGACTGGGCTGACACACTGCTGATATTTTTTGCTTTACAGAGGTCCAGGGTATGGGTAAGTCCGATGAGATGGGCGCAGAAACCTGTGGAGCTAACCAGAGTAATGTTGTTACAGCACACTATAGGCTACTAATGTTACGTTAGTTAGCTAATGCTAGCTAACTTACTACTGAATGTAACGTTATATAGGCCTACTGC
Organism: Aldrovandia affinis; assembly: GCA_029706075.1. Lineage (NCBI taxonomy): Eukaryota > Metazoa > Chordata > Actinopteri > Notacanthiformes > Halosauridae > Aldrovandia > Aldrovandia affinis. The sequence goes on from JAINUG010000042.1 coordinate 3,108,902, forward strand.
TTTTGCTTTTTAATGATTGTAATAGTGAATAGAGACCTACCTAGCTTTACAGGAACAGTGTTGCTCCTTAATGTCGTTGTCCTCTGTCTCAATTGCCAGGTGATGCGGTGGTTCACTTTTACTCTGTGATCTGTAGGCTTTAGCTTCTATCTTTATTTTTTTAATGTGATTTTGTTGCTGAGTCAGTTTGGCATCCTGAATATATCCTTCAAATGCATATTGTAGACCCTTCTGTCTGAAATCTGTCTGAAATCGCTTTTTAGTTTTTCCCCAAAATTGACAATATTTCTCCAGGGAGTGCAGTTAGCGACAGTGGGAGCGCCATGCTGGCTCCGAAAGCTTAACGGACTTAGCAACAGTAACTAAGGGGGGCGGGCCTTAGCGAAGGGTCAATTGGCTTCTAAATTGGGAGAAAAACGGGAAGAAAAAAAATAGATATTCCAGGGCTGTCACATTAAGGTACAAGAGTCCCATGAGCACTGTTTGTCTGCTCCCTGTTGAATTCTCTTCACATTCAGTGATCTGAGCATGCATCATTCGCTTTTGAGATGTCAACACAATAGGTATGAGCATCGGCTGGGCCCTGTTGAAATTGTGATGCTTTCATCCGTTTGACCTCTGTTACCCTGACTAGCTGCCGACGGTGCAATCAGAAATGATGAATATGCACTGACACCAAGCCCTGTTCCTCCGACTTTGGAATGATTGGCTCTTTATGTATCGATGGCTATCTGGAAAAAATATATACTTTACATACTCAGTTGAACAGTTAAATGGACACCATTCAGTCAAAAAGAGCAATAAGCAGGTTTGAATTGGATTATTAAAAAAATGATCACCGTGCACAAGAATGCTGGCCTTAAATCTTAACTTAAGGAGGTTCAAAGCAAGGTTAAAGCACTTGTTTCAACCTATCATTGACTCTGGCAATAGGGATGAGGAAGGGCTGTCACAGCACCATACCCCAGGGTACACCATTTCCTTGGAGATCTTGTAGCACTCTATTATAGTGTCCAAATCTGTTGGTTGAGAATGCCTTAATCACCTAGGTGACGGTTCACTCATTTTTGCCGTTCTTCTGTGCAATCCTCATGTTTGTCCTCTCCTTTGGCATATGCACTTGATCGGTTTATTTTGAGAATAACACAATGTTCTATGAACAGAATAAACAAGTAGTCATTTTGATAAGTCAAAAACCTCATGCTTCAGCCACCTTTTCACTTACTTTTATGTACTTGTGAAATGTTGTGAATGTGTACGGTCTATATCATGGACTTATTAAAATATTTCCAATAATGTGCAAAGATTCTAATGTGCAAAGTTATAATTGTTATAATTGTACACAAGAGTGTACACAAGAGTGGTATGAGAATGAAGTCACAAACACACAGAATACTGAACTGACTGGGATTGGTGATATTGCTTGTAGTGAATCCTGAGGTCTGTCTCTTGCACAATTTAATGAATAGGTTCATAACAGAAAGCAGTTTAATTATAGTTCAGTTTCCCCTAGATTGTTATTAAGCTCTTATCCTTCAATAATAATGTGATTTCTACTAATAGATATGCGTAACATGGTCAAATTATATTTTACAGCCCTTTGATAAAATTACAGCTACAGGCAATGCCGCGATAGACAGACAAAGGCCGTGCAAGAATTATCATAAACTATTAGCTTGTTTGCAAAGGGTTTCATGTTAATCTTTTAGTACTTAAGTACCCTGCTATTAACATATCAGGAGAAGCTGCCTCCAAGCAAAGGCATGCAAATTAAAAAGCTCAATTTAGAAAGAAAAAAAAATCATCCATTCACATGAAATGTAAAGAACGAGCCGAAAGGGTACAGGAATTTTCTGTGCCCGATCGAGACGGCACACTGATTATGTCATCTCTCCTGAGCCGTGAAACGGGTTCCCTCCATTCTCTCTCAGTCCACAACAATTATCCCATGCTAAATTGAGAGGGTAGCTATTGTTTGAGAAATAACACCTCTTATCAACTTCAAGATCTGATAGAATAGCTTAGTAACCAACAGGATGGGATGCAAGTGGGGACTTATTTTATTTTATTTTTTATTTTTTAAGGCTTCAGGAAGATATTTTCAGGAAGATCAATTTTGGGACAGCCAACAAACAAACAATCTTATGAATCAGCTTCCCTCTCTGATATGTTAGACAATGTAGGATATAAAATTCCTCTAATGTGATAATTGCAGTGTGCATTTTACTGTGTAGGTAACCGTTTCGTTGCGTGCTAGAATCTGTTCGTTAACCCGCCATTAGATTTCCAGTTTAGTAGTTGTGCTCTGTACCCGTTTCACTGAGGTTAGTGTTAGTTAATTCTGCATAGTCATTATAATTATAATTATTAAGCTGTTTGGTGTTCCTGTGTCTTAGTGGTAATCGCTGCTTTTTTAAAGTTTTTCTGTCAGAAGCTGATTAGCAGTTAGCTTCTTAGAATCTGTTGAATTGTTTCAGGTGTAAACGTCCGTCTCTGTAGTGGAGCGTTCCCTGAGTAGTGGGTGGCGCCTGTTAGCCAGTGAATTGTTGTCTATTGTTATCAGCTGGAATTCGCCACTTAGTGCCTGGCACTACTCAGCTATATAAGTAACCATAGTTGTGGAAAGCGGCAGCCACCCTCCTAGATCTTCCGGTGTCGACGTCGTGGTAGCAGGCGGACTATGGAACTGCCAGTCTGCTGTCCGAAAGGCCGATTTCAGTCCTCTGCATTTCTCCCCCTGCTTCAGTCCTTCAACTTCACCGTGGCTGAATCCCCATCCACCCACAAGGTAACCAACTGGACCTGGTCTTCACTAGGAACTGCACCTCACCCAACATTGCGGTATCTCCTCTACATGTGTCTGACCACTGCTTTTGTCTTTTTCCCTCCCCCTCCCCTCTGTGCCTAAACCATCTTCACCTGCCCCTACTGTCCCTGTCCATCGCAACCTCTGCTCTCTCTCCCCCACTGCCCTGTCAGCTACTGTTCTATCTTCCCTTCCCCCTACTGATGCCTTTTCTCAGCTACCTGCTGAGGAAGCATCATCCACCCTATGGATGACTTCGCATCCTTCTTTCGCGAGAAGGTCAATGACATTCGCAACTCCTTCCCCCCATCCTCTCCCTCACCTAATTCTTCCTTACCCATCTCGCTACCTAAACCTCTCACCCCTCTGTCCTCCTTCTCACTCCTCCCTGACTCAGACATCCTTCAACTTGTTCACTCCCACCATCCTACCACCTGCCCTCTTGATCCCATTCCTTCCCCCCTCTTCCAGTCCATTGCTATGGACATCCTCCCCTTTGTCTCCAATGTTATTAACTCCTCTCTTTCCTCTGACATGGTTGACATGGTTCGAGTCCTACCTGACTGACCGGTCCACCAGGTGGCCTGGAGAGGATCCCTCTCCTCTCCCCACACCCTCTCTACCGGTGTCCCGCAGGGCTCGGTGCTAGGCCCTGTCCTATTCTCCCTGTACACCAAGTCACTTGGTTCTGTTATCTGTGCTCACGGTTTTTCTTATCACTGTTATGCCGATGACACTCAACTCTTTCTCTCCTTCTCTCCATCTGAGACCCAGGTCCCGGCATGGATTTCTGCATGCCTGGCTGACATCTCCGCATGGATGTCCACCCACCACCTGAAGCTGAACCTGGGGAAGACGGAGCTGCTCTTCCTCCCAGTGAAGGGCTCCCCAATGATTGATGCGTTAATCACCTCCATAGTGTCTCCGTCCCAGTCTGCCAGTGGAGTGACCCTGGACAACCAGCTGTGCTTCTCGGGCCACATTGCAGCGATCACTCGGACCTGCTGATTCTCCCTCCACAACATCCGGAGGATCCGACCATTCCTCACCCAAGAGGCTGCACAACTCCTGGTCCAGGCCCTGGTGATCTCACATCTGGACTACTGCAATTCCTTGCTGGCAGGCCTACCGGCCTGTGCTATCAAGCCACTGCAACTAGCCCAGAATGCTGCCGCTCGTCTGGTGTTCAACCAGCCGAAGTTCACCCATGTCACCCCTCTACTCTCCTCTCTGCACTGGCTCCCCATCGCAGCACGCATCAGATTCAAATCACTGATGCTTGCTTTTGAAGCGGCTAGAGGTACTGCTCCCCCATACCTCCAGTCACTCATCACTCCCTACACCCCAGCCAGACCCCTCCGTTCCGCCTCCTCTGGCAAACTGACTGCCCCATCCCTCCGGGTGCCTGGCAGCCGCTCCTCCTCCCACTCCTTTCTTCTCTGTCCTGACTCCTCGCTGGTGAACGACCTTCCGCAATCAGTCAGGACCGCAGAATCACTTGCGATCTTCCGCAAGGGACTCAAAACCCACCTTTTCAGACTCCGCTACCACTGAACTCTGGACATCTAGCTTATTGTCATCACCACTGCCTACTTGCTCAACAATATATGCCCCTGCTTACTCCATTTAATAAAAAATAAAAATAATTTACTAACCTTTTCCTTCCCAGTGTTACAGGTATGGTACGCAGCTGCTTGCAATGATGTCTATAGCTGTATTACTGCACTGATCTCTTGCGCGTACTATGATTGTTCCTACCATGTATTTATGCACATCTTGTAAGTCGCTCTGGATAAGAGCGTCTGCTAAATGCTCAAAATGTAATTGTAAATGTAATATATACTATGCCATTTAGCAGACGCTTTTATCCAAAGCGACTTACAGTAGTGAATGCATACATTTTTCAGTATATTTGGCCCCAGTGGGGATTGAACCCACAACCTAAGCCTTGCTAACGCCGTGCTCTACCAACTGAGCCACAGAGAACCACCAATGTAAATGTATTTTGTATAGTACATTATGGATTATAGATTACTGAGCTCTGTCACATGCTCAATGATCAATATTGCAGTGGAATATAATATGGACAGTCAAAAAATGCTTATTATAGAAGTGTTTTTCATCTCTCAACTTATCTTCCCAATAACAGTCAGTCAAACCTGTCTTGCATAGAGACCGTATACAGGTAACTACCAAAATAAAGGAAACACCAACATAAAGTGTTTTAATAGGTTGTTGGGCTGCCAGAATAGCTTCAATGCACCTTGACACAGATTCTACAAGTGTCTGGAACTATATTGGAGGGATGCGACACCCTTTTTCCATGAGAAATTCCATCATTTGGTGTTTTGTTGATGGTGGTGTAAAATGCTGTCTCAGGCTCCGCTCCAGAATCTCCCATAAGTGTTCAATTGGGTTGAGATCTGAGACGACCATGGCATATGGTTAATATAATTTTCATGCTCATCAAACCATTCAGTGACCACTCGTGCCCTGTGGATGGGGGCATTGTCATCCACTCCCATCATGATAGAAATGCTTCACCATAGGATGAAGGCTATCACTCAGAGTGGCTTTGTACTTATGGCCGATTACCCAGCCCACTAAGTGATTAAGTGGACCAAAACCATTCCAGGAAAATGCAGCACATGTTGTCAAGTTGTTTAGAACAGGGTGAAGGATGACTCATCTGACCATATTACCTTTTTCCACTGCTCAGTAAACCATTGCCTGTGTTCTTTGCACCGCTTTACTCACAAACGTGCATTTTTAGGTGTAATAAGGGGTTTATGCCGTCAACCCGACCATAGTATCCCTCTCTGTGAAGTTCTCATCGGACTGCTCTTGATGAAACTGCCTGCTTACACCCTAGATTTATATTTTCAGTCAACTGATTCAGAGGTTGCTTGTCTATTTTCCCTTCAATCTTGAACCAATGCACAGACATCACAGCCGAGGAGTATGCCACTGTTCCTCAGTAAGTTTGTCAGTGGAACTCCTGCCAAACTTGCACCAACAATTACCTCTCTTTTAAAATCACGGAGATCTCTTCTACTAGCCATGGTATTCAAAATAATGGGCAACTGGGCCTGCCCATCATTTTTACACATGCCGTTAAGCATGATGGGATGCTAACTTTTCTTTCCCTGTGTTATAGGTACGATGTGCAGCTGCCAATGATGATGTCTATTGCAGTGTTACTACACGGATCTCTTGCACTAACTTTGATTAATCTTACCACGTTTAAATGCACTTTTTAATATATGCCATTTAGCAGACGCTTTTATCCAAAGCGACTTACAGTAGTGAATGGATACTGTGGTGTTCCCAGGGGTTGGGCGACACTCACGGACCTTGCAGAGGGCGTAGGCAAGTTCAAGAACAAGGAGGAGGCAGTATTCAAAAACAAAATGATAATTTATTATACTACTACTTACAAACATAAAACAAAGGGTGGGGTCTTCAAGGGAATACAAACACATAAAGTCCACAAATCCTATCTCGTCGTCAATGTTCGTAATCCAATTCAAAATCCAGTTCAGTTCCGTTATCCAGTCCGTAGTCAATCCAAAGGGGGGTCCTCAAACAATCCAATTTCATACACAAACAATCCACTCCAAAACACTCTTTCCAAATCCTGGCTAGTCAAAGACTTCACAGGTTCTCCAATACACTCAACAACTCCTTTCCACACACGTTCCTACTCCTCTTCCAGTGTAGTGGGAATCAGCCCTTTAAATAGGCCTCGAAATGGGTTTCAGCTGTTCGTTAGTCCCATTGCCTTTACTTTGCTCAGGTGTGACTGTGGCCTGCTGGGAAATGTAGTGTTTCCTGGCTCCCATGTGTTGTAGGCCAGGCAGACATTTTCTTGTGCAGCCCATTGGGCTGCCACAATACATTTTCAGTATATGTGGCCCCAGTGGGGATTGAACCCACAACCTAAGCGTTGCCAACGCTGTGCTCTACCAACTGAGCCACACAGAACCAAAGTCGCTCTGGATAATAGCGTCTGCTAAATGCCGTAAATGTAAATGTGATTTCTTAATTAATGCAGGAACCACACCTGTGTGGAAGCACCTGCTTTCACTATATTCTGTATCCCTTTTTACTCAACCATTTCCTTTATTTTGTCAGTTACCTGTATATATACCATCTACTGCTTATGTGCAGGGATTGTATATTTCAGTATACATCAGTATTGATCATATCAAACACCTACATTCAATCAATAATTGTGCTGAAAATTAACTCATGATTACATGCAAAAGTTTTTTCATCACAAACGCAAGTCAATTTTGGTGATCACTGAACTAGTATTTATATACACATTTAAAAACAGCATGATAAACATTTTGGTTTAACACCTGCACTATTGTAATGCATGATGGGACATGTGCATTAGGGGTGTGCTGAGAACACGTTTTTCTTATGAATATGGCTACTCCGCAAGTCATGAGCAGTATACAGTATGAGTGATTTAGTATATTATCCATTCTCAGAAGGACATAAAATGTTATATAACATGTATGTGGATTTGTATTAAAATCTGGGTCAACCTACATTAACTGTCTCTGGCAGCTGTCGGATAAAATAGTAAGATAATAAGGCAGTTAGATATTAGTTGGTGGGTCTAATTAAATTGTGCCCTGATCCTAGATTGGTCTTCAGCATTCCCTCAGAATAGTTGCTGGCCAGTTTACAGAATGTTTTATTTGGTCTTTATTCCTCAGTCATGTACAGTTGAATAGCTATACACTTTTCAACACAATTATTGATATGGTTCACTCATCCCTAGCAACCGTGCTTTACAGCAGACCAAATATGGACAAACATTTGTGATTACTGCTACCAGCTAGCTAGTGTTACTGTATGTGCCAGGAAGAACAGCTAGCTGGTTATCATTTTAGGGACAACATGTTGATTTAAGCATCAGTCTTTGTTTCAGTAAATTGTCTTATGGATACTTATAATATGGGTTTGACCATTTCTGGCTCCTGATTGGCTGAGAGAGTGTGGTATAATGGTGTACAGCCCACAGCCACACAACATTTTAACATGCAGATATTATTCTGCAAATCTGATGGTAGACAGGTAGTAATGATAATAATATTTATTTTATGTTATATTGTTGATTATTTTATGTAAACAATACAAATTAGTATGCATACTTATTTTGAAATTGAGTTTGTTTTGTCACTGAAATCAAGTTTTTTCTGGTTATAGCCTCTGCAGCTAGCAATTTTACCCCCACAAAATATGTGCAAAAGGGTCAAATTAATGTGAAGTAAAAGGAAAACATATTCGAAACGCACTAAGGGAAGAAAGGAAACAAATTAGGAAAGGTTTGGATCCATTGTGTCCAGAGCAGTCACAGGAGGTCTGTCTTGTAGGCAGGATAAGCTAGCTAGCTAGCTATAGGATGACTGAAGATTAGGCTCACACATTTCTAATCTATTTTTCAAATAAACTAGCTTGACCTATGAAAAGTGTTTTGCATTGTACTATCTAGACCAGGGGTCACTAACAGGCGGACCGCGGTCCGGGTCCGGACCCAGAAGCCGTCCTATCCGGACCGCGTCCAAAAACCGATAAATTATTGAGAATTACTACATTTTGACGGAGCATTTCAATTTTAACCGGCGCATCTTTTCTAGCATTTACGGCACTGGTTTATCATTGCACCAGGCGCAAAATTCCGAGGGGCGCAAAATTTAAGAAAACGTAAAAAAAAAACCTTTTTTGCACCACGGACCGGTTCCGAGGGGCGCATTATTTCCTCGCGCACCCCCGTGCAGCTTTTTTTCGCGTAGCACCCCCCCGGTCCGCGAAATAAATGATCTGGTCTCAGCTTTTTTTCGCGTAGCACCCCCCCCCGTCGACAGAAAATGGGGCGCCGTTACGTGCCTCGCACCACCGGACCTTGGCTTGAGGCCATTTTATCTAACTGGACCTCTTTGAATTTTACTTGAAGACCCCTGATCTAGACCAATAAAATAGTGATTTTGTTATTTTTATGAAAGCATGTTTTAATGTTTTTGGGCGGGAACTACTGTTGTTCAAAAAAAAAAACTTGACAACATGCTTGAAATTGTATGATATTATGGGGTATATTTTCATGTGTTAATGAAAGTGTATGAATGTATTTACCGACACAAATCAGCCCCCCCATTTCAGTCATTTCAGACGCTCCTCCACATCAGTAGCAAAACGAAAATCACACATTTCCTTAAATTTTACAGAATTGCAATCAAACAAGTCTTTAGAAGGTTCCTTCAGTTACAATGTGTTTTTTTTTCATGGTTGTCATTGATTTGATACCAGAAAAAACATTTGCTGTATCTGTTAATACGCCATATGCTTGATTTGGTCAAGGCCTTCATCTAACACCCGCAAGAGATTTGTTTCCCTCCAAACGTCTGGCAGACGCAGCATTGAAATGCCTGCTCTGATTTACGCTGAATGGAAAGGATGAGGCGCCAAATGTGCTCACGAACCGAACCCAGCAGATGCCTCTGTGCTGGCATTCAGAGCCACAATGGGTGAAAGGGCTCACTTCCTTTTTAGTCGCAGCCCTCCCTCCTGCCACAGTGTTTAGAAAGATTGCTCTGTAGTGTAAATGATGTGTCTGCAAATAGTCCTTTGGTGGCCAAATAGGAAAATAAAACATTTTCGGATTTGGAGCTCTTTGTGTAAATAAGGGAGCTCTCCGGAGACCGGGCCGAAATGTGCCCAAAGTTTGATGAACACTTTGCCTTTAAACTGAATTCCTGGGTGTCAGCTCCCATAACTTACTGCACACAATTACAAAGCTACTGATATAATAAATTAAGTTGATCGACAGAATTATACCCAGTGCTTCCTACACTCCCCAATGACGCACACTAGCTTAGTGCTGCTTGACAATCCCAGTGATTTAGCGCCAGGCCAGGGGGGCGAGGGAGGGACTGAAAGCATTCACAGAAAACCGAGGCCAATACTGGCTCTTGGCCTAGTTTATAAAACCGGTCTTAATTCACCACAAATGTGTCACCATTAAAAGGGGAGGAGGCTCGCGGTTAACAAATAGTGTCTAATTTATTAGCGGACAACAAAGTGTTCCGAACCCGTTGCGATGGGATTGTTTGACATAATCTTGTCAAGGATAAGGCTAACTTGACCAGAGATGTATTTTGCCTTTGGAACAGATGCGTCTGCTCTTGGCTTTGCCTTCAGAAGGATATAGTACCAAAAAAACTAAACACAGAACTGGCAAGCCCCATGGTAATTTATCTCATTTGAGAGACGGATTCAAGAGTAAGTTTAAGTATAGCAAAGTCCTTCAGGCTTAATCAGGGGATAGAATTTGAGTGCTATAAATAGTGTGGAATATTGCAAAAATGTCTTGTGAAGTCTTGTTATTATATCACTTTTCTCATCTGTGGACACATGTCATATGTAACCTGCTAGTGAACGAATGGTCAAGTACATTAACATACCCTCCATCATTACTGTTGTTTGGATCAATGTAATATTCTTTCTAGTTTTTCTAAATTCACACTAAATGTGGATAGCTGTTAAAATGTCCAATACAGTCTTCTTCTATGTGAACAATAATGCAGTGGATTTGTATTAAGCCATTTTAATTAAGTTGTGGAATGTATTAGGTAGTTGAATTTATTTAGAAACAGAATTCCAGGAATATGTGCAAAACGATATACTGTATATGAATAAGCTTAGTTAATTCTGTTATCATCTTACATTGTTGTAAAAGTACAACATGCACTACTCTGAAAGATTTTCCCGTTCAATTTTATTTTCTGTAACTATTTCAAACCATATGGAGACCATTTTGAAGCTTTGGTGAGCTTTAGAGCAAGATAATATTCCTAATTTTGTGATTTGAAGTCTATGCTTGGAACAGGATTTCACAGGTTTACAGATTTTCCCATGTTTCTCCCATATTCAAATCACCAATGGTACCCACATTAACGCTGCATCACCTATACCCTTGCAGGAAGCACTGCAGCTGAAATACGGGCACTCCTCCATACCTGTCCGTGTGCCAGTGACTATTTCCATCACTAAAAGTTACACAGCACGCAATAAGGGAGCTAGTGTCGATCAGAGGAGGAGCTTCTCTCACCAATGCCAACTGGTAAACCATAAGTTCTGGGTGAGTAGGTAGGAGATGTTTATGCAGTGTTAACCAAAGGAATCCTGGCTGATTTACGCCCATTCTACCCTCATAGGACAAAGCCACTGCGGTCATAGTAAGCTGATGACATAGCCTATACTTAAACTAATCATCTCCAGGCTATTGGTTGCACTTGTGGTGGGTGCCTTTAGCACCCAGTCCACTTGGGAGCCCTAGACAATATGTACATTTGTCTCAAATATAGCTTGAATGGAGAACAAACCAGAAACTAAAAGTGAACTCACTAACCACTAAGTCCACTGGACTTTGATAAAAAAATTACCTCATCTCTTCACAACCGTATGTTTTAAAGTATGCTTTAACTTAGTGTCTTTTATCTTTGAATTGTTCTGTATTTGCCAATGTTGCTTCCACTTAAGTGATCTTAAGTTCTATAAAATGCCTTTTTGTTATATGTAATTATCTTAACACCCCTGGAGAAGGTATGTTACAGTCAACATTTGTTCCTAGCGGGGATGCTTATGATCTATATTGCTATAGATATTGCCATTAGTGGAAACTATTATTTTGTAACAATTCCACACAGTGCGAATGTGTAAGTATTGACACATAGGGAGAAGAAACAGTGTACACATGGGAGTGAAATGTGAGCAAAGTTGTACATGAAGGACCAACATAGGCTTTTAAAAGTGCACCCCTCCCCCCTAAGTCCAAAATGGGGATTGTAGGCATGTTACAGTGCTTATATATTTTAAATATGGGGCCCATTAGCTGTCTTAAATACCAGTGGATATATTCAGTGAGCAAGTATTAACCGTGTGCAACCAGATGTCACTTGCTTGCAGACTCTAATGTGCGTAACATAAAATAGCATTAGAAGGCTCATAGGCTCATATTTTACTGTAATGGGATTTTGTTCTTGAATTAATCACAGCAGCTTTGTAAACCCTTTCGGTTTTCTTGTTATATGTCCAAGCATTCTCAACAAAATATTTACATTTATTAAAACATTTTTAATAAATAAATAAAAACACATGGATAATTACGCAATTTAGTATCAATTTAATAAAGAAATGAATGGGAAAAAATTGTTTTCTTTGATGATACTGCTTCATAATAGATGTGAAATGCCCTGTTTGAGCATCAATAAACCATATCATTCCTGCCCTGCCTTTAGTGGGGCTCCTGTGTAGATATTAGCCTGTCTGGGAGTTTATAACAAAGTTGAAAATGTATTAATTAAACTGACCTGTGGTATATCCACCAACTGGAAAATTGACTCACATTTCTATTTAGTTTGTAGTCATGATCACGAGTACATTTTTTACTTAATTAATTGCCCGTTTCTGTTGACAAGAAATTTATGTGGTAATAATTTGCTCGAAATAGATGCCGACTGTAGGAAATGAGATATCCATCATACCCTTGTGTTCCACCAGCTGCACCACGGCTAATATGAAAGTATTTCAGCCTGCAACGACCCTGCTGTTTGTGCAGTCAAGATTATATATACCCACAATCCATTGCCTGCCTGAGAGGCGCTCATGGAGGTCTATGATAACAAAGACTTCGTGATTTATAGCTTGCCGTGAAAGCAGAGCTTGATGAGATTAAACAATTTCATAGCACAAGTGTTTCTCAGGCCCTGATTTGTAGTTGCAAGCTGATAGTAAATCACATCTATACAGTATATCTGAGAGGGCACTCGGGAAAGGAGTGCAATTACAGTTTAAGACAGCTACTTTTTATTTAATTTTTATCCCAGGTTTGTCCACTTTATTCTCTGGCTGTCATCAAGCCACTCACCTTCATAAGTCCTTCTCTTCCTGGAGCAGATGAACAGGGTGGTAGAAACTTCCTCTTATCTGTCCTCTCCAGCTTAAGAACAAACACAAATAAAACATTTACATTGTACCTCAGATTTTATGTTCAAACGATTTAGTATTTCGGAGGCTTGTTTGATGTTCTTTATCCTTCAGAAATAAAGAACCCAGGCATAAGGCAGGGGCGCCCAGGTTTGGTCCTAGAGATCTGCTGTTCAGGCTTTTGTTCCGGCCCTTAATGAACACACCTGTTTTCGCAAATCCATTCACTAATGCACATGATTTCATTAATCACCTGCTCATCAAGACAATGCATATTCAAATCAGGTGTGTTAGTGCTGGGCAGGAACAAAAGCCTGCACACCCAGTGGATATTGATACGCCCCGGTGTAGGGCCACTGGCCCGTTGAATGCATTTCCACTCTACAGAAGAGATGCATTACTGAAGACCATACATCATCAGGGTCGTGTGACTGATGATTGCGTGTACTGATGTTGTAGAGGTTGGTTGCACATTGCATTTCAATGGCCAAGGACTAGCCAACAGCAGTTTACGTGGATATTTAAATCCCATGTCTCATGTCCAACGTCATGCGTTACATTAACAAACCAGGGCTGAAATATCTGGAGTGCGTTAGAGTGAAATTAACCCCTTTTCATGTTTGGACACGCTAATGTGTCCATTTTTATTGTCTCATGCAAGTATGGACACACCCGTATGATTGAGAGTTTTGAAACCAAGCGTTCTCCATAATGTTAACCCTGCTAGTCAACATTCACCAGCCTGGTCATTTACTTTAAATAATTTCTTCCAGTACACACACCTCAGCTTTGGACCTGTGGCCAATAGTCAGCACAACACACACCCGCTTGTTCATTATTGTTTTATTACGCCCTTGCTTTTGCTCACTCCATTTGAGTCTAAAAAAACACTTGAATGTGAACTAATCATTTTACACTATACGTCTCAGTAAGGCTGATTAATTGAATTAATTTCCTTCGAATTATTTAAATGAATAAAAATAGCAGAGAAGCAAAGGTGCAAATGTTTTACCAATGTTGAGTAAAATGCATGAATGTGTATGTCAACTTTGTCTGGGAAAATGTATTAACTCAAATATTTTGCTCCAAATCAATGTCAGTGTCTTTTTTTTCATTCAATATGATGCATTATGCATCCAAGAAATGTTTGTAGCGAATTCCCTGTCTACATGAGCAGCGAATTTCAACAATGGCTAATATTTTTAGCATCAACATCCATAAACAGTGCGAGTCTATGTGCCCGCAGCTAGCATGCTCGAAATTGCATGCCACAGTTACCTCCCAGTAACTTATAACCAAGTCGTTCAGCCATGTGGTTCACAAGAATAGAGTTGTGGTAGAGGTATCTACATTGAAAGTAGTGTGCTTTCAGAATCATTCCATATTACATACGTGTTCAACTTCCAAATTAACCACATGACTGAGCAACTTGGTTAGTTACTATGAGGTCATTTTGGCATGCTAATTTGAGCATGCTACCTGTGGGTACATATGGACTCCCATAGTTTTTGGACGTCGATGCTAACGATTCTCACTGTTGGTGAATTTGCAGTTCCTGTAGACAGCAAATTGGCTAAAAACGAATTTGGCTGCATAGTGCTTTGTATTGAAAATAAAAATATATACATACATCAATTTTGGGTGAACTAGGCTATCACTTTAACAATTTTAGCTTGTTTTCTCTCTCGCCTGCCTAATTTACCATTAACACCATGGTTTAATTTACCATGACATAATTATAAAAATGTATACTGCAGTCTGAACCAGTATGTGGCAACAGGCAACAAACTGATTCATCTCACTCTTTCACTCTCTCACTCTACTCACACAAAATATAGGTATACTAAATTATGGCCAGCCATACTTTATGATTTTGACACATCATAGAGTGTACTTATAACTATATTTAAATGCTATGTGTGTACAGTATGTATTTCTGTGTGCTTGTGTTTGTGTATTAGTCTATATCCGCATGGTACATTATTCAAAAGAAAGCTCATTATTATGACTACTCAGGTTTTCCATGCTCTGTGAGTCACGATTAATTTTCATCTCTCCTGTGATCTTTCCTGACTGAGGCTGGCTGAGAGCAAAGAAAATAGTAGTCTGCACAGGAGGGCTAAGTCCAATGTTCACTTCAAAGGCCTGCATTCTGAGTTAAGCATTGCTAAGTAACCATCACATTGCACCTGTGTGAAGAACTAATATCCTTTAAAAGTTCACATGTCACTTCAAAATATTTATTTTTGTGAGTCTTCTTCAAATGTCTCAAAGCATCTAATTGGCAGAGGGGGGTGAGTGGGGGGAGGGGTCTTCTAGACAACCTGGTGTGACAGTCCTGTTCTGGGAAACCTCAGTGATTCAATATTCCACACACATGAAAACATTTCTGACATTAGATACCACTTCTAATTGGTTCAGAAGGCTTCACGATATGTCACAATTTTGAATTTGTGTGTGTGTGTGCACTCACATATGAGAGATGTCTAAGCTGGATGATGTGTATAATAAGCGTTAATGCATTCCTTCTCTTTTCAAAATTTCAGGCATTTCAGCTTCAAGATTTCAATCCAGGACCCAGAGCTTATACAGTATTGAAATATAAAACTTTACATACGTTGAGAGTGACATTGTCAAATGTCAATCACATGCTTAACGAAGAATGCAGTCCTCCTTTGTACGCGCACCATTATAACTGTTGATGGAATGTTTGTTGATTGAGATTACACTACAGAAAGGCGAAAAAATTATCTTGTTGCCGTAAATAAAACCTATTCCTTCAGGCTTATAACAGCATGCTGGTAACGTACCATTATTAAATTACTCACAAGTATTGCCAGTAAGGAGTTCTGCAAGGAGTAAACCACTCTTGTTATTTGGGTCGCTTTTTCCATGCATCCAGCGGCATGTTGAAAACTAGGAAAAATCACCCCGGTGTCCTTTTTCACATTACACGCCTGTGCCTCCATAATTACTCAACGGCTTCATTTATTCCATAAATATCCAGCTTGTATAGTTTTGTACAACCTAAAGTTTACATGCAATCACAATTCTTTGCAAAATTGGAGATATGCATGCTTTGATGCTCGTGGTCAAATTACTATTCGTTTCAACTGTTTATGATGAGCTTTCCTGCGTGCACCATTGAAAAATAAGAAAAACAACATCTCAACAACAACATCTAAATTGCAATTGTGCATTTTCATTTTAAAACTATCTACTTCTTATTAAAAATTAAATTAAAACCATTTTAATCTGAAAACTATTTATAAAAAATGTTTTAAACGAAATGTGTTGGGGTGTTGTGTTACATTTGAATGGGTAGGCCACACCTCTACTAATGAACAAGTCAGATGTGGGAGAAATGTAAGAGGCAACATAATAGGGAAGAGGAAACGATGACCGGTAGCAAAGCTAACATGTCCATGTGATAAATGTACAATGAAAGCAGATGCGTTTTATTTGCATAAACAGTGATGGTATTGGGGCGGCAGATGGCGTAGCGGTCTAACGCGCCACACTTTGGTGTGGTGTGCGCTGCCTGTCAGGGACGCGGTTCAAAACCCGCGTCTCTACCAGACCGGCCCTGGTCGTCAGCCCCAATCGGAGGCGGCATTTGGCTGTCCGCCTCCGGGGGAGGGGGGAGGGTGAGCCGGCACGAGTCCGTCGAGGAGAAGGTAAAAGGCGTCCGTGGAAGAATTTCCGTCTCGGAAGAGGCAGGAACAATCAGCCCAGAATGAGTGTGACTCGTGGGGGTGGGGAATTGAAATAAATAGAGGGTATAATTGGCAACCAAAATGGGCACAAAAAAAAATAGTGATGGTATTGAGGGAACTGTGCAAACATCAATGATCAATGATTTCATCCTTTGTTCACTTGAATGCATTCTATGCATCCTATTCTCAATGGTTTAATGTAACCTGAGAATTTAACCTGCATTTAACCCGCCCTACCACTGGCAGAAGGAAGCCAATTTGAGTCATGGGCGGTTATTGGCATACCTGCGGCTTGAACCTGTGCCTTCTCTCTAACCTGCGCTCATGACAAGCACCATTACCAACAGAACCACTGGAGAGCCCTGATATTCTGTTTACTAAGAAAATGTGGTATTCTTAGGGCCTCCCGTGTGGTCCAGTGGTTACAACGTTCGACACTGACCACGGAGACCAAGGTTAGATTCCCCATCTCGCCAGAGTCGGCTCTGGCCGGGAGTGCCACGAGGGGCAGCGATTGGCTGTCCGCCCCAGGGAGGGGGGAGGGAAGCCAACATGACGTTCGCTGCACATAAGAGTGGCCCTGTAGTACCGGGTTACGGGCGACGGCCTGGCGAGTGCCGTCTCTGAGGAGACGTTACTTCACCTTCGTCACTACCAGTCGCAGGACTACGGCAGCGAACTCACATTACTAGTGGGGGATTGACATAAAATAGCGGGTGTGATTGGCTACTAAATTGGGAGAAAAAGGGATAAAATCTTTTTAAAAAAGAAGAAAATGTGGTATTCTTAATATAAGAATAAGACCTGAGAGATCACAACAAAAGACATAAGAGTATAAAAGTTAAAAATGCAAGAAAGATGTGGGGCCTCGGTCAGTCACACCCTGTTGAGTCGTCTTTGTGAAATGATGTAGCAGTGGCAACTTTGGCTGGGAGACCTCCTCCTGTTGATTTGGTGCCTGTGAACTGTCAGATGGGTCGGTTGTGCAGAGTAATAACTGTGGCATCTCAGCCAGAGGATTAGACGGAGCATTTGTAAGCGAACAGCACAGGGGGGAAAGGCCTACAGTTGGGACAGGCATCCCTGAGGGAAGAGAACACTTTTTCTTCTTAGACAGCACTTTGATAGACACAAAGTATTATTCTGATACTTTTATGGGAAAAGGGCCTGGGTACATTTTGTACTTGTGTACTTTGTCCCAGCTATCGTCAAATGTGTAAATAATGGATCATTTTAATTCCAGGCCTGCTTATGTTGTTCCCAGGATGACAATAACTTTGGTTACTCACATCATAGGTCAGTAAGGCCTGGATTCAATTTTACTGCACTGATATTTGTACAAAAAATGTAACTAGCGTATACACAGTACTATACTTACCCAGTATTGGGTATGTAATTATTCTTCAAGTTATGTTCTGTTCAGTCCACATAAAAGTGTTATGTAAGCTTAATGCCTGCTTAAAACGTCTTATTCAAAGATAAAGACAAACTGTGATGCAGTAAGACTGAATCCAGACCTACGCACCATAACAAGGTTTGCACCATAACAATACCCCGGAACTTGGTATGCTTGGTTGTTATGAGGCATTTCCTGTTGGACACAACCACTGCTTTCTCAACACTGAGCCACACACAGCACATCACAGCACAGCAGTCCTCCAACTTTGCTCCATACTCTCAACAAAGGCAGTCTAACTTGTGATCAGCAATCATATGATCCTTTCACTGAATACAAGTCGCGCAGAACCGGTAAATATGTGGCCAACATCGACACTTTGGATAAACATCACAGTCGTACGCCTTTTCACTCAGAAGTGTGTATGTCGTTACGGCAAAATTCCCGCTGACCGTAATTACATGAGGACAGTGGTTTTTAATATACAACTGCAATTTGAAATACATTACCACAACCCATTAATATGCCGTTGTTTTGGCCAAAACCATGAAACGATATTTATGATCTATTATTTATCTATTGTGGTCTGTCCTTTGCTGAGTTTTGCCTTTTGCCTCTGACAGAATAATAACAATGATAGGAACAATTATATTTCAGTTCCAAGGAAATAGTGAGTATATGTTCCAAGAAAATTTAGAACTTTCTTTTTAAATTCCGAATCGGTTATAAATGTAACAGTTCTTTCGGGACTATATGGGGCATGTCCTGTCACTTGAATGCACACAATTCAGTAAGAAATCAAAAAGATAGACTCATGTAAGGCACAGGATAATGTTTTGGTATTATGACATATTCTGCTTTATATGCATAGCTGTTTCGACTTCAAAAGTATTTCTCTTTGACTCTTATGACCTTAAGCGATGCTAATCTTAACACAACGGAACACTCCAAGGTGTATTTCTTACATATGGCAAATCTGCAGTGCAGACAAAGTGATGTGAAGCACACTTTGAACATGAATTGAAAAGTAAAAACAATATTAATAATAATAGTTTGTGCATTTTAAACATTGCACATATTCACCTCTTTCCAGATTTTACAAAAATATACTTTACATGGACCCAAACGGAATAACAACATATAAAAAATAAATTTGTTTCCATGTCTTTTGTGACCATAATCTGTAGAAATTGTGTAGAGAAAAAACAAAACAAAGAGGGTTTTTTTTCCAAGCAACAGCTTTAAGCTACAAAATCCCCTCAAATTCCCAACCTCCCCTTACCGTCGAGTTCCCACTTTCCTACTTTCCCCGATCTCCCTCTTAAAGGGGGGGAAAAGTCCTTCTTTAGGGGCTGATAAGTTGTAGGCTGACGCTTAGCAACAACATTCCTGTGCCTTAAGTAGCGGTAAGCCTCTGGCTGAACCCTTTGATGTGGCTGTCAAAGCAGATTTATTTCGTTTTAGCACATTGTCTACTTGTCCAGATGTATAAGGAGATAAAAAGGAGTGGTGTTTACACTTTTTCCAGCTGTAATTAAATTGTGTTCCTTGATGAGTTGTGGCGCGATGTGAGATGAGGGACGCGGAAATCAGCTGGGGCGGTCGTCAGAGCCCGCTTGTCAGACAAACACCTGATGTCACAGGAAACGTCCTCACCAGCGGTCCACCCCGACAGGGGCTGAGCCGTTTCAAACGCTGGCAGCTGCGGCTCGACCCTGCGTTTCCGACAACCAGACCCCGGCGACGGGTTGGATTTACTAGCATTCGGTGAGAGAGGGGGAGAGAATGGAGAAGAGAGAAAAAACTAAGTTCCTAAAGATCTTTGCATGAGGTGTATTTCAAGAGCAGATCGGTATTTCATTATGACAGTTAACACAGAGATAATTTTCAGACGGTGGAGTCCCACTGAGGTGAGCGCTGTCGTGGCATTCTCCGTAAAGCCCATTATTATAGATTTCTTGTTCCCGAGCTTGTAAATTCTGCTGCATTATCATAAACTGTAGTGATAACTCACAGCGTATAAAGACAATGATCTGAGCACCCAGCATATGCCTTTAGGCCCAGCAAATTAAAACAATGCTCAGCGTGATGAGTTGCCTCCCCGGACACGCGTGTTAGTGTTGTAAATAGATTACGCTGCAGCAGCACCCCCATCTGCTCAGAGCAGGGACTGGAGGCAAAAGGTAATCAGCACCTTCCCAGAAGCCTGTGTACACCGACTTAATTTAATTAGCAGGATAAAAGCATCTGTCAGATCATTCACCTGCCGAGGGTTCTATCTAATGAAGGACATGCATCTGAATTTTAGGGGAAGAAAACTGTTTTTAAATTACCTTGGCTTAACCGTTTCTGCGGACAACAACAGTCTACCGTCTGAAATTGCACTAGACATTTGGTGAAATGCGTTTATGGTCATGGTGTGTAATTCAAAGGTTTACTGTGTGCAGAGTTGTGAAAATGTCAATAGAAACTGCATTAAAATTAGTTGTTGTTCTTCCTCACAAATGATTCGTTTGAATTCTGTCAATTGTAGCATGTATTGTATGGTGGCATTGTTATGGTAAAATGGAATGGGTATTGAATTTAGCATTAAAGGACATACAATGTGTTCTCAAACTGTTCATAAAAAATAATTTAAACAACTGCATACTTCATTTAGAACCATTTAATGGTAGACTGTTTTCAATATGATTGCTTTTGGCTTGCTTATACCATATTCCATATCAAACAGCGACAATTCAATATAGCTTGCAAAGAAACCCTTCATGGAGTTAATAATAGAATCCAATCTAATTTATATCTAAAGATATATCAAGCAATACATTCAACAAATAATCAATGATGGCAGAGAACACAGATAATTAAAACATCAAATAAATTAGATGTTTTGTTTATGATTAGATATCTTGATGCTAAGCCTTACAATTATATAGTAAAGAATGTTTTCTAATATTTGATCTCAACTGGATGGAAAACCAATTAAAAACAACAAAAACTATCCATTTGCATTAAGGAACTAACTGTGTGGGGGAAAGTGGGAAATATTCCCTCTGTCCCATAATGGCAATCAAAGACATATTTAAGAACAAATCTCTGTTGCTTTTTGGTAAATTTGTGAAATAAGCTTACCAAAAATGTAAAAGAATCAGAGACCGCCTACAAATTGCAGCGTTATCAGTCATTAGCCACAGAATCAGAAGAAAACAGCCAGAGGCTAAAGTAAAACAGTATCATCAGACCAACAGAGCCAGCTTCCTCTTGCACCATTGTCTGTCTGTCTTCCATGGGTTTTAAATTTAAGGTAATAACACCGTAGGCCATGACTGGTATTATTAAATCCTTGTGGCAGTAATAGCAATATCACTGCAAATTTTGTCGCGAAGGTGGTGTACAATCAAAACAGTTCAATACTCTTGATCTCGAAGTAAAAAAAGCCAGTTTGGAACTGTGCATTTCACACAATAGATCACTGCTAACAAAGCGCCCAGTTGCCATATATCCCTGAATGTCTGTGCTTTTAAGATTTAGATCTTAGGCCTCATTTGAAAGTACTGCACATGCAAGTGAACAATAAAAGGGAGTGTAATGGAATGATACCCTTTGTCTAGTTCACAATAGTCTTTCTGCCGACGAAGAACAGCGCCGATCTTTATCCAGCTGCAACGGCTTTTATCAAGTGCCACTACATGCAACGTAGTGACACTCTTATAGAAGAAGTTCAATATGTGCACACTCATCTCTTCTTTAAAAAAACAAAAACAATGCTCGCTTGGGTTTTATTTTCTCCCTAATATGCCATTTTCTTTGATATTCTCTTTGAATTAAATGTAATAATTTTCATGTGTGTTTGTCACTTGATGTTTTTGACAGTCTGTTTGCCCTTCCTTAGCTCTGCATATTAAATGGAGTATGAAAGGGAGCCCAAACACACACACACACGCACACACAAAAAAGAGATGACTATTTCTTGCCTTTCCTATGAAAAGAGAGAAATAGTGAATGAATCACTGTGTGAAGGAAGCTCTTTGCCGTGTGAGTGTGCTCGGCTCAGAAATGAGTCAATCCGCACCAGAGCAGACCCGGGCCTTTTGATTATGTTTGTGTAAAATCTTAAGAGCCGCGATCAAAGCGGGTCCTTGTCCACCATCAGGCCTTTAAAAGAAGGACTGATAACAGCTGGGTTTTACATTTAGGCTCTTCTTTAACCTGTTTTTTTTTGTGTGTGGGACGGGTCATTGAATAAAGTCTAAAGGGAGAGAGGGCTGTGGGAGGAGTGGGGGTGGGGTGGGGTGGAGGAAATGGGAGGGGTCTTGGATTAATCTTCTGAGGGGGAAATTGTTTGATCAGTGGAGAGAAGTGAGGGGGGGGGGCTGAAAATCTCTGATGTCGACAGCGGGTAACTTTGTGAGCAGCGTGTGATTGACGTTCCTGTGGCTCTGGCCGGGGGGGGGGGGGGGGCGCAGGAGGCAGTTGTGCACAGGCCTCCTCTGCCTGTGGGTGGTAGTGTTAATAATGTGGCAACTGGAAAGATTAATTGTAGACAAGCAGCAGGATTACGAGGGGCTTTGCAGGTCCGAAAAGGACATTGGTGGGGAAGGCCTCTGATCTATCAGGCTGAGAGGAAATTAGTCAGGGCAGACTGGAGCTGGCTTTAAAAGTCGTATTTAGGAAATTAAAGCCAAATGCTGAGAGGATATTGAAATGAGGGACAAGGAAACTGCTGACATTCTCAACAGGCAATATCCCCATTCAAATTTACCTGCACCAATGGTTACTGTATGTACACGCTTTTTGGACTTTGTACAAACTTGGTTGGACAAATGTAAATGAGTACATACATACAACGCCAATGGCCTAAATTCTCTAGCTGACAAAATCCAAAAGTGTTTAAAATTGTTAAACGCTCTCTTTTGTATTTTATAAAATGAAATGTAGGATTGTCTGAACAAAGGCTAAATAATATCCAGACTTGTGATATTGACTTATACATATTGACTTGATATATGGCCTGTAATTTTACTTTTAGATTGCAGATTATACAAAATGGTCAAAGATTTTAATTGTTTATAATTTAAAAGTAAGTGTAATGAGTGGCAGTTTGATGAACATTTGGTGCAAATTTTGTTATTCTATTTAGCAGATACCACAATAAATAATTTAGTTAAAAAAATAACAACTATATGTAATGCATACTGTGTATTAACAAATGCAATATAAAAAAGCCATTTACATAAATTCTGATTTCATGCTTTCCTATTTAACTGTATGCTGTTTCAGACCGAACAGAGACAAACAAACTGAGATGTTTTGGTCTTTGAAATCTTGAGTGGCCTCTTATCTTATTAGGAACACTCTGCCTATCCAGATGCTACCCTCTTTGTTGACTCCACCCCTTATCTGGCAGCTAATTATGCTAATGTTACACAAACACGTGGGAGGTCAGACGGAGCAGGAGCAGAGGCAGGGGTCTCATGCCACCTGTTGGAGCGTCAACACATAGCAGGGCATTAGCGGTGTCAATCTCAGCTGCGGCCCGACCTTCCGATGACCTCTAATCCAGTCCGCAGCTCGACAGCGGCGAGGCCTTAAACCTCAGGGCGGCGGATTATCACGGCCCGGGCCTCGCCTCTCCTTTCCTCTCCAGTGTAATGAAACCTGGCCCTGTAAACACAGTGATAAAAAGGAATGCCGTTCCAACATGTCCTGTCTGGTTTTGATAGTGTTTATGGCGCAAATATGATCAGTCATGGCTTTTGGAATGAAACTGCTCTCGCTCTCTTCCTCCCAACTCCCTTTCTTTCACTCTGTCCCTGCCCTTTTTTTTAAACTTGCGTCCACACTGTCAAAACTATAAATGAATATGACCTTGATACATGTCATTCTGCATTTATCATCCTGCCTCATTATCTATGCTTGGGAACAGAAAACATGGCACCGAAATAAAATCCATGAGAGACAAGTGACAGGTTCCATTATCATCTACTTTATTCATTAATTAATTTATTTATCCACACGCAAGAATAGAAGGTGATTTCATGGAAAGACTATAAATAAAGCTGTCGTGACATGAACCAGGGTACTTTGCAACAACATTTGTGATTATTTGTTTTTCCATTGCTGGGACAAAGCGAATAGCACCTAGGAGCACTCAATACAAAACACGGATTGTAAAATGCCTGCAACCCAAGCACCTGTACTTTTAAAGGTGGCAAGAAATGCAAGAAATGTAAAGTTGAGAGTAACTTTGCCATATCTGGTAGGGAATTTGATCTTTGGGTGCATGGCTCAAGATTCTCCTTTATATCCTCCAGCAGTCCAATTAATGTGGAGTTCACTAATTTGCTCTTCACTTCACTATTTGCTCTTTAGTTTGAAAGAGGGCAATTCTTGGATGAAGGCCCTAAAGAAGAAATCTCATTCTGTTTTGCCTCTGTGTCTTCTCCTGGCTCTGAGGTCTGCTGCCATGTTTGGGAGAGAGAACTCCTTATTGACTTACTTTTTATAGAACATAGCTAGGCTATATCAGCGCTCAGCAAATCCTGCCTGCTTTCAACTGTTCTTAAAATCTGCACACAGAGAGGAGAGTCACAATTAAAGAATGCTTTAATAAATCGGATGGTGTACTTAATCACCCTCATTTACATTAAATCTCCACCCTGTTTTAGTTCATTCATCCCAGGTATACATGTCGTTAACAGATTTAACTATTCATCTAAAGGAAAGGCCCAGAGTGACGTAGCCCCTGCAAGTTACATTGTAATATTGATTTGAACCTTTGCGACCGTTTATTAAATCCAACATAGATATTGTGACCTTGTAGGTACTGTTCAAAAAGCACACAGGTCACAAATCTTTAATAAAGCTGGCCCTGAATTACAATACCTAATGCACATGCTGGTAACCTCAAGAAATATGTGCATGGATCAGATTTTTTAAAATTCTCCAGTTAGCTAATATCTAATGAGGAAAATAAAACATTTTTATGTAATTTTGTGTGAATGTATCAGTGCTGCCAACATTACTTGGCTCGTTTTCCAGTCAAATGGCCCTCATTCACAAAATCAAAATGGTTTGAGATCCAAAGCCTTTCTCTTAGAATTTGTACACTTAGATGGAAGTTAAAAATTAGAAACAGCCTTTGGGTTAACACATTGTGGACTTGGACAATGTAATGTGCACCATAAGGAAGCACTCTAAGAGGTGAGGATTTTCAGAGAAATTCTCCCTAACAATTTCAGAAGAGCCTTAATATTTTCCTGATGAACAGAACTAGAATGGCTTAATTATGTTCTCGGAGTAGTGAAATGGATTGATCATATTTTGCCTGGGGAACAGCCTTGAAACACACAGTTCTTGAGGGCCTGATAGATGTCAGACAACAGAATGTGGACAGATACACGTCCTATCCTTTATCAGGGCACCTACAGGGTGTAGACAAATGGAAACACCAAACAATATATGAATATTTATATATTTAATATAACTAATACAGTTTTTAACTGTTTCTGACCATTCTTCAAGAAGGAAAGTTGCTAGTTCTTTGAGAGAAGAAAGTGGTGGACCATACTCTACATTTCATAACTTCCCATAATGGTTCAATGATGTTTATATTCGGTGATTGAGGAGGCCATGGAAGGTATTTGACTTCATCCTGGTGTTCATGAAACCACTGTTTATCAGTCCATATGGGGACATTATTATCTTGGAATACATGAACATCTTGAGGAAAGAATCTTTGCACCATAGGGTGCACCTGGTCACCTAAAATGGCTTTGTATTCCTTGGCCGTACTTCTACCATGCAATGTAATAATCAGACCTAATGACCACCTTTACTGATAGTTTTTCCCTTGTTTGCTGCCATCTTAATTTAGGCACTGTTCCCTTACCATTTCAGATCCACCACCATGTTTAACAGTTGGGACCGTTCAAAATTTGGGGTTGCTGGAAACTATTTTTATCTCATAATTCAAGCTTTACACCGTATACATTTTGTAAATACTTTTGACAAAAAACCTGCAACAAAACTGTGTTTCAAGAAAATTTACTGATGCAGTTTTTCCCTTGTTTGGCATATGCCATCTTAATTTAGGCACTGTTCCCCTTGACAATTCCGTTAAATACTCTTTTTCAGTTTGTTTCTGTGACTGGACACTGGGCAGGCCAGGTCTTTAGTTTGACAATTCAGGCACTAACAATTTGACCTCTTTCAAGTTCTATTAGATCTCTCATGTTGCTTTAGAAGCACAAATTAAAGTGGTGATTTTAAAATGTATTTTATAGCAGACACGTATTGGGAATTAGTATTGGCAATAATATGAAGCACACTTAAAGACTCCTTTTTAATTTCAATTTAGTTGCTTCAAAATATGAATCCTTTTTCATTTGGTGTTTCCATTATTTTGTCTATCCCCTGTACAATTGCTCCAGCATGTCTACAGGTGTGAGTTCTAGGTTGCCAGCGTATTTGTTTTCCATCTTCTGAGGCCCATGGTAAATGCTGTTGTTTTAAGACAGTAAGAACCTTCCTGACTAAAGTGCATAAGCAGAATCCTGGTAACATACTGGGAGTTCTGGGTTAACACCACGTGGGATGTTCTCGCACCCAGGCACCTCCAGACATTGTTAGACAGTATGCCAATGAGGTGTGAAGCTATTATTATGCTAAAGGCGGATCTTAAAGATATTGCTTTACTGATTTGTGGTATGCATAACATCACAACCACACTTTTCATGATCAAGCAGTTATCTGTATATTATTCAATACTTCATTCATTCATCAAGAGAAGACTACACCACCATAACCTCAGACAGTTCACCGCAAGATGCAAACCCTTGGTAAGCCTCAAGAATATAATTGCCAGGTTACAGTTTGAAACCCCCCACAAAAAAAAAACCTGTAGAGTTCTGGAACAAAGTGTTATGGACAGATGAGACAAAGATCAACCTGTACCAGAGTGATGGAAAGAGGAAAGTGTGGAGAAAAAAAGGAACAGCTCATGATCCAAAGCATACCACCTCATCTGTCAAACATGGTGGAGGTGGTGTTATGGCTTGGGCATGTATGGCTGCCACTGGAACTGGCTCACTTGTGTTCATTGATGATGTCACTGCTGAAGGAAGGAGCAGGATGAATGCAAAATCTTGTCTGCTCAGATCCAAGCGAATGCATCAAAACTCAAATGTTTGTTTGTAAATGTTGACAGAATGTGAAGGCCATTCGAAAATATGATTATTTACTTGCGTGTCCATAAACCCAATTAAAAATATTAAAAGTATATCATATCTGCTACTCGGTGCCATTATTTTCAGTTGAACATAGCAAAAAGATGGAGGAGTGCATCCAGGCATAATGCACAGCTCTTCATCGCTAGATAGGAGAAGAAGCCCTCAAAGCCCACTGAATTTAAGCATCCACGGAAGCTAATTATCTTTTTCAAAGCATCATTGGAAATCCTTTCATAGTTATTAGTATTGACACAGGTTGGCATCCATCTAATTTTCCACACACAGATTTGGTCTCATTGAGTTTTAAAATGGATTGCAGAAGGTCACAAAGAGTTATTTATTATGCGACTTAGCTGTTGTAATTAGGTAATTAGTTATAGTTCTCAGCCACCTTTGTGTGAGATTCAGTTAATGATTCCGTTTATTTTAAGCTGACATGCTAATATATATATATATATATATATATACAGTAGACTCAGTAGACTACAGAAGACAGTTTTTATTCACACCCTTGATAAAGATTAATAAAAGAGATCGTATAAAATAAACTATATAAGTAATGAGCTTTATTTTATGCTCACAAAATGCAGAAAATTATATTGCATTAGCATGAACCACAATCGAATGGTTCACAAATTATAATTTTTCCCCCAAAAAATCAAGAATCACAAATATTCACACCCCTGTTATCAGTACTTTGTAGTTCCTCCCTTGGCCATTATAACAGCAAGTACTCATGTTCTGTAGTGTCGTACGAGGTTATGGAGGGGGGGGATCCTCAACCATTCCTCCATGCAGAATTGTTCTAGTTCCTGCTTTTTTGAGTTCACACCACAAATGTTCAATTGGATTCAGGTCTGCAGACTGAGATGGCCATGTCTGGACATTGATCTTGTGCTCTGTCAACCTTTTCTTAGTTGCTTTGGATGCATGTTTGTGATTGTTGTCTTGTTGGAAGGTCCATCTGTGGCCAAGGTGTAGCTTCCTGGCAGAGGGACAAAATGTCTTGGTACATGCTGGAGTTAATAGTTCCATCTATTTTAATAAGGGCCGCAGGGCCGGTGGATACAAAACAACCCCAAGGCATTAAAGATCCACCACCATGTTTCAATGTGAGCATGTAGGTGCTTTTCAACATTACTTGCATTCTTTAAATGCCAAATATAACGCTGATGTGCATGTCCAAAAAGCTTGATTTTTGTTTCATCTGACCATAAGACAGTTATAGTTCAGATGTAGTATGGCAAATTCAAGACTCCTTTTTTGGTTAAATGTCTTCAAAAGAGGCTTCCTTCTTGCAACTCTGCCATAAAGGCCATTGTAATGTAGGCATCGTTGAATGGTAGCTATACACCTTTTACCCTAAGATGCCAGGTTGTTTCGGAGATCTTGAACTGTGTCCCTGGGACTTCTTTTTGCCTCTCGAACCATCCATCTCACTACACGTGGGGGCAAGATAGACTGGTATCTTAAAGCCACTGTTCCAGTGGCCTTAAATGTCCTAATATTTGACATAACAGTGGAAAGCGGTATCTTAAAATTTTAGTGATTTTTTCTGTAGAGGTCAATAATCTTTTGTCTGATGCTTTCAGGGAGTTCTTTTCCTTTCACCAAGATGATGGCTGACCACAATATTTCAAATGTGTGTTCCCTCCTTTTTATACCCTAGGGAAACAGAAAATAATTGTATGTCACTGTAGTTCTATAACCTTCCAATGAACTTACATTTACATTTGACATTTTAGACATAAAATCTTTAAAAATCTTTGGTATTTCCTTTTAGGAATGTAAAAACCTTAATCAAATCCCCCCTAAGTCTCCATTTGCTAAGCTTAAATAGATAGACTTAAGAGTCTATCATCATAACTTTTACCTTTCATACCAGGTATCAGTTTAGTTGCCCTTCTTTGAACTTTTTCAAGAGCTTCTATATCTTTCTTGTAGTGCGGTGCCCAGAACTGCACACAGAATTCTAAGTGAGGTCTGACAAAGGCATTATATAATATTAATATAACCTCCTTTGATTTATACTCAATATTTTTTGCTATGTATCCCAGCATCCTGTTGTCTTTTTTCACTGCTGTAGCACACTGCTTTGATGCAGATAGGCTTTGATCAACTACAATTCCTAAGTCTTTTTCAATTGACCCTTCGCTAAGGCCCGCCCCCCTTAGTTACTGTTGCTAAGCCCGTCAAGCTTTCGGAGCCAGCATGGCGCTCCCAATGTCGCTAACTGCACTCCCTGGAGAAATATTGTCAAATTTTTGGAAAAATGAAAAAGCGATTTCAGATGGAAGCAGACAGAAGGGTCTACAATATGCATTTGAAGGATATATTCAGGATGTCAAACTGACTCAGCAACGAAATCACGTTAAAAAAATAAAGATAGAAGCTAAAGCCTACAGATCACAGAGTAAAAGTGAACCACCGCATCACCTGGCAATTGAGACAGAGGACAACGACATTAAGGAGCAACACTGTTCCTGTAAAGCTGGGTAGGTCTCTATTCACTATTACAATCATTAAAAAGCAAAAGCAGTAGGCCTATATAACGTTACATTCAGTAGTAAGTTAGCTAGCATTAGCTAACTAACGTAACATTAGTAGCCTGTAGTGTGCTGTAACGACATTACTCTGGTTAGCTCCACAGGTTTCTGCACCCATCTCATCGGACTTATCCATACCCTGGACCCCTGTAAAGCAAAAAATATCAGCAGTGTGTCAGCCCAGTCCTCCACAAGCTTGCCACAACAGTGGCATAAGCCAAGGGGTGTAAAAATAATACCACAGCCCGTAACAGCTGTTGTGGTGGCAAAGGCCAAGACGAACCGACGTTAGTAGCATACCTTACGATAATTTAGGTTAACCAGCTAACATCTGATAACAACAGCATAACATTATTTTACGGTTGATAAGAGTAATTACTTACCTTGGAGCAGACAAAGCTGTGCTCGTTGATCTTTGAGGTGTTCAACTGGGTATGAGGACGTCCACATAGCTTTATCCACAGCCTACACTTTTCAGGGTTTGATTTTGGTTTTGGAAAGGGAAAAAAACTTATATCTCCTTCCAACCTCTCCGGGTAACGAGTCACTGTGCCCCAGGCACAACGTTTAACCATAACTAGCTAAAAGTCCACAAAACCAGCTCGAAAATGAAGAAAATCAACGGAGCGCCGCCATGAACTGTCGGAGCCTGTCCTATGCTGCGCTGTGATTGGCCAGTCTGCGTTTCGGGGGCGTGGCTTAGCGAAGGGTCAATTTGAACACCTACTAACTTTTCTCCTCCCATAAAATACTCCTGTCTAATGTTTTTATTTCCCACATGCATAACTTTACATTTAGCAATATTGAATATCATCTGCCATGTATCTGCCCATTCTTGGATTTTGTTTAAATCATCTTCGATTACTTTAGTCGATTCCAAACTGTTTGCCAAACCCCCAAGTTTAGTATCATCTGCAAATTTAACTATTTTGTTACTAACATCCATATCAAGATCAATTATGTAAATAAGGAAGAGCAGAGGTCCCAGCACCACTGCCCACAGCACCGAGGTCAGATACAGCCCCACCTACTGTTACTCTTTGTATTCGCACTCGCAGCCAATTATGAACCCACTCAAACTACTCCTGCAATTCCTACTGAATTTATTTTAGCAATGAGCCTCTCATGTGATACCTTGTCAAATGCTTTCTGAAAGTCCAAATATATAATATCATAAGCCTGGTTCAGGTCAACACACTTTGTAGCCTATTCAAAAAAGTCCAGGAGGTTTGTTAGGCATGACCTCCCTTTGAGAAACCATGTTAGCTCTCCCTTAAAATACTATTATTTTTCAAGAATGATTCCAACTTATCTCTAATAATACATTCCAGCATTGTACATGCCTATAGTTCCCTGGGTCAGTACGGTTCCCCTTCTTATATATTGGAATTATATTACCCTGCTTCCAGTCATCTGGTATTTCTCCAGTGATTATGGATTGCATAAAAATATCTGTCAATGGTTTATATATAATTTCCCCAAGTTCTCTTGGATATATGCCATCAGGGCCTGCTACCTTATTTGTCCTTTTGTAGTATTTAAAAGTAGTTGTACTTTTTGTAGTACTTCTATGTCCCTTATCTCAAAGTCCTCCAAAACATTCTGTACCTATACATTTAGGTATATTTATAACCTCTTCTCTAGTAAAGCTCTCACCAAAGTAACTGTTTAGTGTGTTAGCAATATCCTTATTTCCTTCCTTCCTTCCTTATTCTTAATGCACTTAACCTCATCCTTAACTTTCCTTTTCTACTACAATATTGAAAAAACTTATTAGGATTACTTTTTGCATCTTGTGAAATTTTAATTTCAAACCGCCTTTTAGCTGATCTTATTTCTTAGGTAGAAGGAAGCAGTTCCTCTAGCAGCACAGACCGGTAGGATATTACCAGCAAGGAATTGCAGTAGTCCAGGTGTGAGATCACAAGGGCCTGGACCAGGAGTTGTGTGGCCTCTTGGGTGAGGAACGGTCCTCCGGATGTTATGGAGGGAGAATCGGCAGGTCCAGGTGATTGCTGCGATATGGCCCGAGAAGCACAGCTGGTCGTCCAGGGTCACTCCAAGGCTCCTGGCAGACTGAGACGGAGACACTATGGAGCCTTCCATGGTGATTGAAGCATCAATCATCGGGGAGCCCTTCGCTGGGAGGAAGAGCAGCTCCGTCTTCCCCAGGTTCAACTTCAGGTGGTGGGTGAACATCCAAGCCGAGATGTCTGCCAGACATGCAGAGATACATGCCGGGACCTGGGTCTCAGAAGGAGAGAAGGAGAGAAAGAGTTGGGTGTCGTCAGCATAACAGTGATATGAAAAATCATTTTTAGGTTTTTAGGTGAAGGCAATGCAGTACAGGTTGGGGTTGTGTCCAGTTTTGAATGAGGAGAGTATTTTAGGTAGCTGAAGCTGGTTGGGCAGTGTGTTCCAGAGGCAGGGGGCAATAGTGCTGAATTACATTACAGGCATTTAGCAGACGCTCTTATCCAGAGCGACTTACAGTTTTACATTTCTTTACAATCCATTTATACAGCTGGATATTTACTGAAGCAATTCGGGTTAAGTACCTTGCTCAAGGGTACAACGGCAGTGTCCCACCTGGGGATTGAACCTGCAACCTTAACGTTACAAGCCCAGTTCCCTAACCATTATACCACACTGCCTGCCTGAATGAACGGTCACCCATGGTGCAGTCAGAAATGTGTCTGAGTGCAACTTCTGGTGGGTTGTGCCGATCAGGAAGGCCTCTGTTTTGCTGCTGTTCAGTTGCAAGAAGTTATGTGTCATCCATGTCCTTATCTCATCAAGACAGGTGTTCAGGCGCGTGATGACAGCATAGGGACTTGTAAGGGTGTTGAGGTATATTTGTGTGTCGTCTGCATAGCAGTGAAAGGAGACATCATGGTGACTGATGATGCGGCCTAGCAGGAGGAGATACAAAATAAATAAAATTGGGCCTAGGACTGATTCCTGCAGAACACAACATGTGGCAGGCTGGGGTTCAGTGCTTGTATCCTTTATTTTATACTCTCTTTCATGATCTCTTTTGTTCATCTTTATCAAAGGTGTGAATAAAAATATATACAGTCAACTCCAAAATTATTCACACCCTTCAGCAAAAAAGGTTCAACAATACAGGTAATGAGCTAATACAATTGTTCAGAAATGTTTTTTCTCAAAAAAGATGTCACAATTATTCACAACCCTAATAATTATTTTAAATAAAATCCCCCCAAAATCTGTATTAACATTGTTTTATCATTATTTTGCTTTCTATAGTGTTTTATGGGATTGCTGAACATATTGGGGGGATCTTTAACCATTCTTTGATACAGAATCTTTCAAAATACTACAGATCCTTCAGTCTACGCTTGTGGACTTCCTTCAAATTCAAACCAATTCAAATTTTCTTTCAGGTTCAAGTCTGAAGATTGAGATGGCCATTGCAAAACAGTAATTTTTGGTCAGTTAAACATTTCTTGGTTGATTTTGAGATGTGCTTGGGATCATATCTTGTTGAAAGATCCATTTGGTAACCAGGAAACCAGGTTTTGGGCCAAAATGTCTTTCTACTTGTTGGAGTCCTTGAACCTTAACTAGAGCCCCAGGACCAGTAGATGCAAAAAACCCATAACATCAAAGATCCACCCCAATATTTCACCACAGGTATAGGTTATTTTCAACATAAGCCTCTCTTCTTCTGACGCAAAAACCCACCACCGGTGCGCATGGCCAAAAATCTACATTTTGGTAGCAAGTGTCACCAGGGACTGTCCGACAGGCCATTATAGAAATCTCCTGAATTTAAATGTCTAAGAACATTTCAGTCAGAGGGTAGGATACGTTATTCCACCAGCACGTTTGGCGAGTTGAACTCTGACCTGTCTGTAATGGCACACTAATCGGAGCTTTCATGTCAAATGCCACGCCGAGCAGGTTTGTAAATCTTTATGATGTGTGTGGCCTTTTGAGAATTGAATACAGGGGGTGCTTTTCATTGCATTCCACCTGAGGGTGTTGTCCGTGACCATGGTGGTGTTGGTGTGCGAGGTCACATCTGCGCACCGCGTGTGTGCCTTTACCCGGCCCAAGGACAAAGCCCACTCGCATCTTTTATGTGAAGAAAACTGAAACGGCAGTGCTTTGTCAAATTCGCATTGGTTGAAAACGGTCCATTAAAAAGGTTACCGAGATGACGTGAAATATTTTTCTCCCTGCTAGATTACAGCAGTGCGACATCCGCCATTTGTTATTTTTATGATACCGTGCTGTGGAATCAGATAACAGAGCCCTCCTCAGTGAACAATCTTTCTTGTATTTCTCATTTTTTATAGTGGTGTTCATTCTTTATAATAACCTTTAAGACTCCAGTGATATCATTGGCAAGCACAGGTAGGGCATTGCGTTTGTTTCTGACTTTCCTTTCCTTTTATAACCTGTCATATGATAGCACAAAATGCAAGACATATAATCACATTTCATGGATGTTTTTCCCCTTTCTTTCTGTCTTTTTTTAAAAAAGAGGGCTATTTGTTAAATGAGTGGCCATTTTTATGTAAAGGGTACAAATATAGATTTTCAATGGGTGAAAATGGGTAAAGGGCATAATTTAAGATGATGATGATGATGATTATTATTATTATTACTGCTCTTATTATTGGGGTTTTTTTAAGGTGTGAGACCTACTCATAGCAATGAGGAATCTGTAAACTGCAGACCACAGCAATGCTATATCAGCACCATTCCTGACAGGAGACTGTCTTCTATTGAGTGTCGTTGTGCATTCGCCCAATATGTCTACAACTGATGTCACCCGTGCAGGGCAATCTGATGTCAAAAAGAGCGAAAGTGTCAGTGGTAATTATGGGAACTAGGAGCTCTCTGGAGGAAGAGCACTGGCAGCTCGCTGGAGAAGGCCTGTGCTCTGGGATAAGCTGGCATTGGGGCCGTCTGGTCAAGGCGGACGAGCAGCGAGCAGACAGCATGGCAGGATCTGTGGGAAAAGTCCCCCCCTTCATGTGGGACAGGCAAAGAGGGACACCATGTTCCACAGCAAGCCTGAGACAGAGACGTTCTGGAGGTGTGGCCAGTGCTTGCGGTCTCAGTTTTAAACACGCCGTGACATACCTTACATTTCCTTGTATAATTTTTGCCAGCATGGCAACTGTAGGGCCATGCAAAATAATGCACTTCATGCTTAGAATTAATTTATGACACACTCCATTGCAGGGTTCTTATAATCTATTTTTAAAGATTATATCTCATGAGATGATTGTGGCAATGTAAACATCATGTCCATTTAGAACAGTGAAATAAGTAAAGATATTTAGGGGAGAAAAGGTCTCTGGAGTCTTGGATGTACTCTGTCACTATACACCATAGTTCATTTCAGGCATTGGAAATCATGAAAGTCAACATCTGGCCTTTGATGGGCTTCAAACATCACTTATCCC
This sequence comes from Aldrovandia affinis, assembly GCA_029706075.1. Taxonomy (NCBI): domain Eukaryota; kingdom Metazoa; phylum Chordata; class Actinopteri; order Notacanthiformes; family Halosauridae; genus Aldrovandia; species Aldrovandia affinis. The sequence continues at coordinate 3,144,036 of JAINUG010000042.1, forward strand.
AGTGACTAGACTAACTAATGGAGGCATTCTGAGTTAGTCTGGAGGAGACAAGGTGAAGCCACTGGCAAAGATAAATGTTTTTCTCTCCCAAAAGCCATGCTGCCATTTAATGATATTATGCTTGGAGAGATTCCAGCTATGTTGTACATATGTATCTTAAATGGCACACAACTGCTATTACAGCCCCTGGAGGAAGCTGGTCTTCTGAGAGAGATTTTCTTTGCCGAGTACACCCCTGGGAGTTCTCACTTTCTCCCCCAGTTTGCTTTTATTACTGCACAGCTGATTCGCACCACGCAGGAGATCTGTGCACCGTAAACTACAGAGTTTAACTGAAACAAATAAGCAAACATCTGGAAGCATTCAGAGCTCTTAATTACGATGTGAGATTTTTGCCAAAAAGGGAGAAATGATGAAAAATGGCCTGTCACGCTGACTCTGTGAGGCCAGATGACAAACCTGTGGGGGCTAAGTACTGACTTTTACAACACAGTGGAATTTGCTGATATTTACACCTGCTGGTTATTTCAGCTTTCTTTTTCATTATTTTTTTCATTGTTTTCATTATGATACATCTGGAGCACTGTTGTGCAGTTCACGAGCTTGGATTTTGAGCCATGTTTAACTACAGTTGTGGTAAAGGCTTTGTCTCTCTGTTGAAAGTTTAGCTGGTATTGATGATCTGGATCTTGCCCACACTGTCCTCTCAGATGCCCAACGGTCTTTGGATTTATATACTGGACTGATAGATACATGTTATTACACATGTGTCCAAAGTGATATATGTGCTATATATCAGCATTACAAACCTTCATTTATATCATTTCATTGTTCGTTGCAATCATCAACTTTATAGGCTGTCTTTTTCCCAAGGCCAGAAAGATTTGTCCAGTTTTTCCCCTGTTGGCTTTGGGGATTGCTTGTGTTTTTGTGGGGGGGGTTTCCTTCAGGAAAACGCACATTGTAAGAACTTTGTGGCAAAATAATTGTGAAAATGTGCTATAAGGAATCCATTTTGATTGATCAAATAATTACTATCACTTAGTTATTGTCTGCGGTTTATTGGTGACAGGGAAGCTAATGGACACCATTTACTGCACCTTTTAAAGTGCTTTGTCTGGGAATCAGCCCCCTTTCCAGTATGTAAGTGAATCACATGTCTGCTATTCAATTTAAGGGACTGTAACAATTTTACTTGAATATTTGGGCGGCAGTTGGAAGTTTTATGCCTCCTAAGTTCATGTTTGGTCATGTCACGTCAACGTTGTGTGAAAGAATCAACAAGTAAAATTGTTACAGTCCCTTAAATTGAATAGACATCTGATTCACTTACATACTGGAAAGTGGGCTGATGTCTGCCAAAGGGATGTTTTGGGTTTGTGTAACCGCACATTGGTATCTTAAAAACAATCATTTTCAAAATTGCCATTTTTACATACAATGCATCTATAAGCTCCGTCTCACCACAAGTGTGTGCCAAGTGTAATTGTACAGTTGCGTCTACAGTAAGAGGATAAATGCACACAGTCTGCGTTGTTACGGTCGCGGCCGCAACTTTGTTCTTTTTTATGTTTCCTCGCGTTTTCCCTTCCCTTTTCTTTGTGTTCCTGTTCTCCCTGTCAGTTTCGTGTTTGTGTGTGATGTGGGCGCGGCTTCCTTCTCGGCATTCTTCGGCTCCCTCCCTGATTACAACAGATCTGCAACACCTGCGCTGCCTACTCACCTGCCATCAATTATCATCAGCTCTGCAGTGTATATAAACCCCGGTTTCCCATCCATTCATCGTCAGATCGTTGTCTCTACTTCAGTGGTAGCTACTAGACTCTTGACCTCTTCCTAATCGTGTTTATTACTTCGTGAGTTTTATGTATTTCGTTTATTTCCTCGTGTTTAGGTTGGCTTCTCGCCTGCCTGTTTTGTTCGTCTATTCGTTTGTCATCCTGCCTGCCTGCCCACGGACCTGCCAGCTTGTTTCTCCACTACCCGCCCTCCTGCCTGTTCCATCAGCCTTCTTCAGCTACCATCATCATCGCATACCCTCTCTGCTTGCCTGCCCACGGACCTGCCAACCCGCTTCTCTGCTTGTCCGCTGTCCTGCCCTGCCTGCCCGCTTAGTCTGCCTCATCATCGCTTCCCCTACCCCAGTCTCTGTAAATAATAAATACCCTATTTCACCTTATTGTCTGCGTTTGGGTCCAGCCTGTGTATCAGTCGCAACATGCGTGCTCTGAAAAGAAAATCATTTTCTGGTAGATGCCAATGAAAGCTTTAAGGTTAACAGCTAAAGCCATTGTGCTGTTTGTTATGACTGATTTCTTCCATCTCGTAATGTTACTGCACTAAAATGAATGGCTTCATTTACTGTCCATCATACTTATGTAAACGTATATTTAATGTATATGTACTGTATATACTGTGTGTGTGTGTGTGCATGTATATGTATATATATATACATGTATATATATACAAATACACCCTCATCTGCTGAGGTGCCATATGTCTTAGGGTTTATCATCATATCGTTCTCTTTTTTGGTTGAAACAGTATAGAGCACTTCTAGAATATATATATAAGGCAGGGCATTCAATCTTCACCCATAATGACTACACCAGTTAAATCTCTCCCTAAATAAACATCATTCTCAAACAAATCACTACTCTTGGCCTCCTCCAAGATAAATGTCCTGTATTGTTTGGATAGAAGAGATGAAAATGCAACCGCTACACATTTCCATGTGCATTTAAGGTTCAAAACAAATATCACTGTGGGGGAAAAAAAGAGCATTTAACCCCAGCTCAGTTTGTTTCCACAGAACCTCATTCTGCTTCTGCAGTGCTACTTCTTAATATGGGATATGATTAAGGCATGCAGCAGAAAATAAAGTGGTATGCATATTCAAAAATATTGATGGGAGGAGAGAGGCCAGGCTGTTAGGGGGCTTTGTGATAATAATTTATTGAAAGTTATGAAATATTTAGTTTTGAGTTAATACACCCACAGTAATTTGATGGGAATGCATACATTTACTGGAACATCAAACATGACTTTAATCTGTACATAATGAAAATCAAAATACATACAGCTTTGAAATGATACAGCCCCTCCCATTTTTATAGTGTATTTTGGAAAATTGTCACAGGATTCCAATAGAATCATGTTTATGACACCTTTTTTGTCAGTTTTGTCAAATATTAAATATATGGTGTATGTCATGAAAATGTAATTTAAAAATACACACATAAATTCAGGTAGAGAAAAGTGAGTAGCTGTCAGATTTCTTTTCTTGGTCACAGATTCAACCAAATATCTCCCATATGGGAGGGTTCTGTTGTAGGTATTTATGACTCTGTGAGGCAAAACTAAATCCTCCATCTCTGCCTTGATGCACAGGCCAATGTTCTGAAATGTTAATGCAAGACCCAGCGGCAGTTCCTCTCTGGTTGTCTATGACAATGGATGATAATAGATAAAAGATCAACTAAGGTGGAGAGTGGAGTTAAACCAGGAAAGACTGCACTGGCATGAACTACTGAGAGGACAATGGTCAAGAGGATAAACATGGGACATGACTGGACAGACAGACTGGACCTTCATTTTGGGTACTTGTGTGTGCTTTAAACTCTGTCTGGGATAACTTTTTTTCTCATTTAAGACCGCTAGATATGGTCCTGTTATATTCCACACTACCACACACTACCTAGAACTACCACACACCACCACAAGAATATATATGTAATATGTCCAACAATGACACCACCACATACACAAAGAGTAAGAAATGTCAGAAAGAATCAGGCACATTGTATTAATGTGATACGTTCCCCACAGATCATACATTTCGGTGCAAAGGGGCTGTTAGTAGTTTGACTCAAGTTTTGAACCAAGGCCCATTAATTATATGCAGTATGCGGCAAAAAGTAATAAAAGAAATCAAATAAAAGTGCTTTTTGTGGTGTTGTACATGTCCGTTGTTGTAATAAAGGTCTGTTTCCTTTTTTCAGTGATGGGAAATGACTGTTATTTTCCCTGGAATATTCAAGAGAATGCTTCCAGGAATGATTTGGCAAGGGGACATGGATATCCATTCAGCGAAATATGGAGATTAATGAGGAGAGAGAGCCGTGGTTTCTCACAATACCTCCACTGAAGAGGAATGTGCATCTCCTCACGGAAATTGATCAGACCCATTTTTTTCAGAGGCAGACAGAAATCTGGTGTTAGGGGAGCTGGAAAACTCTGCTGATTCATTCAAGAGCCGACTAGATTAAAATGACAGGAAGGACTTAACTTCCTTGACGATTTAAACCGCTGAACTCCCACAAACCATTTCTAAACTGCTTTAAGATCGAGTTTCGTCCGCAAAGTGTTGTTACGTCCAGCTAAGATGGCACCCATTCGACTGAATAATGCCACTTGAAATAGATTTAGGGAAATAGGAAGGATTGTTTTACTTTCCTATTTTTTGTAGCTGACTTAGCTTTTTACATTGAATGTACGAATATGTGTCAAAAAATGAGAATATATTGTCAAATTTTAATCTTCCTGAAATTTTGAAAGTTAATTAATTAGCAATATGATTTTTGTGATATATGGATTCACTCATATATGGCATTTTTAATAAGTGATTTACATGTTGAATTTGTTTTTGGTAAATTAATTGTATTGGATCCAGGATTACCACTTAACATGCGTATAACAATCAAGTGAAATTTAGCGATAGGCACTGAGGTAACAGAGCCTTAATTTAAACAAGCACGATTCTATATGTGTGCTAGTTTTATCTGGCATCTGCTAGGGAAACAAACGCATTAAGGTGATGGAGAAGGACACACATTCTTGCAAGCTGGACAAACCCATTTTTAGGAGCAGTAATATACGGGCGTTGCCTGGTGCCTTGGTCTGGTTCCCAGTACCTCTGGCCAACTGCTGGAAAGTCACAGTGAATATATCATACAAATGTATGCTCCGTGCTCATGTCATAATCAGCTTTGAAAGTGATTGCTAATAGAGCTGAACCATAATTCACGTACGAGTATGATTTGTTGCCTCGGTTTTGTACATCTGAGATGCAGTCTCATATTTCCCGCATGTTTCTAGTTGTGCCAGAACTTTGCTCAGGTCTGCATTTCTCTCAGACTTTCAAAACTGAGGCATTTATCACTGAGATTTATTGTGGCACAGGCAAGCCAGATGGTTTGGGTATCTCTTTCAGAGGGGGTGCAGAGCCGGGTCCTAAGAGGTCCCTCTGTCAGCCTAGTTAGAAACAAACAGCTGAACCTTTGTTTGGGATTTCTTTCTAAAGCCCATTTTCATTTTTTTTTTCTCTTTAAAAATGAAACAATGTTGATGCTAGGGCAGATGTTGAGCAACTTGACCTTTTAGAGAAAAATGGAACCATACAGCTGATTGCAATAACATTTTAATTTGGCACATTAAAATACAGGTAACTGCCAAAATAAAGGAACCCCTTGGGTAAATTAAGGGTTGTGGTGGCTCTGTTATTGTGTGTGGTGCATTTTCCTGGCATGGTTTAGGTCCACTCAACCCCTTAGAGAGCAAGGTCAGAGCCAATAAATACAAAGCCATTCTGAGTGATCATCTTCATCCTATGGTGAAGCATTTTTATGCTGATGGGAGTGGTCTCTTCCAGGATGACAATCCCCCCATCCACAGGGCACTAGTGGACACATAATGGCTTGATGAGCATGAAAACAATATAATCCATATGCCAGGGCTGTCCCAGTCACCAGATCTCAACCCAACTGAACACTCATGGGAGATTCTGGACTGGTGTCTGAGACAGACACCATCAACAAAATACCAAATGATGGACTTTCTCATAGAAGAATGGTGTTGCATCCCTCTAATAGAGTTTCAGACACTTGTAGAATCTATGCCAAGGCGCATTGAAGCTGTCCTGGTGGCTTGTGGTGCCCCAACACCCTATTAAGACACTTTCTGTTGCCGTTTTCTTTATTTTGGCGGCTACCTGTAGAGGTACCCTGATAAGATAAATGGTCACTTAAAAACAACAATGTGTGGGATCTGTGCACAAAGCTGCAAATGTACGTATGCATGAGTGGTCATCATTTCCCCCATCTTTTTATGAAAGAGGCCCCTAAACATTGGCACAGGGACCAATTTTGCCCTTTTAACTTTTCTGACTGGCCTGACGGGAGTAGTGGAGGAAAAAATATATTTTTGGTCTGAGCGCACATGGCAAAATAATCAAACCGAATTTAAGCTCCCACTTTGGGTGAACAAACATGGCTTGAGTGAGATAGAGATGGGCATAAGATCAAAAAGATAGTTACTGAGACTTCACATGGAGCGCCCAGGGCTTAAGATTGCCAGGGCTTAGAATGTTAGAAGCTACAACTTAATTGTGCTTTTTGTGATGAAATGCTGCACTATCATCACTAGTAAAATTATTACATTAACTATCTAATGTTCTATGGTGCAAGTGAATAATTTGAAGGGTGTACAGTTATGGGGAACCCGGGTTTATTACAGCATTGGGACGCTAGAACATCAATCGCAAAGAGTGCAACAGCTTGGATACACAGTAGTACATTAACTGAGTAGAGGGCAGAATTCAGAATAGCACCTGCTTTTGTGCCTTTCTCCCAGTTATGCTTTGAGCTCCAAAGTGCTCGTTCTAGCAGAAGAAACTGAGCTCATCTGCCCAATACATCAAGCTACATTGGCCTGCTGTCCACACCATTCACTGGCATGCTGAACGTTCAATGATTCACGGTAAATTGGAGCTACGAATACACAGTGAAAACACCCAACTGTGAGGTCTGACTGTACACTGTGAATGTTGTTTATATTTGCGCAGAGCCATTGAATTGACTGTGGTACATCCCCTTTATGGGCCCGATTGCATAAACTGGACAGGATAACTGGCACATAGGAAATCTATTACTAAATATGTGTCATTTTTTCAGTTCAGAATTTAAGTTGAAATTCACTATCTAACCATAGTTGAGTGTGTGTGTGTGTGTGTGTGTCTGTGAGAGAGAGTTTGAAAGAGAGCAAGAGAGACTGCAACACATTTTTTAGGAATACTGTTTTTTAAAATTATTTTCTGTTCTGTTGACATGACTAACAACATCAGTGATTGTAAACATCTGCATATGTACTGCTTAAACCAGGGGCCCTGTACCTCAAGGTTCATTAAATTCCTCAGATTTCATGAGGTTTCAGAAAATGTGACAAATAATTTATGAATTTCTTCATGTAAAGTTTGCATTTTTAGTGGGGAATATGATAATAAATGGTAACGGAAATAAATGTCAGTATCTCGTATATACCCATGAGCGCGTGGTGGGTATTTTAATTAAATGTGATCGCCTGTTATTTCTTCTCTTTTCTTTCATTTACTAATCTCATCTCATTTTCAGCATGTCTCATATCAAATAAAGACACTTAGAAGGGCTTTGGTCTAAAATCAGCCTTTTAATCTGTTAGAACAATTTTTTTTCCACTTGTTTTATACAGAAGGAATAGCTTTCTCCATCATTTTAATACAACAGGACAACTCATTTCACTGTCAGAAGTTGATTGGCCGATCACTTTTGACATGCTATGTCGCTGCGAGATGATTCAGTGGACTGAATCGCAGGGGTCAGACTTCTGCAGCTGATTCGAGGATGTAGTAGGTTTAGCGCATGATTTTCCCATTTCCACAGGAAACAACACACTGAATGAAATTAAACTTGATGGTTAACCTCTGAGCTTTAAGCTAACCTGCTCCAGAAAGTGGTAATTTAAGGACGATGGCCCTGTCCTTTTTGTTGAGCAGTCTGTCATCGTTGATTAATATGGACTTAAATGGGCGCACTGACCAATGAGCACATTAAAATGAGGCAGTATCCATGAAAGGATGGATTCATTTGGATAGTATGTGATTATATACTCAGCTTTTAGGAAGAGGATCACCAATTTAAGAACCAAAAATGAAATACTTATAGGAAAATCGAAAATACATACTGTATACTATGTCATCAGATTTACATCGCAAAATATGCCATTCATTTAGCCAGGACAATGAAAAATACTGCTGTAACTGTGACAGGACCTTCAATGGCCAGGGTGAACCAACCTAGTAGTTTCATGTTTCAACTGAAAGATTATTGCAGCATATGTATGTGCACCCCATATCATCTGTATGCTCATTTTTGAAGGTTTGAGTATGTATGCTATTGGTTGCCTGTCTTAGGACCTTCTCTCCTTAATTCCCATTGGATGATTTACATTTGAATTTGTTAGCCTATTTATAAGCTCTGTTTTTCCCCATTGTTTGATGAAACCCTGACAAAGGCTATATGCCGAAACATGTTGGTTTTGAACAATAAACAATGCATTTTTTCCCATTTGACTGTGTAGCTGGAATTCTTTGTTTTTAATATTCATTAGTGGGCAAAGTTTGTATCTTGTTAATTTAGTTTAATGTTACTTCATTTTAGCATGGTTATTTTTTGTACCTCAATAAAATTATAATTCTTCTGAATAATTATTTTCACAACAAAATTCTGTTTGGTATGTCATCTTGTGAATACGTAAAAAATCTAACAATCAGTACATAGTTAATAAACCTGTTCATTGTCCATATACTGTATTTGTTTTGGAAGGACAGCACATTAAAAATCTGCACTCAATATATTTTTTGAAGGCGATACCTTTGACATGTTGCTGAAACACAATATTCACATCAATTTGTGGGAATTTCAGCACAGACAAATGGACACATGTACAGTATGACACTAAAAACATTCATCATCAGTTTTTTTATGGAACAAATAAACAAATGTGGGCTGGGTCATTGCAGTGAGGTTGACTGAGAATGTGCAGAATGGTAGATTGGAATCACAGGACAATTCAATGATGACTTATTTGCAATATCTTTGTGAAGTTATGAATCACAGTAGATAGGGTCGCCTCAAGAAGAAAAGAAAATTGGCTTCCCACTTTACACAATTATGTTTATGCTAGCACTTGGGAGTTGGTGAGAATTGCACCACTTTCAGCAATTTAGATTAACCATTAGGCACTGCATGACATTAATATGCACTGGGTGGATTCAGGGGACTTGTAGTGGCTTGAAGAAGGAAAATGACTTGAAGGCAGTTGTCCTGTAGTATAATTCAGTTTTTATCCCTGAGAAAAGGAAGGAGGGCATATCCACACTTGATGACCCAAGTTCCCATACACATCAACATAGCTGAGGGCCATGTCCAGCATTACAGCCTCAGTGTTTAGGTTGTATTCTTCTGTTTTTATGTAATGTAATGCAGTCCAAGAGAAATCTAACAGGAATTACACCAGGTAACACTATACAATTAGTAGTTTGCAAGCAGTGCATTTGGCTTTTTATCATAAAAAGACAAAACAATATGAGTCAACAGCCAATGTAATTCAAATGCTGGCCTAGGCCTGGTGATATTAAGATAACCTTGGGAGAGGAGATGTATAAAAAGCCACAGGCCACCATCCTAGAATCACTAACTAAATCTGACATTTGGCCAGTGGAGCTGTTCATGTCCCTGCACAAAGAATATTGATATTTGGTGAACTTCAAGCTGCATTCAGCAAAAGATACATATTTTTAAGTATTGCCAGGACTATGAAATACAAATAAGCAAACTGGCGTTAATGCAAATTAATATGCGTCCGAAAACACTTCCATTTCGGCCACTCTCTGAGACTACCTACAGTTCACTTTCGGGTTAGAATTTCATTCCCTCTCTTCCATACCTCAGCTGGGACTTAGTCATGCAGCCAAGCGCATAATGTGCTCTGAGCTCTGGATCATGTACAATTATAATTAGCTTTGTGAGGTCCGAGCCCTACAACCCTCATGCAGATAATATGATAATATGTCTTCATAACCAAGTGACCTTACATGCACAATATTTCTCCCCTTATGAAGATTGCATGTCAATAAAATAATTGAGTCTCAGAGGCCGTGGCAAGGGAAGATTTAGATGATTGGACTTTCAGGGCAGTGATGTATGACCGTTATTATTTCTACCTGTCAGAGATGTGCGCGCAGCTGAGGATGGCCCTCCGATGACAGGGGAGAAGGGGCTTGCGTTTCATGAGGAACGTCTCGTTGTTAATCAGCCTTTCATCCCCTGCCAACTGGATGAGGAAAAGACATTTTTACTAATGCAGTATGAATTAGTAAAAAGCAGAGATAAAGTAAACTGATCCATCTGGAGAGGGAGGAAGCTGGCATGCCAAAATTTCAACATCACCTCCTCCGCACTGGTTCTTCCCCCACGGCAACGCGCCCTGCGGGACTACACCATCTGTATTAATTCTCCCGGATTTTGCTCGCTGTGCTACATAATGGGTTTCCTCATAGCTTTCAATCAAACCGGGCCCATTCTTTACTGTCTCCTCACGGACATCCGCACGAACAAGGCTCTGCGCGGGAGCTGCGCACCAGAATCACTCTCTTATAGGCCTCGGGAGATGTTGCTTACAATTGTGTATCATCGGTCAATTAAACCAGATTCAAACTCTGTCAGACTACTTTACATTTCATCATTTGTTTGCTTGGCAGACTCCATTATAAAGGGAAAATTACAACTTTTACTCGATGTATTACCCATTTATACAGTCTGAAATTTACTAAAGCAATTCAGACCTTGCTCAATGGCACAGCAGCAGTGTTTCACTTGCGTTTGCAGTCCAGTTCCCTAACCACTACTCAAGGCTGTACAACAAGAGCAGCATTGAAGGCTAGAGTCCTTCAGTGTTTTAATGTTTCAAATAACAGAGTTTGAAATAACAAAGCAGTTCAAAATGTATGGATTCAAATTATGTGTTGTGTTATGTAGCTTTCGAAGAGATGCATTTGATTCAAATTGCAAAGCCTTGATACAGACTATTAATCTAGAATATATTCTATGTGTGTATATATATATATATATACACACTCAGTGGTCACTTTATTAGGTACACTTGTACACCTGCTCATTACTGCAATTAGCTAATCAGCCAATCATGTGGCAGCAACTCAATGCATAAAAGCATGCAGACATAGTCAAGAGGTGAGAATGGGGGAGAAATGTGATCTAAGTGACTTTGACCGTGAAATGATTGCTGGTACCAGACGGGGTGGTGTGAGTATCTCAGAAACTGCTGATCTCATGGGATTTTCATGCACAACAGTCTCTAGAGTTTACAGAGAATGGTGTGAAAAACAAAAAACATCCAGTGAACGACAGTTGTTATTGAGAGAGGTCTGGGGAGAATGGCCAGACTGGTTCAAGCTGACAGGAAGGCGACAGTAACTCAAATAACCATGCATTACAACAGTGTTATGCAGAAGAGCATCTCTGAATGCACAACACGTCGGACCTTGAACTGGATGGGCTACAACAGCAGAAGACCACACCGGGTTCCACTCTCGTCAGCTAAGAACAGGAAAGTGAGGCTACAGTGGGCACAGGCTCACCAAAACTGGACAGTCGAAGATTGGAAAAGCACTGCTTGGTCTAACGAATCTTGATTTCTGCTGCGATATGCAGATTATATTGTCAGAATTTGGCGTAAAAAACATGAATCCATGCATCCATTCTGCCTTGTGTCAACAGTTCAGGCTGGTGGTGGTGGTGTAATGGTGTGGGGAATGCTTTTTTGGCACACATTAAGCCCCTTAATGCCAATTGAGCATTGTTTAAATGCCACAGCCTACCTGAGTCTTGTTGTTGACCATGTGCATCAATTTATGACCACAGTCTACCCATCTTCTAAAGGCTACTTCCAGCAGGATAATGCGCCATGTCACAAAGCGCACATCATCTCAAGCTTGTTTCACGAACATAGCAATGTGTTCAGTGTACTTCAATGGCCTCCACAGTCACCAGATCTCAGTCCAATAGAGCACCTTTGGGATGTGGCAGAATGGGAGATTCGCAACATGAATGTGCAGCCAACAAATCTGCAGAAACTGCATGATGCTATCATATCAACATGGACCAGAATTTCTGAGGAATGTTTCCAACACCTTATTGAATCCATGGCACAAATAATTTGGGCTGTTCTGGGGACAAAGGGGGGTCCTACCCAGTACTAGAAAGGTGTACCTAATAAAGTGGCCACTGAGTGTATATGTGTGTATATATATATATATATATATATATATATATAGTGGTGTCCCCAGAGGTTGGGCGACACGCACGGACCTTGCAGAGGGCATAGGCAAGTTAAAGAACACGGAGGAGGCAGTAATATAAACAAAACAATAATTTATTAAACTACTAATCTTGACAAACACTACACAAAACAAAGGGCAGGGTATTCAGGGGAATACAAACACACAAAGTCCGCAATCCTTATCTTGTTGTCAATGTCCATAATCCTATTCAAAATCCAAGTCAGTTCCGCAATCCAGTCCGTAGTTGAAATCCAAAGGGGGGTCCTCACACAATACAATTTCATACACAACAATCCAAAAAACTCTCTCTCCTCAAATCCTGGCTGGTCAAACGACTTCACAGGTACTCTACACATTCACCACACTCAGCAACTCCTTCCCATACACGTTCCTACTCCTCTCCCAGTGTAATGGGAATCAGCCCTTTAAATAGGCCTTGAAATGGCCTTCAGCTGGTCATTAGTCCCATTGCCTTGACTTGACTCAGGTGTGACTGTGGCCTGCTGGGAAATGTAGTGTTCCCTGGCTCCCATGTGTTGTAGGCCAGGCAGCCATTTCCTTGTGCAGCCCCTTGGGCTGCCACAATATATATATATATACATACTGTATATACTATACCTTGTATTATTGACATGCAAGTGGCTTCACCTGTCTTTAACAATACCAATGTGTTTTTCTACCAATGTATGTAGTCATTCAACCAGTGCACCATAAGAGCTTATATAATATTGATATGGTCTGGGAAAAATCATATATTGATGTTCGAGAGCTCAGTTTGTTGCTGGAGTTATCTTTTCCCAGAAACCTGACCTTAATTATTGGGAGTAAAGTAAAGGGGGAAGGCTGATGAGGTCAAAGCAGAGCTTGTTAGCTCATGAGTTTTACCGGTCTGAATTTTAATTTCAATGAAATTCAATTACCAGGTCAAAAAGTTGGTCAGCAGAGTACTAATTATATTACTATTCAGAATTTCTGATTGCATTTTGGACCGAGAGTAGTCGGAGTATATCGCAGTGATGCTCTACACATTAATAAATCAGGTTTAATTTTTTAAAATCTATTCAAAAGACTCATTAAAAAAGTAATGATAACATATATGGCTATATTTTTTTCCTTCACAGCTTTTTATTGTAGAAGTCCACCAATTCCCCAGTCCTGCTCATTATTCTCTTTCGATTTATATTTATATGTAGTATTGCATATAAATGTAATAAAAACATTGTTGCTGCAACACCATGTGCACTTTGTATGTGTGGAACTGTGGTGATTTGATAACTTTATAGTGATACCTGTTTATAATATGGTTAGCACTAAAATATAAGATATATATTGTGTCAGCTGACATGTGAATATTTGTGTATGTTTTTCCTTAGTTTTGACCACTATTGTAGTGTGAATCGAAGGTGGAAGAGCCACATGCAGATCTCACGGGTATCTAAAAGCTGAACGCAAGTGATCAGCCAATAAATCTGAAAACAGACTAGGGAGCGGGGGAAAAAATAGAAAAGGAAAGGGATAAGAAAATCCCGGGACAAAACTCCACGGGAATAAACCCAACAGAAACAACCCAATATAAGGCGAACACTCCTCACTGAGGAGTGTGGAAAATAAATGACTATAGAGACTTTAGCTCTGGGGAACATTAGCCCCGACAAAAAAAGAATAAATCTCAAAATGAAACCACCGAAGTGGTGAGCTTAAAACCCTTAGTTTGGAGATGATTAATCTCCCTAAAAGGCTACCACACAGTGGTGACGCCTTTATTTTGAGATAAATAAATTAGAACCTTCTCCCTTCTCCCAGTAAGAGGAAAAGATCACCACATGACCACGTGCCCTCCAGAGGCTGAGCGGGGTAAAACCGTGACATCTATATGTATATTTGGAGTGAGGAACCAAACAACCAAGGTCAGAGACTGCATGCAAGTACCACTTGGAATGGACTCAAAAGCACATAGCAAAACATTATCCAAATGAGAAGGCCAGAATTACAGAACGCTTTCACTGCAAAGTCCCCGCATTGCTAGTCTTACAGTACCTTTTAATTAAATTAATGCAAGGAATTGTATTCCCCCATAATATTTCTCAAATCCCCCTTCTTCACTCCTTGACTCCCATATACATTTGGAAGACTTTCCCCATACATTATTTTAAAATCCCCCATCTATCTTTGACTCCCATTTTTGCTTTGAAACTTCTCCCATTCATTTTTCAAAACCCCTACATTTGGGGAAATATCAACCATTTGGCAACCGTGATCCTTTTGTGCGTCCTGCAATTGGCAACTATGAACACATACTGTTATTGGTAGAAGTAAATCTGAACAGATTATGTTTTTGGTTGGAGTAGATATTGACCAATGGGGAGAATTAATCATTTGGGGCATGGAGCATTTTTGATGATGAAAGTGGCAGGAAACTTAAGAATGAGAAGCAGAAGACGAAGAAAGAAGAAGAAGCAAAAGAAGAAGATAAGAAAGAAACACGAGATAAACCAAGTTTGGGGTTTTAATGTATGGGTGTTTGAAATTGTATCTGAATTATGTGTTTACATGAGGTCAGACAGTATGGAAGGTACTGTTTGTAAGGACTGACTGAGTCTTTGGCCATTGTAGTTATTTCTGTATGAGAACCTTAAGTGCCAAACTCTCAGTTCTGTATAGGCATGAGGCATGTCCCGCCAATCTGTAACTTGCCAATCCCAATAAACATTTGAGGTTTGACAAGTTTGTTGATAGCCAAGTCTTGATAGCCAAATAACTAGCTAGCTAGTGAACAGCCTTATCAAGCAAGAATTATCAAGACAAACAGCTTGACATTTATTGACAATTAAAATGTCAACAAAATGAACAAAATCTAAATGAGGTTCCTTGGTTTACCATGGAAATCAGATTTGCAAAGGTTGTAGTATTATATTAGAAGCGAGGAGTTATCTTCTTTCTCTGGTCAATATTACATCCAAAATCCATCCATCCATCCATCCATTAAAAATCAGTTGATGAAATAAGTAGCCAATCCACAGGGCACACACACCTTTCACTCACACACTTAAAGGCAATTTGAAAGGGTTCTTTTTCTTCACATTAGCTGAACCCGAGACCTTCTTGCTGTCAATTTAAATAAAGAAACAACACAGCCAAAATCAAATGCAAATGTATTCAATGAGTGAGGTCATGTGGCTGTGATGTCCTAAGGAGTTAGCCGAGCCTGGTCCAACTCAACAGCCTAGCTGAAATGTTACCCCTCTCTTATTTACTTCATTCACATGCTCAAAGTTACTCTCATGTTCAGTTTTGTTTCTGTCACGATGGATTCAAATCAAATATCATGCAATGTTTCAGTTGGACTGAAAAAATGTTGCTTTATCAAAAACAGACTGATAAACTTTCACCAGCTTTAAAATCAGCTTCCTAGCAGACATGGCAGTTCAATTTAGTCACATATGCAGGCTTGTGCGACATTAAGATGAAGTTATTAAATGCATACTACAAGGACGATGAACAGAGGAAGCATATTGGTCATGCAGCAGAAAGGCTAGCTACGTTGCAAAGTTCTTTGAGGTTGTCGAAAGGCTTTGTTACTTTCTTAATGTAAACTGTGTTTTCTTTGCTCATATAATTTTGTGTCTTTCATATCTTTTCTTTCCATTACCTTTCCCGTCCTGTTTCCGCACAGCACACCGTGACCTGATTCGACCCAAGGGTTAGATGGAAAACACCTGTGACTGAAGCATACTTCCTGAAGTGTAGCTAAAGCCAGGCACATAGAAACTATTTTCGAAGCTATTCTACATGACGTTTTGTAATATTTCATTTATTTCAAAGAGTTATGGTTCATCCTAAGTCCCTCAAGTCATACAGCTAAAGAGGGCCAGCTTGACTAAATTATGAGGTAAGACTAAAGGCTGACAGGCAGAAGCGGTGCTATTGGGGGTCAAATTCAGAACACGATAACAGGGTATGTGTCATGGTTGCTAAATACATATTCATATTTAATATTTTTTTGAAATGGCAATCAATCGTCAACAGACATAAATTGCAGGTACTTTCCCCTTAGCTGGCTTTATCTGCCCGACAGATGACATTTTGAAAATGTACTAATATAAAATGAGGCTTAAGAATAAATATGATTATTTCAGTAATACAGTTGGAGAATTGTAAATAATAAGTTACCAGGAATTAGTTTCAAAATATATTGGTATTACCGTATCACATCACATTTAAAACAAGACTTATGCTAAAGCTATCATGGAATGCACCACTAAATGATCCTGCTGTCTCCATTTAGAAATATTTGCTATAATTTGTATATATATTTAATTTAAATATTCCAAATAATTTGTCATTTTAATCCATCATCTTGCCACTTATTAGCACAATTTATGACTGTGTAGATTAATATTAAGTTATTTGCAGACTATGCAACACACCTGGACACCTTAACCTACTTGAGATAAATTGATTAACAATTTGTGATATGTTTATTTTATTTATTTATTTATTAGTTTATTTGTAAGGGACACAGAGAACATTGGCAGCCACAGAAGCAGTGCCCGATGCACTGTACAAGTGTATATAGCCAAAGCTAATTTCCAATACCAGTCCCTGGTGGGCATTGATAGTTCAATCAATCAATGTAATTACATTGTTACAATTTAAAATCAGTGCATAGAATAACCAAAAACAACAGCAACAACAACCATATATGACATGACAAAAACAAACAAATGAAAAAAAAAAAAAAACAAAAAAACCTCTAGAACATTGGATTTGTTTCAAACTGCCAGGTAGAGAATTGACATATGACTAGCATTTCTCAATCTAATGGAATATCAATGAAATATTATCCCCCTCTCATTTAGAATCTTCACATTCAGAGTACTGCCTGTGAAAGAATGTCTTACTCTGGGTAAGTAATATCTTACTATGAGTCGCAGTCTTGTATATTTGAGATGCAAATATTCATATGTAGGTGGCATTGGTAATCTAACCCCATAGCTCCACATTAGTGACGACGAAGGGTACACTAAAGTTAAAGTGAAAAAACAAAAGAAGCAAAGCCATTGGCAAAGCATATCTTGCCGTGTCCTTTTGGATTAAGCCGGATGATGGATAACTTCCAGTCAAATGAAGCGCTCATTGGAATGATCTGGCACTTCAATCATTGTGACACCTGGCTCCCAGCTAACAGTTATTGGTGTTGATAGGCACACCCCATGTGGTGAGCCAGGCACACTTGTTTTGATCCCTTGTTCTTTTATTTCCGCCCCCCTCCCCCTGTTTTCTGTCACTGTGTCATGTCGAATCACTGTGCAGGGACAGACGTGAGACCCTCAGGTACCAAGGTATCAAGCTTCAGGAGCCACTATGAAATGAATATAATAACGGGGACCAGAAAAATAACACAGACCACTTATCAGGCTGGGTAATAAGTGTTGGTGTCGAACGAGGGGAAGGAAGCAGCCAGGCATCCCGCGGTCAGGCAGGTGCATGTCGCCGTGTCTAAGGGTGTAGTTACAGGCAGGCTTGGCAGATTAGTATTGATATCTGTCACTTTCAGGACCTGTCAAGCTGTTTATTTCAGAAAGTGTTAAGAGCAGTAGGCACATAGTAATTGAGGCTGGGCGTGAGGACAATTCTGTATGTTCTCTGTTCACGTTAACCTACAGCAGCAAGGATTGTTACCACCATTTTATTTTTTTCCTTCCTTTATTTCTAAACACAAGCAAGTTAAGGTGGGGATTGAAGTAAAGTGCGCCTGTGGCGGACAGGCAAGGCCTGGGACGAAGACGA
Source organism: Aldrovandia affinis (assembly GCA_029706075.1). Taxonomy (NCBI): domain Eukaryota; kingdom Metazoa; phylum Chordata; class Actinopteri; order Notacanthiformes; family Halosauridae; genus Aldrovandia; species Aldrovandia affinis. The sequence goes on from JAINUG010000042.1 coordinate 3,161,998, forward strand.
GATTCGACAGGTTTCCGTAAGGTACTTTGGCATTGGTGTATTGACTACTCATTTTGACTACTCATTCCATGTGAATACGAAGATGATAGGCGGCCTATATTTACAGCAGAGGAGCTGATGGGAATTGCGGAGTTTCAGAGTTTAACAGACCAGGTCATTATCTTGCCGTTAGAACTGGGTCATTGTTTCTCATTGGGATCGCTTACTCAGATGTGTGAACAGTGGAAATGATCTTGGGGATGCGTAATCAGCTCTGCATCCAATTTCTCCATTATAAACCCAGGGCATAATGTGCTTCACTTTCATAATGACTTCATATTCAAGCCAAAGTCCTCACTGAAGCAAAGCTAAATTTACATTTATATCTAATAAGGATAAATATTACCATCAGGTCAAAAGCATGGTGCTGTTTTTTTATGTTTAGTGGAAATCTATCAATTTGACTGCATAATGATACATAGTTTCATTACTTCATCCCTGATTACAATGTCACATTGAACTAATTAGTGGAAAGGTTATAATTTTCATACGAGTAATATAATGGGCACTGTTATTGAAGTCCTTCATGAAGATTAAGCCTTCAGTGGGTAACTTTCCAATAATATCAATTAATTGGACCATTATTGAAATCACTGAAATTGTTGGCAGTTTCCACATTTTTCAGGGTTGAACAACGCGTCTTAAGTATTCATTTTAATAAGAAATATGGGTAATGAGGAATGTAATCTATTATCTCTAAAGACCTAAAACATAATTGCTTTTCTTTTATGATTTCCACTTTGAGGGTGGACTGAACTCCTCAGTAAGACGAGGACATAGTGTTGGTACAGAAATCCTTTACATTTGACCTTTGCTCTAAAAAAACCCTAAAAAAACAAATTTCTGTACTGCATCAGCTTTGGGTAATACCTGTTTGAACCAAAGTAGAAATGTCATATCCTTGCACAGTTTAGCACTTGCACCTCCATGTTGGGCACTATTGTGCACCCTCACGGTTAACAGGATTTAAACAACTCGGAGATATTATTAAGGCTGTTTGATACATGTTTTGAGCAGGACTAAGTTTACGCTGGGCCTGGTGCAGTAGTGACGGTGTACAAGGCTGTGTCTCCTTCCTGATCCTCTGTCCTGTTCTATCGCCAGTGTGAACCCGCCATCATCCCAAGGCCTGGTGGGCAGCCACGCCTCCAAGGGCTCTGTTCTCTGTACCGGGGGAGGTGGGGTGGCGGGGGAAACGGTGCCCCTCCAACCCCCATGTCTAACTTTTTGCAAATTGTCTTTGGCAAATTGCCTCCAGGGATTTTTTTTTACCTGCAGTCGACAGTGACCACAGGTATTCACAGTGTGCAATCCCTCACCCGTGGTTTCATCAGATTTTGCAACTTGCCCTACAGCCAGATATGATCTCCTCAAAGGACCACCCCAAAGATACCACCAATCATGTCTCTCCTAAACTTACTGTTGAATCCTGAAACCGATTTACTTTTGTCCAGAATTTATTTGCTGAAACCACGAATCACCTAATCTGATGAAATGATACCACTATTTGTGTAAATTTTTCATTAAAAAGAGAGCTGAAGTGGAACAAAACTGGTATAAAACTACTTTGAGAGTCACTTCAAGCCTTTTTTCCCCCTTATTGAAATACTGCCACTGTGCATGGCGTAAGCATTGTGAAACATCACTGAATAACATTCTCAGAATCTGCATCTTTACAGAAGGGAAAGGATTTATATTCTAACGAGCTGTAATTAGAATGTGTAAGGGCTCACCCACTTAGTAATCTGGTCATTATGATACCATTTTGTGGATTTATCTTGAAAATGGGAAAAAAGTAACAGCCTCGTAATGCATGCAAATAAACATGGACTGCGCTACTTATGAGCAATGCCTTCATTTGATTAACATTTTCATACAAACTGCTGAGACTTCTGTCTGGGGCTCTGTTTGGAGAGAGGGGGTGGGGGTCAACAGTCAATTAAATTATCGTGCTAAGCAGAAAGATTCTCAAAATCCATTTATTAAATAACAGTTGTCAGCCACTACGTACAGCTCCCATGATAGGCTGTAAGGAAGTTGTAGCAATAGGATTAAGCCTTCCTAGACTGCGACTCGTGTGCCTGGCCTAAAATTACTATCCCCTTATCTCAAGGTACCAGAGCTACTGTATGTCTTGTACTGACTTCTAAATAGAATAAATGTCATTGAAATTAATTTAATCTCCCTTAAATTAGTTTCTTACTGGGATCTCTCACAGTCAGAATTTATGTCTTCCAGAATTCAATTTCCCCCGAAGACTGATAGGCTTTTATCAGCGTGTATCCATTTTGAGGCCACCATTAATGAACACTGTCATTCTAACTGGATAGGGTAATGCTTAATTCTGGTCAACTAGTGACCACCTGAAACACCTAATACTATAGCTGACGCATTCCTGCAAGTGTCAAGATGGTTATCCCCTGGAAACAGGAGTTTAAGAGATGTCTTATCAGGAACGTCAGTCTCAGGGGCGGGGGGGTTCGGGGGGAGGAATATCCCAGACAGAATAATCTAAATCATCTCTGAGCCATCTATCTCATGATGTTCCAACACATCATTACTAAGCAATTGCACCTGCAACAGATTTAGGCGAATCCAAGGGACACCATTTTGAAAAACATTCATTGGTTAGAGCAGTTCCTTGGGGTGACACAATCTTGCAGTTTTTCTTACCGTCTCTATATAGAGAAATTCTTAGCACCTTGAGTGCAGCTGGGGGGAATTACATAATTATGTTAATCATTTTAATTGCATGCTACAAAACATATGCATAATTGCCCCCAAATAATAAGAAACATGATACAGCTCTTGTTAAATTGCTCGCATCACATTTCCGCCACAGCAATGGCAGCGTAAAATCGATGTACCTGTGCAGCTAACATATCTATATATCAAAACAGCATAACAAGAGATCACTTCCGATGTAACTGCTATTAATATGACTACGCTGGGAAATCTCCCTACAAAGGGGAATCTACACAATAAATGTTCGATGCTAATGCACATGTCCAAAATGTATAAAATGGAGGCTACTCTATGTAAAATGGTTAGAGTTGATTTAACACTGAATATTGTGCAGCAATTTAATGACACTGCCCTTGCAAAATATCTTTTTACGTTAAAATATTACATTTAATATTGAAGCAAGCATGCTCCTTTCACTCTTTAGGGAAGGTGTGTCAGAGAAATGGTCTGGTTGGGATCGATTCGCCAAACTAAACTGAATCAATGTCATTGTTTTGGCAAAAAGAAAAATAAATGGCTCAATCTCTAACTTTTCAGAGCAGGAAGGTTATGCAGCAAGAGCCTGGGGCCACAACCAAAATCAATACATCAACTTCACCTCGTACCGAGTCACTTCTCCCTGGAGATAATATGACACTTTACTCCTGTGTTAACACCGTCTCGAACAGAAAGGGTGCAGAGGTCCAAATCCAATATTATGAACTGTAAGGATACAGTGTGTGTATCTTACTCATCTGATACTAAAAATGTTCCAATGCATATCGATGGAAAAAAAAAAAAAAAAAAAGAATGATACGAGTGCACAATCTGAAACAGTACTGCATATAGACTGTTTTACAGCCATATCTCTTTTGGTTTGTCAGTGTATAGCATGTACATTAACATCATCGCCAGGGTCAACACAGGGAGTCTTAAGCGATGATAAATTATATTGGAAAAAGAATCTGGTCTCTATCAAAGTCAAACCACAAGCAGAGAACTAAGCTCTTGGATTTTCGTGTGGTCTATATAATACATTCTTTCATAAAGGCGTATCTGTAAGGATTTTCAAATAAATTTAAAACTAAGTCACAACAAGATTGAAAACAACTAGGCTTACAGGTTGTCATCCACTCTTGTGTTACCCTCGTGTGAAAGCCTGCTAAAATTGTGTCTTTGCACGATTACAGGGACCAGGGTATATTTTTTTTATGGATGTTTTAACATAAAACTTTATGCACTTGCTCTATATTGGTGTTTTTTCTGCCCCTCCCCTGCAAAACCACCTTCCATCTATAACTTCCATGAGAGCTTTGTTCATTAACATGACCTCAAATACTATGCAAAGAGCAGGATCTCAGGCCTTTTGGGTCAATGGGATCTTTTCAAGAAAAAAAACACTTGCTGATTAGATTGACTTCAGAAACTTAGATTCATTATGGTAGGGCCCATGGATCCTGAAAAATCTAACAATTGAGCTGTTGAAGCCTTTGAAGTAGAATGCCTTGATATTGCTATACTTTAATGGTTACTCGCCACCGCCGCCCTGTAGGCCAAAACAGCTTGTAAAGCAAGGGCTGCTTCAAATGTGAGGGATAATAATATTCAATATGTATTACATATTTATATTATATTTATATGAATTGCTGAAACATATTACATATTACATAATACACATTTTAAGGCAGGCTCTAATTAGGCAGGGTAACCCCAAAATGGATCTTGGCAAATCAATATAGATATTGGGATTTACATAAATAAGAAATACCTTAGTTAATTTCCCATCATTCCAGCAATACTGTGTAGGACCCTGACGGCAATGAAAGCAGATAACCATGGCCAAGCATTCTGTTGTGTTGATTTCTCGTGTCCTGAAGCATTGGTTCAGGTGCAGTTCAACAATGCCTTTTCTTGTATGATTTGACGCGTTCATTTCTAGCAGTTAGCTCAAGTTTGAACAGTCAGAATTCTGACTGACAGGCCGGTAAATATTATTGGCAGACACTTGACAAATCCCACCATGTAACTTACAAATCACTAAGTATTATTATTATCAATAGTTTAAAGGGTTTCAGATCATTGGCATTTCAGGCTCCAATCATGCAAACAATAGCCTATCATGGTCCAGTATTGTGTATTGACCCTCCCCTGCACTAAAAGTAGAATCAATATCCTGTTTATATATATATATATATATATATATATACACACACTGTACATATGGGGTGCAAACAGGCAATAAAAATAGAAATCTATATAAATGAAATGAAAAAATGGAAATATATAAATGTAAGTCTGAGTTTAAAGAAGTTTGTCCTGAGTTCTCCAAACCAAATCTTTCAAACAAAATTTGTTAAATTACAGAAATGCAAAAATATGCACAAAAAAAACAATTTACCAAATATTTTCAACCAGTTCTAAATTTGCTCAATTTTCCTGGCTGCAACTGGAAATGTAATGAATGTATATTGCAACGGACCTATAATTCCTCATGGTTTGGTCAGTAAATAACAATGCTGTAAATTTCTGATGCAATTTACATAGTAACTGGGAGCTCAGATTGCTTAGAACAAGGCTTCCCGAGGGACCTCAAAATCAGCAGCCAATTTATATCCCAGAAACCAGGTGAGGAGAGTTAACTGTGTAATCAGCTGCTTTAATTGATCAATTAATTGCTGAGAAACAACAATAACCAGCATCCCCTGTGACCCTCCAGGATCAAGGTTGTGGAGACCTGGCTTAGAATGATGGACAGCAGTCACGTGACAGAGTAAATTAAAGAAATATTGCTCATACTAGGCCTTTTGTGGGTGTGACAGACATTGCCGGTGCTGCTGGCCATAATCAAACAGTTTCAAGTTCAATTTAAGGTGTAAATGTTTAAGATTTCTATAAAGATCTTTTTATGAGCTGGTGCTGGTAGATTATGCTAGCTATGGGTTTCTTTGCTATACTGCTGCATACTGCTATCAATAAAGGCTAAGTACTCATTATCATTGTCACAAGTTCGATCACCATTGAAGCAAAGTAAAAAGATTTTTTGAAAAAATCATAAAGCCTTATGTTTTCCGTGAGAAGTGTACGGCCTTCCTCATGTGCACACACTGCGGTCTACATTCTAAAACTCCATTTTATGGTCCCTACTCTTAAGGGGACCTTCAGGTCCTGGGAAACTCAAGGTTTTCACTCACTAAAAATGTGTTCTCTTTTGACAACTTTGAGGCCCAAGTCATTGTCAGGGTTGGTGGTGAGCGTAACCATGAGCAGAGACGAAGAACAGGTGGTAGTTAAAAAAAAAGAAGTAATTTTTTACATTTTCTTTCCAAAATAAATTGAGAGGCTAGCGATTAAAAATAAAAAATAAAAATGCTTTACACGTATACAAGTCAACACAAAAGAGAAAACCATACATATATGGCACGATACAGAAAACATACGGAAACGACACTATATTGATACAAAACACAAGTAAACTCAAACTAAGACAACATTTCTTCTGTAACGAAACAGGGTCAGTAAATCATACAGAAAAAGTAAAAAACCAACACATAACATTTATTTGCACACTTAAACACTAAAAATATATATTAATAAGAAAAGAAAAGGAAAAATTAAACTAGAAAAGGAACAAACACTGAAAGAGGCTAGCGATAACACAGCTACGGCATGGACATTCACAAAAAGACTAAGCACAGAAACGCAGACAGGTAGAGTTTAAATAATGAGAACATAATGGGGCACAGGTGGAACACAATCAGAAACAATGAGACACAAGTGGAAACACTCAAGACAATCAAACCATTAATCAATTAAACAATGAGACAATCAGGGAACAATTATGTGTAGAAACAGAGAGGAAACAATACAAAATTCAGGTGGTTCTTTGGCGGCCCCTGCTAGAGGGAACCGGAGGGGCGGACCTGACAATCATATTCTCACACTGGGCATACGGTTAAGAGAGTCATCATACTGTACTCTTAGCTTTGTAGACATATAATTAGCATATTTCCTTTATTTTGAATCTCCTCTTTCTTTTGTCCCCATGACCTTCCTTATCTTCAGCTCACTTACTTTACATTTCTATTTAAGCCCACGGAGATCTCTGTTAGGTATGTTTGAAAACATTCAGAAAGTGAATTCTTATTTTTATAATATAGATTGTGACAATAGTCTATGCATTTATTTAAAACATTTTAGCCAGTCAAAGCCCAGAGAAGCAAATCTCGTACACGATCATGTGACACATTGGACAGAACCAAACAATATTTCAAATTTAAAGCCGAGTTGTTGTTTGAATAAAAGAATGACCTAATCAGAATTCACTACCAATCAAGGTACCAAAATGAATTCAAGGTCAGTCCAAACCAGGATCAAGCAAGTGACGTGACCAGCTGGAGGACATTTTCTGAGCTCCTAGTATCCATACAAGAAGCAAGTTCGGGAGGAGCGTGATCGCTTCCTGTCATGCCAGATGTTCATTCACTGGCACCTCCGACCCCACGTGGGGCAGACTGGCAGGTACTTGATTGATGACTTTTGTTTGCATATGATTGGTGAGCTTTCATTTTTTTATTTTTTTGGAACAACACCCAAGGGGAGGATACCTCTGGATCTCCATAGGCAGATTAGCCAAAATGGCAGCATTTGCAAACCCATCATCAGCATTCTCCTATAGAGGCTACTGGTGTGTGCGTGTGTGGGTGTGGGGGGATATCATGCTCCTTTTATTTCTTTTCAGGATCATCCACAAGGGCAGGTTTCATAAAGTAAGTTGTCAGAGGTGCTGTGGCCACCTTTGACCTGCTTGTTTCTAGTTAACTGTGTGCTTTCTCCAGTGGTTTGTTCCTTGTGTAGCAGTGTGAGTCTTCTTCTTCACAAGCAGAGCTTGGCGAGTTCAGCAATCAACAAAATTAACTTGCCTAACTGTGAAGGATTTTTTTGTGTGCATTTATTTGTAAGTAAAATTGAGGACATAAATGATTGAATACAGGATGTAGTGTTTGCAGTTATTTTGATGTGGTCTATTTCAATTATGCTGACAAAGGCTCCATGCTGAAAACACACATTTAGAACCAGCGTTTGCTGTTATTGTAAAGTTATAAGTTATAAGTATCGTAATTATCACATTCCTGTGAAAACTTAATTTGCAAATTAGACTGTTGGGAATGATTGTGGGAAATGTATTTTTTCTTGCTGTAAAAACATTAAACAGATGTGCAAAACCCTACTATTTTCAAGAATGCCCTTTGACAGTCACGTCTGACGATACGATCCATAAGCAGATGAGGAGATATGGCGATCGATAAAGTAATGGGAAAAGAAAAGCTTGGTCATTATCGTTGTATCCGATTATCGCATTCCCCGCTCTCCAGCGCTTGCAGGCTGCCCTGGGTCGCATGCATTCCCCCCCACCGAGTCTGCTCAGCCTACGCCCCTTTCCCTCTGATTGGTATGCAGCACAAATTTCAGCCTCGGCTCCCAAGCCTCTGCAGAGTGAAAAATGGGCTGCATTTTCTTGATAGCCCATGTGGCTGTGGAGTATAAATGGCTAATGAATTACAGATGAACATTGACGCAAATTAATCTTCCTGACGTCCCTGGGTAATATGGCAGCCATTTAAAAGTTTAATCAATACAGTAAAGTTGAAAACATGCAGGCGCTGCAGTTGTTTGGTTGTAATAAACATCGGTGGGAAACGGGAGTCCTGTCCCCAGAACATGCATCATGATGACAGCTATTTATGTTTAATGGACTAAATATTTTTTATTGAAAGAGAACAAGTGTCAGCTTAACTTTATATGCTCTGTGTTTAACTTTCCTTTGAGGTTTGTGATGGATGGCTGACAGGCTGCTATGGCTAAGGTGTATAAAAATAACAGAGACAATATGGGAATGAATAGAACTATTAATTTCTGTAATTTTCCTTCAGATATCTTTCCCACCTCTGAGATCATGGAAAACTATGGTAATAAAGGCAACATTTGAACTCAATATATATGACTGACAGACACTTTGGTGTCAAAAATCTTTACTAGTGTACACAATTTATCAGTCCCTTTGGGCAAGGAATTGTTTTGCGAGAACACATCAGATCAGTGCATTTGATTTGATGCCAAGGAAACGCAAGCCACCACCATGACATAAAGCAGACTTCTATTGATTTAATAACTTCCAAATTTATTTTTCAGCATCCAAAACCTTTTCTATCAGAGAGAGAGAGAGAGAGAGAGAGAGAGAGAGAAATAACAGAACATCTGCACTTTGAATTCGTGTTCCCTGTAGCCAGTAATATTTATTGGCTGTGTCATTAACTCAATAGCAATACCTTCCTGGATGGAAACATTTGCAGAACATCGCTTTGAGGCCACTGTTAAAATCAGCTTTGATGGTAAAGGTATTTACATTATTTCCTGGATTCTATGCCAGTTCTGTCATTGGCAGACATGAACACTCGCATGGGATTCCTTTTGGACAATGTTGCATTGTTGTTCTGCCAATTCTTTTTTTATATTTTTATTCTTTTAATGGCTATTTATATAATGCTATGTACAATGTCAAGAATCACTTTTGACATGTGAAGCATAACAGCACAGTGGAAACGCGTATGGGTGAGCCCATGTCAGTGATGTATTGTAATGGAGATGTGTAATTGTGTGCATTGTGGCTTAGAAAACAGATTCATTATTTCAAAGGTGTCTCTTGTTGTTCAGTAGTCATGGATCTCGTATTTATTACAGAATTATTTGTTCACCCGAAGTTCACCTTTTTTTCTCCAGGAAATGATTGAAGGCAGTAAACACAAAAACATTTTTTACATTCTACTAAAATATGATTATTATTTATACATGATAGGCATGTAAAAGATTCATAATACATCACGTTAATATTGTCTTTCCAATTAGACTCGCATTGAAAAAAACAAAACATGAATGTAGGTGCATTCATGGTGGTGCACAGTCACTACATCATATGGTGTTAGTGGTGACACATAAACAAACAGTGAGATATATTGTTTCCGGAATAATGGCTTGGTTACGCGCGTCCCCCCACTTACCTCATAATTCACTTTCACGTCGGGTTACGGGAGCCTGCACAGAGCATGGCTCTCTCCCCTTTAGGTATCATTGCAGCCTTTGAGATAATAAGGAAAGTTTAATTGCACTGTTAATTGATTTCTCTGCACAACATTACTGCCTTGATTGATTGTGGAGTTGATGAAAATGTTAGACACAGGCAGTGTGAAATAGCAGCCTGGTATGAAGTGTAGCCTTGCAGAGGATAGATAACCTTGGTGTTAAGAGCTACATCCTTCGGATGTGTCTTCCCTTGACATATTGATGGCCCTTGAAAAGGGAAAAGCTGATTGTATGCTGAATGCAATCATTAAACCCCCCTTCATCCCGCTGTTGATTCATTTGTTTTTTTCCTGAAGGATCTAGTTAAACAGAAGGCCTCGTTAGCTCTGGCTGTGGCTATCTTTCAATTTTCGATCTTAACCCCCGTCCTTCACATCGTTCAGAAAGGAGAGAGCGTCACTACCTTTTTCTGAAATGAAGAGACAGTCTGGGATGCCGGGCGATGGTAATTTGCCATCTGCCTGTTTAGACGTCAGCTGGGAAACCTCTGTTTTACAGGGACGTTGTGGGCTCACATCCAAAACAGGCATAAACCATAGCTACTGTGGATTCTAATATCATTATCATATGGGTCAATTGCCTTCTTAAAGGGAGTGAATGGGAGTGATCTGGTGCAAATCACTGGTCAATTGCCTTCTTAAAGGCATTTTTCACATTTTATTTTCTTACTTCATGGAAGAAATGAATGGGATTTATTGCCACTGATCAAAAACATATACTCTATAATGTGATAATTGCAAATAAAAATTGACAAATCACTGTCTGCCTTGGAAGAATGTTGCAAGTCATTCTGAAATGGTCTTTCAACTGCTGCCAAATGTAGGTTTGGTAACACTTAATATGAAGTGTTTCATTAAAATCTACCTGGCTGACCGGTCCTACCAGGTGGCCTGGAGAGGATCCCTCTCCTCTATATATACAGTATATGGTTTTTCCTATCATATATGACATCAACTGTTTCTCTCCTTCCCTCCATCTATATACAGTGGCTGGTGGATGTAAAACTGAATATTCGAAGGGCCCCTTTGGCATTTTCACAGTCTTTTTATTTTCTTACTTCATGGAATCACCCAAGAGGCCAAATGGTCCATTTCACTGGGATTTATTGCCACTGATCAAAAACATCACCCATACCCCTCTACTCTCCTCTCTAATGTGAAATAAAAATACCTCCAGTCACTCATCACGCCCTACACCCCGTCCAGACCTTTACCTTGGCAGACTGAATTAATTGCAAATAAAAAATAGACAATAATTCATTACATAAGTATTCACCTCCTTTAGCTGCAATTACAGCAGGTATTCACCCCTTTTTCTAAGACATACCTAAATAAACTGGTACAATCAATTGTCTTCAGAGGTCAGATAACTATTTGTTGGAGTCCACCTGTGTACAATTAAGGTGTTTCAAATGATTTCCAATTAAATACATCTGTCTGTGAGAGGCCCCACAGTTGGTTAGTGAATTTACAAACAAGAGCTTCATCATGAAGACCAAATAACTTTCAAAGAGATTCATATGAGGAAGACATTTATCCGAGAAAAGGTTTTTCAAAAGCACCAATCAGGGGAAAGATAAGATTTCAAAGACTTTGAATATCCCCTGGAGCACCGTTATGTCCATCATAAAGAAATGGAGAGAATATGGCACAACTGTGAATTTGCCATCCTCCAAAACTGAGCATCTGTGTGAGAAGGGCACTTGTAAGGGAGGCCATCAAGAGGCCTATGGCAACTCATGGCAGAGATGGGAGAAACTGTCCATGGGACAATAATAACCTGGACATTTCACAAATCTGCACTTTAGGGAGGGTGGCAAAAAGAAAGCCATTCTTGAAGAAAACTCATATGAAATCTCACCTAGATTGTGCCAGAAGGCATATGGGAGACTCTCATATCAAGTGGAGGAAAATTCTATGATCTGATGGGACCAAGTTGTAACTCTTTGGCATCAACGTTAGGCACTATGTTTGGTGCAAATCTAACACTGCACATCATGCCAAGAACACTATCCCTACTGTGAATAATGCTATGGGGATGCTTCTCTGCTTCAGGGACTGGAAAACTTGTCAAAATAGAGGGCAAATTGGACAGAGCAAGATATAGACAAATCTTGGAATTTTTTAATATTCCAGCAGGACAATGGGCAAAGGCATACAGCAAAAGCCGCATTGGAGTGGTTTAAAAACCAAAACATCTATGTCCTCGAGTGGCCCAGTCAAAGTCCAGACCTCAATCCCATTGAGAATTTGTGGAAAGATTTGAAAATTGCAGTTCACCACCGGTCCCCATCCAACCTGATGGAGCTCCAGCAATTTTGTAAAGAAGTTATGGGTGAAAATTGCTCAAAAATAGACTCAAACAGACTCACAGTAATAATCACAGCTAAAGGTGCTTCTACCATGTATTAAGTCAAGGGGGGTGAATACTTATGTAAATAATTATTGTCTGTTTTTTCTTTGTAATTAAGTTTTAGAGGGTTTTTACCATTTTTACATTATAGAGTATTTTGTGTTGATTAGTGGCAAGAAATCCCAATTAAATCAATTTTGATTCAATTTTTAAGTAAAATAAAATGAAAATGACAAAGGGGATTCATATTTATTATATCCAGTGTATATATATATATATATATATACACTATGCATGTGTGTGTGTGTGTGTGTGCATGTGTGTATGCAGTATATATACATATATACAGCTGAACCTAAAAGATACTACAGAGTTAGACTAACAGGTCAACTGAACACAGTACACAACTACGGCGTGCCAATATAAAGCTCCTTATTATACAGTAACTGATGCAAAAATGTGAGTCAAAAAATGAGTCAAAAAATTGTACAAAAGCCAATATTCCCAATGTACAATTTTAAAAATCTATTCATATGTCATTGAAAATAAATCAGTGGGGAACAGTATTCAATACTATCTATTTTTCTATGTATTTTTTGGTTGAGTTTTTAATTTTTAATTTAATATATATATATTTTTCCTTATCATGGCTCTGGATGTTTATTCCCTCTATGTGGTTCAAAAGGATTTAAACATTTTAAAGGATGTGTAGGCTTCTAAATGATGCACCTAAAATACAAATACACTGTATTGAATTTGGGTAGCTAAGTAACCTGATACCTAACTTACTTTGCCTCTGTAACAATGATATCGTCACTACTATCTAAAGCTCTGCAGAAGTCACGTTTTCAGGTCACTGTCACTCAAGAATGTAAAGATATACTGCGGCTAAAAACAGGACATGACATCTGAGGAACAAAGTGTTGATTGTTCTGCTGCCAGAGTATACATAATGGAAACATTAGCTTCCAGATCACATTTAATCTGTCAGCTTAATGCTTGCTTAATTGTGCACAGGGTTTTAAATGCATGTCAGACAGGGGCAGAATAAAGGCATATTCTCTGTGGCCTAAAAAGATCTGGGCGACTCCAAGCCCTGACACATTGCGGCTTATTAGTAAGCATCGTCTCACCGGCTTGTTCCTGCGGACTGTGAACAAGCTCCTCAATATTTCCAGAAAAACCTATCATACGAGAAAGTGCTTTGCCGCACATTTCCTCCATTTGTTTTTGTTTTTTATCCCCCTTTCGGTTTTCCTTTTCTTACCCTCTTATCTTTTCCTTTTTTCTCTTTTAAATTACAACTTTGGTCCCCAGCTGTGTCGGGAGCCCTGGAGTGTATTTACAGAAAGCTGCACTCTATCACACATCAGCCCTGCTGCCAGTTTACACTGAGCATACCCTATGTCCCTCTGGCCAGGAAAGCAGACTTCACATCTTTGTGTTCCAGGATCTTCTCCCAGATGGCTTTGTTAAAGCTAGTGTGCTGAAACGTTGCATCCTGCAGCGCTGACTGCTTGTTGATAGTTGCCATGAAACCTGGAATGCGTGCACGTCTTTTGTTCTGTCCCACATATTTCTAGTTCAGTGCAATAACTGGAGAAAAAAATGCAAGTTTTCAAGGAAGGTTTTTATTTGCCTTGCACGACTAAAAACATTTTGGAAACGTTCTTCACTTTGATTAGAAATGAAGTTGTTCCCATTCGAGTAATTTATCATTAGCTCTGACTTGCAAATTGGATAAACAGCCTGTTAGTTAATTATATATGATCTTTTAGGATAATTTAATCGTCAGGGTTTATGCTTGTTTCATATGTGTCAGCCCTTCTGTGTTCATTTCTTTGAGTTGAAAGAATAATGGATTTCTGTATTTGGATTATGTATTTTCATATTATAGATCATTTGGCTCTTCTCTCTGCCGTGATGGATCTGAGTCGCTAGCACTGCTCATGCGTAGTTCTCTTCCATGCTTACAGATGACACTTAACGGGTCTCACGAAGACGTTCTCTCTGTTGTACAGAATCTGAAAAACTCTAAAGGCTGCCAGTGCATTCCATAGACACTAGTGTTCAGGAGGGAAAACATGGGTGTCATCTGCTTTTTATAAACCATAGAGGATTTGTGCTTTTTTTTTCTTTCATTCCCATGTGAACAGGACTTGGGTGAGGATTCTCTTCTCAAATATTTAGAGAAATAGGAAAGCAAAATCCTCTAAAATATTAGGTGGTTAACAATTGGCTACTAGAGCTTGTAGGTGCAACATTGTTACAGATAGAAATACATTAATTCTCTCTCTCACACACACACTCACACTCACACTCTCAGAAAAAAAAAAAATCATTAATATGATAAACTATGTGCATGTGATAAACTTATGTAGGTAGGCAAATACATATGTGCACATAATTGTGAGATTTGTCATTATGAGAATTATTTACCCTTTTCACCATTTTACCAAAAGGAGCAGGATTCAATCGAAACTCCCTTGAAAGGAATTTTGAATTTGACATATCGGATCATTATCCAGTCGATTTTCCAATTTGAGACAATGTCTGCACAGAGGGTATAGCCTTTTTTCACTAAGCATCGGTTGTGCGAGAGGGCCGGTTTGATGATGCCAGGGCAATTGAATCACAGCGTTATATCTCGGTAGGTAATCTCTGCAGGGAGAGAAAGATGCCCCTCAGATGAAAGCACCTCTGACTGCAGGAGGCCTGAAATGTTGAGCTGACTTCAGCCCCGGTACCCATATCCCCAGGCGAGTGGTGGCAGCTGGAATTCATTTCCCCCCTTCCAGAGTGTCCGAGGCTTCGGCGCGAAGGTATCGGGCCCGGGCATCCTGTTCGTTAAGAGATTTTATGCGAGGTGACAGCTTCTCACACTTCAGTGTTTGAATCACCTCAAGTAGCTTAGATATCAGGGAAAATGAGCACACTTCCACGACAAAGTCCAAATTTAGATTGACTGAGGTTATCCTCGGGCTCCGTTGCCCCCTTCCTTCCCTGACAGAACAGGCCTGCTGGTAACTTGTTCTATACAGGGACTGGAGTTTGGAATGACATCTCGGAAGAAGGCTGGCTACAGCGGCAGGCGGGGGCGAATGCTTTGAAGCAATAGGAGACAATGTCAGGTCCGCTTAGAATGGCAGACAGCGTTTGAATATGCTCGCCACTAATATGGCACCAGTATCTCTGTCCTCGTCTCTGTTTTCTGTCACTATGTACAATTCGGGGCCTGTCTTGCCTGCCCTGACAGCGTCTTTTCAGATCATGGTATCGCGCGCTCGGATGCCACGCTCGGCGAACGCGTCACTCAGCCGCCTTTGTTTGAAGGCTGCCCTCTTTTGTCAATAATGCACTTGATGTCTATTTAAAAGCGGTGGTCGTACGCGGGTATCCGTTTTCCCGTCGCGAGAGAGCGTCGACGGCATTAGTACCCCGCGTCCTCGCCTCTTTCACCGGTTGCTGACACCGAGCCGCAGCCCACAGCATTCATCAAGTGGCTGTCCCCGCTCACGTTTCGCCCATCTTTCACCCTTTTTGAAAACCGCAGCAGAATACAGTTTGCAATACTGGCAATATCCGCGCCAGCACTTCCTCTCCATATTATACTTGGGCAGGAGTTTCAGCGATATCTCCCAAGGAATCTCTCAAAGGTTTATTCCAAGTAATTGATAATGCATGTGTTGGCTGTACGGTTCATAGGGATGTTGCTCGCCTCAGGCGAAATGCACACATCCACCGTATATTACAGAACATGCTAATGGATTTTCATCGACTGAGGTTTGCAGCATCAGATTAGCGCTTTTGGCACTTTGCTCAAGGTCAAATGTCTCTCTCTTTAAATGTCTCAAGATTGATCAAATACAGTGAGACATTTCAAAGTAATTGTATTTAGCCATATCTCTTGGTTGAAGGAGACAGGGCTGTCCATTAAAAACTCAAATATATTCCCATAATTGTCTAAATTGTATATTAATTCCACCAGCAATAATGTAGTATTAATAAGGGTCAAGAATATTAATTGCATCAGACCCAAATTTGCTTTATAACGCAACACTTTCCCATCAAAACATCCTTATAATCCAATGAAGTATTAATTTCAAGGAACATTTCAAAAGTTGTTCTCTGGCAAAGTTCATCTCTATAAAATATAAATGATCAACTGTGTATCATCCAATATACGGCTTCAAAAAGTGCTACTACATTTTCTTACTTCGAGGGTTCATGGTCAGAGCTGCTTCCCTCGTCTTTTGGGGGTGGTCTGCTGTTTGATTATTAGGATGTGGGTGGATGTCACATCGCTCAAATGAAATGGGACAAATCCATCCTACTTTGTATAGGTCAGGGAGATGGATGATTTTTTTATTTTTTTTATTTTTAGAGGGAATGTGGATTATCCCATCTGATATATGTTCTGCAAGTCCAGACAGGACAATATAGGCCCATTTCCAAACTGTATCTCTCAACAGAAAGTGAGAAGAAATTCTTGACCCTTGTCCATTGATTGCTGTAATAATTGCTTCCTTATGGACTAAACCTCACATATTTTCTGTTTCAGCCGAACAAAGCAATGCTCTCCACTTTTGACTGTCTAGACATTGTCCTTGGGCAAAATGTTGTCTTTTTAGTACTCTCAGACTGAAGGAGCATGTTCTCTCCCCTGACAACTATTAAGATTTAGGTATTGTTTCCCATGTATTGTTCAGATTCCGTTTCCCAAGCATAACTCAATCTACTATACAATTTTCTTTTTTTTAACTAAACATGATACGTTTAGCAGGAGTTACATAATTGTGATTTATGCAAATAATTTGGTGACATCTGGCCCAACATCTGAAAATAAACATGTATTATTTATATCATGAGTTGTCCTAGTATAATACAATCTATGAGACTTGATTTTGACAATATACATGTTTTAGTCTTTAGCTGTTTACAGGGCTCATTGTATATAGGGCTGGCACATTGAAAGAGTTAAAATGGGAATGTGTGATTTTTCTTTATATATATATATATATATATGTGTGGATTTTATTCACGGAAATCTGTGATTAATTTTGATTCACCTTTAATATGAATTCCGTGACAGTGACACAGATTCAGAAGGAAACAACTGTTATTTAATTATGTTGAGGCTGATGAGTATTATCATTATTTATTACTATTATAATAGTTATTGTTTTTATTAACTTCATACATGGATGTTTGATTGTTGTGTGTGCATACATGTGTTTGTCTCGCTGCGTTTTGCTCTTTTAAGTCTAGGTAAGCCTTCCGAAGGGCAAACCAATTCACTCGCAATTACCAATGCTTAGAGACAGCCCACCAGTCATGACTACCTCATTTAAAAAGAGCGCGTGAAAGAAAAGATAAATATATGTACACGCTGAAGTGAAAAGTGAAACGCATATTACCTCTTTACATTTTGACCAGCCGAATACAGCCCCCTAGTGCCTTCTGCCGTCTTTGCCAGTCCTGTCAAGCCCATCCTTCTATCTTAGTCTGAGCAGTCACACAGAGATTGACATGATTGCCTCTAAGCAGCCCCCTTCCACTGGAGTGACAGACAGCTGCAGCCAAGCGCCTGCCCTGACAGGATGAGCACCGTGATGGATTGCCTGGCCCGACTGCTGCTCGCAGAAGGTCAAAGGTCACGTCCACGCCCCGCCCCGCAGTGGGCCTGCGCGGTCGCCAATGGCGACGTCCTCCAAGTCAAAAGCAAAAGTTATGTCTCAAAGGCAGCCATCTCTGGGAGAACAACGCATTCAGCATCCTTCCCTTTTGCATTCTTTAATACATTACAGGGCAATATCTCATCATGTGTCCTGAGTGTTTCTGTCATCATGCTGTATATTGAAAGAACACATTTTAAAGCAATATTTCATAAATGAATGCATTATATCATATTATGAGTTTTTCTGGTAGTAATGGGTCAGTTACATATAATGCAATGTCATTTGCTTTTTATTTGGAGTCAATGACAAATTTAAGGTTGCCTCTTTTATTGCTCAAACAACCCTTGTTTTCATGGTAAACAAAAGAAATACATTTGTAATTGAAAATAAATATACTCTCCAAATTCGTGTGAGTCTTATGTCCCATCCAAAATGATTTACAGTTCTATTCTGAAGGATTTTTCATGTATTGCAATTGTTATTTAATCGTATTGTTATGGAATATGTTAGTCTTATGTCCTGAAAGAACACCACTTGGGTTTGCAAATAGCTTCATTTGCCTAAAAGTGGCAATGAAAAGTGAAGTATCATTTGTCATTTATCATTTTTTTAACCCCTTTTTCCCAAGTTGCTATCTTCTTTGGAAATGGTAATGCAATCCCCAATTGTGTTACCATTGCACTTACATCACGCCATATACTGTACATCCAGAAATATTAACGCTGATGCATTATCTTTACAGGTTTGTGTGCATGCAGTAGATAGCGGTTGACTTCCTGCACAAGGGGAAAAAGGTGACGGACACAATGTGACATGGCAGCATGATGGATGTCTTTGTGATATCACCTAGCCTTTTTAGACATTTACTGACCAATGTTTCATTAACAATGGTTTCAGTGAATGTCAACATAGCCATTGAGAATATACGTGTGCCCAATTTGTTAATCCCTTTAAAAATAAAAATTGTTCTTCAGACATCTAATTTTCGACCATTTTACAGATGACTTTTGATTTTCAGCACATTAAAGGTAAACATCTATATATATATATTTTTTTTTATGTCCACAAACTATTACATGTGTTTCTTTCATTATTGGTATAATCATATTTGTTTGGTTGCCAGGTTAGCTGTGTGAGTCCATGGCCAAATTCTTATTATACTGCTGCCATGCCCTGAAGCAAGGTAATTTCCGAATAACTCCCTAATTTAAAAACTTGATTTTACCGTTTAGGTTCAGAATGTGAAGAAAAAAGCCAGCGTAATTCAGAACGCATGCAAGAATTTGTGCAGTAAATGAATAATAAATAAGCAAAAATTATTGAATCTGTTATTATTATTCCCAGGGTATATTTCTTCAAAGTGACACACTGTCTGATTCAGCCCCACTTTCTTAATTGTCATGTCTTTAATTGTCTCCAGCACGCCAGCCAAATTACCCCAAACAAATCTCAGAGACGACTGCGAATGTGAAGGAAACCATGTGTGGCGTGAGTTGAGCTCATCAGTCCTCGGGAGACGGTACAGAAGAAAGGTCAGAGATGGCCCGGCACAGCGTTTTTGTTTTGTTTTTATCCGCAGCTCTTCATCCTATGAGGAAATGCTCCCGCACCCTCACTGCTGCCATGGTGTCTCAGCGCATTGGTCGCTGGTGCCAGCGTTTCTAAATGACAAGGTTTGTTTGTTGCTGTTTTGATATGTTTAGAGGAAATTCGGACTGACAGTTGGAGGAGGCAGGAAGAGGGAGCCACAACAAGTCCGCCCCCCACCCCCACCCACAACTCTCCCCCCCCACCACCACCCCCCAACGTAAAATGTCATCTCTCCCCTGGCTGGGTTGCAGAGGCATCCTGATGAAAAGAGCAGACATTTAAAAGTTTCTGACATGTGTCACAGACGCTGCCATTGAGCCACTGCTCCTGATGTAGCAAGAGCTGACAGCATCTGAGCCGTCGAAGCTGGCTGGGGGACATTCCAAGTTTGGTATGTGTCACTTTGGATCCTTGTCACTGCACATCTTGAGAAGATTCATAAATATAAACAGCATTATAAAGAACGGGGAAGGTGGGCTGCGGCAGGCAGCCGCGTGGCGACGGGCCTTTGTGCCGAGCGGGGAGCATCGGGAGCACTAATTAAGGTACGAGCCGGAGAACTACCTGTTGGCAGTGACCCCGTTGACCCCATCCTCTGGTGGCTCTGGCGACGCGCGGGAAGCACTTCGCCCCAAACGAGTGGCCGTGACATCTCAACGGTTCTCCTGTTCCTCCGGGCCTGCAGTTCTCCTGTTCCTCCGGGCCTGCGTTTCGGGTCACGCGACCTCATCAGATTCTTGGCTAAGAAAGTCTTGGAATTGGAAGACACACTACAATACTAATATGTAATACTAATGTAATAACCTGGTGTAGGCGTTCATGTTAATTGGTGGGTTATGATGTATGTGTAAATATATACTGTATATATATATATATACAGGACCAGACATCTTTTAATTAGACATCTGTTATTAATAATAGTCACCTTATCCTCTTAGTGTAGTCAATAATTGAATATAGTGTAAACCACATTTTACCTACAAACTGAATATTATTTACAAGAATGGTATTCATTCAATTTCTCAACAAACATGTTGGGTACATAAATGTATTAAAAACATAATTATTTTTTATTATCATCCATTTATTATCATGTGACATCCAACACATTTTCAGCCCCCTTAAATAGAATTTGAAAATCTAAAAGAAACATTTTAAAGCAAATATAGTTATCACTACTGTTCTCTTTTCCAGAATATTGGCATAAATGCATCATTACCGAAACACAGCAGTAGAATTGGGCCTGACCTGAAACCGGTAGTAATTCAAAAAAAGTGTTACAGCTGTCATATAGTCTCTTGTAGACTGGCAGTCTGTATATGTGTTATTAATCAGCAAAAGAGTGCATCTCTGCCACTGTCGCGGCATCACAGCGGACAGGCCCCTGTCCTCACCCCTGTTTCTCTGATACGGGGCTCCATCCAATCGTGGCGCCAGCCTTCGGCTTTCCCCGCGCCCGAAGCGCGGCGCGGCGGGGTGACTGCACGTCAGAGGAACTTAGGGAAATCCGCACTCGTTCAAAGTCATCAATTATTAGACCCCACTCTTTGAGTGATTGGCAGGAGCCAATGCAAATACGGTGGGAAAGCAAGGACCGGATCGGTGATTGATGGCCTACGCGGATAGTGTGCGCTGACTCCGTCTGGGATGAAGTGAGATTGTGAGCGAATCACAGCCTCCCCCCCCCACCCCCCTCCCAACATTTAGAGCCCGTGCCATCACCCTGCACCTGAAGATATCAGCTCAAGTTGACTTGGGAGGAGTGGAGAAGAAAGAGCCTTATTTCCGGGATGGTTTCAGATTAGCAACATTTGTCATTGAGGGGGAAGATGGTATAATTAGCTTGTCAGTCTACTTTAGGCTGAGCTAGCTTTCCCCAGTAAGAAAGATGGACTGACTGCCAGAGGAGTTGACAGGCAGTCGATAATGTGGCAATTAATGTCATAAATAATTCTAGAACCAATTATATCAAAATGGACCCCGTGCTTTAAAAAAGAACAGCATTCCCTTATCATTTCCTCTAACAGTAGGAGTAGCTTTCATTTTTCTCTGTAATTACTTTTCATTATACATAGTAATACAATATTGCATTTTTCACTATATATATATATATATATATATATATGGTGCAGAATTATGCAGAAGAAAAGCATTCTTAAAGACAAAGTTGGATTTGGCATGTCATTTTTTTACTCTAACTCTGTAAAGACAAGAAATATGAGGAAGCTGTATATTTCATGGACAGACTACAAACATGACAAACCAGAAAAGGATATTTTGGAAATTAATACATTTATGAATCAAATGATTTGTATTGTTATTTTAAAGTCAGCACCTTTTGTCCAGTTACATTACATTTGAGTCAGATTCCATTAAATGTTGACTGACTACTGTACAATAAATCTAACTAGAACTAGAATCTAAGCCACAGACAATGTTTGGAATACATCAAAATGAATGGAAAAGTTTGGCTTTTGATCAAGAGCTGGCTCATACCGTATAGAAGAAAGAAAATCCCAATTACCTCACAAACAGAATATGCACCATAATCAACTTAAACTGAAGATAAAATTCATTACCCTGTAATGTTTGCTTAAAATTAATGGCATAGAAAATCTCTTCAGATGCATCTCATTGATATTAAATGTTCTTTTATTTTCTTTTTTATACAATACAAGGATTTGTCTATAAACTCAAATGTGTTCCGCCAAAGCAAATTGTCAGTAATGCAGTGGAAAGCACTGTTAAGTGCATAAAACGTAACTTCGGGCCTCGGGAAGGTCGAGCCTGCTGGAATATATGTGCAGATAGTGATTGCTCAAGGTCATGTCAGTTTCCGCTACATAATGCATGAATCCTGTAACTCTTACAAATTACAATCATCTAACCTGAACCTTGGGATAAAATTTTTTACTAAGTAAATCAGTGAACATGCTGGCATTTCTATTAACCTCCACTGACAGAAAATGAATCATGATAAATAACAACATGCAGTTATAAATCAGGTTTACTACTTGAGGTGAAGGGAAAATGCAGTGGATACCACCATCTGTTAGCAGATGAAGCTAATTTTGTAGCATGAAATGAAACTGTATGCTGTACAGCCTCATCATGATAGCTGAATTTCAAAATATTTAGAATCACTACAATTCAGTGCCTATATTCATTCCTGTGAGGTGCCCTGTGCCAGAAGAGTTGAATTGCATTGGTTAGGATTTAATTTAATTTTAGATTAAATTGTTTAACACCTTTCATTCCCCTGTCCCGGGTGGTACTGTACCAGCACACCGAGAACAACAATGTGGTTGTTCTGGCCATGTTGATGTTCCCATGTTCCCATGGCAACAGTTTTTGTTTTGTATTAATGAGCTGAGCGGCTGAAAAGATAACGTCCGTAAGAACCGTTCCCTCAGTTCAAAGGTGCAGTCCATTTGCCACATTGCCACCTTGCTTAGGCCTTTTCAAGTGTCTTGGGAGGTCTGCCCATTCTAGGATCGTGAGGAAATAATGGTTTGCAAATGGGCCCTTAAAAAGAATGAGATGACACCGGTCTAGCCACTGTCAAACAGCATAGCTGTGTATACAGGTAAACATGGTCGTCATGCAGCCGGTAATGTCACATATCCATACAAGTTGGTGAACCAGGAACAAATGTGAAAATAAAATGTCTGCCAAGGCCCATTAATGTGCATCTGTGATTTCCAGGTGTGGAAAAAGAGATTGACTTTTAAATATATATTTTTTACTATAATTTATTTCTTCTCATTTATTCTGTTTTTGCTTTTTTCATTGTAGCCAACATTTATTTGCTGTATGCTTTCGTACATGTCATTGTAATTCGTACATTCAGAATGCTAGCTTCTAGGCTGGTTTTCAACCCTGCACGATATGCCAATCTCACCTCTCCTTCTCCCCCTTTACTGGCTTTCAAATGGTACTCACGCTCACAAACTGAAGACCTTCATAGGCCCACTGGGCACCCAAGGGCCTGGCTCCATCTTACCTTCCATCCATCATCGGGCCTTACACCTTGGCACGATCTCTGCGCACCTGGCGGTTCCTCCCCTCCGTGGCCCTGCACATGACCTCAACATGTTCTGATGCCTGCTAAACACACACCTGCTACAACTTCACCGCAGACACTTACAATTACAATTTATAAATGAAGTCATCTGGCAGACACTTCTATCCAGTGCGACTCACAGAAGTGCATTAAAATGGCTGGAGAATCATCGGCAGATCTATAGAGCCATCAGCAGACATCTCTTCAGACATTTAGACTCGGAGACTAGGCGTAGGAGACATTTATCTCCTGTGCCTATAGCCCAGCGTCTGATCACTCCTCCAAGTGAATTATTATGTAACGTAGTGCAGCTTTTGAATATTAGCTTTAAACAAGATGGTTTTCCAAAACAGCTGCCATTTTATGCCTATATAGGTATTTTAATCAGCATGACAACCATGCAGTGTTACTCACTTGTACCCATCTACACGTATTTTTTATAATTATTTTTACGCTGTTTCAGATTTTTTCCCAGTTTTTCTCCCAATTTAGTGGCCAATTATACCCTCTATTTCTCTCGATTTACCCCCCCCCCCACAAACTCGCCTCCCAAACCCCAAGGGACAAGCTAATACCTCAAGGCAATTATCCACCTCCTTTGAGACTGGACTTACCCAACTATGTTTACCAGGTTGCCTTACCGCTCCTTGGCAAGCTCGTGCCGGGTTTTCCACGGCTGCAGTGAGCAACTTGCGTCCCAGTCGGATGCTCTTACCGTTACACCACCCTTATTGGTCCTGTGAATTGAGTGTATTGCGCCTTGCAATGATTGCCTGCAGAGTTGATCTGATGCTGATGCAGGCATCTTCAAAACTAAGGCTCTTTAATTCAACCATTAATTCATTTTAATGTTAATATAGAAATACAACATAATTTACTACTTTCTGTAGGAGTTGCATGAACCATACTGTACACACTCTGTTCATTTTGATTTGGCTGAACATTAAATCAGCCTGGAGCTTTGATTTTGCATGCTTGACTTTAAATCCAGAGAGCTAAGGGGAAAAAAATACTGGACTTTTTGACATTTACTCAAAATGGAAAGGGTCATGGAGTGACTGTGCCGGAATACTGCCGAGGAGAGAAATGCCTTCTTGAAGCAGTGCGGTTTTGACGAGATGTAAGTTCTAATATGATCCATTTGGCATGCACCACGATACAATTATGCCTTTCCATTTGAGACCTAGGTTCTGTTTGACATTCATGCCGTAATTTTGTGAGAAAGCAACTCTTGGTTCAGGGAGACCGCATTTCACATTTGCCCTTTTGCTACGCTGCCAGTGCACATGCATGTTATAGGAACAATAGGCTTTTTTCTGATGGCTGACTGCCTTGAGTATGAAACTCGTATCTGCTCACAACGAGCTCTGGGATATGTTTGTAAATATTATATGTGAGTCCAATCAAGTTAGGACAAAGCTCCGTGGCTGCTGTCCTGCTCGGGGACGTTGACTGTAAGAGGGCCACTCTTTCAGAGAGTAACATTTGGAATGCTATTTTAGTGAGGACGCTGTCATCAATACAAGTTAGACAAAGATCTGTGTCCAATGGTGTTAATATATATATATAAATATATATATATGCCATTTAGCAAACGCTTTTATCCAAAGCAACAATTTTCAGTATATGTGGTCCCAGTGGGAATTGAACACCAAACTCAAGTGTTGGCAAAACCATGCTCTACCTCCTGAGCCACACAGAACCACCAGTGGTGTTAACAAAAGTAAAGAAAGGATTAAGTAAAATTGAAAATCCTCATCAAAAACATGGTTGTAATAACATTTGTTTTGAGAGCTGCTATGGAAACCCTGAACTTTGAATGCAGAAATGGTGGTAATTTTAACACATTCAGTGCACCTATAATTATGCATATGTATATTGGTATATGAGATCATGGGAAATGTTGTACAATATATTATAGTGAATTATGTGTTGATATGATATTGAACTTTTGGTGTTTTTTGTAAAAATGGTCACATATTAAATTAGAATGTTTTTTGTTGTTGTAAAATTAAGGAAATTCGTGGGAGTCTGCATTGTTCAATAAATGGATAAAAACGTATATGGGAATTAGAGATGCCAATGCACACACACACACACACACACACACACACACACATATGCCCACATACACAGACAGGCCCATTTACACTAAAAAGATTTTCTGTTTCAAATGAGCCCTCCTTAAACCAAAACTCTGCTCCAGATCTAACGTTAACAACAGAAACCTACTGAGAATAACACACATTGTAAAGGATTTTGATTGCCCATTGCCAAATGTGGTTTATGCAGAAATAAGATGATTGATCTTAACTCCTTATTTAAAAAATAATCAGGCATGACTCATTGAGCATTGAGCTCCTAATACTTTGACAGAATGTCTCAAGACTTAGAAAGCATTTATCTGAAAAAAAAGTGCAGTATGAGTATCGTATTTCAACAAAAACATTAATCAAAATACAAGAATTGTTTTAGAAAAACCAATATGTATATGTATGTTATTTGAGGTTATACAGCTAATGTATTTTTGCTGCTGATTACATCTTTTGTGTTGAAAAAAAGAGAAAACAGACAAGGGGGGTCAAAGTATTCTCTGCTTTCAAGGTTCATTTCAGTATCCAAGAGTGAACTCATGCAAAATATACATGGCCCTTGGCAAAAAAGACGATGCCAGTGCTCTGAGTGCTAAAAGCTTGCAACATCTGTGTAAACAGTTGGCAGTTTCCAGCGATATAGGCAAGGCAATGTGCCTATAGCCTAAAGATAGATGTCTAAGGCAATATACTGTACTGTGCCTTCAGGGCATTCTTAAGTGGCATTGTACTTCTGCTAAAAACCCAGCTATGCAGGCAATATCCTGTTGGATTGCTACAGAAGCATATTTTAGTTTTTATGATGGCAGTGTGCAATGTGGTGTGCTTCAGTGTTGTCAGTTCTTATTTTTAGGTTTTTATGAAAACTTAAGAATTAGTATGAAAATGAATTCAGGTTACGAATGCAATATTTGAATAGGAAATATATGATGGTAAGAACAATATTGTCGGAATGGCTGTTTAATGAGATCAGTTCAAGTATTATTCTTCCCTGAATTAGCTTGTTTTACCCACAGTTACAGCTAAACTAATGGCTAGAGTCTCTTATCAAATAGTAGATCAAATTAGTTAAATGTCCAGTGAATCCAAAATGACTACTGCATGTACAAATAAAGATGTCGATGTCAACCACTAACCATCAGAATGCAACCCCTCCATTAAGTCCATACTGCTTTCCACTTCACTTATGGAAGCGTGCTCGATTTGTACAAAAATTCTCCAGAAATAACATAAAGGCTGCTATTAGAAAAGATCTAGAGCCAAATGTTGACCATGGCCCAATAAATAAACCCAGGGGCAAATTGACATTTCACTGTTTTCAAAACATAGAAATCAGGGCCACAGCAGGAAGAAATGCGATACCGGTCACAATTTTTGATACTCGTCTCCTTGTGTTTACATTATGAAGGTGTGAGAATGATTTTTAAGCCTAGTACAAAAGGAATAGCCAATGGAATTTTGGATAAGTAACTGTATAAATTGTATAAATTACATTTTTAATTGCATAGGTCTTGTTTTGTGTTAGTTTCTTACGAGCTACAATAATTTCTCTTTCATGCTCCTGCATACTGACATTTCTCAAATCTTCGATGAGTATCTGGTTTTACATTTTAAGCTTTACTACCAAGAGATTGTGAAATACTATGACCAACCAACACCACAATATTTTGGCGAGCTGCCGTTTGCAAGCTGTTTCCCGTAGGACCACAAGGAGGGAGGAGAAAGACCAGAGGGCAAGGTGCAAACCCACAACAAGTAGGACAGAAGCGGAAGTTGAGTTCCATTGTACATGCCGTTTCCTGCATTTTAAAACCTCCGAGCAGGCCTAAGAAATATCTATAAGAAAATATCAGCACTGGTAATGCTGTAATAATCATAGCTACATCCTGAGGTGGTGACAGAACAGCTCCTCCAGTGTAGCGCTGGCGTGGCCTGTCAACCCTGACATATAAAAAATGATCCACCCGTCACTTTCGAACATTATAATTCTACGGCCGTTCTACAGCTCTTTCACATTTCTTCCTGAGGGGCACAAGCCGAGTTCTCTCAGTTTAGCTCATTCTACATCCTGCTAAAGAGAGAGGAAAAACTCCTCATGGTTCTGTACGTTCTAGGAGGTTTTCCAGGAGGTGATTGACTTTTTCGTACCCGTTGTCCATCTGTGTCTCCTTGTCAGATGAAAAGCAAATCAAGATTAGTGAAAGCTATACCATTTTATTTACAACTACCAATTAACCAGCTCCCCAATGGTAGTGCTAAACAGCATTTAATTCCAACCACTTGATAATATAGATTTTATACCCATTACACGGACTACCAGCAGGGCCCTTAAGTCTGGTAGCAGCTTAACACTGTCAGTCACCAGCTGAGCACCCAGGGATGGGGTGCCACTTAGACAGTGTACAAGTCAATTAACGCCCCAATTCTAAATAAAACATTGTTTTGCATTATGCACAAATGTAACAATTCCCCACTGTTTCTTTAGATTATTGCATGCATTTTGACTTTCTTTGAAAAAAAATCTTAATAGAAAATACAAACGTATGACCACCAGCACATACAAAAACATATGCGCATGCTAAAGCAGAGAAGCACAGCAGCATTACATTGCAATTTCTTAGTCAGTATCTTATAAATACATATAAAATAACGATATGTACATTTTGAGAGCGAAAGAGAGAGCAAGAGAGAGACACACACACACACACACACACACACACACACACACACAGAGATTAGGCCTGCTATATCAAGAGCGGAACTGGCTCCCACAGCCAGTAGGTCCTGAAACAGAGCAACAGCACCATCAGTCAGCTACAGCACTGGGGCAACACTTGCAATCAGAGTAAACCAAATTAGCCAACACCTCAAAAGCACTGTCTGGACCATTGGGATATGAAGACTAAAACATAAAACAAACAGGAATGCGACCGGGTCCGAAACAGAAAATACACCTTGCCAGAATACCTGGTCACTTTCAAAAGGCAAAAACGGACGGAAAAAACTGGCACAAAATGTGTGTCTTTTTTTAAAGATGGCCTGTACTAAGCTGTGTACATAGAAACGGTAGCTAGTATATGCTGCCACTTATTATTTTTCCTTATCTAACCATACGTTGAGATAGAGATTCATAAATAAGCTCTAGATATTAAAACAGCATGACTGTTATGGCGCCAGTTGTTCACATAGTTGTTATAATTACTATTATGTTCACCCCTGCATATTTGTATGGCAAACAATGTATCATGGTTAAATATTTGATATTTTACACTGCATATGCTTTGGCAACACTGTTCTGGTCGCCCTGCCAATAAAGCACCGTTGAATTGAATTGAATAGAGAAGAGATCATTTGTAATGCTATAAATGTACACACACCATGAGATCTATCCCGAGAAGTCAACATTATTGTTTCTAGGTAAGCCCTAAGCCCATAAGCCCTATTAAAGAAGAAAAAAAGACAACAAATTATACAAGAGAAAACTAATTAATGGAGAAAACGGCAAAAACAATGGCGCCTCTGTTACTCTCGTTTAATTCTGTTAATCGCCCAAGGTAAAGATTATCTGCTCGTGTCAATTTAATTCAGCTTCAAATAAAGCAACAAGGTCACTTTTTCCCCTCAGTCAACAGGATTGAATTGTCATGTAGTTCTAATAGGCAGCGCAGGGAATCATTAGTGCACCTCAGCTCCCTGACTGATGGGCATTTCAGGCCAATCATCTGACCACGTACCCACGGCCCTGCTACTATTGACACCGTGTCAGAGCTGAGAGGGGACGGCTTAATCAGTCGGGACACTCACAACATTGATTTGACAAGCTGCCGTAATGACCTTCTTGTTTTTGTAAAGGATCACTGTTTATCTGGGATGGCACTGATGCACTAAGTGCACCGCATTGTCATGGAAACTATTATCACCGAGGCACCGCGGCTCCAGTATGCTCTCGAGGACGCGGTTTATGTGACAGCGGATACCTGCTGAGACGGGTCCAGAGTGTAACAATGGCAACCGGCTCGCCTTTTCTCTCCCCTCATCTGTTTTTCAACTGAAGGGGTTGAGTAAACCAAATTGCCTTGCTGCAGAAAGATTATGATGAATTACAAAAAGCATAAAGCCTACAGTACAAATACCTGTATTATTTTTGTTAGCCTACTATATGAATATAATTTTGTATAGGTAAATGTTTTTGAATTAAAAATGTGTGTATACATATATATATATATATATATTAAAAAGAGCACACATTTGGCTTTTTATTGTGCAAGTCTTTGTTTATATAAGGAACACTAACATTTGTGGATCAGTGTCATCAACTTCCTCCATATGACTGAGGTGTCCGACAGTAAATATTATTGGCATGCTGACAGTCTCCAGCCATGACATAGTGTGTAAAATCATTAATAAGCACATGATGGGGCACCACATCCCAAGGTGAGAATGTGGAAACTGTTTTCATCAACAATTATCCAGAGCGCAGTGAAGTATCCCTTGTCAGATGATCTACAGGGCAAACGGCGAAGTGCTTTGTTTCAACGTATTGAGAGGAACGAAATTCACTGAGCGTCTAATTAACCGCGTGCTGATATGGAAAAGGGACATAAACAATGCTGGGATTGTTTAATAAAAGATTATTATTCTGAATTCACATTAATGCAGAATTAAGTGCTGCATGCTGTAGTAATGCATCGTGATTATGGCCCTGGTTTTAGTTTTACGTTTGAAGTTCCATAACGGCTGCTTCTATCTGTGCAGTATCTCGTTGCAGTGAATTATTTACTGGAATATCGCTTTCACGTAGAATAATCAATCCATTTTATCCTGCAGTTATCATTTTATTGCCAGTTATTACTGGTTAGAAAACAGTTCAATTGCACAAAGAAAATCTATATATCTGCAAAGGATTGCTGTAGATTTGTTACACATGTCAATTTCCCTCCGTTTGATCGATGACCTTAACATTTCAGGTTCATTTCTCACGTGGAAGGATGGGATGAGAGCCCAGTGTATATGCACAGTTTGTATTCTGCCAACACAGAGAGTATCTATTCAAGCAATAGCACATTTGTGGGTGGGATTCACAAAATGACTGCACCAGACAATGTAACGTTGAATTCACAAAGCATGAGTGGATGGAATGAGCTCAAGTTGCAATTGACAGCACTCTCCTCTGATAAGGACACAGTGCCCCTTTCCCATTCATGCATTGGTAGGTTCAAAGGTTCATCACATATTCTGACCAATTCACAAATGTCTGCACTGTTAATCAACAAAAATAACTCCAAAAAGTTATTTATAACAGTGCGTTTTGCCTGTATGAAGGTAATACCATATGTAGTTGAAGCAGTAATGTATTTGATTATGTTTCTTTTAGCTAACAAGATATGAGGCACTGTGCAATCAACACGAGTAACCCAAACAAGTTAATTAGCTTGCGAGTTTGCTTAACAGAACGACTGTTATGTGCACATGAAAGAGTTAATCAAAATCCATCCACTCCAGACTATCAAACAGAGCACGTGACTGAAGTGGAGCAAGGAGCAGAATCCGTTTTTTTGCATTATTTAACTGAATTGATTAATGTAATCGAGGAAAGAAATGATTATGTTACTTGTCAGGTTGGTTAAAAATGGTCAATTTGCAGTGTACAAATTATTGTAATTATGGTCTGGCCCACCATCTGCTCAGAATAGGTTTTTCGGTGTCGTAACGTTAATATACTTGTCAACCCCTGCTACAGATGCTAGAATTGTCTTTTTGACCATTAACGTTTTGGTTTCAATGGTATAAAACTAAATTTAGATGACTTATGAATTTAATCTTCACGAAAGTCGTAAGCTAGCTAGAGAGAGAGAGGTCAGGTCGGTGTGACATCCAGTAAGGCTATGACAGAACAGGGTTCACAGTACACAGTTATAGTACTAATATTACATAAAATTCAGCCAAAACCTTTTGTGGAGTATTAATAGCAAATTACACAGTAATATGCCAAAGGATGAGGCTAAGTTCACTGTCTACCTTCTTTAAATTAAATTTAGCTGCACAAATATAGATAATAATATAAATACAACAAGATTACTAGCATGTGAGAGCTATCTAATAGTTACACACACAATAATAATATTAATGTTTAGTTTTATTTTCTTAAACATTTCAGTAATTGCAATCCATTGGCAATTTCAATCCATTGGAAAGAACCCGTAGGTTAGGGTTGTAGCAGATTCAAGGCTGACGTGCTATCTAGCTAGAATCTTTCCTCCGGAGTTGGAATATACCTCTATGACACCAATCAGCTAGTTGTTTTTAACTAAAATAAGAATATACACTACCGGTCAAAGGTTTTAGAACACCCCCATTTTCCAGTTTTTACTGAAATGTAAGCAGTTCAAGTCCAGTGAATAACCTGAAATGGTACAAAGGTAAATGGTAAACTGCCAGAGGTTTAAAAAAAAGTTTAGGTTACCGAAAACTGAAAAATAATGTACATTTCAGAGTTATAAAAAAAGGCCCTTTTCAGGGAACAGGGTAATAGGTTAACTAAGTTAACAGTCACTCTGTGCAAGTCGCCGAC
This sequence comes from Aldrovandia affinis, assembly GCA_029706075.1. Lineage (NCBI taxonomy): Eukaryota > Metazoa > Chordata > Actinopteri > Notacanthiformes > Halosauridae > Aldrovandia > Aldrovandia affinis. Next base: position 3,194,245 of record JAINUG010000042.1, read on the forward strand.
TCTGAATCCAGCAAAAGAGCCCCAGACCATCACACTTCCTCCTCCATGTTTGACAGTTGGTGTCACATCCTTTCGCCTACTCGACGGCCTACAAAAACCTTTCAAAATTTCAAGATTTCACATTTTGAGTCATCGGTCCTTCTTCCAGTCTTCAGTAGTCCACTGGTGGTGCTTCATGGCCCAGGCAAGCCTCTTTTTCTTATTTTGCCATCTTAGCAATGGCTTTCTTACTGCCACTCGACCTGTCAAACCTGCAGCTTGAATTCTTCTCTTCACAGTTGAAACTGAGACTTCCTTCCGACCAGTGTTAAGCTGTGCTTGAAGCTGTTGTCCTGTGAGCCGCCTATCACACAAGCTGTTGACTCTCAGAAACTTGTCTTCTGATTTTGTTGTCGTTTGGGTCTGCCAGACCTCTTCCTGTCAGAGTTTCCTCCAGTTTCCAAGTGCCTTTTGATGGTGTAGGAAACTACTCACTGCCAAAAAATAACGTACCGCATTCCCAGCCGGTTGGTGAATAATATCACTCAGGTAGGCACTGTTTTAATTATGAAACCACGATTAAACAACACTTACTTACCTTTTATGTTATACATCCGTTACAAAAAACCATGAAGTAGGTTAGTAGGACTTGCCACCTTCACGCTGTAATTTCGTCATTACTAGCCTCGGTACTCACGAGCAAGTAAGCTAGTCTAATTATCATTAAAACAACGTTATCTCCGTCATGCAGGACAACTTACAAATATGCAATTAATTATTGAAACAGGTAGTTACGTTTTGCATAGTTTTGCTACTTTAGTGTAGTCACCCCCTTTTCTTTATAGCCAGTTTTCTAAAAACTTGATGTTTAAAAGTGTATTATTGTTTGGGCATGTAGCAGTGTGTTTCCCTGTTAAAATAAAAGTTTCAATCAATCAATCAATCCATTTTGATTGGGAAATAAGAAGCAGCATAAACACTGCTAGAAGAGGCAAATACACCTGTCTCCAATGAAAGGCCAAATACTTCTCACCTCCCTGACCCTGGATCAGTTTTTCAGCTATATGCATAGATGTAACAATTATATAAGAGTGTGTTTAAGTAGTGTGTGTGTGTGTGTGTGTGCGTGCATGCGTTTTTGAATATAATATAATACTGGTTTCTTTTCCTTTGTGTGATACTCAAAAACATGTTACTAAAATCAAACTGTAGTTCAGTAGTTGTACCATATGTCTCATTTATAAAATATATGCAGTGTAACAAAATGATACAGAACATGAAAACAGAAGGAAGTTTTGAAACCCCAAATTCAGGAGGCTTATGTATCAAACATGTCAGAGTAGGACTGCTGATCTAGAATCTTATCATTACTTATAATGAAAGGTAAAACAGGTCCCAGGTTCTTTCTCAAATAAACCACTGATCTAATGTGACTGAATTGGTCTAAACAACTGAACACTGACTGACTGCATTACTTACACTGACTGAGTTGCAATACTACATCAAATCTGTGGTTTCTTCATGGAATAATGTGTTTCAGTAGAATTTAAACAGGTCTCATGTTATGAACATAGTGTGCGATTATGGATGGCGGCGGTGTGGCAACATTGGGGTGGGAATAGTGCATGTCGGTGCCCTTTTTTTTTTGAGCCCCTGCCCCCCAAAATGTCTGTGCACGGCCCTGATGTGAATATTGTTTATAATTACTGTTATCGTTTTATCGCCCAGGCCTACTTACAACACAAGCCACGTTAATGCTGTTCATTTAATTTAATATCACTAGTATAACATTAATACTTGGCTAAATAAAATGAGTATTGTTAGCTAGCTAGTCGGTACACGGTAACATTAGCTAGCAGTTATCAAACACTCATGCATACAATGAGTGGCATTAATAAATGATGACATGAGTTTTGGAAAAACACTTCACATGTAGGCTACCTAAATTGTAGGTAACTCCTACTAATGCCTCCCCTTGTCCATTGTTGTAAGTTATATGGAAAATAAATCAGGTATGGTATGCAGCTGCCAACAACAATGTCTATTGCTGTATTACTGGACTGATCTCTTGTGCGAACTATGATTGTTCTGATGTATTAATGCACATCTTGTGTCGCTCTGGATAGGAGCTAAATGCCTAAAATGTCAAATGTAATCAGGGACTCATTTCGGGAACCATGAAAGTTCCTGATTCGGATAGTTCCTGTACTGTCTGTGTCAGGGAAACTTTAAGTAGACATGATACTATGTCCTTCACTTTATCCATATAATAATATGTATTTGTCCAAAACTAGCAATCCTCCCTCCCCAATCCCTGGCAAAAAAATAGCATTCACCCTCCCCAGGAGCACAGCTCATTTTTGCAAGTATGGGGCCACCCCTGCATTGGATACAATGGAACAGGAGAACAAATTAAGTACAAAATGTTGTCTTTAATAAATACAAAAACAATTTATTAACAACAAGGATATAACAAGTAAAGCTAGGGTGCTTTGTGTTTTATCGGTCTTTGTGAAGGACGAGTGTATATAACTACATCTTTGAGCAGTCTATATTTCCCTTCAGGACACATAAGGGCATGCTGATAGATACACAAAATATATGGACAATCCTCTCTCATGATCGCATTTTATGATTTGTACACACACAATACCCTTAGAATTGACGTTTTTATTGAATGTGGAACAGCTTTGAAAGTATCCATCAGAAGTACAGTAACAGAAGCATATCCCTTTTTCAAACGCAGAGCCCAGAACAGAACTGGCTCTGCATGGTTTCTTTTGGAAAACACTGCCTCGTTAAATGGCTGATCAATGTTTCACTGGGATCGATCCGAGGCAGCTCTGCCTCGCTGCACACACCACAAGCCACTTTATTGTAAATCAATCATTTTGAAAACATCTCACAAAGAGGCCAGTCCTCACTGACAAGCCATCTATTTTTCACTGTCTCTGTCCCCACCCTTATCAGTCTATAGTTCAGCATCACAACCAACATTGTTGAGTTTTAAATTTTACAGTTTCACCAAATTATTCATTTACCTGGTGTAATGTGATTTAAGCCTAGCCGGGTGAAGCACCAGGCAGCATTATCACCAGCACTAAACAATATAATGGTGCAGAATCTTGGCATTTAGAGGAAGAGTGGGGGATGAGAATCAATTCTAAAGAGGTCTTGGGGCATTTATACATCCATGATTTGGAGCGCTAAACTACATTGATCTCAAGAGGGAACAAAAAGTCAGGCCGCCATAATTGATACAGTGATCCATTTTCTGTAATGAGGGAAGATTATCAGTGAGACTAATTTTATCCTACCCTACAGGAAAATTAATGAGAATTGATATGTTTCTTCTCTGTGACCAGATAATCATGACATTATCTGCACTTATACACAAATATTCACAAATACCTGTATTTGTTTTTGTTGTATTCATCCATTTTGAATGGACATTTCTGACAGGTAAGTGTAATTGAACTAATCAAATAATAATAATAATAATAATATGTGAAATAGCCTCAAAATCACAGTTAGTTATATGATACGCCCATAATATTGGATTTTTGGCCAAGTGTAAAAAAAGATTTGTCGAATGATTTACCGAGCCCTATTCCACAATCAGGATTGATGGCCCAATGGTCTCCACTATTCAAACCAACAGCCATTACAACAAAACAAAATGGTGACCATGACCAATCAAATGACAGTATTCTTAAATAAGTATTTTAGTTTTAGTTTTTCACTCTTAGGGATGGTTACTAAATTTCTTGCTTCTCCTTGCATGTTAATCCTGTTCTGCTCCATTTTCTGTAGCATGCAGGTATATTTTTTGTGCAAACATATGTAAATGTTACATAATTTTCAAAGACAATTAAAATGTGAATAGCAATGAGAAACATCAAAAATATATTATGGCTGCTAGACCCACAAAAGGCACTTCCTCTATATTTCAAAGGAGAAAGAATGGAATGCTGATAATAACATATGAATAAAATAGTTAACATGATGAAATAAGATTGGTTAAGCTATAAAAAGGAAAAGGCATCAGCTTTACTGTGTGGCAACTCGTATTGCATGAGATCTCCTTGGTGTTAAAAAATTAGGCCACGGTGGACTAAATAGTTCAAGCCAGCTTCAAACCACAGCCTCCATGTAAGTGTTGTCAAATATAACATGGTTCGATACATAGGTTAAATGTTACAATGTATACTTAACATTAAAAATATTTCTAATTTGACAGGGGCACAAAACAACTGCAGTTATTGTTCCCTCTAAGATGTTTCCTGTCACAAATATTTACAGTATGTTTGTCTCAATGTGAATAGTTTTTGCCTTTAGTCTTTTTTTTGGGTCTATACTCAAACAAAAATGATGAACCACCACACCAGATGATCACTATATTGTTATCACTGTGCCTTACAGAAGCAGAAATTTGTCTAAGTAGAGGCCACCATGTTGTAGCAGGCGATGCATCCCCTGCACATGTATCGATTGCTATCAAATTTGATTCCCCCTGTTTGACAACATGACAGCCCTAAGTGATGGGTGAGTAATAACATGTCACGAGACTTAAATCAGGACTAATCTGTCTGGGGTGATAAAGCCGTATTGGTTGGTGGATACTGGCTTACTTGGAATAGATGGATCATTGACTCTTCTATATTTCCTAGATGATTAATACAATGGACTGTAGATAAGAGTAGACTAGGAGAAACAGAAAACAAAGATGCCCAGCCCATTAATGGCTAATAATAACTGTAACATTGTTTTTCTTATGTGAAAGGGTTTTATTCTTTCCATTTGCACTACAGAAAATGCGATAGGCGATGTGCGAAGGCGATACCGTGAGCGATACCCTGGGTTTGGTAGCCGGTGTTTGCCAGACGGCTATCAGTTCGGCTGTACATGCAGTTATTTATTGCTTTCCATTTAACAATTGCATTAAGTTAGAAGAAAATAAACTTTTTTTTTTTTTTTGGAAAGACTACAAATAAGGAAAAAAAGATATGGTAAAATAAAACACTTTCTTTTAACAATGTAGGTCTCAAAATATAAACTCAAATCATGAAATTAACAAATTAATGTGCGCCTTGTTTTCCCCCTCTGATTCGCACGCCAACTTTTCCGCACCTCCTCGCTCTCCTCTTTTGAGAAGCGCTGCTGGTGCAGCCAAGCAAAACTATCATGTCAGGAAATTGCCAATTTGCTATAGGGTTAACGCACTTGTATTTAAAGGGATAGAAAATAGATGTTCTGATTGGCCATTATGAAGCCAAACTCCCAACACACCCACATGTATTTTAGTTAATCCAACCTCTTTCACAACTGCGCCGGAGGTGCGCTAACGTCCTAAATCACGAAATGACCAAAATTGCATTAGACACGCCCTAAAGCGCCACCATCTTCGCTTTGCGTCTGCGTTACCGACACCGTCCTAATTCATCAAAATAGGGCCCTTTGAGATATTTTATGACAAATTTTCTTGCCGTTGGCCAGGTCAAGCCATCTTTATGATGCTGTGTAACACCTACGCTCTGCAATCATGAATCTATGACTGGGGTTTCTACTCTTGTAGCTATGGTGCAACAGAGGAAATATTAGGAAATGATGTCATTCAAAGCCGCAGTTCACAGAATATAGTCCTGTTCCTTAATATTTAAGGTTAACAACAAGTTATCTGCCTTAGATTCACGGTGTACCAACACTGAAATGATGGCTATCTTGGTTAGATGTGCAATTAATTAAAATAAATGGTAGCCTACCTTAACCCCCTGAGATCCGTGCTTAGCTCAGAGAAGCTTTGTGGTTTTGGCATGGTCTGATATTTATCTCAATTTCATCAACTTAACACAAACTTACTCCAAAGTGTTTGATATTTTTATTTGAAGGACAATCACAGCTACATTTATATGCCATTAATAGTTTGGTCAGTATCATATGCAGCTTGTAAATAGATCTAAAACACACAAGTTATAAAGAGCATTTTTCTGCCATCACATAAGTTGTGAATGCACACACTAAACTATAGTGATGAATTGTTTTGCCAATATGCGTTTGTTCATCAAGGTCTTGGTTATGTAAGGATGCCAAAATAGTTTAGCACATCTGAGATCTAAATAGCTAAAAACCTGTTTTTATCAGAACTGGTCACATTTATTTCAGGCTGTGGGAGGGCTATATGCTAATTACCTGAATATTCATGATCCACACCTGAGGCTTGTCCACACCTGTAAGATCTGTCAGATGGGCCATCTCTCTCTCAAAGGCCATCAGACAAAGAGAAAAGCCATCAGAGTAAGCAATAGTCAGTGAGCCATGCAGAAGACAGAAAAAAAGAGGGTTTTTTCCATTTGGGAAGATTCATTGAAAACATCAAACTATAAACAAAAAATTCCAAATTAAAACATGGTGAGACAATCTGTTCTTTCACAGTCTTTGGTGCCACTTCTCAAAACAGTTTCTGGTCAACTGTAGACACAAGGGAACATCACAAACCTTGCACTCCCATGGAGTGCACTGTTGTTTCCCTGACATCTTGCAGAGTATGCATTTCTTGCGACCAACAGAAGCCAGTTTGCCAACATCCAGAGTCTGTTTGGCAGTGGGCACAAGCACATGATCAAAAGTAGCCTGTTTTCTGGGTTTAAGATATTTATTTATCGTTAAACGTCTGTAGGAAAACGAAAGCAAAATCCGTGTCTTCGCAGACACGGAAAGACATCAACAAAACAAACCAAAATAACCAATGATCAGGAACAAACAAAGCAAAGTAAAACGGTAAATCCAAAACGTATCAAAAAACTCGGTATAAACTAAACGCTGGGAATCTAAACAACAACAAGCACACGAACAAACAAGTTCTTGAGAGGCAAGAAACATTAATCACAATAGGTACTATAAAGCTAAGCTAGATAATGTCCAAGCGCCGAAACAGAGAATGCCAGCTGGTTAAATATCCTCTCGTTAATTATTCGCAGTAGTTCGCAATGATTCAGATTGTTTCCGTATAGCGTCACAAGACGCGGAATTCATATATTTTCACGAGTAGCCTATTTGAAAACATGGGAAATAAAATAAATATCAGCATACACCGTCTGTTGCTGGAAGATCGCAACCGTAACCACAGACAAGATGCTAGGCTATATAATGTCGGGACATTGTATGTTGTTTACATGGCAAAACTAGCACCTAGTTACCATGTCAATAGAAGGGGGATGGTACTTCCAGGTGAAACAGAGAGTGAAAGGCAAGGTTTACTTTTGGTCTAATTAACCTAATTTTAAAAATCCCATATTATTTGCCAGTGCTCAAATCGGAAAGTCGCGATTCTAAGGTTTCTGTCAATGTTTTTGCCGCGTGTGTATGATAAAATCTTGCGAAGTCAGAAATAGTAATATACTTGTATTGCTGCTGGGATCGTCACCGATCCCGTCGACCTCAGGGGGTTAAGCGACAGAACGATGGGACACCTGTCTCTTGTTTCGCAATCACAGGCCGCTTTGCCATCCTCGTGGATGGTCAGCCCAAACTCAGGCGGCGTTGTTCAAATTTTGTTATTTTCAATGTTATAAGTCCTGTGACGATTTCGGTCTTCCCCTCTCTCATAGGAAAAGCAGAGTTAAATGACTGCTTGTCCATCGCTCGGTTTGTCGGCTTTCATGTGCTTCAAAGTTTGTCTCTCGCCGTGTTTATCTCCCTCTTGACTCTCGCGCCATGAGAACCTTGCGCCTCATATGCACATGTAACGGAGTTGGCCTGCTGCTGAGTTTCGAACCGAGGATTCCAACGCAACAAGAGACACAATTAGTTCGCCGGACCCGAGTCTCCAGCCAAGGAAACTAATCACACTCTTATTGACGCCACATTCTGTAGCAGACACTCATGTGTTAAAGCACGTATCGGAGCTCCACCACTACATTCTCCCCCTCTAAACTCCTGCAGCAACCACGGCCCGACCGATAGACATCTGAGTCACGGCACCACTGTAACGGAGTTGGTCTGCTGCTGAGTTTCAAACTGAGGATCCTAACACAACAAGAGACACGATTAGGTCGCCAAGCTAAACACCCGAGTCCCCAGCCAACTAATCATACTCTTATTGACGTCACATGCCGTAGTGGACACTCACGTGTTAACACGTATCAGAGCTTCACTGCTACACACAGAGCGTCACCCCTCCCATTACTGGTTCTGGGGTCAGGCTCCGTAGCGCAACTAAACATTAAACTGGCATTTCACACACACATTACACAACCCAACCAAGACAGCCATACGTGACCACTAATATGGAAATGTGGGTTCTCATAATAATTCATCCTAATAATAATAATAAACATAAGCTAGAGGGCATTAGTCACGTGCACACTGGCCCAGGAAATGGACTGTAACACTGTTGTGAATATTTTCTTATGGTGACTGATCAAACTAAGCTGTTTGGTAACAAGGCAAGGCCGAAATTACCATATATATTGGGGGGGACACATCCCCCCCAATATTCAGATATGCTCAAAATGTCCCCCCCAATATATAGCCTAGCTGATATAAAAAATATAAATAAATTGATTTGGTCCCCCCCAATGTTGACTCCATGGTTACGGCCTTGTAACAAGGTCATGCTCCTCTTGCATGCACTGATGAAGCACCACCGTTTTACAAAATGTCCTTACAAAAAGTTGTATTTCCCCAATATATTTGACTTATCTTGTTGAGTTACATTTGTCATCATATTTACTAATTTGCCAACCCCCATGACCCTGGAAGTAAACAACCTAGCAGAACGCCTTGGTTTAAAGATGTACAAGTGTGATTGGAAAAGACAATGTTCTTCTCCCAAACATCTGGCTTTAAAAAGCATGTATTGTAATGCTTGAGGCCATTTGAAAGTTTAATTTGACATATGTGTGGGTTTTAGTACAATACAGTAACTTAGATGCTTTTGGAGAAAAGTATGCTTTAATATGATGCCCTTTGGCATGCAATTTCAATTGAGAAAACAGCAGCTGTCTACTGTCTTCAGAATTTTCAATCCATCTTTCAATTTCAGATCTGATAATACCCATCTATACTACATGCCTAAGTTAACCTATAAAATACATGAACATTATAACACATTATAATACCTCCCAAGCATGAATTCCCACTGTGAATTTTCAATATTTTTGTTGACTTGATTTTCATAGAACATCTCAATATGTATTGTGACCGACAAACTCAACAAGCTGGTGAGGAAGGCTAGCTCTGTTGTTGGCCAAAAACTGGACAGCCTGGAGGCAGTGGTGGAGAGGAGGATGAGAGACAAACTGTTGACCATCCTGAATAACCCCTCCCACCCCCTCTATGATGAGCTGAGACAGATGGAGAGCACCTTCAGCCACAGGCTCATCCAATTCACATGCAGAACGGAGCGGTTCAAGCGCTCCTTTGTACCAGCAGCCATCAAACTGTATAACAATGAACATTGAACACTGAACACTCTCACTCTCTACTGCTGTACCTACCCTACATTTTTTGCACATCTCACTGCTGCCCCGATTGCTACTTGATCTCATATCTCATATTTGTTTTCTGAGTACTTCAGTACACTGGTATGCACTGTCTATCTGGTGGATTTGCACTACCTCCAGTATGATCGCTGCTAGGTTGTTTTGTTATTTTAATGGGGGAAAAATCAACAGTGGTTTGATATAAAGATGGATCAGAACAAAATAAAACAGTTCATACCAGTGTGTCTATTATATTCCAGGACAGGAACATGGGTTCATTTGTAATATCTGTAATTGAATGTTCTGGAATGATGACGTGACACTCACTGTTTATACTTTTTCTAGCTAGTAATAAGCTAGCTAACAGTCGACACAGAAAAAGTAATTTTGGGTACACATAAGTCATGAACAAGGGTGAGAGTAAATAGCATTCCTCAATTCAACATTATGGTATCATGAAAGCACTGTTAGCGATAGGCTAATTTAATCTAATTTATTGTGTTGTTTTACGAGACATGACGGCAAACTAATTTAACAAATCGGATCTTATTCACTGACACCAGAGTGGGTGAGCTAGGTTTGCCTTTTCAAGACATACGCTATAGTGCAGTGACTGGTTCAGTGCCAATCAGCAATACATCACATTGTTGTGGAAATCAACACAAAGAAACCAAAGTAGACTAAAAGGCTAAAAGTTGCGGTTTGAGAATGAAACAGACATGGCTAACAGAATTATGGATCTGTCAAATCAAATATTCTTTTTAGTCGCATTAAAAAAATACTCACTCACTAAGTACTGTTATCATTTTTCAAAACCTAGCCTATGACCTCAAAAGGTTAAAATAGTGTATTTTGACGTCACTTCACCTTCAAAGTTCCAAACATTTCATAGTTCCGAAAGGCCTCTATTCCCGATGTGTTTGTATCTCCAAGGTTCTACAGAACAAACAATTTCTCTGGCGTTCTTCAGTCTGTGATTTGTGGACATGTTTTATTTTTTTAAATTCTCAAAGATGACAAATCACACATTTTAGAACACAAATACATCAATTTTAATCTGAGAAAAATACAAAATGAAAACCATGTACAATTTATGTACAAACTTTTTGTACAAGACAATATATTTATCACCGGATATCATATGACAGAGTCAGGTAGATCAACTCAGCACCATCAGTTTCTCCACTCATCCCTTAGGTATAACAAAAGAAAAGAAATTAGGCCGCTGTGTCAGGCTCCTTTTTCCTGTAATGAACATGTGCCACAGACTTTGCATGAGGATTTATCCAGGACTGGTTTTCTAGGCTTCCAAATTTTAACACTGACTTAAGACATATATACCCCAAATGATATGCATTTAAAAAATAATATTGAACAACTTCCAGTCATTAAAAATAAAGTAAAATCAATCTTTTTACATTGATAAATGAAAATCTGCTATAATTAATTATGTTCAATGACCGTGAGCTTACATGACAAGTGAATTCTCAGGCAATAAGTATAGGCAAATCAATGTATTCATGAATAATAATGTATAATTATTAAGATTTGCAGAACTTGATATCCATCATGAGGTTTGATACCTTGTACTCTTATTGTGTCATTCAGTCATTTTACAATGCAAGCCTATGTACTCATTCTGTAAAGACCCTTTATTTAAAAAAAACACATCAAACATAGAGTATAAGAAGCAGCTATAAATATTTGTTTTCCATATGATGCATAGCACATTTCATTTTCAAATGGATATATAAACCATTTTAATGCACATCACCAATGCCACTTTTTGCTGTAGCGGGTCTTAAGGAATCCTCCCTTGGCCCAACACACACTGCCTGGCACTGTATTGGCATAGAGGCATTTATGGCTTGGATGTTCTCTATGCCAGTCTAAGATGCCACACCTTGGTCTCCCTGACTTTCTGTGGATCGTGTACACCCTGTACATTGAGAATGACTGAATGAAGCACAGTGAACGTGCACAACATGGTATTTCTGACAGGTAACATTGACTTGCAAATGTCCTGTGTTCAAAAGAACATTGGACCATTCAGACACACGGTACACTATAACTTTCCTAACAACATCAAATGAAAATGACTTATATATATGGATAAAACTGGTAGAATTTAGGAAATAACTTATCTTTGGTTATTAACAAAAATATACCTAAACATACCAAATTCAATAAAATATCATGTTTAAATGTGCAGATACACCTCTGCATATTTTTCGATGTTTGAACATCTGAGCGGGGAACCTTTATAAATCAAAATTGATTTATGCATATGTCCTCTCACAGAAATACAAAAATGAGATGCAATAGCTTCAGACAAGCCACCAGTTAAAATAAGTATTAGACGATATGGATTGTAAAGCCATGATATTGTATACATCGTCCACATGGCAGTTCGTCATATGAAATGACACACTGAGAAGCTATACAAACTGTGCATTACTAAGTTTTGCTCCACAATTTGAACATTCAATTTCATTACAGGAAAAGGATAAAAAGAAAGAATACGTTAAAAAAAAGATTAAGTAATCTTGATTCATATTACACAATTGGCTTTCATTTTCCAATTCAAACGTAAAATGGGTAAATGTCATTTTTAAATTGTCATTTTTTTCAGGCTAGCAAGTGTATCATCAACTATCCAATTATACATACATTATATTCACATTTTTTATAATTCTACTTGCTACAAAATGTAACAACATGTAATCACAATTCCAAAATTCACTCCAGAACAGAGCCTACTGTATGTGGTTGCAGTATGAAAATGACCAGACCACATCCAGTAGACAGACATCAAAGCCAATTTCTTTTTGATTTAAAAAAATGTATTCTATAATGGACAGAATGTACACAGCAAATTTAGCCGCTAAGTATGATTTTTTTCCACCAATGACAATATTGTGGTAAAATGATTTGTAATCATCTACCTGCTTCTGACCCAGGGATTCTTAAATGTCATTCTCTGACATTTTGTAACACAGTTTTGAGCATTACATATGCCATGCAAACTGAAAATTAACAGCATGTTCTTCTTATGTGAAACTTGCTTTCGTTCAGGTATCAGGGGCCTAAAAAGGAATTCTATCCTTGTAACAATAGGAGTTGCTATGGGCATTTATAAAATGCTGTCACATCTTGCACATTTAGATAATTATTTTATCATTTGGATTATATAATTTTGATGCTGAATGTCATTTCTGCCTGCCAATAAAAAATATTTTCCAATTAATATCACTGCAGAAGTCATTCAAAGGAGTCCATAATCACCCCTAGGTAACTATGACTATTTCTGTCACTATTTGAGCTATATATATAAATCAGGAAAAACGAAAGAAACAAAAACATGATGCTGCCTGGTGTTATATCTGTCTGTTGACCGCTCAATTCATTCTGTTCCAGCATGTATACGGTGAAATGTATTTTAGTAGCCTGTAAATTTAAAAAGTCTTCCTAAAATGTATAAAAAATAAGTACAAAATGGAATTTATGCTCATATGGATACAAAACAAGAGTGTGTGTATAAACCTGCCGGAAATTATGTTTGTAACAAAGATTTAATTCAGTTTTGAATTGAAGTCAGTAGTCAGTTTGCACTCCTATTTGCTTTTGGAACTACACTGGGAAGGGAATTTATTAACCAGAAAGCTTATAGTGTACCATACACTCTTTGTACCAGAATAACTAGAGTAACGCATTCTCTACCATAACATGGGTACAGGACAATGAGAGAACATAAGGAGAAGTGTCTTAACACTCAATATGACTGAGCTGTTTTAGAGGAGAACCTATCGCAGCATTTCATTTCTCAGGCCTCTAGGGGGTGTGGCATCACGATTGGTCACAGAGAACATCCAAGCACTCTATTGCCTCCCTGCCAATCAGTGTCAGGCAGTGGTTACAGCCGAAGGGGAAACTAGTGGTGCCCACTTTACGCAATATGTGGCATCTTTACTTTGCAATCTCATGTTCCGAGAATAAAGTCTATGTTGAAATTATTTTTTAATGTCTACATTGCCATGCATTGCATCATATATACTATTTGAATGATTTAGTTTCAATAGCTGCTTCGCATTAGTTCACTGCATCCTTAAATATACCATATCTAATCAGCTCAGTCATATTTGGGCTACTGGCAGTGCAGCTGCGTGTTAAGATGGAGGGTGTCCGTTGAATGTCCCACCGAAAGGCCACCACTACAGACGGCCATTGTCAAATAAGATTGATGCTTACGCCCTGGAAATTTCTGGAAATTAAAACAGCTGAAGTCTGAAAACTGTTTACTCTGAGGGCTTTGCCTTCGACGCTGAAATATATTAGCGCATTGATCCGAGATGTACTGGCAATTAATATGTCGCGGGAAATAGCTTCGAAAACCTGCATGCAGGAGACCTGGTTGGAAGCCGGGAACATATATCTCTTATCACAACGATGTGTGTGAGTAAGATGAGTAACCACACCACATTTCCAGTACACATAAGGCTCCAGGACACAATACAAAGAAGAGTCATTATATCAGTTTGACAAGACATCATCAGCCATTTCACTTATCACTTCGACAGATGTATACAGACTTCACTGGATTCAAATCCAAACATATCCAAATAATGCATATTAGCTTTTAGGACATTATGAGTGTTTTAAGTCAATTATTCCATGATATGTTTATAGCACACAGGAAAAAGAGCTTTTGATATCCTCTAGTTCACTAACCCATTAAGCTGCCAAACAGTGAAAAAAACAAAACAAAAAAAACACATCCTATGACTTTGAAGTTTTTGAGGGGTAAATCTTAGTCGGTTAAAAATAACTTCCTTAGTGCAAATAGTTAAAAGAAGTAGTGATGAGATATGCATGACAAAAAATGTCTTCATTAATTACAATTAGATTTATTGTGACATTCTTCTGAAGCTGTCTTGGTTATGCTCACTGGAGTGACCCTCATTCTCCAAAACAGGGTATTATGGAGTCTGGCCACACACATGGTGCAGTATTGCAAAGAAATAATTAAACTAATAATTTAAATAATTTAAAAAGTGCTATGGGCTGTACAATTCGCATTTGATTGTCCATATATATATATATATATATATATATATATATATATCTCGATATATATATATATACATATATATGTATATATATACTTTATAAAACAATGTCCAGAAAGCATGGAAGTAACATATGAAATGTATACAGGCAGGAGGGTCCCTTCTATATCACTGACCATGCTAGATCCTTGGTCTGTGGTACGTAAGTAAGTTAGGAACAATTCTGTGTCGCGATCATCACTCTTATCCTCCCAAGACAATGTCCTGATTCTCCGGCATTCCACAATGTCATTAAGGGTCTGGAAATCAGCATTCATCTTCAACTTCTCTGATTGATGGAATCAGGTTGCTTGTGGATTTGTTTTGATTGACTTGATTGGCCATGTGAGTGCTCATGGGCTTGATTTGAATGTTCCTTGGGTAGGCATTTTCTGGTTCATCTGTAAACCATTTCTTTTCTGCGAGACAGCCAAGCAATACGACAACAAGAAAACAAACAAACAAACAAACAAAAAAACAGACAGGGGAGGGAAAAACATTCACATCAGTTTCCAATGCCTTATACCATTAAACTTATTATGCTTCCTGTCTGGACTCTAAAAAGTGATTTATTCAATTAATTCAGCCTTCACTGTTATGTGTTACCCACACACACATACACACACACACACACACACACACATATTCAACATCTCTGATATCTGATACACACCCATACCATACACTCAGTGTACCTATTCCATGATTAAAATGTGTGTTCATGTGTCAGTGCACCATGTATTCACATTTAACATTTAAAACATGTGCAAACATATCTGTAGAACTACTATGATGTGTATAGCAAAGGAAGAAACATGTATGCAGGTGTGCTTGATAACAGTGGCTGTGTAATGTGCATAATGGAAAAAAGTACAGAAAATAATATATTCTTTTGCTAATTGGGCCTTTTTGGCTAATCAATTTTGTCAATTTACCCCCGCTCTGTCATAAGGAACCATGATGCAACTTGTAAGTCAGTGCACACCTTGGTGTATCAGACATATTCCATGCAAAGGCCTTAAGTGCTGCAGCACAGTGGTTTGATGTCAGTGTTGCAGTGTCTCAGGTGATGCACGATGTCAGCTACTGCATCCTGTCCCCCGAGTGGGCTGTTGGCATACATGCTCTGCAACCTCCTTTGTCTTCTATACAGTGCACACAGTTTAGAGTACTTGGAGATCCATGCCCAGTGTAATATTGAGAAATGTGCACATATCCTAATCTGAAGTTGTTGCTGTTTGTTTTGTTTGATGGTTAAAATTCCTTGTAAAGAATGGGAGTTATTTCATTTTTAATATGGGGTTGTGTTGGTCAGTTCAGTTCTATCTAGTACAAGCAGTTTTCCCTCTATCAAACAAGGAGACTTCATGTCCAAGATTTAATGGAGCGAATTAGAAATGTTCAATACTGAAATGTTTCATTGTTGAAGTGGCATGTCAAATAAATTAGCTAAACAGTAAAAGTATGCCATGTTCCTGTACTTCAACCTGTGTACTACCGCATAAATAAACTGAAATGCAAAGTAAAAATAGAGTAGGGCAAACTGGGACAAAGAAGTAATCTGTACTTCCTAATCAAACGATGATGGCAACGAGGGTGTGGTATCCAGAATGAGGCATTGATCATTTTGCATCATGGTTAGACCAAGACCGTTCTATAAGACGCAGCTGGTGCACCACACATGCGCGGTCACCACCATCAAAGTGTCTTTAGGAGGAGACCCCCCAACCGTGGCGTGCCTTACTTTGACACTACCGCCTCCCCCGAGTAACAGGGCGACCCAGCTTTATCTTTCGCCCTCAGAGACAACATCAAGCTGGCTCTCCAACACCACTCCAGATCGACTTGACTCTAGAATGGGGCTAGGAGAGTGCACCTCTTTGGTGCTCGAACTGGAGGCCAGGACCAAAGTGGCCAGGGGGTTGCGCACAGGAAGACACGGTCACGTGACATGGACACAGCACCACTGTCAAGCTCGACAGGCTGCCGCAGCCAGGGGAAGGACTTGCCCACAGACCCTGGGGTGTGTACGTCAGTCAGGTCTCGTCACATCTGAAAAGGCCTGAGCTGAACTCACCCATTAATAGTAGGGTCGATGCCAACACTCAGCCGGTTAATGTGAGCCAAGGTCATGGGCCAAGGTCAAAGTGTCCGCCACAAAATCCACCAGGAGGACAGAGCTCGCATGGCCACCCACGAGGGAGGAGCAGAACAGCCATTCCGATAACAGAGGAGCTTGATAGGGTCCTTTACATTACATTACATTACAGGCATTTAACAGATGCTCTTATCCAGAGCGACTTACAGTTTACATTTATTTACAATCCATTTATACAGCTGGATATTTACTGAAGCAATTCAGGTTAAGTACCTTACTCAAGGGTACAACGGCAGTGTCCCACCTGGGGATTGAACCTGCAACCTTAACGTTACAAGCCCAGCTCCCTAACCATTATACCACACTGCCTGCCTGGTCGGAGACGGCATTTGGCTGTCCGAGGGAGGGGGGAGGGTGAGCCGGCACAAGTCCGTCGAGGAGCAGGAAAGAGCTAGTGTTAGGTTCTTTGTGTTTTTCTTCACAAACACAGTTTGGCGTGTTTAGCGATCACACAAATGACCAAAACAACTGTGCTCATTCATTATTTGCATTTATTTCCAAGTCAAAGTCAAAGGATGACTGTTGATTGAATGCGGTGGCTAGCTTCTTGGCTATCATGCGGAACAGCCCCTAGTCACAACAGCCAGTCCTTCTCAAAGGCCAAGACATCAGGTTCTAGGTCATACCACTTTGGCGTATAACCAGTAAATGGGTCTGAGGCCCGGCTGTCATAACAGGGACTATGGGGACTGAGGAACAGGCAGGGCAACAAACGTGAAAGCGGTTCCGCAGAAACGTGTGCCCGAAGAAGCATCTGCCATCTTCACAGACGTGGATGGGCATCTCTCCACCAAGGCGAACCGATATCCTCATTGGACTTAGTGAAACACATTTGCGCAAGTATTACACAAATTGAAATGTAATACATTTCAGTGACCCTTGAACTTGCAATATGTATTAATAAAATACCTTTAAATGTTTAAATTTGTGACTCAAATTTGAGGTTTAATTGACTGCTCTCTACAGTAATTCAGAACAGTCATAATTCAAACAGAAGCACCCAACCAGAGTGGGTCCAGGGTGGAGTCTCTGTTGCGGGCTCCTGTGTTGCCTGTGCTATTATATTACCTGACGGTGGACAGCAGTCCGCGGTGGTGAGATTCACCCTACTCCACTGGGACACACCCTACTACAAGTCGGACAGAGTTCCTCAGGATACTGCTGTGTTAGCTCCTTCTTCAAAAAAATTTTTTTCCCCAGTTTTTCTCCCAATTTGGTAGCTAATTATACCCTCTATTTTTTTTAATTCACCCTCCCCCACAAACCCGCCACCCGTCACTACAGGGCAAGCTAATTCCCAGAGGCTAGCGATGATCCGCCTCCTCCAAGACGGAATTCGCTTACTACTTTCTAGAAACACCTTTTGCACTTCTCGGCGAGCTCATGCCGGCTCACTCTCCTCCCTCCCCCTGGGGTGGACAGCCAATCGCTTCCCCCGATTGGGGCTCCCAGCGAGGGCCGGACGGGCACAGCCGGGTTTCGAACCGCGGCTGCAGTAGACAACTTTCAGGGCAAATGCTTTGACCATTATGCTACCCGAGGCCCCTGTGCTAGCTCCTTCTAGCAATGTGCCAGGCCCACACTGAAAGGTACACGTCTCTTCTGATTGGTGCTCACTCTCCTGTAGCACCATGTTTCTGGCCCCTTGGTTTGATTAAATGTAGCCCATAGTGTGGAAAATAGTCGCCAATTTGCGGGTGAGTGTATCAGAGCAGTACAGGCCCTTCAGCTGCTATGCTCCCTGCATGGGTGATGCAAGATCACAGTCCAATTGCTGATTCCAAATGGGCGAAACCATAAAAAAGAGAAGATGGGCAAGAACATAAAACACTTTGCTGAAGGCGGCCATGGTTGCGCGGTGCAAGGTCTGTGTCTTAGAGAATTCCCTCAGCAATATCCTTCAGCATTCTATTTCTCCCTGCTTTTCTAATGCCTAATTGCATTTGCTTAAAGAAGAGCAAATTAAAAAACAGACATTTGCATTCACTCAGAGCTCACACATTTCATACAATAGCCTCAAATTAAACAAATTAATGAAACCAAATGGCAAATCGAGAGTGTAACGAGAAGTAAAAGATATAAACGTCAGTCAATCTATGCTAAAAAAAAATTACAACAAAATAACAACACACAAGTATTGCCCAAAAGGACTGATTTCGATTATAATTGAAACAAGGAAGAATCAAGTCTGGTAAAAAAGGACCAAACGAATGTGATCAACCACATGCAATGCTGGAATGGTCTCGGGCAGTGCAACGGCATGGCAGCAGAAGCCACTTCACTTTCATTCAGAAAGCAAAGAGATATGGCATGAATATACCAAACAATATCACGCATCCCTTTTCATTGCAAGTCTCCATGAGGACAAAGTTACGATCAAACCCACGGCAGTTGCTACTTCATGCAAAATCATTAACTTCAATCATACCTTGGCCCACTCTATTCATCCTTGTTGCACTTTAGAAAAAGAAGCAATCTACGTTAAGTAGAGTAATTCAAGCAACACAACATCTCCAACACATTCACTGACATGACCATATCCTCTGCGCTGCTTTCACTTCACTTGTTTCCGTCACTTCTGCGACTGTTTGAAGTGATTCTTCACTTATGAATCGTGATCGAGAAATATTTTACATGCCATACCCGTTTCAAGGTTTAAGCCCTATCTCTTTTAATGTGATGAATCATCCATTCAGAGAGTATTTGAAAGTTGTTCAAAATTCAGCCAGTCATGTTTTGGTATGCAGTACTCTGGGGTTACTTTACAGAGAAATGGTTATCAATCTTTCTGTGCATTGATTAATCAGTACGAGACTGACCTCATTTTGAGGAGTACGCACGTGACAGGATTACAAATATTATTTGCTGTCCTTAAGGATATCAGTGTTAAAAATCACGGACAGGTACTTGAAGACTGAAACAGACTGATTGAAAACAAAGTTCATAATATCCAACGTGCAGGGAAAACACAACGCGTGGCACCCACAATGCAATCTGGTGAGCCAGTTGCTGAAAATGTAGAGGTCACAGCTCCGTGAAAGTGCCAACACCCAGAGAGAGTGACACATTTGGTTCGACACTCTGAGGTTGCAGAGTGACGTGTGTCACATTTTTTATTCGCTTAACTCTTTGTCTCCCACTGTCCCTAAAATGCAGTCACCCAGTAGCGTACAACAAAAAAACATCTAAGCCAAACCAAAAAGTTCAAGTTCTAAAAAAAAAAAGCCAAATTACACCCGCATGCTTTCAGCATTACTCCCATTTGACTTTATGTAGCAAAATTGTGCTATCAGTTTTGCATTATACATTTGCCAGTATGAAATATCAAGCTATTCATCAGTTAAGTTAAGTTACATTCTTACATTCGCATTAATCAATAGACATATTACTGATGTTTGGCATTTTCAGCAATAAACTGTGATATTTACATACAGTTTCTATCAAAGGTAGCTAATATCACACTCTAGCTTTTCTTCTGTAAAACAAAAAAAACAGGCAGTCTAAAATAAGCATATCTTGCATAAGGACTGCAAGTACTTAAACATGCTTTTATTGTTAATATTTAGCAAGATTTTGGTCATGTCAGGAAAAATGCTCAGGCCTTAGAAACCAAGCTCATCAAATCTAAGTTGAAACTAACACTATGCTCTAAGAATAGTGTGCTTAAAAAATATTCAACCTAATATATGTAAACATACATATATAAGTTCATATATTAGTATATATACATATATTTACACACACACATATGTGTGTGTCGAAATGGACAGTTCAAGCAGAAACACTTTCCATGCGCAGTATTTTACAAGCCATAAGACTAAACAATGTGGTTCCTGTGATATGAGTATCTTTTATTTGAGTTTTATCTCGCGGTCCTTTCAAACTCATAGCATTGCACATTGTTTCCAGATAACATGCAATCCTTATTTTAAATATAATTGCAGCTAGCCTTCAAAATACTGAAATTATGTTATAAACAGGAAAACCTACATAAACCAAAAGCAAATACCAGATAAACCACTCCATATTCGCCCACAAAACTTTCACAGGTATGCTCGTCTTATCCTGTACAGTACTTTATATGTATACATTCAGGTGTTGCTTAAATGAAACAATTTCAGTATTTTGAAAGGTCACACACTCAAATAAAATGCATTGTTATGGGTGCATGTTTGCAAAAGATGATGGTTGTGCGTCTAAACAGTGGTCATTTTTACACTGCAGGTTTTGTAAACACTATTTGCACTCATGATGTTTTGTTTTACTGAAACATTGGGAACAACTTAGATACATTCTATGCTCAGCCCCATTCAGTTAAAGTACCTACAGTATTTTGTAGCAATGTGATATCAGAGCCTTAGTGGGACATAAACAGCAATTAGTAGTACCAGTACAGTTCATGTATGTGTTCGCTGTTGGGACGGGAGAATGCATCTTGTTTATGCTGGCCCACAGTCACAGCCATTTATGTTACTCTCACGATGCAGTGACACTTTAACCTATCCCTGTTTCCCCATCCCTTCTGATGCAGACAGGCCTGCTAGTTTATTGTAGATAATTTGGGATGGCCGGGCAAAGGAGACTGACGGTAAGTCACCGATGTTCCCCTAAGATGAGTCCTTACCCATCTTAGATGTTACTGGATGTGCCAAGAATGTCAATGGCACATAGATCAACCCGGGCCAAGTTTACTGTATGTGGGAAGGCCCATGCAACCATTACTGTTTTCAATATGGAGGTTACATCTATGAAAGACATGACTTAATTAGGTGATGTGTGGGCAAAGTTATACTGTAGATTTCATATTCGTTTGGGAGTTGTTTCTATGAGGTCACGCCACCAAATATTTTGTACACTCATAAAACTTCAGTTGGAAAACTTTCAGATAAATTGTTCCTATACCCAGACATCCAAAAACTAGTATTGATTTTTAAAATGAGAGTTTTACACCAGTGCCTTGCTCTAAACCAATCATTTACAGATTGCAATTTTGGGTAAAAATAGAAAAATATGTTACGTAAAAACAGGAGCCATATAACTGAAAAAAAAATATCTTACTTTCCTACAGTAGTGGACCAAGTAGCAATCTTGCCATTGTACCATGGCAAGGTATGGAAAGACAGATTTCTCAGCTGACCAGATTGTGGTCAATACTCCAAACAATACTCTATGCATTTTAAAATCATGATCACTATTGATATTCATCTTAGCTTGTTTGTAGAAATGACAAAAAATGTCTTATAATGGATGGTTTTTTTTGGTCATATTGCCAGAAACCTAGATTTTTCAGATAAAACTATGTGCTAACTGGAGGCCTGACGAGCGAGCTTGAATAAACAACTATGGTAAAACTGTAAAGAATTCAAGTCTTCAAGTATTATCACATCTGTCCGTTATTTTATCATTATCAGTAACATCTACATGAAAATAATAGTCAATAAAATAAAATAAAAAGTCAAGTTTTATGATGTTTTATAAGCTATCTGTAAATACCCTAATGTAGTACCACTACTTTCCTTTAAGATTACTGTTCTGCAGAGGCGATGAGACCACTGGCGATGATGACGATGAAGCAGATGAAGAGGATTGATGCAATGTTTAAATCAGGGTGATGGTAACATGCAAATGGCCATGGCACCAACGGACACCCAGCACAGTCTCTCATAGGGGAATGCAATCAGAGGAATGGCGGCAGTTATGGACAGTATCACACACACGCACACATGGGAGGGTTGGGCGTCCCTACAGGGGCACGTACTTCTGTTTTTCTCTGGACTCCCGGGCCTTGTTGCGGTTCGGCCGGTTGGCTGTGGGGATGGAGTGAACGGACGAGCTCTTTTTGCTGGAGGAGTGGGAGGAATGAGAGGAGTGGGACAGGCTGGCGCGCGATTGGCCGGCGTTGTGGTCAAACTGCATCAGACAGAAGATCAGGTCTGTAGGGACCAGCTCAAATTGGTACGGTGGATTCGTTATAACATAGCTGTGAAGGGGAACGAAAAGGTACAGAGGATAAATATTACAATATTAGATAAACATTAAAAGTATGATTCAGTGCATATTTGTACTGGCGTCATAATGAGTAAAGTGACCATGGCAACAATTAGCATCCATTTGTAGTTACCTCTTTGCACTCTATCAGTGTATATATTTGTTTACATTTACCTTTTTTTGTGGCATAATGTATACTTTTAATCACTCTTTTATGTGTCAGAATGTGTTCTGCGGAACCACTCAGGGATGACTCACCGTTTCGTGCATTGGCTTGTGGAGCTTAGATGCGCATCTCTTAATCGGTAAATTCCAAAGCACAGCATGTTATACGTTTTTAATGCTTTACAAAACAGGTCACCATAGCAGCCACCATCCTGGAAAAAATGTAGCGTAAAACTGTCAGAATATGCATGATGCATGATGCATTATCGTTTAACTTCTTCTTATACTTATTTAAAATTATGTTTTTGTTATTTTTTTATATTTCACGTGCCTTACTTTATATAAATTGCATGCATTTATACACAGTAAGGCGTGTGAAATTAAAATAAATGCCCAAAATATCTTATTTAATAGGTTTTAAGCACACAATTTAAAAATCATCATTAGTAGTGTGCTTTTAAAGATTGTATACACTGACAGACAGAAAATTAATTCAATTGCTCTGTGCTATTATCTCAGTGAAGAAAGTGTCACGCCAAAGCAATACGCAACCTTTTATAGCAACACTGCCCTCACAGTTTGCTGTTTTACAGGAGATGGGACAACAGGGCCCGGTACGATATGTACCCTGCTCTCGCCTCTTTCGCTTCTGATTCCTGTGCACAAACAGCAGCCGGGACCCACGAGTGCGCCCTGGCGAAGTGACAGAACCAGTCAGCTCTTTTTTAAAACATCCACTTACCCCCAGGTCTGCGAAGGGACCGTCGTACAACGCCAACTGTGCGACGCGACACCTGTCCCTGTTCGCGAGCGTCTGCGGCGTGCTGTAGCCTCCTCTCAGAGCATTCTCCTCCGCCAGCAGGCCCTCCAGCTCCGGCGTAGCGCCCCCCGTGACAAGCGTCCGGATCAGAGTGAGGATATTATCGTTGAAGTACGTCTGCAGAGATAACAGGGGGGAAATCTTTAAGCAAAACACCATTAAAGTCTTGAACCAAAGACGCTCAAACGGCGAGCTATCCGGACTTGTGTTACTTAAACCCGGAGCTGTCTCTTCAAATCGCTTTCTGCAGGAAGCGAAAAGACAGCGGAGCCCAATTACTGCGGGTTTTTTTCACTACCATTAACCGTCACCGGATCTTCAACTGAAACACATATTCAAGCTGCAGCTGTATTCTTACTATTATGTAACATCTGAATAAAACCATGATATCTACATGAATGTAAACATACACCACCGTAAGCGTGGCGAAGGTGTGCAGACAGACCCACATGGAAGTTTCTTCTGGGCAAATTAAATTTGACATTCGTTCACCTAGAATAAACCTTAGCGGCTAATATGAAGGATGTATTGGTGTACAATGATGTTCATTTCATTTTACAGTGTTTTGTCATTTTAACATGTAGCTGCCTGTTTTACTACATGCTTGTATTCAAATCTTCACACGTACAGAAAAGCCTACAGCATTGCGTCTAATACTAGAAGGTAATATCTGGCTGAAACACACTGCATCAATGCATCTTATCACACCAGGAATACTATGGATTATTCATTCATAATGGACCATCAAGATCAAATATATTTTGAACACAGCCGATATGAAAGAATACACAACTATGGCCAAAACTAGTTTATTGCCCAGACATGGCATACAATTATAATCCACGAAGAGAAGAACCACACAAATGTACCCTGTGCTACTTTTTCTTTGCTCGTCCTTGGCAAAAAAGGTGATGGCTTATCCAGGAAAAGATAATCAGTCCAGTACTGCCACCTAGCACCTTCTTAATACAACCACAAACAATACAAACAAGCTTTAAACAGACTAGCATTTTTGTCCATTTAGAATTTTTTCTTACAGCATATGAACCAATGAGTTGCTGACTCAATTTGTACTGAGGATATTATGAAGGCGTATTTTCGTAGCTATAGGAGATGTTCTTTTTTTTCTTTATGCTGTAAAATCGTGTCTCTGCTGACTTGTCCCGCACTGTGACATCCTTCTGGGAGGCTGACAGGACTACTGAGCCGAGTGATGGATGAGTCCTGTCTATTAGGAAGCATTACCTTTGTCCAGTGTGAAATGCACTTGAAGGCTGCTTTGTTCTAACCTCACTCAGACTGAAAGGTAGACAAATGAAGCCATCATAGCAGAGGAAGTGCTCTTTGTCTCTCTCCCATCTCAAACCCGAATAATATCACAGGCAAATGAAAGTGCTTGAGCCCGGGTCCACCTTAACATGTCAAGCAAATCATTAAAAGGAGCTCCATTCAGTCCTCACCTTGTTAAAACATTGAATGTGACACCTAAAAATCCATCTGATGACACATTGTATGAGGAGAACCTTGAAAATAACTTCCCTTTGATGACACTATATCTAGCAATTCTGTCTGATCACCATATTTCATTTTAGAAATTCTGTCCGTGAGTGGAACTTGTACAGAACACCTGAGTGGCTGTTAACCTTCAAGGGCTGCTTGGGCATGGGTCTACATTTTAGCTCTTAGATATGAATAATAAATCAAGAGGCGCAGTCAACTCCAAAATTATTCAAAGCCTTGATAAAGATGAGCAAAAAAGGCTATATAAAATAATACCGGTAATGAGCTATATTGTATGCTTCACCGTAGGTATGACTTTCTTTTCAACATAAGTATTCTTCTTCCAATGCAAAACCCACTGTTGGTGTGCATGGCCATAAAGTAGAATTTTGGTCCCATCTGACCATAACACCCAATTCCAAATGGAGTTCGGCATTGGAAAGGTGGGGAATTTGGCATCGATAGGATTGAGTGTAACTCAAACAAAATACTTGACGACCCTAACCACCCACTCCAGTAACGATTATCAAACATAGATGAGCAACCCAGCTTTAACTGAGGCACACATCCACAAAAATTGAAAGGGTCTTTCTAGGTCTTTGCCATTGCAAAGGAACCGACTGCCTCGTGGTGCACTGTTGTTGGTACTGCAATGTTTATGCGTGCACCATTACATGATGTTACTTGCCAACTTTGAGCCCCGCCCTCAGAGACATTGGATTGGTTTTTAAATTGAGTTTTTTTTTTTTTTCTTTCTCTCATGTTTCCACCCACTTTAAGCTCAGCTCTTGCTATGCTTGTCCCCAGACTATCAGTGTAAGATAACACTGATCGACTGGGGCCGAGTCTAATATGCACCCTACATCAAGTTAGTAAGTGAAAAGCATGCCCATAAATCACACTGTGGGTTCCCAAGCATGAATTAATCTGCTGGCCCAGGAAGGGAAGTACAAGTTCTTAAAATGACCCTTTGGTGAACAAGTTTGACGACCCCTGATCTAGTGGCTCTAAAACAGGATACATAGGCAGGATACTTTTTTTTTTCCTATAAAGAAGCAGCAACTACTGTTTTCTCCTATTAGACAAGATACAGATCAAAGCCTTGAAGCTGTTTCAAACAAATTAGTCTGTGTGTGTGTGTGTGTGCACGTGTGCTTGCATGTGTCTGAGTGTGTGCGCATGCGTGGACGTCTGTGATACATGTAAAAAATTACTGATAAGCAAACAAATGTGTAATATCAAGCAAGCCTTTTTAACTGGTTTTAAACAGTTTAGTTTAAAGGGAGAATCATACTGTTGTCAAGGAGATTGCCACTGCAAGAACAAGCCCTGTACTGTATATTTATTGATTATGTTCAACACTTTTTTTCTGGGTTGCCTTATGGTGTTCCATATGAACTTGCCTGTCGATATTTCTGTCTCAAGGCTAAGAACAAGTCAACCCTCAGTGAGGCGATTGCCGGCATTCTTTTGTTCCAGCCTTAGAAAGTACACTTCAAAACAAGAGCTCAGCACCCAAGAGCCAGGCCACAGTGAATCCAAATGTATCAGTGCCACATAGAACTGATTCAATTGTGGTTCACTGACGTCTTCCTGAAGGATCTATTGTGGATGGCATATTGCTAGGGTGCAGTATCTCAGCTGTGTGCACTCTTAATGAATAGTGCAGCTATTTATTGCCCCAGTAGTACATTTTATGTGGATAAAATCTCAAAAACAGCCTATATTTTATATAATTCAGTGATGACTAGTAATAAATCATTTGTTACTACTAAATGTTATAGGAAGAAAACTTTTATTTTCTAAAATACTTCTTCTGAATCTATCTGAATGACGTTTGCAAAAAAAAACATTTATTGTCCTCATGGCAAACATGTGTGCTCAACTTAAATGTTTTACTTCTTCACAAGCAGTTTGGCAAGTTAATTTTGGTGAGAGAAGGAAAAGAGTTTGAGTTAGGAAAAAAATAGTTTCTTAGGAAAAAAATTAACACTTTTTTTGAACTCAAATTAAGGACAATGTTGATTGAATGTTCTCATAAAAATGTCAAGAATTAGATGTTAGGATTAGAAGAAGCATTAAGCACAGCAGTGGTATTCCTTAATATAACTATTCATGACTACAGCATGCTTTTATCAATTGTGAAATCTCCACGGTTTTAAATCGCTTTTCATTTTGAAGAAATTCATTTTCCTAACTGTCAAAATAAGAGATACGATCATGCCTCTATATACCATAGTCTCTTTAATGTGCATGTATCTGAGTTGTGACTTACCGCACTCATTAAGGAGTCCAGCACACTGACGGCGAACGCCGTACCGCAGGCGAATGGCTGCGTGAGGTATAGCTCCGTGTCTGGATCATCGTCATCATCTTGGTCCAGGAACTGAACATTGGAGTCATTCACTATGGACGCAAACAGCTCGCAATTACTAAGGTACGCTATAGCACAGCAGGGGATGCTAAACACACACAGCTGACTTACAGCACAGCTGCTGCAGCTGCCGGAAGCAGCAGCAATAGATAGTCCTCATCCACGTGTTTCATTTTACAGTGCACTGTATAGCAAAATGAAATAAATTGTGAATCTCAGTATAGCTGGAAATAATGCTCCTGAAATGAGGCCAAGATGCTTGGATGCTGAATAAAATCATACTCTTATGCTGGCTTTATGATGCATGTTTTGTTCCAATGATGTATGGAATTTTAGCATCAGGCATTTAACAATGGAAAAGGTATGCTTACACTAAACGTGGAATTGGAGTCGTTTGTCACAACGTGACAACAATTATACTGATCAGATTATTATTTTTACATTTTTTACTTTTCCACCTGTTATCAGTTGTTTGTCTATGGGATACACCTGCGTGACAAAATTGACACTTTATAGTTATTGTAATCCCACGTTCATGTAATCCATGCAGTTATAGCACCATGCATTCCTGCAGTTTGAAGCTAAAATTCACGGGGAAAACTGTGTTTGACATTTCACCAGTTAGGCTACACTTGTGATTATCTAACTGGAAAAGAGTATATTGAAACACTTTCAATAGAAAATAATGTGTGTTGCATCGTGCATCATGGACAAATATTGAGATTATATCATACAGCGTTTGACAAAATAAATAATTATTAACTATATAGAATAGTTACATGAATTCATAGGTGAGGACTTTATACCAATTGAAGCTCTCTTGTCAGTCAGCATAATGCACTGCACACAGATTTGAGCTGTTATTATAAGAGGATATCATGCCCAGATGGCTCACTCAAGAAAACAATTCATATCTTTCTTTTTCCACAGAACATACTTATTTCACATGAAAAAACTTCTGAGCCTGTGGCACGGACTGCCTCTATGTTATTTCCAGCAAGGTCTCGTACCACTGGACATTATTCTCCAATAAAACACTGAAGTCCCATTTCATTTGAGAAGTACATAAAGACAAGCTTTCTTTGTGTGCTATAGCTTCAATACAGTATCTACGCTTTCGAAGGAGTCTAGGAAAAATAAAAAATAAATAAACAGCTTAAAGGAAGGTTTGATCTCGAGTTTTGTTTTTGAAATTTTATTTCTTCTGAGACTTCCTGTGAGCAGCAGAAAATAAATGTCTGTCATATTGACATGAGTCTGATGAAAAGGACCCGGGCCAAAGGAGGGAACCATGAGGCGATGCTATGGAAACAGCCACGAGGACAGACTGGCGTGATCAAAGGCCTAGCGATACTCATAAATCATTAAAAAAAATAAAAGGCCAAAACAAGACAAAATTTCAACCAGAACGAAGAATAAAATGTGTTCAAAGTGATGCCATGGGATGGGCCCTCTATCGCAGCCAGATAAATCAAGGAGAAGCTGATGAAGGAGAAGGAGAAAAGACACTGCAGAAAAAAAGAGGACAAAGGCACGGCTTACCCAGTTCAGTTATCATTTGTATGTTGATTCCAATGTTTTTGTCCTGACTGAATGATACCAAAGGCTGCAGTTTGCCAGGTTTGGCTAATGATGCGTTGGGGCAGGGGAGTGGAGGTGGGGGGGAATAGTTATTGAAACAGGTTCATAAAAATTAACCATGTGAAATACTTTAGATTTGACTGAAGAACTATTGACAAAAAACTAAGGAGACCACCATCTTTCTTACAGGCACAGTCTACACTTATTGACTACAATTGCCTTTGCGTATGACTAAAACCTCTGTAATGCTTTTACTGACTTAACGTCCTACATTAACGTGTAATCAAGAGCATACTTTTACTCCCAACTTTGTCATTTCAGGGAATTCTTAGAAGCAAATCTTTCTTTCCTGTGTCAATTGTGTAAAGATTGTTCTTTACACCCCATGAGCACTAAAAGGGTTAGCCAATCTAACGACAAAGCAGCTTGCCTTGAACTTCCAGTAAATTTAAGGCTGTGAGCTTTCAAGATATGTGGCTACATTTGTTTTTACAATTTTTTTTATGACACTTTGAGAATTCCGTAATGTTTTGTACATGCGGTATTCTCACAATTCGAAGAAAAATGTAAATGTTAACAAAAAATAGGCGATAAATTCACACTGAACTTTTATATCGCCTCTTTCTGCCCCTACTTTTGCTCCGTGGCTCCAACAAGAGTGGCGTTGGAAGGTTACACGAAATCCTGCTTTATGTCCCTGTTTTTAGAGCCTCTTTGTGCAATGCGTTCTAATTGGGTCAGGGGGAGAGTTATAGTGGCCGGTCTCCAGTGCTTTAGTGCCTAGCGAGATCTGAAACTTTCATGAGTCCCCGCACCCAGGGAATACTGGCAGATTCATTGTTATTAATAAATGGACCCATTTTACTCCAATGTTTTTTTTTGTTTTTTTTGTCAAGGCAGCTTTTCTACTCTTACTTCACAACTCTGCTTCCCCTACACATTTATTTTTTGTATTCGTCGCCAAACTTCACACACATATGTAAACTGTTTAACAATGCTCTTTGTAAGCACATACAGTACATGGCAACCCAGGTAACTGAATTAAATGGGTAGGTATTCAATGTAGATATAGGCCTACATTGTAGATACATCTATTCATGTAAAGGCCTGGACTCAACATTTTGCCCTTAACTTCGACTCACAATAAAATTGCATTGTTTTTGTTGGGGGTTTTTTTTTTGGGGGGGGGGGGAGGGGGCTTGGGATGTTATCTTGTCACCAAACTTAATTTTAAAAATGTGTTTGCAATGAAAAAAGTAGAACTAGGTCTGCAAAAAACAACCTTGCAAGTCAAAGTTGAGGACGAATGTTGACTGAACCAAGGCCATGGTATTTTAGTCCTTGGTTTTGTCATGAAGCTGAATATGTTGGTAGCTGTTCAACCACCAGCTTTTGGTGCTGACATAAGTTTGGGTCAAGGTTGTCATTGCCGTACCTAGTTCAGTTATGATTGGGATGTTCGCCCCTGTTGTAATGGAAGCCTGTCTGACCAGTCCATGAACTGGACTGTTGTCTGGCGATGACCTGTCCATCCCAGGAGGTGTGAAACCTTTATTAAAAGCACAAAAAAACAAAACAAATAAAGTTAGACAAATACTTAGATAGACTTAGACATCATACAGGCACACCAACACAGCCATGTGTGAAATGTCTGAAATGTATATTCAGCAAAGTATTCCATTGGACACATTATTCATTTCAAGGGGGGTAACCCAAAACACCCCAAAAAATTACATTTAGCTGAAAGTTCAATTACAGGTCCAATGCTGTGATTAAACAGCAAAACAACTGAGACATCTCCATAGTTTTTTCTCCAACAAATCCTGCCCTAGACCCAATAGACATGAATGTTAAAAACTCTAACCACTGAACTAAACTTAAAATAACAATGGTAATGATTTTTTTTTTACCACAAAGGTTTTACAATAGCACCCTTTTGTAAAAAAGAAAGAATAATAATCTCAATAGGCTATGTAAATAATTTTAAAAAGAAAAACTTTCATTGATCTTTAAAGGTACTGCTATGACTGAAAGCTTTGTGACTGACTCAAAAGATACCAAAGTCTAGGCTGAAGACAAAAAGAATCCAACACTGGTGCTGAGTTTGCAAATAGTGATTAGCAACTCATTAATTTTCTGCCTGCGTCAATTTGCCACAAGATGAACATACAATCTTATGGATGGGAACATGATGAATGGCCATAGCACTCCACTGCACACACGTATTCCACATTTAATTAAAGACATTTTTTTTTTTTCAGGTGGCCAGTTAGAGGTAAAAAAGGGGAGAAAGGCAGAAATTATTCAGATACTTGCCTAAATATTGCAATAGGGACACATATTCTGCTTTTAGGGGGCACCAGAAGCTTATTTAGCATTTATAGCCTTCCATCAACTACTACATATAAATTTTACATGTTGGTCATTTTGTTACCGTAAAAGTGGTGAAGTGGAACCTGAAAACCTTTTATCGGAGAAAGCGCCCCTCAGATGTATGAAATGCACTACAAGTGACATGGGTATGAATACACACAACTTGACATTTTTGCATTTCTTCAAGCTGACAAGTAAACACCTTAAATCAGTAATGCTACAGTACTGTATATGCATAATACATAGCCTGTGTTTTGACGTCCGTCATTTAATGCTGACTTAGGAAAATGCAACCTTATAGTTTTACAGTGACAATCGTATTGCGGGGAATAGATTCAGGCCGCAAAGTTTTAAAATGCTATACGGAGGCATTGCCATTTCCTGTCGGGGCATTTCAGGTAGCAACACAGCATGGTTGGATAGCCGTGGAAAACAGAGACACTAACTATTTCAGCACTTCTTCTGAAGGTAGAATATGAACTGGATAACCCTCCATTATCTCGTGCCAACGATTAGAGTGTTGTGGCCCGAAACATTCAGTCGAACAATAAGAAATTGCCTTCATGCACAATTGTTATTTAACTTAATATAGTACAAGCATTCATTTTTAGATGTCAATAATCCTTTTTTTTATATATTCACAACTAAATTTACATTTCATGTGTAAACCGTAGTGTATGTGTAGCACTAAAATGTAAATGTTAGCATAAATATACGTATCTAAGCTATATTCTTTTACAGAAACTAAAATGGCTTCACTTGTATTCCTTGTAAGTGCTTTTAGATCTCTAGGCAAAGCCTGTCAAAGGTCATTTACAGGAAAAAGACCCACCTAACCCTTAATATTCTTATACAGTGAAGTAGTAAAGGTAGACAGTAACATGTTTATATTGTAATGTGTATATAAAAACTACTATCATTACAATTACCAAGATTATTTTAGATGCAATCTCATTCAATTTGTAAGAAAGCCAATATAGACCTTTAGGATAATTTAAACAATTAACAGCAGTTGGATTAAAGGAATATTTAGCGTTGTGTTGTATTAGCAAAACTAGAAGAGAATGAATTTAATCCAAATGTGCAATTAACAGCCCACAGTAATGTTTGTTCACCGCAGGTACCAAAATGAGCCCTAAAATGACCATACAAGCTTCCTTCCATCACTGTTGAACCATGCTGTCGGAGATGAAAAGGTAAAAACAAAATGCGAACCAAAAAAAAAAAACATAACTCAGATTAGGACTAGGTAATGGTTAGTGT
Source organism: Aldrovandia affinis (assembly GCA_029706075.1). Taxonomy (NCBI): domain Eukaryota; kingdom Metazoa; phylum Chordata; class Actinopteri; order Notacanthiformes; family Halosauridae; genus Aldrovandia; species Aldrovandia affinis. The sequence goes on from JAINUG010000042.1 coordinate 3,227,033, forward strand.
TGTAAAGAGGGCTGGAGCTGACTGGGGCTGTCAACCCCAACAAAAAAACACAGGGATTAGAGAGTTTTTATCCAGTAACACAACGTTTATTAAACAATTGATTTACAGAGATATTTCATGTTTCTTGACAACGCGTGTACTTCATTGCTTAACTCCAACACTGCAACTGATATAACAAGAACTATGAAAGTGCATTTCTCCCCCAGGCAATTCCGAGGCTTACAGTTGCCTAACCACAGCAAAGTTTCCCCTGGTGACCAATATTTATTAATTTGCACTTGTTGCCCTAAAACTGCTGTTGCTATCAGAATTGCTGTAGGTTAAACTCATATTGATACCGTTATTAAAGCAGAATGTTCAGTCACCTATAATTACATTCTACAATAACATCTATACATCTCTTAGAGGGAACTATTTAAGATGACTTGTGAGTATTCATATTTTAATGAGGGAGTAGCATTATAGACCACGCCTTTGGTCAGTATCATTTTTAAAAAAAGAACAAAAATGTTTCACTTTATATGCAAATTAACAAATTTAACAATTAAGTTGCACATTAAATACAATATTTAGTATTTAACACTTTCTGATTAAATATGCATGTATCTGCGACTATTACACTATTTGTATTAACCTTTTTTAGAGGATGACTATACCTCCTGTAAGGCTTTTCGTTAAACGCTTAATTCTTTTTTTCTTCAACAGGACCCCTTCGACGGGTATCAAAGTCTTAATCGCGTTAGGGGAGAATATCTACAGGATGAGCAATTTGCTTAATGAATGGCAGCCGAAAACGTGGCACTCACGAATTACATCGCTTGGTTAATGATGATGAATCCTGATGGGCACAAGAGGTTACATGTTTATCTGAATTTATAAACAATCTGTTCAACTCCATTTGTCTGGGAATAGAGCTGCTGTTGCAGATGTTAATGGTTTAGAATGACATAGATCATAATGATCTAGCATTTCACTTACAGAGGAAGCTGAACACATGACACTGGCACACACGATAGACCACTATATGGCACCATTGCATTGTTACAGTGCATACAGTGCCGTTGCCTGTATGCAACATCAGGCAGGGCCATATAAGAAATGTCTAAAGCAAATGCTTCCTTCTCCCACCCTCCCCACCGGCTTGGGTTAAACCAGCTGCCAACTCCATTTATTTTCTAATGATAATATTTATTCATAATGGTGGTGAAGAAAGGGCTGGCTGCGTTTAAAGAAAACCTTCAGAGTAATCAGCAGGTTTAACTGTCAAACAAGCTGATGTGAGGCACTTTAAATCACCCAATGAGGGATATTCTTCTTGCCAGGTCCTGTCCCCTGTAGGCAGTGCAGTGAAGTATTATAGGCCAGCTCTTACCTTGGGAATTAGCCTGCAAGACCCCGATGCTGTCATCAAACTGCATAGACTTGATGTTGAGTGATGCCAAGATGCATTCCTTGTCCTGCAGTGAAGCATCATCGATATTGTTCTGATTGGCTGACAGGATGACGCACATGTCGCAGAGGTTGATGTTGACAGCTCTCAGATCGGCCCGACTTAACGGCGTGCCCTTCAGCGCAAAAAACAAAAAAAAAAAAAGGAGAAGAAAAACAAATTAAATATTAAGAACAGAGCTTTGGGAAATTAGTTAACGAGTATTCTTTTTTGAACGACATGACATTCAGCAGATCTAAGTGCGTGCAGGGAAATCGGAGATGTGTAATAATCGAAAGGGTAGCTAGTGCTGATGGCAGCGTTTTGGGTTCAGTTTTAATATTCAGCCGAGCTATTCCTAACAGGAAGGAGAACAGGCATTGTGCCAGCGCTTCACAGCTTGCTGTACGTACGCCAAGCGATTGATTTACATTACACAGGCTTTGTTTCTGCAGCGTCAATAATCCCTGGCACAAATTAAAACGTGAAGAGGTGGGGGTCCTAAAGATTTAATATCCAAGAGAAAAAATGTTAGTACATGTGATCATTAGGTACATAAATAGGAGTTTATGCCTTTTTTTAATGTTGAAGCAGTTAAAGTAACTTCTATATGCACAAATGTGGATGTATTCAATGAAAGCCTATTATTTTAATAAGTTCTTTAAAGGATGGATTCATGGATTCCTTACTGTATACCATAAGTGATGTTAGCTCATATATTTATGTTTATTATCCAGACGCACATTTGTGTACGCACTATACTTTTCAGCCTGCTCAGATGTGTCTTTGTATTATGGATCACCTATTCGGAATGAGATGTCCCCTCTGTACCAAATATTGACAGATATCAGCAAAAAAAATCTCCATAAATTGTATTTCTTAAGACCAAACAGACATATGCAGGCAGATATATCTATGATAATACAATTTTCATTTTAATGAAAACATAAAACATAAAATGTGGGCTGTTATGGGGTGGATACCATAGACATTTAGTGCCAAGCAACCACATATTTGTCAAACACATTGTCACAGACCGGCGTGTTTCCAATGAAGTTTTCTAAATCTAGCAACGTTGAACAGACAGACCTGGAATTACATACTCTAGCTTAGAATTGTATTTGATTATATTCATTTTCAGAGTCTGAAATGTTCTGCAACTCAAAAGTCATGAAACGGTTGAAAAGCATTTTTAACATAAATATTCCATGCTGTCATTCGAGGCCCACTTCAATTTCATTACCTCCTAAACTGTCTATTCCAGATTTATTCAAACAGAAGACAAAAACAAATGAACAAATCTAGATGGAAAATAGCCAAGCATGGAATTCAGGGCCATCAAAGAATGCGGTCATAATTCACAAAATAAAGGATAAAAGGATAATAACACAACAATAAAGGTTTATATAATGCTGACATCTTGTCGTCGTGCTGCCTTAAATGCATGGCTTATTTCCTGAAGTGCTACTACTGTAGCACTGGAATTTGCATTTGAGTCAGACTGAACACACCGCCGGGTACGCTGGTCCTACGTTTCCCACGCATGCTTTACGAACCGAAATGTAAATGCAGATCAAGAGGCCGCCTCTGTACTCACGGGTAAGATCGAAACCTTGGGGAAGTTGTGAAGGGTTTCCCATTCCCGCTTCAGATATTCCAAAGAGCCCACGAACACGATGGGCTTCAGTTCATGGTAGTGAAAGTTGCTCGCTCTCAAAGGCATTACCAAGTTTCGCAGCCCCACCAACGCCGACTTGACATCTCCGAATATACAGACCACCACATGACCGCTCAGAACTGTCATGGCAGCCTCGCTCCGAGTCTGAGGGAGCGAAGGGAGAGAAGAAGAAAAAAAACGGAGAAATGTGACAGAATGATAATGATGGATTTTGTCAGTGGCAGAAAAAATTGCCAGAGAAGCCGAGTATTCACGCTGAACAGAATGTCTGCAACAAATAGTTGTCTGTCACCTCAGCCGCAACTGTGGCACCTTATAATGCAATAAGGACACACTCACCCTGGAACAATAAAGAGGCATTAAGATAGACATAAACATACCTACTATTAGGTACACCAGAACTACAGTACTGTGAGTGATGCCCCAGTAATGGTCTTATGAAATAAACATACATATTTTTGGTTACATTACAAATATCATGGTTAGGGTACGAATTGACGCATAGGTTGCATAACTGCTGATGACAAACATTTTGCAAGGGTTGGCAAGGTTTCCTGTCATTCAATTATTGTGAAGATCTCATTTATTTCTCAAAATTAGCTGAAAGACAAACAGCGACAATAGTGTAAATTCATTTACGTGAATTCTTTATATTATTTGTGATTCTGATAGAATGAGATAAATGTACAAGAGATATAGAACATGTCCACACCTAATACGGATATGTTATTCATAGAAAAGAGGAAAAGATTTCACGCAAATAAATATAGAAATGGCAGTTACTATACATGTTTAAACGCTATATCTGTACACGCCAGTGTTTACTATGCCCTGCTGTGTGAAACAGCAGTCAGTGGCAGTGGCAGAATTGGCTTGATTGTGATGACCGTTGGCTCTGTGGCAGTCATACCCACCAGGATAACCCTCTCAATGTCTTTGGATGGGCACCAGTGGAACATCCCCGTGGAGTCGTATTTCTTCACGTTAGCGTCCATGCTCTCGATCTGCTCATTTCCCGGAATGAGCAAGGGGTCATGCCTGGTCGTACAAAAAAAGAGAAAGTACAAAACCGTGAGACCTGCGGTCGGTCAAAGTGTTTTGTGTATTATCGTTCATATTTTTGACATTTAATTTAATAGATGTTATATTCACTTGAAGGAACAGTACTTCATTAGAACAGAGTGATTTCAGAGTCCATGACTCCAGTTCCGCAAAGAACTAAAATGTGTCCATTTAAAAACTGGATGCACTTACTTTAAATCTACAACCTGGGCCTAAAACCATGCACAGAACCAACTGTATAAAGAAGGCAATTGAAATATTATCGTCGTTGTGATATAATTTATTTTGAGAAACTGTAGTAATGCGATAAATTGCTTTCTTCTCATTCTTTTTTTTTTGCTCTGTTTTCCGTGTTTACTCCTGTCAGTATCCATCTCTCAAACTGCCAGAAATGCAAAGTCATCAAAGAGCTGACATCAGCATCAGCACTGGGGTGGAAGGGATGGAAACTACGGCTCGGTGCGGTGACTGACTGGCATGAGAATGGAGAGCCAATTATGTGCTTTTACCACATACAACTTCTGACGCGATGCTCTTCGCGGTAAAAGCCTTAACAGGCCGCACTTTAAATATTTTAGCAATTTGCCCAATCACATTTTGCTTTCCAAACTGAAGACCATTAAAGTTTCAGCGGCGCGTCAAGACCAAACAGGCTAATTTATGTCAGCGGAATGAACAGCAGAGTTTGATTCTGGGGAACACTGACCATAAAGGAGGTCCCACAAGTGTGTGTGTGTGTGGGGGGGGTGGATTCATCGCATCGTACCTTCGTGTCCAAGGTTATGATCTTTGAAGCCTTTTAAAAGCATGAGCGTAGGAACATGGAGCAGCTAACCTCACTTCGCTGGAACTAATTGCAGAAACGAATGAAATACAATGGACCCAATTGATGATTGTTCATTCAGGGAGAATAAAAGACGGTAATCCTTCAATAGTATTTTATGTCCAACGAAAATATGATTAATATACAGTATTTATTGCACATTATTTGTTTACGATTTATTAAATAACTGTAGGCAGCGTGTTTACACTGGTTACATTTTATACATTATTGGAAAGATAGGAACAATCTTGTTGGTGTTACACAAGTCATTCTGCAGGACCTTTCTGCAGAGCAGCTTGTACAAATAACTGCTACTGTTTTTCTCCGATGCACTTCCCCATTCTCATTCTTCATTCATTCTATTTATTCTCATCTCATTCAAATGTTTACCTTATTTATTCCTTAAGTCATTGGTGCCTCTGATTTTATTCATGTCAATTTTCATTTTAATGTAAAGAATCGCAACATGTATTGCAATTGCATGTTGCCACATGAATACAGAGATGCTGCCAATACAACTGAACTTGTTCACACGGTTGGATATTTACTGAATATGTTTTTATTTACTGATATACAGGTTAAGTACCAAGATGAAGGATACAAGAGCAATGCCCCAGCTGGGAATTGAGCCTATAACCACTGGGATACAAGGCCAGCTCCTTAACCCGTGCACAAACCATAAACATTTCAGCATTGTTATTTTCAGTTGTGTATACATATATTTATATTGAGGACACTTGAACATTTAATACGATGCTAATATGCCGATAGGCACTCTTTATTTAACTGGACAAAACACAGTATGTGCATGATTAGTAGCATGGAACGGTTATCCTTAAAATATCACCTTCATTACATTTGGCTTTAAGTATATATTGAACATTTACAAGCATCTATTCCTATGCACTTTGTTCACCAGCCTCTCCACAATCAATATCATTACTTCAAGTGTAGAAAGCAGAACTAGAAACAAAATACATTCTTATCTTCCTCTGCGCGTAAATAATTAATGTCTTTGATCCACACGAGCACTTTCAGAATTATACCTTAAGAAGCAGTTTAAGTATGTATGACGGTGTCAGGGAAAACTGTAGTCCTTCAGGCTTCAAGAAGAATGGGTCAAAATGCCTGCCTTTAAGGTAATAGCCTAAGGCTAGACTATAAAGCCCCCTTTCAGTAAAGTGGCTTCGGGGAAACATCTCTCTTCTTTAACATGCCTTCTACTTCACAACCCCCACACGGTAACAGAACCATCAGTGCTAATGACCTCGATATCAATGCGAAACACACAAAGCCCGGCTTTTAATGGGGTGTGCTGAAGGCTCGCGCCAGCTTTAACTCTGATTAAGTCTTTTCATGGTCCTCACTTTGATGCATTATTACAGACCTGACAGTAACTGTCTGTACCTGGACAAACCAAACAGACAAAGTGAGCCTTTTTTCTCAATGGATCATGTCTTCTGCGGTGTGTGGAATATGTGCACAGACCTATGGCTAGGATCAATAGCAATTAACGGAAAGTGTCTTGGCGCATCTCGGAGTGCAGTAAAGGTATTTGTGTCTGTGTTCAAGCCCATCGTTCAGGGAAAGATCTGGTTGGCATCCACTGAGGACTGGTTGAGAGCCTTAGCCTTTGTCCTGTAATGATCGTGCTATATTTTTGTAATAGCATTGTGTCCTGCGTATATATTCATTTATTTATTTACGTATTCATTTATTTCTCATGGCTAATTAATCCTATTTGTGCACCTCCTGTGTATCATACTTGCTGTGTAACATGTATTAATTAAAGTCCATACTTATTCAAATATACCTGCCACGTTCTATGTTCAGCGTTCTGCACAATGTTGTCTTTCACTAACTGGCTGTTAACATAATGAATAAAACCTTTTCAATAACTATGCTTTATAGATAACGCGTGTATAAATGTGTCATCTTAATGAGCGTGAACTTCCTGGGGACAGAACTTCAAACGCAATTTTACCACCACTGTGTAACGTTTATCCATATTGTAGAAACGCTCCACTACACAAATTGAAATGATAACAAACTGCTCATTTCATTTCGGCAATACTCAAACATCACATTTCGGTGAAATATTACCTGACACAAAAAATATATAGCTAAGCACTCCAGTTCTTACACATGCTCTCTAAATAGGTTGCCTTTCATTCAGCAACCCATTTATCTACACAACCCCCGCCCCCCCACACACACACACCCCTACCACACACACACACCCCTACCCATACCCCCACCCCTGAATGGCGCGTTTCTCTTTCCTTCTTAATGCTGAAATATCATGTTAGAAAAACAGTGTCAATTAATATGCCTCGGTACGAGGCTGAAAAGCAGCAAGCACAGGTGCTAATAACAGCGAAAGCATTTAGTGCTTTTACACCCCGGCTGAATATTTCATTACGAGCGGCGTGTTTCACTGCTCACTCTGTGGACCCCTGTCACTTCAATCTTCCCTCGCTGCAATGACTGGTGCAGGGCTGCTCTGCCAAGATAGCTATCTTTCACAGACTGTCAGCGATGACTGCCTGTCACAAGCCAACTCCGGCGATTGCCGCGACTCCGGGGTACCAGACATGACACTTGTGCCACGGCGCTAGCAGATCTGAACAAATGCATTGTGACTTCGCACAATTAGATGCGTCTCTGGGCCCATCAAAGGTCCACGGGAATGGTGTTAATTTCAGCGAAGAATTCATCGTTGCACAGACCAATAGGAGAGAACTTGTTACTCCAATGACACATCTGATGGCATGTGGTGGGGGGGGATGGCTTTATTTACACAGCGGCTTGTTTTTATTGGGCTGTTTATTTCCCTCCTCCTCCCCCTTCCCTGGTTATGTGGTCTTCTGTTTTATTTTCATGGCCGACAGTGTGCGTGCGTGCGACCAATAACACCAGGCTCTGAAACTGTACTGAAAAACTTTTTAATCTAAATAAAATGTGTTATTTATGTATTACACTGAAATAAATACATCATCCACCATATCAGGATTGTTTCAAAGTGTCATTTATTTTAATAACATATATATGTGTGCATATAGTATGTGTATACACACACACACATACAGTATATATATATATATATATAATTATCACAAAAATTACTATAAGTATGTGTGATTTGCCATAGACTAGTTTTCCACTGTAAATTTGCACTGTGAGGCTCAGTGAGGCAGCTGAAATCTGAGGGAAAAATTGCCCTCAAAGCCGTTCTCGCTTTCGGTCTATTTTTCAAAACGCGTTTAGCTATTCCAGCGCACAGCTCGGCAGACACCGCTAGCCTGGGACGGGCACGCTCCCTCAATCCCTCTTCAGCAGGCAATGAAAGCAGGCTTCTCTTTGAAAATTTTACCCATCATGCAAACTGACAAAGGCATGCTTTTCAAAAACCCACAGCCAATCTGTTGATCATTACTTATTTACAAAGACCTTGAGGCTCGGAGGCCTCTAAAAACCATACTTGATACAGTATACACAATCTTTTTTCTGCTTGTAGAATAAAGTATCCCTAAGGCTACCTCAAACAATCACTTTCTATCGTGCATAAAATGCACCTTGCAACACTGAAGTATTTAATATATATGGTATAATATATCTACAGGAAATGTATTTGTGTAGAGGTAGGCAGGCCTGTGTTTGGTAATTTGATGTTTTGCTGAGGGCTATGACTCGGGGGAGAAAAAAACCCTGCACCTAGTACAGAGGACCTGTCATCTCAGTACCCAAGAGCTAGCAGAATACAGAAGTGCCCTAAAGCAGCGAAACTTTGACACTGCTTTGAAGCACACCAAAACTGTAAATAACTCCCAAGAATTATTATAACTCAAAGATCAAAGAAAAGATGCATTCATTACATCGCAAACAGGGATGGTCCCCTTTCCACAAAACAGATTTTCTCCTTAAAGTTTAGAGATGACATTTAATATCTTTACGAACATTCAGTTAGCTGAAAAGAAGCCAATATTTACAGTCTCTAATATGTGTGTGTATGTGTGTGTATATATATATATTTATTTTTTGGTCTGAGAAAATGGCAGTTTCCTTTGAGTTTTACCATGGGCATTCTGAACAACACTCTCTTGTGTAATATATTTCAAGAGGCTAGAACCCTTTATGTGGTTAATGGTTTGGAACCTCTGGAGGTTGGCAAAACAATACATCTTATGAAAGGGATTATTTCAAGTCCTTTATCACATCTTCAGAGTCTTAAATAATATATATACATGACTATTCTTGCCACATTGTTACTCCCACAACATACATAAAGCACTGAAAACATAAAACCATGTCTGTTTAAGGAATGGTTTAATAATCCATATACTTTCATGACTCGCAAGAAGACCGTCCTAAAACATCACAGCTGGAGATGGATGTACAGAAGTGGCTATATTATCTACAGGTAACTGTCAAAATAAAGGAAACACCAACATAAAGTGTCTTAACAGGGCGTTGGGCCACCAGAGCCACCAGAACAGCTTCAACGTGCCTTGGCATAGATTCTACGAGTGTCTGAAAATCTATGGACCAACACCATTCTTCCATGAGAAATTCCATGATTTTGTGTTTTGTTGATGGGGATGGAAAATGCTGCTGCTACAGGATCTCCCATAAGTATTCAGGTTGAGATCTGGCGACTGAGATGGACATGGGATACGGTTTACATAGTTTTCATGAACATCAAACCATTCAGTGGCCATTCGTACGGGGGCATTGTCATCCTAGGACAGACCACTTCCATCAGGCTAGAAATGCTTCAGCATAGGATAAAGGTGATCACTCAGAATGGCTTTGTATCTATTGGTGTTTACCTTGCCCTCTAAGGGGTTGAGTGGACTTTAAAGCATGGCAGGAAAATGCACCCCACATTATAACAGAGCTGCCAGTATCCCTCATTAACTCAAGTGTTACTGTATATTAAAAATAATAACTGAAAGATCTCATTCAATTACATTAAAACAAATATTTGTTTTCTGTCCCGATTGTCAACATAATATGCACTTTTGCTTTTCACTTCAGAATGAGAGGTAAAACAATTGCAGTGATCTAAAATACAATTAAAAAGTATATCCATACTGTTTTATATTTAGGGCATTAGGTTATAAAATTGTGCACAGAATCATTAACGGGAACCGCCTATTTTAATATATTTGTGAATCATTTTTACCTAATATATGTACTGTATATGAATGATGAATATGAATATAAGACTACATTTACCACTAGGCCATGCTAAATGAAGCGTTTCCATTCAACTATTGCAAAACACTCAGGCACGTTTCAAGGCAACTTGGCAGTTGATAACCCTCCCAAAGTCCTAGCACAATGCCTGTAACCCTGTATTTTCAAATGCTTAACTTAAATGCATTTTTTATCAATGCTTATTATTCCTCATCCCATGGCCACATGTGCAGAATTTTCATCCTTTTATCAGTCAAAATCAATTAACAGCAGCTTAATTCCTGAGGACAAGATAAAAGGAAGGTAATATTTGAATTCATTTTTGATTGCAACGATACATCTCACACATGGCCTTAAGTACCAAACACAGTACTCAGAGGGACTCCTACAATAGATGAATGACCTGGGGCGATGTAACCACATGAGTCCCTCTGATTGGTTAGCGCTGTCATTAGTGCCACTGCTATTTAAGAAATACATGTGGACGGGACCGGGGTGACAGCTGAGACTTTAAAGCAAGAGTATTTTTCAAACAGCTTTTCATAGTCTTTTTCATGACAGAAATATCTCGGCTCTATCATTAACCGCTGACAAGCTGACAGAATAAATGCTTCAGCCTTAAAGGGTTCTCCTCAGTCTCCTCCTTTTCTCTCTCTCTTCCCATACCCCCTCCCCGCCCCAGACACACACACACACACACACACACACACACACACACACACACACACTCCCATCTCCCATTCTCCTTTTCACATTTTGAAGGCTAGAAGAGTTTTTTAAAGCTGTCGTCTTACCTCATCATTTTGGGCGAGCAGTTGGGTGAATTTCGCATGCCTCCGTTGCGCTGTTTCTTTTTGGGCGAGAGCGTTGATGGATGCTCCTCTTCGACTGCAAACATATGCAAAGGTGTCACATCATGAATGGCCGGGACTGTAATGTGCTATGGAAATGACATATTAAAGAACACAAAAAACCAACACTCAAACAGCCATGGAAAAGCCTGATAAGGAAGCCCCCTCCCCAACCCCCACCCCCCACCCAAAAGCAGAGCAAAAACGTGTTAGTGGGGATATGGGGTAATTTGTGGAGGGCAAGAAGGGTACATGGAATACCAATGCCAATTTCACAAACGATTGTTTATAGACACAAAGTGCTGTTCCATCAGAATGAGAGCATACACATGTGGCTGGTCCTACAGAGGTCTGCATCAGAACCACCATGTTCCCAAATGCCATGTTTCAAATATGGCAGACCACCACTTCGGACGGTCAGAGAGAGATTCTGGTCTGTTTTAGATGTGCAACAATGACTCTACGACCTCTATTCAATTCAACACTTTCTCCAAATAGTTTTGGTTAAAAAAATCGACAAATGTGTTGGCTTTTTCCCCCTCTATTTTTTACACAACACCTTTGGTTACTTGAAGCAAGCGCATTACCAAAAGTGTCGCATAAGAATGAAGGAAAAAGCAACAATCATGCTCAAGTTTGTGACCCAAAGTTGATGGCCAAATGCATTTGGAACGAACAGACTGAATAGAGGCCTTTATCACAAACTCAATCACCATTCAATCGATACCCAGTGTGCTTGTGCTGTATTACAATTCTACATCCATACCACAAGCGCACTCCTGTTTTGCACAGATGTCATAGACTGCCCATTCCATGCTGAAACAGCACTCTGAAAATGCTATATTACACACAAAAAGCATAAATATTAATAGTTAACTCACCAAACATGCTGAAAAGGTCAGTTTTATTATGGCAAATAACACACTCAAAGTAGTGCAATTCGAGACTGAGGGAAAACATGCTCCCCTACACTGATCCAGGCCACTCTAAAATGTCACCTGACTATACAATTAACTTTCACACTTTAAACACAAGACTATGTTAAAAACTGTTATGTTAACCTGAGTTTTTTTATCCATTTCAAAACCAATGTACTACTCACTTGCTTGCAAAGTATTGCACTTTTTCAGCTGACATCATAAACCTTCCTTTTGCATTATTAATTCTTTATATTATTGGGTTTCAAAACTTTTCACAAATTTGCTATCAACAAATATCCACTTTTATGTTAACAGCATAATCGATCGGTCACTGAGTTCACCGCAGAAATTAAACGCGAAACTGCAAAGCCGCTACAAAAATATTAGAATGAACGCAGAACCACAAAGAAAGGCATACACATAAAGAATATTCCCAATATTGTTGCCTTAGTAACAACAACATTTCAAGGAGTCTCATTTGCCAAAATAGTACAATTCTTAAAAACCTACCTGCTGCTGTACTGATTGATATTCCAAACTGACTGTCACTTTTTAAATCACATTAATTCTCAGTTTAAAATTCAATATTGTAAAAATACCTGTGCGCTACAAGCAATTAGTCAGCTCATGCATTTTTTACTTTTATTTTAAGTGCCCGTTTCATAAAGCATTGTATATTCATTCGCATTGAATAAGCATAAACATATTTTAATATTTCAGTACTGCAGAATTCATTCATTCAAACGTAACCGTTTAGGGAAGTTTTTCTCTGAAATGAAACTGCTCACAGCGCAGTAGACGTGGCACTGTGAAGCCGTGTCCTCTGTTCTGCTCCATAAATGTATTCTAACTCGGATTGCTGGGCCTGCTTAATCTCATGACTGGCGCCCTTGGCTCTCTAAATTAGGTTGGTCTGAGTGCCAGCGTGATTTATGGACAGCGCGGTCGCCCTTCAGTCAGTGGCGTTACAGTGAAACAACTTCCACGGCCGCACTAAACTGCGAGCGTTTGAGAGCTGGAAGTGCCATTACAGCACGTTTACATCACCAGCCAGTACAAATGAGCACCCACCTACAACCCAGGATATCAGAACACCATTTTGTACTGAAAGCAAAATTGCGAGTCAAAAAATGGCATCCAGCTGATAGGAATGTACAAATGTAGGAACACAACTGAATAGCTCAAATGTTTAATAAAATAATGTCTGTCATTTGTGAGTGGTCACAGATGGTGACTTGTGAACAGAACTTTAAATAGGCTGTACAGACTATAGCAGTCTTGTAAAGACTTCACCACCACATGCATATAACAAAATTAAAGAGAGTCTCTGCCAGGTATGGAAACAGAAAGTTCACAAGACGATTTGACAGCCTACTAAAAATAACAGTAATAACTTTTAGAGTGAAGACAATCTCTGTCCCCCACCTAACCAATATTAGCGTGGAGACACTGAAACAGTATCTTCAATGAGACGTGTCCCCCTCGGAACTGTATTTAATATATTTACTTTAAAGTTGGTTGGGCAGGAAGGCAGGGGCTCGGCAGTCACACATGCCGGGTCATTAGTAAAGAACTGCGCGCATGCGGCCACTCTAGCTGCAGCACACCACGACCGCATGCACCGTGGCTCACACACCGACCGATGCATCCGGTTGCGGGGGCGACCTACGTGTCCTGGGGCGGCGCCCAGCGCTGGGGTGGTATCTGTATTTCACGGGCAGGCTGCGGGCCCTCTGTAGCTGGCCCGCCCCCCCAGGCTTCATAAAGACGGGGTCAGCGGGCAGGAGCAGGCTTCCTTTACGGTTATTAACGAGAGGGACGGGCCCGGCCGCTTCACCGCAGGGGCTCACTCTGTGAACCGCGCACGGTGCGCCGCTGCTCATTTTAATCGATTGCGTTCGATAAGTCGGCCTAACTTCATCCTTTACTGCCAGACAATGAAGACACACACACACACGCACACAAAAATTATGTTTTTCACAAATAAAGAGTGAGAACATATACACAGCAGTGTTTTTAGCTGACTCTGAATCGCACCGGCGCAAAGCCGCGCCGATTTGACAACGCAGTTAAGCAAGTCCTGCCAATGTAAACATTTTGAGTTTGGTAACGACCGCTAATGCAACATGCCGCTGCCGGGGTAAAATCCTGTGAAATATTGCCAAAATACTGAAGGGATTCAGCTGTAACTTTGATTCCTTCAAACAATGTCCTGTGTGGCAGGTTGACGCACTATGTGATTAAATGTATGAATATTAAATGAATGTCAATTTCACTGTCCTGCCATTTATTGTCCTCCTCAATAATTATTTACGGTTTAAAAGTTAGTTGTGCCATAAAAGATACCGTCACTTTTTAATAATCAAATAAGACATCTCATTTTTATTAAACACCACTTAACCACTTGGTGTACACTTAAAATGAAATGTTGATATGACATATACTTTGCTATTCATAATAACCATGAATTAATTAAAGGCCTGTTCTTGTTCCCTTTCTATTCTTCCCCCACAAAGAGGAGTACATTCATGACAGCAGAGAAGTCACTGTTGTCAGAACAAGAAGACTGGAAGTGTACAGCACTGAGCAAGACCCATTTCTCATTTCACTGCAGGAGCGATGAGAAGGTACAACACCGGACTAGCTGCAATTCAGCTCAAATCCAGTCACATAAAACAATATTTAGGATTGGGAATTTTCAATACAATTACGCAATTTGTGTTAAATAAGGTCTTATGCTGACAGGGCTACACACCTGTGATACAAGTCTGTGAATATGGTTAATTATTCCCTTGAACTGTTTATCTAAGGAAGGCTGCAGATGGCAAGGCTGTAGAATCTACCCTGGAGGACCCCTTTGTTAAACCACCGGCGACAAGCACAAAAAAAACGCCTGTGTTGTGTGGGTACACAGCGATACGGCTCCTTAGTGCGCTACCAGGTACAGTGCAGAGGTGGCTCCTGGTAATTTGATTCGATTCGATTCCCGCTGATTTGATTCAAAGGGACACCTGGCCAACTCCACACCTCTTAGAAATTGTATAGGTTGACTACCTCTGTAATTCAAGCCTGATGCCAGCATGAAAGGTTAACCAATGCATAGCGCGGGCAGGGGGTGGGTGGGGGTGGATGGGAATCTGCTTCCACCCTTCCAAAAACTAGCTCTGAGCAATATAAAGATGATTATCCCTACCGTCATCTGCCGCAAAGATTTAAACCCCTGTACCGATAACTCCTGGATTCATCTGGCCCTTGTCAAACATGTACAGTATTACTTTAGAAACACGCAGTGTGGCAGTTCCCCTGTGGATCTAGAATAATCCAGACGGCAACTGTCTCTTTCTACATTGCAAATCTAATGACACATTTGTAATGCGATTCTTATCAAGCGGTGCTGTAAAGGGGGTAGTTTTTAAATATAAAGAGAGAGAAAGCAAGTAGGGTGTTTCTTATGATTCCCTTTTTTCTAAAGAACAACAATATTTACTTTTAAGCACAATTACTAAAACGATTTCTGATTAAAGCTCAGCTGCAGTGAGAGACAAGTATATTTCACTTAAGCATACAGAAATGTATAAGTACGGTACAAAATGACCACTTAAAGAATATCTCAAGGATTATGGTATGGTGAAATCTTATAATCTAATATAATCTTCTTCCAATATATATATTATTGTATATTATGTGACATTATTGTACAGGAATTCAGGAACATTGAAGAATCTACCTGAATTGAAATCTTCATTACATGTCCTGTATCTAGACCTCAATGTAACCACATACATTTTCCCCTGGAGTTGTAGCACCATCTACTGCTTGAAACACTGCCACACAATATACACCTTTAAAAAAATTAAAAAAATACTACATACTGTACTGTTATATTTTATACTTCTATATTAAAACCAATGCTAAGAAACATTTGCACCAAGGGACCCATGATTAATAAAGTCAGTATTAGAGGATTTGGGGAAAAAAGAAAGAAGGGAAGGGATAATGAGACTAAGAGCACAGCACACAAAAGGGAGCAATACGAAACAAATGAAAAACTTACTTGATCTGATATATCCGTTATAATTATTTTTATCTGAGAAAAATGCAAAGAATATGACTGGTTACAAGGAGGAAAGTGTTGCACATGAATAGCAAGGCCATTGTAACTTAATGTTGATAATGTGGGGGGGGGACCTGTTAGTTTAAGAGAAACAACTTTTAAGTCTTTAAGGCACTTCTGCAAAGGGAGTGCCCAAATGATGAAGGAAGTTATGGAGAAAAAAAACGAGTTAATAAAATAATGCCTGAACACACAGAGAAGGGGGGCTGAATCACAGATGGTAAACCCAAGCCACACCGTAATATAAAACAGCCTGTTTTTCACAACAACAAAAAATTGATATCCAAAATACATGACAGAATAGTTCTCTATCTAGAATGCATTGTCGAACAAAGGTATTTACTTGTTTATGTAATTATGTTTGGGGTTTGTATATATATATACACACACTCACATACAGTATAGTACTTTATACTGTACAGCACATATTACTGGACATGCATGACCCAAAATATTGATACACCAGAATTTGTATTGCTTTTACATTCGCACCCTTAAATCTATTATTAAGGGCCTAACGGTTCCCCGGCTCTGCACACGAAAACGGAAAAGGGGAGCGTCCCCGATGCGCGTGGGTCCGGCGAGAGTGGGTGCCACGCAATTCGCTCCGAGCCTCTTTAGGATGGAGAGCCCCCTTGTTCATTAGTACTCCATCTCATACCAATTCATACAATAAAGGTCACAGCTGGAGCTCGGGGCGGGACGGTGACAGGAATGTTCGACGAGGAGCCACGCTGGCCCTGGCATCTGTCGCTTGCGATCGGTCGGCGAGGGAGAGTCGGGAGGACTAACTGGCTAGCATCTGTCCCACGCCGCGGAGGGGAGAGGGGGGAACGAGGCTGCCTGGTGGTAAGGAACTGTCAGGCTGAGTTTCGTGACAACCGGTAGCACTCAAGGAATGAAAACGCAAACATAATTTCCATGTCACCCTGCATAAAGCACTCTGTTCGGGCTCCCTCCGCTCGCACCAGGCAAAGGGAATCTTCTGGAGCTTGTTCCCATCGTAGCCGGCGTGAGGCACTTCCGCCTGACCCTGGCAGAAAATGCTTCGAGGGAAAATGATGCCCATGGAGATAATATATATATGTGTGCTCTAGCCTGTTTTACTCCGGAAAACGTCTACCGTTCAATCTCTGTGACTCAACATTTTGAGGCAGAAACAAAAATGACATATGCTAGATTGTCAAACGGGCCTGAGATGCCAAACACAAGAACACAGCACCTGTGATCTCGCTCTGTGACAACTCAAAGGGAAAGACAATGGCCCTAATTTTATTTTTTTATCCACGTACCTGCAGTTAAACCATTGCAGGTAATACTATTACCTTAATATTATGCTTGGGTGAATAAGCTTCCCGATAAAAACGGAAAACAAATCTATTCAAACGTAATTGTTCAAGTAACGTAGCATTACCTATTTATTATGTCCTAGATAGCTGGACAGTATCTGTGATCATAAAATGTATTCCTGGACAGTATTGCTGGACAGAATTCCTTGGGGACATTAAACTTGTTTAGTTATAAACCCATTTTTCCTATAGACCAATAGCATATAGTATTGTTATGCTAGTTAATTATCTTTATTTAATTGTGTTTATATACAAAGCCATTTAATGCTGACGTAATAGAATTGAAATGGCTAAATGACAGAATGATGTAATTGACTGCACAATTACAGTATCAGTGCAGTAATTTGTCATTTCAAGCTTGGTAATACAAAGAGTACTTATTTTTTACCAAGCTTGGAATAATTATGTTTGCCTATTGAGTTGAATCTGGTCTGTGATTGTAGCTAGGAAATATGTTCCCCCAAAGTACTTAGCTTGTCTCGTAAGCATTGTTGCCTTTGATACAATGTAGACAGCAGGTAGCAAGCTAGCTAAGGGTTGAAATACAACGTCAGTTCAATATATTCATTTTTATTACCAAGGCATACTGCTCTCTATGAAAGGAAAGCCAGCCAGCAGGTGGCACCCCGATCTGGTGATAGGGACACTGTGCAGTGGGAAGTACTCTCTTTGGGGAGGACATTTCAAACCAGCTGTGAGGCTGACCAACCAATCCTGACTCACTTTGGTTCTGACATCCCATGGGACTTATCTAAAGAGTGAGGATTTCAGTTCTGGTGTCCTGATCAAATTCACAATCTGGCCTTCTGAATCTGATGAGCCAACAGTTTTGTCCTATATTTATCCATCTAAATCAGGGTGAACCAGTGCACAACACCAGGTGATTTCAATTAGGTCCCTCCCTTGGTTGAAGAAGGAAGCATTAGTGAAATCACCTGGTGTAGTGCACTGGTTGCAACAAAAACCTGCATACACTCAGCCCACGATGGAATGAGTTTGACACCCCTGATCTAAATCTTTGAATTCCCTTCTCTGCACAAGCCCACAATGAGCAACAGGCCAGCAGACCTCTCGCCACACCACTACACAGAAAACAAATCAATAGTGACTTCAAAATAAACCAAAATATGCTGGATCAATATTATTAAAAGTAGAAAAAGGCTGCTGGTTATCATTGCATTGTGAACATACAATATGTTCACAATGCAACTATATAATTATCCAATAATAAATGAAAGAAATAATCACTGCTGTTTCAGCTTGGGATGTAAGCACTCATCAATAGCTTACTGTTTGACTGGACCTCCTAAAATCTTAATTAAATTAACATTAAAAACTCCTTAAACAACATTGAAAGCGCACTTAGATGGGAATCCATCGACACAGAGTTGATTCGCATGTAAAAAACCTGCTATCAAATCAAATAAATAATCATACATTTACCAAAAGCAGAACCAGAAAGGCATGTTACAATGCTCAAACCAAAAAAAAAAAAAAAAAAAAAAAAAAAAAAATAGAATAGAACAGAACGGAAACCCCTTAAAAACAGCAGATATGCATTTTCATCAAGACAAAACATTTATCATCAAACGATATACGATACGCTGTACACACCAACAAAACACCAGCACAACACACGATGCTGTACACTGGCAGAGCATGCTTCAGCCCAGTTCTAAAACCTACAGAAGCTGGACAAAGCCACACCACTGGCACCAAAAAATAAAAACAGCCCACACAATTGCACCGATGACAACGACGACAACACACAAACCGTTTCCAATTGCCAAATTAATATGAACCATGGAATTGCAGCCCACGACACACACATCACATGGAGGACGGCACACGCGCACGCACGTCACAGACAACGAAACAGCATGTGCTGGGTCATCTGAACTTACAGGCACGTAAACTGGTAGAGCAATCATTAACAGAAACAGAGGAGAGTGGGTAGGCTCTGTGCAGGGTGTCCACGTTACTATGTACACTGCCTGACATGCACGAGCAGTCTCGATCAGAGCGTCCGCAATCAAAACAACATGCCAGTTTCATTCTTTTGTAGATGGACATCTTGGCTATAATTGGGATTCGGGATGAGAGGAGAGGAAAAGCAGCAGGTTAATGGCAGAAGGTAAAAAGTGAAACCAGGGAGGTCGGAAGGTTTCTTCATTGGGGGGAAAAAGCACAGGCCTTAGAATGAGCTGTTTGCAGGCTTGACCCTTATTGGGAGAATCGCTTTTCAAACCTCCTAGAGAATCTCATTTCTGGGAGAACCCTGTAACCTGTAACCACCAAGGGAATTATTTCTATTAAAAGACCTTGGGATATTTTTGGAATAATGTAAAAAAAAACAACAATGATACTTTCTAAGGAGACAGGAGATAGAACAAATTATTGATAACAATTATCCACATTAGTGCTATCAGAAGTTCAGGATATTCCTGGAGGATAATAATACTGGCTAATGTTGTTACATTTGCACACTGGCCTTTAAAGCTTCATCTCGAGTGCGCCTCGTGGCTTGGGAATAAATAGGGTCTCCAAGGGTCAAGCTCTGTTCTAAGGCCGTTCGTGTTAATACCAAGAGGTACAAGAGGTCAAAACATGACGGTGGGAGGGAGCATTCAAGGGAATGGATGGTTGATGTCTTCAGCAGCAAACCCCATTGTCAGGATCTCTCCTTTGACTCTTCCCCCGAGCATCGCTTCTGGGTCGCGCACCTGTGTCCATCATGCATCAGCAGCCCAGTCCGTGGCACGGCACTATAACATTCCATTCTACACTCAGGCCCTTCAATTCGGCCGCAACGGGCTTTGTCCTTTTCTTTGAGTGATCGATTTGAACATGCGCTCACTTCTCACGCCTTATTTTAATTTTTTTCGATAATTTCAACAACTGCCCACATAGTATACTGTTAGAAACATAATGAGGTAACACTTAGTTTCTCACTCAAAATGAAGGACAAAACTGCACCGCGGCTAGATTGACGAGACCTACATCTCCGTTGTTTCACAACAGCCCCCTTGAATTACTTCAATGCTTACACAAAAAAAGTGTTGTTGACATGGGGTTTAGTATTTGGACCACCTGATGGTCCGCTATGTGTAAGACTCCATTTTGGATGTGCTGCAACATGTCGCACGTTTAAGCAAGTCCTATTAAAATGGACTGAATGAGTGCCAAATTTAGCGATCGCATTTACATATTAAATGTAAATTAATTATAGTAATTAAATGCAAGCGTTTCTTTCTTCACGGATAAAGTTTGGAGATTTCTGCGTCTGGCTAAAATGAACAAATAACTTGCATTCATTTCCTTAGTCAAAGTCCGTAAGTCAAAGTTAAGGACAAACGTTGATTGAATCCAGGGGTTAATGAACAAATAAAATTGAATAATTTGTGTGTAAAGCAGTTCCCCTTGTTTATCTCTGAGATCTACTTGTTTTCAGCTCAGCAGAGAGGAAACTAAAGAGAATAGTTCTGGCTCCAAATACAGGGCCACTGTTGTGAAACAGCATAGAGGCTGGGGAGGAACAGTCTCTGGTATTCACTAACATGGTGCCGGCTCGCAAACCAACCGTAATCGAGTCTGGCACTTTATAAAGAAATACAATCTTTGGGGGAAAGGGAGCTTTTTGAATTTCATTTGTGGAAATGAACTCAAATTAAGTGGCCAATTTAAGCTCCCTTCTCAGGAGTTAAAAGGGGCACAAGACATGACTTTAAAACAAAGACCTCAGGGACTGTTGTTCGTACAGGACCATGCATAATTTCTTTTTTTCTTTTTCGGAATTAGCGATCATTAGCATGCAGCAAAGTGGTTTGACCCTTAATAAGGAACCATTTCAGCTGTTGTCAGGGGTGAAACAGTATAAGCAATCACGCACAAGAGCAGTGAGACTGTGATATATATTCAAGATCATGCTGGAATCCATTACTGAATAGTTTTTCATTTGACATTCTTAAACAGCACAGGATGTTGTAATGCCGGTCGGAGATAACACGTAGGGAAATGAGACACGAGACTGGGCGATGTCACATGACTGAAATGATTTCACACGCAAACCGACCCTGAATCCTCAAAGATAAATTGTAACCTCATTTATCAAGAATGCTACCAGCAGAAGCATTTTCCCTTTGCTATACACTTACAAATGCAATATATAAATATTCACCACATTATACAACATACTCCTTGATAAAGGTGAAATGCATTTGGAAAACGCCCTAATTATCAGAATTATATAAAACATAATTCTACTAAGTATCTGTATGGATGTACAATTTATTAAAATAATCCACTACATACCTAAATGTAACAGTTTGGAGCAATATTATAATAAATGGCTTGGCAAGTGCTCCACTTCCAGGTGTATGACTTTTTATCCAGTATTTTTCAGTATTTTACATTTTATCCATTCATACAGTTGGATATTTACAGAAGAAATTCAGTTTAAGTACATTACCCTATTCAATGGTACAACAGCAATGTTCTACCCAAGATTCTGGCAAACTTATGACATGTCAACACATTGCGTAAAATCTTAAAATGTATCAAATAAATTACATACGATTTATTAAATCCATTTTACTCTATAATGTCCACATATAACATATATTTTCGAATACTTTTATGGAATAGAGAAAAATAAATGACCCTGAAAAAGTAACATACAAGGAAAATGTAGCATCAGTCTTTGCAATTAATATATAGATTAGGTTAAATTGTTGTCTCATTCAATGAACTAAAAATGTCTGCTGATAGCATTCCCACAAATAGGATTTTTGAAGCCCAGTGTTTATGCTTTCAGAATTCACCCAAGTCAACAACAGAACTATGAGGACATCTAGTGGCAAGTTACTGTACAGCAGCTAGTTCAACAGTATGAGATAATCTGAGGAGTAAAAAAAGGGCCCAGCTACTGTCGAGAATTGAAATGGGGACAATGTCATTTCAATTCGCCAAGTTCTGATGATCCCTATATACAAGGAAGAAGGCTATGCAAAATACCAGGGCGGGGAGAGACTAGCAGCAGAATTGGGGACCAGATTGTTTTGATTGTGTTTAGGCGACGCTGTTCGTTAAGCCTAAGAATTTGAAGAACTTCCCACAGAACACTTTCCGCTTTCTGAGAATACAGCGGCGTGCGAAATTGGTTCTGACAGCAGGCAGATGAATTGAAACGGCCCAAGTCCCTTTTCTCTTCCCCTCTCCTGGCTCCCTTAAACCCATGACTAATGTTACCAATATCAATCTGTGTGTTTGACATTTTAGATTGTCACCAGTCTCGTTTATTCTCGTTTTTTTTCTTCTCCCACTGCATTTAGGGGGTTAGGACATATGAGGGAGCCCCCAGTAACATGATTTTAAGCTTGTGGTTTAAAGGGAAAATTAACTTCCACGGGTATATAAGTTTCATGGGTAATTTTACATACAATCCCCTTATGCTAGGAGTGAAGTGCGCCCATGGTTTGAAATCTGGCACAGATCGGGTTTATTAATATCCACGGTCTGAGCTAATGGAATGCTGGCGTCTGCCTGTTCTTCTGCTGTATTCTTTCTGATCTGAGGACGGCGTAGAGATGAGAGGCGTGGGAAGGATGCAGTAGCTACACTGGTCATGCAACATAGATAAAGAAAACTATCTGCTGGAGAAAGACAGTTGGACTGTACTCTGGGCAAAAGGGAACCCGTTTTTACTCACAAGTTATCACTATCAGTGAGAAGTTAAATACATAGATTTGTATTCCAAGGCAGCAAGGAAAAAAAATACATCATATAACAGTCAATGGTCATACAGCATCAATTTTAACAACAGTGATGGGCTTGACACTTCTTCCCATTTTTGCCAAGCTGTTGAAACTTCGGTGAAAAACTAAAACAAAATCAACATCAGTGAAACGAACCAACTTGGAAAAACAGCATCACATCACAAGCAACGTGTGGCCTCAAAATAAATACACAAAACAGGCTGCATTACGATCAGTCAATTCCTTCTTTTTTCATGCGTACTGTAAGACTGAAACTTTGTATTTAGCATACAGATCATTTAAAATGGCAATGCCCTTTATAAATAATTGAAAGTGAGTTGGAAAAAAAGAAAAAAAAGATGGAGATGTTTTTTGGGTTGTCTGGAACTGTTTGTTTATGCGTAGGCTGCTTAAAGTAATTATGTGACCTTTACAGACGCGCTGAGTTTCATAAGCTGAATTATTAATACTGGGCTTAACTGGTCTGGACAACTGCCTATGTAGGTCAGGTAATAACAATGTGATATTCTTTATGTTATAGTTCAGGTGAGCTCTGCTGGAATGCATATAGAAATGATCTGACCTTTTTTTCATCTAAAATAAAAAAGTATTTTTTAATCAACCATTGCCTCGGCATGACTACAAGGTAAGATATAGTGTCTTTTGAGTATTTTATTATTAAATGTAACTTCACTATGTTCCTCGTTTAAATTGAACCCAATTACTGCTGCCGAAGGACCCACTGACACCTGATTTGTCATTAAATACACTGAGATCCTATAAACAGATTTTGTATTTGTGCTAAAAGTTGCCTAAAGTGCTGTGCTACAGGAAATGGGGCCATTGGCACTGCCTGGTATATTTCTGTCCAACCGGCTTGCAGAGTCTCCGGCGTTTGATCAGAGCGGCGGCAAATCTGCACTACAGAAGCGCTCAGAGTTTGCGCTCGCGCGGCTGATACCGTCGGCACAACGACAGGGCCAATGGCGCGTTTGCCCCCGCGATTTGGCGGCTGCGGGAGGCGGTGGAGCCGAGCGGAGAGGCGCCTTTGTTTTTCCACCCAACCGGGAGCATTACCTCCGCCTCCTTCAAAGAGAAGCCGTCGGGTTCTGACAGACTCCTTCTTCAGCCTCGCTAATCACGTCGTTTCGCTTTGCGTCCGCCCGACGCGGCGGCGTTAACATGCTCACGCGCGGCTGCTTTGTCTTAGGCCCTCTCCTCCCTCGCGCCCGTTACCGCGCGTTCCTTTCGCTCTCGCTCAGGGGGGAATATCCCCTGTCTTATTCCTCTCCGTTCACATGATGTCTTTAAGGACCTGAGCAATATATTTTTTAAGGCACATTCAAATTTGTTTGTTTAAAGTGTGGATTTTTTTTTGTTGTTGCTATAAAATAGCCAGAACATGAAATCATAAGGGGAATGTAAATATGACATTGAACACAAATAATTATACTTATGATACAGTATAATCATACTTTACTGTATTTACTGTAGCTACTATACCTGGGAAAAATAATGCACTTTTTAAAAATAAATGTATTTCACACATAAATTGAACAGGATGTGTTTGTAACTCTATGTTATGTTAAGAACTTTTAACTGTGACACAGAAAATGCACAATATCCATTATAAATCTAGCACATGATGGTAATGTTGGAGACAGGAGGGGGAATGTGTACTTACGCCGTTTGCAGCCACATTTTTTAATCCTTTTGGGGTCTGTGATGTCATCATGACAAGCTTTGCAGTAAAAAAACGCCCTAAAGAAACAGTGCAAAAAAATTGACAATTTTCTTAATTCACACAAATTGAGTTACCCCACGATATCAGTGCCCAAAGATCCGATCCTAACGAAATCTGCCAAAATGAATTATTCATATTTGTGTGTATGGATTTTCTGCATGGAAAAACTAGTCCACAGATGAGCAAATCTTTCCATTTTGACCGCAACCATGCAACTGCCCTGTGTAGCAATCTATGAAAATACCAGTCACTTCTGAGCGTTCATCTGCTGTAAAATCAGACTCTACACTAATGTGTTGGCTGGCATACACCGCACTGCACTTTCCAGCCTTGTGTTTATATTTATTCAGTCTTAGAGATATAGAGTACACACAGCCATTTGAATGTAGAGAGGGCAACAGAGCAACCCCCCTCTGAATTCATTCTGCCAAGTACTTATTTTGTGCACTTTTGTTTTCGGTGAATGAGGGAAAATTACCTCTTCACTTCTTTGGCATCACTGGCAATGAAGAATCCTAGAGTTCCTTCTTGCATCTTGACATGGTTACCAGGGTTGATAAGGGTGCTGCTCGATTGAAAAGAAAACAGCTGCTGTGAACTTCATTTGGTCCTTTTTTTAATCATCCACAGTCATAGTCTCTAATCAAGAGGAATGGTACACACAGATATATGGAAGGTTTATTTGGGGATAGCTGTGCGAGGGTGGTTTGACGCGTTGGTTTGCTATAATTATGCGCGAGCGCTAATACACATGGCGCTACCGGTTCGAAAACTAGTCGATGTTTACAGGTTTTCAGCCTCAAAAACGTACAAACAGAATGCACAATGGCAGGATCGGTCATTTTAATTATCTCGGACAGGGGTAATTAAAATTGCTATTATGGAGTGGTTTAGGTCGAAGCATTCAAACACACAATTGAATCAAACGAATGAGTTGAAATTCATTGTTTAGTGAGAGATCCAGATCGTTACAGTGTGTTAGTATTTGATGAAATGCAAGGGAATGAACAGTTCCTTCTAATTCTGAAAAATCCCTGTTTCAAACATCCTGCATCCAGGAGTAACTTGCTTACATTACTTTCCTCTGTAGTTACAGCTTCAATTTATAGTTTAGATATGATTGAAGTCTGACTTATTGTGTGTTTTGGTAAAGAAAAACGTTTTACTCTTACAAAGATACAAAAATTGTAAATACTTTCACACGTACTGTATATTAACATCTACACCAGAAAAGTATGTATTATTCTTTTTAATAACCATCCATCAATAGAATATATCAATCTGCATATTAAACCAACACAAATGTTTTGGGAGAGATGGTGATTTTGAACACTACGTTTTATAGCTATCAGAAGGAATTTGTAAGCCAATCGGTTAGCAGATACAAAAACCCAATGCAGAAAGGCCCTAGTGAAACACTGTATCATTCCCCATTAATTATACTGAGACAGGACAACAAGACAGTACTCATTAATGGTTGCCTATGAGAAGGAATCATCAATGATTGTATCCATGGAGACTGTGACACAAACAAAAGAGCTGGCCATTTCGGTAACTGTAACTGTCAAAGAGCCCAGATGAAAGTCGCACATCATTTACAGCTTCACAGATTGGTCAATGTGTGGATCATGCAGGGATCGACATGTCTACACCATGATCTACAGTCATATTATAGAAAACAGGGGGAAACTAAAAGATGCACATACACATACAGATGACTAAAATAGAGAATGCTCCCATGCAGATTAATGATAGTTCTACACTTTCCTCTGGGCTCAGCAAGGGCACTTTTACAAAAAGAATGTATACACCCTTGACAAATTATGATTAAAACAGAAGAAAACCAGTCATGTATTCTGCATGCTTTAGAAACAGAACTGCACTACAAAACAACACATGCTGGTCCCCAAAACTGAGATTCAGATAGCCTCCCAAAACCCCAATGAACAGTGGGCTCCAATCAAGGGAGGGATTTCAATTTGAACTGAATATTAAACCATATTTAGGATCCGCAACTGTCACTTTGAAACCTCACATTGTGGGGAACACGACACCGCACGCCATTCTCACATGACTGTATATTCGAGCATGCTGTCACCAAGTGTGTTAAAATAATATGCTTAAAAGAAGAGGTGCAAAGACCACAGACTAAATACTGTAGATGCTAACATTTGCAGTAACTTCTCTGCAGTTGGATCATGAAACACCAAACTGACAGGAAGTGATCTTGCTTTAGGAACATCTACTCAGCCATTTAGATACAGAATGAGAAGGAGCGACACACTCAAACACTCACACACATAGAATAAGGATATAACGAACAGCAGGACAGAAACCGATGTACAGCAAACTCTGTCATGTGAAACATAACCGAGACATCTGACATATTTGGAGAAGAATATAGGTTTATCCAAAATCTCATTGCTTCCTTGATGTTGTAATATCATCAAATTCACAACAGTAGCATAGTGTGAAAAAATTGGCTGGAACGTGCATAAATGCACAAGGAGTAATGTGATATTAAACTAAATTTAGGTGAAATCACGTTTTAATGCGGAAAAAAAGAAGCCAGAATTTAGTCTATTTTACAATTACTTGATTTCATTAAAACCAATGAAGGCGTTTCTCGAACAAGTTATTATTACACTTAAGCCTAGCGGATCTGGTACTGTAAGACAACAACATTTTAGTATCTCGACGGAGATATGTGAAATGAAACTGAGACAACGAGGTGATGTTTTGTTTAGAAAAAGAAGAAAGACAAAACAATTTGTACAAATATATAAATGCACACATTAACAGCTGACGAACGCTAAAATAAATAATGGACTGACATGATACGTTTTGGGGGGAAAAGTAGAGTAAAATGGAAAAGGAGCAGAAGCTTGGTTACGCCAACATCACCAAAGACAAGAAACTACTATCTCCATTTGCCTGCAAAGAAGTTAGTGCATTAGGCACAATGATCACAATAGAAAAGTACAGGGAAAAAAAATAGACAGTTCTGAGAGGGGTGAAGGGGAAATATCCTTAATTTTGGGCAGAGATTGGAGTGTCTAAAGAAGTGAAGGTGTGGTTGAGCTTTGTAGGAAAGATAAAGTTGAGGGCATACCACTTTCGGCTTCTGCAAACAACAAGAAAAATATTTCGAATCAAACACTTATACGAATATCTGAACGTGAATTAAGTGGTGACATTTCGCAATAAGTGTCAACAAATGAAGTAAAGATCCCTTTCCTCACTTAATTGGCATTTGATTTATAACAAGCATTCAGTGATGGCTTTCTTTTGCAATATTACGTTATTTGAGGTCTCCAAATGAACATATGAATTCATATTGCAATAGGTTCAACAGGAACTATGGTAAGCAAGGTTACCCTCAAATAAGTGACACTAGTTACGAGATGCTTTAATAACTGAAAACACGTTTCAGGCATAACATTGACACAAGAAAACAATTATTGCAAAAGACGTAAAAAGCAGAAAAAAGGCTAAATAATGAATTTTTAGTAAATGCAAAAAAAAGGCAGTTTGGATATAGATATAAAGATGTCAGCCCACCCATATGTGTATATAAAATCACCTGTACTTAAGAGTTCCATGGCACCTGTACTTAAGGGTTCCATGGCAACAGAAATCTTAAGTATACATGCATTCATGTATCTATATATTTATTATAAATATCACAATCTCCTTGTATTTTATCCAACTGCAAGGTGGCAAAACCTTAAATAATGAATAATGAATTCAAGCAAGCATTAGCTTTTAAGATTTTATACACACATTTTTGACTTATTTCAGCCACTGCGAAACTCGAAAGGTCTACGCTATGAAGAATGGTTCATTTGGTTTGATTTTTCAAACAATGCGTACAGTCAGTGAAGAATTGCAGAAAATAAATGAATGAATTAATAAATGAATGGATAAATCATGTAAATAAAGTCAAATGAAACATATTACATAATTATAACAATAGGTGGTGGGGAACAGAGGTGGGAAACCTTGGTCCCGATGTGTGCAGACAAAACCGTCTCTGGCTGCCCACTTGGGAACCACTTGTAAACGTCAGCAACACTAATCAACAGCTCTTTAACAAATTCAGATGTTCATCAGGCCTTATTAAGTGGTACATTACGCTGCACAACCAATCGACACTCATAAACATCCATTTACATTCACAAGACTGCTTAAACAGCATACATAATGCTTAATAGAAATTAATTCAACTTACATAAAGGTATTCAAATAATTCATCCACATTCACGGACACTGATTAAAATGAAAACCTGA
This sequence comes from Aldrovandia affinis, assembly GCA_029706075.1. Lineage (NCBI taxonomy): Eukaryota > Metazoa > Chordata > Actinopteri > Notacanthiformes > Halosauridae > Aldrovandia > Aldrovandia affinis. The sequence goes on from JAINUG010000042.1 coordinate 3,256,245, forward strand.
ATGACTATGAATGCTGTTCTTATGAACTATTATGAATGTTAATAAATAGCAACACGTGAAGTTAGTCATCTGTAGAGCATGAAATATGTACGTGTATATAAACAGTCAATGTTAAAGTGAAAGGCAAATCCATAAAGATCACTCTTGTATACAGCAGTTACATGTAATGGGAGTAGGCAGGAGGGATACATATATGTGTATTTTCATTTCATATCTACATTCCTGCCACCCTATTGTTTTTTAAGTTGTCATTTTTGTTTTAAAGGCTTAAAAAAGTAATACTTAAAAAAAAAAGGAGATCGAATTATGGATTTGGTACATGCAGAGCTATTGTTTTTAATCCACAGGAAATTATGTTATGAAACCAACAACAGTGAGGCAAGCTTCACAAAATAAAAAGATGGTTTGAACAGTTTGAAAGAAGCTGCATTGTGACACAATGGTGCTAATGAGAGATAATGCTTGAGAACCCTGTAAAATAAATAAGTATTACTTTTAAATGTCAACATTAAAGTGACCGTGGAAATGATCGCTTTTTCATTTCACCACTCACAGGGGACTGAATAAAAACCCTCACCTGCTTTCCCTTTGCTCCGACTTGTACTCAATGGCAATCAGCAGCAGCTTCAACTTCACATAGCACAGTCTAGAGAAGCGAAAACAAAAAACACTGAACTGTGTAACCATGCATGTACAGTATGTAACCATGGTAATGTCCTGTAACCGCAGGCCCGGCTCTACGAGGGTGCAAAAGGGTGCATTGCACCCTCAGATTAATATTTTGCACCTTCAGTTGAATATTGTAATAAAACTTTTGAAAAGCACTACAAATTTTCTGTGCATTAGTCGTATGCATGCACGTCCTTGCAAGCTCATAACAAATGCAACAGGCGGCATTCTTTGATCTTGCCTCACATATTGTCACGTGGCATTTGTTTGGTGTTACAGATCATTTTGAAGCTACCGGCCTATCGTAGTCAACTTTTTAGTGTGCGAGGCCAATTTTCTCATTGTTAGCTAGGCATAGCTAACGTAGCTAGCTACAACATCATAAAGGATATTCTCAAATGGTTGCAGCAGAAGCCGAGCACCAGCAACACCACCACAGCCAAAAACATAGAGGCAGACTGTGCCAGCCAGCACAGTGTGCGCTGCAGCTAGCTACTAGTGCACCCCCACTCATTTCATTTGGTTCTGGAACCAGGCCTGTGTAACCGATGACACGTCCAAGGCTCTTCACACTTTATACTGAAAATTGTGTCCTTGCGTTGTTGAACTCAATGTCCCATCACCCCTTTGTGACCACGAGACAGAGCACAGAGCGCTAATGATAGATGGCGCCTATCTGTTCTCAAGAAAAGGATAAAACAATACCCCAGGATTCGAATAACATTTGTCCTTAACTTGAACTCACAATGAAAATAAAGTGTTAATTATCTTCTTCGCAATGTTTGTGAAGAAAAACACTTGCATTTATTTGTAAGTGAAAGTTAAGAAGAAATGTTAATTGTGATGAATCTTCCATAAAGATTTTTAAAAATCCCAAGCTCCCCACTACAGTACATCTCTCCTTTGAGCCATGTATGTGTTTGTGTGTGTGTGCCAAGTGTGTGCATGTGTACACCTATGAGCTCAGTATATATGTCTGTGTGTGAGTGTATGTGTATGTATGTATAGTCCGTAGCACTTAAGTGAAGGAATCGACGTAAGACGTAAGACGTAATGTGTACTCACTCACAAACCATTGGAAACGAAAGGCCGACGAAGGCATTGGACAGATATTCTGTGTACATTTCATTGGCTACTCCTTCCAGATAGTACTTCTGCCAAGTGTCCTCTTCAATCTGGTAATGAGAATGTTTTTCAATTTAAAAACAGAGAAATGAACATTGCCCCCAACCACTTAAAAATATACATATACAAAGTACACATGCTGTGACTTCACGAATTTGATCTCAGTAGTCAAAGTGCTGATGACCATACGTACAGATTCAAGGCAAAACACTGATAATCAAAGTAATGAAATATCACTCCGTGTGGCGCTGGTAGACATGCAAAAGGTCAACGCTCTCTTACATTTTGTAAATTTATGTAGTATGTCAGGATGCCATTACAATATTTATGGAAGTGTCAATGCCTCTCTACAGGTTTTGCCACAAGCCTTACCTATGTGAGGGCAAGTAGGCTAATTGCTCAATTTCACATGACACTGTCAAATGTGATCATGTTATCTCCGTACACTTCAACTCACGTGGAAAAAAATCGGGACTGCTAAAATATCCAAAGCACTGTGAATTGCCAGGCAACGAGATTGCCAGTTCCGCGCAAAACGTACAAATGCATTACGAGGCGGGAGATACAGACTGCTTTTTACTGGAGTGTTTGGAGAATGCAGGTAGTTTGGATATGGCATGTCTGTGGCATGTTTAATTGCACGCGGGGTGACGGCAGTCCGCATTGCCTGCATTTGGATCCTTAGCGTGGGGGAATGAAATGCCTTGAGAAACCTCATTAAATTCCACAGCACTGCCAGTGCCGATCCTCATATTGACAGCTCTGCTTTAACACGCGTTTCAAAAACACCCTATTACAGGGATACTTGAACTCTTCAAAAGGCTGCTGTTTCGTCTTGAAATAAAGCAATTGCACACGAGCAAGCAGTTTTTTTCTTCTTCTGTGAAGCATCTTGAGAGTGCTCTAATAGATGGAAGAGCCTTGTCATTTACGGCTAAGGAAATGGCATTTATTTGTTTCGGGTCTACGCAAATTATGCCATACAAATGTGTACTTCCTGTCAGCGCGGATCCCCCTTTGAGTCACATTCTCCTCAGAACGTCTTTCTAAACAATTATTTCCTCCAGTTCCTCTGGACTGATGACTCCACAGCACACACTTTCAGCTAATCTTGTTAGCCTTTATTGTGCTCGTTTATTTTTGCACTTCAGACAACCCAAAAGGCAACTCACTCTGATTCACTTATTGAAAAATGAAACCAGGGAATAGTGGCTTTTATTGCTCTGTAATATCTTTCTTGCGGTTTTATTTGCACAGCGCCACCCGACATATTTATTCATGGCACATCCAGATTTATGTATGCACTCAATAAATGTACTATTAGGATTGCGGCCGAAGAAATGACTATTTTATGCTGCGTAGGAAATTTTGAGTAAAAGTGCAGCGGAAAGGGCAATACGAATTTGAAGCAATTATCGCATGGTGCATGACACCGCTAGCTCCATTGACACACATTTCCTTATCTTGTCATCTACTGTCTACAAGGCCAGTTCGTGGGGGGAACGTTTTAACAACCCTTTTCCCACTTCCCGATCGTCTCATTAGCACCTCTGAGTGGTCTTCTGGTCTACTTCCTGTGAGGCCCTTCAAATCACCCATGAAAGGCTGTCAGATAGCCTCTGTCCGCCGGGATTCAAGATCACACATAGGCTACCGCATTTTACGTAAAGTTACGCTAGGCCTATACAACAACGTGTTAAAACTGACCCAATTTTCAATGATTTCCCCAACCCTGTGTTCCAGTTCGATCTCTAGCCGAATCTAGTCTAAATAATCCATCATGTCCGAGACCCAGTGTATGACAGAGCCTTAAATGTCAGTCCTGTATTTACAAGAATTCCCACGACGACCATAGGAATGGATAGTGCAAGGGGATTTTTGCTGCTCTCGGAAATATATAAAGTTTTTAAGATGGACTCCAAAAATAGATGGGAAAAGACAAGATGATTACAGGATGTTTTAATTACTGTATAATTCATCAAATGCAACCCTTCTAAATGCCTCCCTCTAGAATATTTTCATTATAGCTGCATGCTATAATTCATATTGGCATCATGCATCTGTTTAATTTCTTGCCAGAAGTTATATAAAAGTTTCCATATGCGATATTTGTATTAAAAAACCAATGACAGAATTCTTCAAATATGACAGTTTGGTTTTTTGTTTGTTTTAAATTAAACATTCTTCTTCAGTCTGAATAAATCACACAACTGCAAAACGAAGTCAGTCTGAATGAACTGGAGCCATCCTGCCTCACCATATGGTTTCTTTTCAAGGGGGCAAGGAGATTCAAGATTCTGACCCAACAACTTGTGCAAGAAATGAGATAAAACGGTGACTTTCATCTATTCATTTCTGAAAATTATGCAACAAAATTTACTTCCAAAGCTGTGGTTTATAACTTTAGGTGGATTATTTGTATTGTGTTGTATTACTATAATTTTTCAATATAGTCAATACTTTAAAACCTAGGAGTAATGCCATGATGGATATGATCTTGCATGAGAAGGCTAAGGAGGATACGTCTCATAAATTCTGGACACACTTCATTATTAAATTCATAGCCAAAATAAATCCAGATAGAATGTTCAACAAATTCAATTGCATAACAACTTGTTTTCATCACTATGATAAGCTACAGTAAGCTGTCCCAACGTGGATGAAATTATCGAACCAAGGCATTCGCTGAGCACACACTCTGCTGGGCATATCTCTGTGACGACCAGAGACAGCTCACAAAGTTAGCAGGAGTGGGAAGTCAGAAGCTAGCCTCAAATCTGTGAGATAGGACATGTATGCTCTTTTACTCTGCCTGGATACAAAGCTAGAATGTATAAAAAATAAAATAAAAAAAATGTATTAGACCATTTTATTTTTTTATTTCATTATTTTTTTCTTCTATATTTGTCCAATCAAGCAGATCCCATTACTACTTTGATTTGATGATTCAAGCTCTCTGCTTGTCCATCCCTGTCCAGTACTCTAAAATCCATTTGTTTACATTTTCTAGTTTATTACTGAAGTGTATAGAATTGGCACAATATAGCAACATTTTGTTGGAGGTAGGGGGAGAGGCGGGCACTAGCTAGGCTAGGTTACATGTGTGGTGATCGTGCCGGTTGTGGAAGCAAACATTAGCTAGCTAGAGCACTACTGTATTAACATTCATTACCGTGCATTCATTTGGTTTCAATTTTATATTAGCCTGTTAGTTTAATTGATATTGTAGTGATCTTGTCTAGAAATAAGGAGGCATTGGAATGTAATTTATCATATTATTTTGTAGGAGAAATAGGCAGGAGAGCCCTGCCATGCATGAACGTCAGCAAAGACAGAGACATGAGATATGAGACACAGCTACCCCAGATCCAGTGTGAAGATCTGCAAACTGCTGAACTTTTAGGGAGTAAGTAAATGGTAAATCATCAATCATCGTATTCATTTTTTTCAACTTGCAGGAGTATAACCCCTTCCTCATATGTACATATATATATATAAGAGAGAGTGAGAGTTTTCCCCCTTATTCATTATACCTAGCTAAAATAAAAAAACAAAGTGCACATTCCAACACAAAAGTAACACTACAGTAAAACACATTCAGTGATTGCTATAACCGAAAACCTAACATTTTCAGTAGATTGGAACAGACCCAAAGTTGCCTTGCTGAATAGGTCACAGCTACAGTACATATGCATACAATTTATTTTTACCCATTCCATGGCCGAAAGCTAGTCATATACACTTAACCATCACCGTCTTCATCATCTTAGCAGTGCGGATCCCACAGTCATGGGAACACCACCAAGGCAAGGTGGTCTGGTTGCTGTTTTAAATGTTTCCTGATATTCCATGACAGAGCACCAGAGGATAAATAATAACAGAACAGGACATTTGACTTATTAATATAAATGGCATTATGTCAATAATTTTTTTTTGCTTTTGTATTCACAACAAATTTTGACCGTACGCTACATATTTTGTATCCACAAGAATGTTGACTGTTCGCTAAATGTGTTGTATTCACAAAAAATGAGTTGAGTGTTCCATAAATGTGCCGGGTTTCTATTAGAAAATGAAGAGAACATCCACAACTGCTTTTACTTCAGAACGTGGCCTGGCAAAACATGGCGTAAGTTAAACTTACACATGGGTCCTGATGTTGGATTGTGACCATAGAACGGACACATGGTTCACATTTCACTGCTACATTAAAGTGCTTTGGGGTGGTAAGCGTTTAAGACCCAGACCACTAATTTCTATCTTCTTTGGTGGTGCTGAAGAGCCTTACAATAAATTGCATCATAATAATGACAAAATGACTGCCTACAGACATGCATGTGGGGCAGATGATGACAGAACACCAGGTCCTGATTTAATGGCGAACGTTATGTCAAATGCTGTTCGAGTAAATGCATACATGTTAAAGAATTTGGATCATTTTACGTGCGTTGGAACCCAGCTAAAAGAAGAATTGTACGGTTCTGTGGTCTGTGCCTCGCAGTTTATCTAAACCAGCAGGTGAACGCATGCAGGCCAGCAGGCAGAAAAGGTCTTAATAGTGGATGACGGCACCTTGATGAACGATCTCATGGAGAAGAGGTTGGCCAGCATGGTGGACAGGCCTTGGGCCAGGCAGCTCTGGGCGATGAAGCCCAGCTTCAGCTCGGCGAGGCAAATTGCATCGTCTCCCTCCTTCCAGTTCCAGCTCGGAATGTTTAACAGATGGGCCTAAAGTGGGGGTGGGAGATTTACACCATTACCATCACTCCACCCTGACAGGGGCATTTTCAGTCCACACACTATTCCATACTTTGCATTTAAAAAAAGCAATGGTGAATAAAATGCTCAGTACAATAGTTTAGTTTTTTTTTAAAGACAATTCTCAAAGAGATAGTGAGCAAGTGTATACCCAATGCAAAATGGTTGAGAATAATTGTTTTTAAAGGCACCTGTCCTGTGTTTGAATTTGGTGTTATGGATTCATTTCAGGTTTTAACATTGATAACATACTTATAGTAAAATATAGGAAAGTCACTTCCAAAATGGATATCGTATTACTTGTTTAGTCTGAGCTTAGCGTTTGTTTATAAACTGATACAAAAAATAAGTCATACTTAAAGTATGCTTAAAGTATAAATACATTATACTGGTATAAACAAACTTGAAATAAACTGAAGTGTTGAGTAGTGTGTATTTTGTTGCCTTAAATAAAGACAGTGACCACAAACAGCAGGGAAATAAGCGAAATGGGTTCGCAGTAATGAAAGGGGTCATTAAGTTTGGTCCGTGTTCTTACCTTGTTATGGTACTGCAACATCTGTGTGATGATTCGTATCTTTGGATGGTAATTCTTGATAGAGATTACTCTATAAAAGTAATAAGACCATGGGGATTTTAAAACAAGGCTATAAAATGTCGCATATAAAATTAAGCACTAAAAACGGTGGTGGTTTCGTGCTCCCACTCCCCCAGTAGGAATCAACAATGCGTTGCTTTGAGAAATCCTATAAACTTTTCCAAATGTCAATTGGTGTGTTGCTCTGGAAACTCCCAATGCAGCATTGTTTCAATTACATGTTAACGAACTTTTGAAATGCATGTCTTCGCTTCTCATGTATCTTGGAGGCTATTGAAACCAATTCCTTCCTTTGGGGGTTGTAGGGGTGGGGGGTTGGGTAGTTTTTTGTGTTTTTCCCATTGACTTCCAAGTTAAACATCTGTGATTGGAAACACTTAGCAGGCCACGTAGTCCTGTTCTGGTAAACCTCATTCACACTTCATTTTCCCATCTGAGGGAGATGACAAGAATCAGCTCTCCAAACATCCACCGTGAACCTGCACTCCAGGAGTTGATGTATTACAGTGGAACATTTGGCCGATTATTTGCTATTCATGAGTTTTTCGCTGACGTCCACATATCCGTACAGATATGCTCAATACAGCTGTGCAGTCTGTGAAGTTCAACCTCCACATAAATAAAAACCCAGGTCAAAGGGCACCAACTGCCATTCTCTTGAAAAACACTTCGGTATTTTCAGTTGCGTTTATCATTTAACATCTTTTATCCTGTGAAAAGTACTGGGGGGGGGGGTAATCCAACCAAACACATTCCCTGATGTTTATTTTAACAGAGGAAATGTAATCACCGCAGGAGCTTTTTAACTTCAATATCGATACAGTGCAGCAAAGGTGGCAATGCATTCTGCGGTCAGAGCATCTCTACAGAGTACTTGAATAAGCTCCAGTCACTCTTAATTAAGAGCAGGCTTAGGTCATACCTCATGATGTTGGAGGCGTCCTCTGCATCGGGGTCTGCACAGTATTTATTAGCTAGGATCAGGCAGGCATCTGCTGACTCTATCTGAGCACGGAGAAACAGAGAGAGAGAGGGAGAGAGAGAGAGTGAATGGCAGAGACAGAACCTGTCTGCAGAAGAACAGCAGCCTGATCTGCCCCTCCCCCCCCCCATCATTCACAACCACTGTCTGTCCTCTCAGGACTTAAGGAAGCAGAGACCCCCCCGCCCCCAGCTTCACTTTTGTCTGGAGCGTTGCGTGCGATAGGCAGGGACTGGTGAGACTTGTGCGGCAAGGAGGCAGTTACCTTCACTCTGGCCAGATCGTGCGGATTGAGAACAGAGCCTTGGTAAAATTCCACCTGAGTGAAGTGGCGCTTAAATAAGGCTTCCAGCTCAAGATTAGGGGAAATACTAAAAAACAGAGAGGATCAGAAAGACATTCTTTTAAAAGTCAGTTTTACTTTACAAGAAAAAACATTTTTTTAACTGAGCTTTCCTTTATGCAATTCTGAATATGTATTTTCACTGTCACTTTATGCACATTTAATAATTTCTCAACTATAGTTTATGAATTTATAATGGAAAATGGTCAATTAAAATGCAAGCTCTACTGCATACTTTTACTGCTAAATTGTCCTTTAAAATAGTAAGTAATGCGGTCTTTGACAGTTAAATCTTTATAAAGAAAAATAATTACTTACTTATGGAGAAAAACAATTTCTACATTGACATCATCCCTGTCCTTGTGCAGGAAGTCTTTCAGGAAGTTGGATACACTTTCAAGCGTTATATGACCACAGACCACAATGTGCCTATCAGATAAAACAAATGCATTGTGATTGATGTAAATAAAACAATAACAACTGTCTCAACCTAAAAAGAAAAAAAAGTCATAATGTGCTTGTTGCTCAGTCAAATATGCATTCCAACAAATGGTTTTTCATTGCAACAATGTCACGGTTTCGCGTGACAGTTTTTTTCCATTGCTCTGCTGCAAACCGGTATTTTTTCAGCCTGCGATTCTTATGTGAAAATGAAAATAGGAAAATTAAACGTCAGCTACAATCAACAGTCAAAGGCATCGTGGGCATTGTCTCAACAGTCAAATCAGAGATGTCTCTTTGCAAAATTTGCAAACATTTATTTACCCACGTAGCTTTAAACTTTCATCACATCATACACTTGCAGTATTGCTAAACGTTTTCAGTGTTTTCAGCCCTGGTTCTCCATGTCCCATACATATCATAAGTATTCTTCGAAGAATTTCCTTTTTTCCTCTTTTTTTGGGGGGGTGGGGTCAATAATATCAAATGTTGCACAATGTCAGTTTTTGGAGAAATGCTGAGTAAATTTGGACAGTGACTGAGGTCGCGACCCCGCCAGGCACGGATATCCCATGATTACATCCTCAGCTCGAGTTACCGACGGAGACAGAGCTCTGACTGAGGGCCCTGGACTGGAACATGAAAGGCATTTCTCCGTGGGCACCTGGGCTCAGTCCAACTCAAACAAAAAGGCCTGTCGCGCTCGCCACCGCATCCAAAGCCCATTGAAGTGGCCAACAACGGCAGGCCTTGCACAAACAGGGATTTTTCCCGCCCCGACATACAGTACGGATCGTGACCTCCTCGCCTTTCACCGAATTCAACAATCAATCAACAGCAGGGACCTCCCGCGTGGCGCATCCAGGCTAAAGCACTTTGGCGCTAAAGCACTTGGAGGTCAGTCTAAGTATCCTGATCCTCGCTGTGCCTTTAAACAATTTTTTTTTTTTTAAAGATTTTGTTTCTGATTTTATTCAATTTTCTCCTAATTTAGTAGTCAATTAGACCCGCTATTTTTTACGTCAATCCCCCCCTAGTAATGTGAGTTCGCTGCCCTAGTCCTGCGACCGGTAGTGACGAAGGCGAGGTAACGTCTCATCCGAGACGGTACTCACCAGGCCGTCGACCGTAACCCGGTACTACAGGGCCACTCTTATGCGCAGCGAACGTCCTGTCGGCTTCCCTCCCCCACTCTCGGCCAGAGCCGACCCTGACGGGACGGGGAATCAAACCCCGGTCTCCGTGGCCAGTGTCGAACGTTGTAACCACTGGACCACACGGGAGGCCTGCTCTGCCTTTTTTTGACTGTGGCCAGAGGTCCTGTGAGGTGATGCACAATTGGCCAGTTTCACTCGGGCAGGGAACGGTTCGGTCAGTTCCCTACATTCCCCGCCACGTTGTGCTTTATTGTCGGACGGGTGTCTGCGCTCTGCCTGCCCCGGCTGCGCATGTGGCGCAGTCGTCCAGTGCAAGGGTTGTGCAGCTCATCTGGCGAACTCGGAGGATATGCCCGCCATTCTCCCGATTCCATTTAGGAGGTTGCAGCGTTGGAACAGGCACAGTACAAACGCGAATTCAAAATTGCATGAAAAATATAAATAATGGGGAGAATAAAAATTATGCTTAAAAAAATTATAAATAATAGGGCGGGTTTTTTTTTTTTTTTACTTGTGAAGACCATTTGTCTTACAGTTAACGTTTTGGCCATATGCTGGGGCCGTCCATGCACAGAGCATATTTGTGATGATGATAAATACTTTGGAATAAAAAGAGTCCCACTGCTGTCTTGAATGTTGGCACGGCATGCAGTTTTCAGGAAATAATTTTCATACTCTTATCAGACATACAAAGAATTACAACCTCTGAAGGCTAGTGGGGGTTTGGCTAATGTTAAATCAAAACAAGCATAACACACTGGAATAGTTGTTTTTGAGGTTCGCGAGATAAACAATTCCAAGGATTGCCCTGCGTCGCGAAATAGGGCTTAGCACGCAATGTCTAACTGACAACTCTTTGAGCTGTTATTTCTCTTTGTGAATTTATATATAAATCCCAATTTCATAACATCAAATGAATGTTATAACATTTAAGATATTATTGGATTTACAAAGGGTACGTTTTTGTGGTTTATTGTCCTTTTCATTTTTATAAATTGCTCTCTAAAATGATATTTAATGTTATCAAGTGCCACTAAAGTCACTAAGGAATGACGAAAAGCTAACTGTATAAAACGTATTTATGCAACTGTCGAAAAAATGCAGACAGAGCATCTAGCTTGATACAGTAGTGTTTTGAAAATCCATTAAAATAATTCCAAGAACTATAAAACATAAAGAACTATTTTAACAAAATTATACGCAGTGCAGTCTTCGGGGTAATTAACAGCACAAATGGTGACAGCTTAAATATCTGATTGTTATTGAAAGACTATGGGGGCTATTATGTCCCCCGTTCTTTCAGTTTGCCCTTAAATATTGAATAACAGGTAACTTTTTACCATTATTTACGTTTTTTCCCCATTCATTTCTGTGGCCACAGCTTGGTGATACGAAATCAGATGTACTTATGTCAATAAATTCTAAACAAAGATAACATTGTAATTGGCTACGGTCCAATAAGCCAAAACGTTTTTTTAAATACTGCTGAGAAGCTTCTTTTCTGCTGGCCAAATTTTAAAGAAAGGGAAAGCAAAATTCCCAACACTGGACCCCCACTCAGTGGAATTGAATTGGACTTTGAGGCACGTAATCTAATTGCTCCAGAAAAGTTGTAAGACAATCTGCAAAATAACAGCACTTTACTTTGCGAGCCAGCCAAAGCGCTATGCCAACAGACAATTAAGAGACTGACATGCAGCCGTCTGGACCCGGAGAATATTAAACACATCCATACTGCTGCAGCTGATTTTGATGACTATGGTCCTGAGAGGTAATCAATCAAATTGTGTTGAAACATCAGTTCGCCCCCAGAAGCCATGCACTCCCGCTTAGGAAAAACAGGCTCATTCCTTATTGTTTGCCAGCCGCGGCCGCGAATGTAAGTTTGTTATTTCTCAGGTGTGTGTGTCAAGACATAATCGAGGCTATTTTCCCTCTGAATGGAGAACAGATCATTAGGAGACGAGCCAAGCGGCAGAAGCGGCCGGTTTTCTGCTGAGAGGGTAAACGTCTGCGGTCGACTGTCAGGCGCTATCGAACGCAGCGCCTCCGCGGATCCGTCCTTTGATGACCAGGGGCGACGGAACGTTTGGAACTTGTGGGGACAGGGGGGGCTGCGGAGCTATTCGCTCGGCTGACGTCTTGGCGGCGGCGGCGGGAAGGATCGCGTTTTCGCCCAGAGACGCGTGTGTTATTACGATTTTAAACGGCGTCTTTAGAGGGGAAACAATTACAATCGGGTGTGACAAGAGGCTCTCCGCTGTATGAGTGGATGCACCGCTGCCACGCACGCACACGGTCCCACGGCATATCTCAGACATCTTGTCTCCATGTATGGATGAGTTATCGCTGGCGCGTGACTGTGCTACCGATCGCGTTTCTTCAGCCCGAACCCGGGGCTGCACAGCTCCGGAAAAAAAAACTGAGCAAAACTTTTTTTTTTTTTTTTTTGCTGTGGTTGACTTAATTCGAATACTTTGAAGGCTGCATACCATTTGCTTTCTTTGTCTCTTTTTCCATTGTATCGCATCGAACGGCTCTTTTTTTTATCATGTCAGATACTCTGTATCCTTAATTTATTGCATTACAAGACTAGGTGGTACGCATCCAAATACACCTCACGACATTCGTATGGAAAATCACGCGTCTCACACATTATTTTAAAACTAATCCATTGTGATTACATCAATACCTCACCCTTCATGATCATATTCTCCAGAGCACAGTCAGAAAGATCATAATGAGTTGAACAGTCCGTTACCTCAGAGAAACAGCCCCCCTCTTACTCCCCAATTTGGAAAACCCCAATCACAGCTGTAGGCCTGTCCCATCCACGGCTAGGCCGAGGACTAGTGTCGACTGCTTCATTTCAACGCTGCAATCTAGAAGCTGAGCCACCACTGCCGTTGTGCCGGAGGCCTGCAGGTAGAACATGCAGTTTCCTAATCGACCAGAGGAGGCACTACTGAGCGGTGAGCAGATGGAGGCAGATGGTCGTGCTAAGGCCAATTATGTATCACCCACATGAGTTCTGGCTACAGTCGGTACTGGCATAGTCAGGATCCAAGCCACACCATAGTGTACATCGCTGCATTCAAGTTCCTTTACTGGATGTGCCACTCAGGAGCTACTAGTGACCTTCTTACCTATTATGTGCATACATTTTTTATCTATATTTTTATCAGATATTTTGCATTATCAAGGTTGCATTTTTTATCAAGAAATATTTTCAAGAAAAATCATACTGAAACAAACATTATCTAAAAATCATACTATACATATAAGAAGATTCTAATTAAATGCATTTCTTAAATACAGCAGCTTGCATATACATTCAGGTAATAATAAACAATGTTTTTCACCAGTCATTTTAAACCAGTCATTAGCATAATACCTAATAATCACTATTCATTTATAGACATACATGAAGATGGACATAAATTCTTCATTAAAAGTTTACTTTGTTGCATTACGAGCCAAATTAGAAATATCTTGCAATGGTCTTTACATAAATTGGGCTACTTCAAAACTTTTATTTCATAAAAAGTTCTTTTTTTATGTTTTGCTTATGCAGCACAGTATCTTTGAACTTATCTTATTTATAACCAATCCAATTGAATTTGAATGCCTTGAATTGCAAATAATATTAATTGCATTGATTGTTTAATTCAAGAATACATTGAAAGGTTTGCTCTAAATAATTACCTACTGTACCTTAAAGACAAAACCATGAAGAGTAACCTCATGGTAAGGACATGACTTATAACACAAAAATGTATACCACTGTGTACAAACAACATAAATGATGACATAAAAGTAAGAAGCAGAGGCGTGAGGAAGAGACGAGCATGCACAATTCACATTCAACGAGAATAACCAAAAACAGTGAACAGTCAAATATGAACTTAAACATCAGCACCAGTAGCTATATCGCAGCCACTGCAATAATCTTTACACCCGTGAGCATAAGATATTTTGATTGCGAGAACAGGCCATTCAGCACGTCCAGGCTCATCGTTTTATCTACTGTCAAAAGAGTATCCTGCACTGTGTCAGTCCTGGTGTTGAACACCCCAAGAATCCCACATTCTAGCGCTGGTGAACCGTTCAAAGCATGTACAACTCTCTGGCCCAGATTGAAATGTTTGTGGGGGGATTTTGTACATAGCTACGCAATTTATTTACTCCTGGGGCCAATTGCTCTAATAAGTTGTCTGTAGTATAGAATATTGCTTGATTTATTGCTATGGCTATGGTTCACAAAGTTAGAATACATTACTGAATTCAACATCATCCTTATCAGCAATTTATTCTTTATCTTTATCGTAGCACAGTGGCAATTTTTCACCCTATTTAGGGGGGCTTTAGCCCCCGTCTTTCATCTCAGCCCCTCCTGAAAATGTTTAGTCATTCTTTTCTAAAAAACATTTTTACTTAATATCTATTTTAAAAAAATACCACAGATAGAGAGTGGTATTCCAATTTTGAGAGCAACCACCATTGTGGTGTTTTTGTTTTGGGGAATGTAACAGTAAATTAATAAAAAAATTAGGCTTGTGCTTTGCTCATAAAGGTCAAATCCTAGAATTCGCCCCTGCCGTTGCATGTTGAATGTGTTCACATAAAATAATTACCACGAAGGGCCAGATGTGCTCTTCGCTTAAAGAAGCTTTGTTTACAGAACTGCATATCAATGGTGCTGGCAGTATCAATGTGCCAGTTATCAAGTTACCAAGTTACCACTGCTTTGAAAAGAATCACTACACATAGAAAAGTAGTCCCCTCTATCCTGGAGAACACAAACCTCTTAAAACCTCATTGCACAAACTATGTACACAATACACAACATAGTTCATACAGTATATTAGATTGTAAGAATCCATGCTGCAATTGGATTTGAGCCAGCACCTGTTAACTAACTTGAAATTGTTCATGGTTTAGTTGAAAGTTGAGCTGCAGTGCTAGCAGCTGTTGCCCACGGTGGTCGTAAAGGTGCTTTACTTCCACGAGCCAGTGGGACATTTACCTTCACCAGTTTCCCCCTATGCTTCCTTGTTCTCCCTTTTCCCCCTCACACAGTTTGGTGAGTCACCAATCACCAAAATTAACTCACCAAACATGTGCTGCAAATTGTGAGAAGAGACACATTGATAGTTTTTTCCTTAGTCGTTACTTTTATTCATTACTAGTAGTTGCTATCTTCAGTCACTTTTTCCATTTCTGTTTAATTCTGTTCTGGTTGTTTTTTAAATGAAATACTTGATTTTTCCACATTGCATTCCTTAACAACAGTGCCTAGACATGATTTAATTTATTTATCATTAATTTGAATAGCATTTCAGGTTTTTAACTTATCAATGTTAAGAGTGAACTGTTTCTGCTTAATAGCTGCCGTTTTGCATCAGTGATAATACAGAGCTTGATATTGATAAGGCATTGATAAGGGTATGCTCCATAACTCTGAGGTTTATATCTCTGAGGTTCTACTGTGTCGGGCAAGTGTATATATATTTTTAATTGTCCTAAACTTGTCCCATTTTAGGACAGTTACCTACATATATGGTTCGGGAACAAAGATCTATTTTGACAACATTAACAGAATATCTTTTTTTTTACATTAACGGCAATGGTTATTTAATTTTAAAAACACAGCGCCATGGTATTTTCAGACCCAAGGGCAACAGGAACACTGTAAACCCACAGGCAAAACTGTATACGTAGAGGGAGATAGTGGGCCTCAATGTATGTAGCTCACTCTGATTTTGGAGGGGTGTCCCTGCCTGTGGATGTCTCAGTGTGTAATGCTCAGAAAGTAATTCTATAATTATTACTTAATCTGTGGGATGAAACCCTGTAAATCTCTGCTCAAGGTCCAGGGAAGGACCGAGTTCTGGCTACCGGCATTGAATGGAATCCAAGTCTGCTCTCCTTTCTTCTACTTAGAAGAAAAATGTGACAACCACAATGCACTAAAAACATTCTAACTGCATGTACCGCATGACACTGCTTATATTCAAACTGTGGCTTAAAGTAATGTAGACTCACAATCAAAGTTGACTGCAATTCAGTTACTAAGATTGCAATGTGTCTGATAATAGGCACTAGCTCAGCTAATAACCAAATCCTGGCATCAGGCTGCCATTTAATTAACTTCTGCAACTGAGATATGCCACGATTAGTGTGGCAAGAAGTGCCTTGTTATGACCTGGCTACAAATACGAACGTGTTGATCAATGAAATAGAATTTGAATGGCCTGTGTTCGAATGGTTGCATTTGAAAGTAGGTTACCCATGGATAAAGCCTTATTTGAATTCATTTGAGAAAGATGAAAACCTGCTTTCTGATTGCCTCATTCTTAATTACGTCAACTAAGTGCACAAATTAATTTTCATATGGAGACTACAGTAATTCTTCCCTCATTTGATTACATTTCACCGTATTTTACCTTTGTGAACTCATTCGACAGGAGTAATGCTTGGAGGATAATGCGCAGTAACTCAGCTGCGAAAAGAAAAAAAAAGTTGGCAGGAGTCACAACACATTTTTTTGTGTTGAAAATTGTTTCCATGGAGAAATAACACATTCAAGAGAGATATTTGCAACCTGGTTTGTGTCTGTGGTTATCAGAGACCTTTCCATAAGAAGGAATATTGTTGTTACAAAACATGTCAACTTTTCACTAGTGAGTTACTCCAGACACTTAAAGCTGCAGATGTCACCAAACCTGTCACCAATGGGAGTAGCAGACTCAAGCCCTGGACCTCATATGGTAATTCTGCACTGATATTTAAAGCATTTTTTTGTGGAAATACCACATGTTTTAAAGCATTCGGAAGCAAATATGAAAGTATGAGGTAACGAGACTGATGAATACAATGTGGAGATTAGCCTGCAAGCTACCTAAATAGTGCCCTATATGTTGAAAAAAGCCAATTTGTGGTACTGGAGGTGTGTTCCTTTATTGTGCCTTGGTATTAAATTATGACCAATGCTTTTTCTAGAGGTCTAGTGATGGTTTATAACAGGCAAAAATTAATTTAAATACTCAAATAGAATTGTGTCTCCATCGGCTTGCTAGCTAGCCAAAAAAATGAAAGTAGGTTATCTAGCAATCTAGAAACTAGGTTATATAATGTTGTGCATAAGTGTAAACTCTGATAATCAGTACTATTTTAAACGTATGCACTTTTGTCCAATTTTAGTTTAGTTTCGGTCTACTGTAATGAAACTTATGACATAAAAAGAGAAACACATATACTATAGAAGCAGATCACAAATTATATGTATATAATATATATATGTATATATATATTGTGCTACCTACAGAGATAAACACATAATGGATGTACCAAAAGGCTTATACTGTACTGTATATGTTGATTTAGGAGCATACTGTAGTTTACTTGTTAATCAGTGCATACTACACATGAGCCCTGAACGAGCTGGAGCAAGGATTCAACAGATTATTCTCTGGCTGAGCAGATTTGTTTTATTACTCAGTTTTAATGGACTGTGTAAAACTAGCCCTGTCTTACTTAGTTTTTTTTTTTAATGCTAGGCAATGTGGATAAACTCTACGTGGGCTTGGCTACAGAAATTGCAGGTTCTGGACCTGTAATTGCAATCACATGCAAGTATCGCTGGGGAGAGAAGTTCAGTGGATTTGACTGCATATCCCAAAGCAGAACTCGGGCCAAACACAACATTTCATCAATCTTGTTTCGCTGACAGCGAAAACTGCCCCAAACAAAAGGGCGCTAATGGCTTTGTGCACTCTTTACGCCCTTTAAGCGATACGATGAAAGCTATCCGTGACCAAAGGGCCTGTTCCCGAGTAGTCAAAGGAGCGACTCTGTACCAGCTGCGAGGAGCTTGGATGCAAACGAGGCGATCTGGGCGCTGATGCAGAGTTTAAGTCAGGGAGCGGGCAGAGGGGGGTCAGAGCAGCGACAGAGACGCTGAGGAACGACCTACTGGAGGCTCCGTCTACAACGACGAGACACAGGGAGCACAGGACACTTGGGCAAGCGAGCTGCAAACAACCCAGGGCCGTGTTAAGAGAGTCGAGGCGTCCAGACATTGAGGGTGTGGGAGCTGACTGAAGATCAGGGCCGAATGCATGGAAAGCAGTGATGGGATATGGATTGGTGGAGGCGGACAAGACAGCGTCTATTCTCGGGGAAATCGCACGCGCGTGCAAAAGCCGCAAGACCTCAAGACACAGCGAGCATGCAGGAAAATCACGTACAAAGGGAAACGGACTCAGATAGTATACAGCATAAATTAAGTGAAAAGGCCTGTGATTTTAAAGAATAACTATGCTCAAAAACTATCAGTCCCAGATTCAGTCAAACATTTTGTCTTTGGTCGTTCCTTTAATTAATAAAAATTGTCATATAAGAAATGGAAACTACATTTTTTTAATTTTAATCATTCAAAGTTTAGGACCAAGTGTATTGTGGTTAGACCGAGTCTGGGCCTCAGCTGTACATACATTAAAATAAAATAAATTGTAAAACATAAAAATATAAATATAAGGTATACATGTGTTGCTTTCTTATTATTATAACTTATGAATTGCATAATGTTAATGATTAAAGTGGCTATTAAATCAAAATCCGTCCTTAACCTTCACTAACACATTAAAGCATGAAAGAGATTTATCTTTGTTTCTTACAGCATACACTACCTTCATCTCTGGAATCACTGAATTAATAACTATAATTAGAATGAATACAATTATTTTTTAATAAATAAAAAAGACATTTGCCAAAATGTGTTAGTCTTGGTTTCGAACAAACCACAAAAGGTGAAGGCCTGAATAGCCACCAAGAATCAAAAGGCCTTTCGTCTACAATGTGTTCATCTTAAGCTGTCAACAGTTGACAGAAATGTCTCACACTATCTAAAAGCATTAGCATGGGGGATGATTGTCATAGCATTGTAGTGGATCGCCGCACGCATGTGATCAACCAATACACAAATTAATAAATACAACAAATCAATATCTAAAGCATAGAGAACAGTGAATATTCACAAAAGCTGAAGTTTCACATGAAATAAAAATTTTTAAAAGCCACATATTGAATAAAGAAAAGCACAACGTCAGCCCGTAACACAAAACAATCAGCAGCAGCATGGCATGCACCTTTTAATGGCCCAGGTCTCCAGTCACAGTGTGACCGTTTTATTCATTCATTTTTATATGATTTTCTCTTTCAATGGCGAGCTCTGGCATCACAGGTAACGAAACACGACGTCCCTGTGAGGTCAGAGCCCACCACCCTCCAGAGAGGAACCCGGGTCACACAACCACACCCCGTTTGGGTTTCGTTTGACTTACTTCCGGCCTTGTGTCGAGTTATAACTCCCTCCGTATTTCTTCCGATTAAGGATGAGAGCAGCAATTTCTGGCACGTAGCGAGCAAACATGGCCTACATGCGTGAAAACAGAGAGAGAAGATGGCATGCAGAATGTGTTCTACTGCGGCCGAGGCGGCACAGCCCCGTGGAATACTTACTTTCTCCCATTAACCGCACTAT
This sequence comes from Aldrovandia affinis, assembly GCA_029706075.1. NCBI lineage: Eukaryota > Metazoa > Chordata > Actinopteri > Notacanthiformes > Halosauridae > Aldrovandia > Aldrovandia affinis. The sequence continues at coordinate 3,275,862 of JAINUG010000042.1, forward strand.
AGGAACCACCATATTTCTTGCGGTTTCCTATTAACTCTATGATTTCAGGGACGTAGCTGGCAAACATGGCCTAAGGAGAAGATAGGAGAGAGAAGAGAAGACTAAAAAAGGTAGGCCAGAGGGGAGCGGCTCATACTACTAAAAGATATATCCGTTAAGATCTGGAAAAACAAAAGTAAGAGATCGATTAGGAAAAAAGTTTGGACGTTAAATATGAATATGGTGTATATTTTAAACAACAAAAAATTGCGGAAATAAGAGGCTTCAAATTGATATTGTTATTATTTATTTATAATGGCTTAAAAGAAAAAAAGAAAAGTAAAATATTGAAATGGTGCCGAATGTGGTGAAAGGGAATGATCTGAGTAAAAAAAAAAAATATCTAATACAAAAAGTTTTAGTTGAGAGAAAAAGGCCCTGTTTTTTACAGATATGGGTTTTAGAAAAGAAAGTAGATAACAAATGGACACAGCTGACTTTTCGTCATTCTGTGGCAGAAAAAAAATAGAAAAGTTATGAAGAGGGTGAAAAAAAACCTTTGTGCCATGTTTTGTCCAACAAACACTTGTGTCGGGTTGACTTGAATAGTGCGGCCTGACAGTGCACAGCTGCAAAATGCATTAAGACTCATTAGGATCTCTGTAAAATGAGCTGGATGCATTTTGCAAACTTCACAGCCTGATAAAACTCATAATGAACGCTATGTTTTGCTTTCTGTCTGCTCCAATGGTCATCTCACTTTACTTTGCTAAACAAATGTGAACTTCATTGAGGAAAAGACAGCAACAGCTTGTCATAAATTGTCCCGTTGTTTCCAAGCACAATATTTAGTCATGACATGAATGTGGTTAAGGGCTGGTGATTTACAATGTTCCTACGCTAAAGTAATTAATCGGGCTCCTGACAAAGAGCGAGTAAATAAACAAACACAACAATAAAAATAATAATGTCAAGCAATTAACAGGACATTAACAGGAAAGACTACTCAAAAATGGGGGAAAAAATGTGAGGCGCTGTTGCTATGGAAACGGTGCCACGTGACACATTGCCAGTTGGCATGTGCCCACCGTCGTCTTAACGTGGACTTAATTTTAAAAGGCTCTAAAGCGTAGTTTTGTTGTTTGCGTGGACTGAAATTCCTGTCTCATCCTCAAGAGTCTTAAAATGGGTCAAAAGGCCTGGAAGCTGGTGCCTGGCCCTGTGACCACCAGGCTGGGCTATGGCCGCCTTCCCGTCACTGTGTTTGTTGGAATTTGGGAAAGGAACACAGAAGGGTGGGGTCTCCGGAAACCGCATACTGCTTTAAAGAAACAGCAACAACATTATCCAACTATTCAGTGCTAACTAACTAACATCATAACAGGTAGTCTCTACAGGGGACGTGCATGACAAGGGGTTTACATACAGTGAATATTATAAATGTTATAAACATTATACAGATGGTAAGATTAAAAGGATTAAAAATAAAAATAAGATTAACAGGATTAAAAATAACAGCTGAAGTGCAAGACTGCGTTTACTAAACTAGTGAATAAAAATGTGCCTTGGATGTTTCCCTAAAAGTAACCGATCATGCTACTGTTATTATATTTACATGTATACATATCTGTAGGGGGTTAGAATTATTAAAACTAGCTGAAACTATTAAAACTATTAAACAAGTTGTGTGTACTGAAACCCAGGGATAGTATTTGCATGTACAGAGGACATACCAGGTTGTGATTTATAAAGGCTTTCCCTGGGTTTATAAATGTATTCCAGAGAGTAAATTGGCTTTGTATTATATGTGTGGCGGCATGTGGTTTGTGTCTGGCTAGGGTTACTGTAACTGGAGGTGTGACAATTTGGATGAGGAGAGATAGGGGGCAGGGGGGGAGGGCAGGCAGGGGGAGTAATAATAAACAGATTTTTACCAAACCACCGAGGATGAAGAAAACCATGAAAAGGCGCCCAAGTGTGGTTTTTGCATAAACGTCTCCATACCCCACAGTGGACATAGTGACCATGAGTAAGTAGACACATTCCCAGTAGGAAAGTGCTTGGGAATTTTGGAAATTTTCCCAAGGGTCCCCTGAGTTTTCCACCTGGAATAGATAGTTAAAATATGCAGCATTTAAATGAAAGAAACATCACATAGAAAACAAAAGATTAATTACAGAGTCGAATCGAGTCATTACAGGAAATACTAACGTTGTCACATTGTCAACACATATCTATTTTGGAAAACTGGATCGAGTGTTATTGAAAATTCCTGTTTTGCTAGCGACATGAAACAGCTCTTTCTGTAACCGCAACGCACGGTTTTCTGAACAAATGGTTATGCTCCCATCTAGTGGCAATTTTCTTCTACACATACTGCCCCGTTTCAAACTGAACTTACATTCTAGGCTTTTTGGTATACAAATGATCTCTTTAAAATCAAAAGAAACGTACCCAACAGTCATTGCAGTCACAAAATGCCTTTGTATTTCATTTTTAGTGCATTTCGTGTAGGGTTGTTTATTTATTTTTTTGCCAACGCTATCAACTTACCAAATGAATGAACCCCGCTGCTGTTAGCCATGTGCTGATAAAGATGGAACACAAGTTCACAAGCTTGATGGAATTGCTGTAGGAAAGAGGAAACAAGACCACATTCCTCCATCAATAACATGCCATGGTGAAACTGAATGTTTCGTCTCCAGTGGTCTTGAGCAGCACACATCAAAAAGTGAACAGAATACAGATAACAAATGTACAGTGCTGGATAGCAAGGTTTGAATATGAGCAAGGTTCGCATATACAGTGCAGACCATACGTATTTGGACAGTGACACATTTTGTGTTGTTGTGGCTCTGTACTCCAGCATTGGATTTGAAATGAAACAATAGCGATGAGGTTAAAGTGCAGACTGTCACCTTTAATTTGAGGGTATTTGCATCCATATCGGGTGGACCATGTAGGAATTGCATTTTAAGGGCCAAAAGTAATTGGACGATTGGATGATTGATTTTGATTGATGGAGTGCTGCAGAGATTGTCCTTCTGCCAGGTTCTCCCATCGCTGCAGAGGAACTCTGAAGCTCTGAAACTCTGAAGCTCTCTTAGAGTGGCCATTGGGTTCTTGGTCACCTCGCTGGCTAAGGCCCTTCTTGCCCAGTTACTGAGTTTGGCCGGACGGCCAATTCTAAGAGTCATGGTGGTTCCAAACTTCTTCCATTTTACATTGATGCAGCCCACTGTGCTCCTGGGAACTTTCAATGTTTTCATACCCTTCCCCAGATCTATGCCTTGACACAATACCATCTCGGAGGTCTATGGAGAGTTCCTTGCACTTCCTGGCTTGGTTTTTGCTCTGCCAAGCACTGTGAACTGTGGGACCTTATATAGACAGGTGTGTGCCTTTCTAAATCATGTCCAATCAATTGAATTTGCCACAGGTGGACTACAATCAAGTTCTAGAGACATCTCAAGGATGATCAAAGGAAATAGGATGTATCTGAGCTCAATTTGAGTGTCATAGCAAAGAGCCTGAATACTGATGTAAATTACATATCTAAATTTTTTTCATTTTGAATAAATTTGTAACAATGTATGTATTTTAAATACATGCATATATGTACAGTAACCTCCAAAATTATTCACACACTTGATAAAGATGAGCAAAGTATTTTTTATGAGCATACAATATAGCATATTACCTGTATTGTTTATTTTATACAATCTTCTTTCATCTTCATGAATGGTGTGAATAATTTTGGAGGGTACAGTTTATATATATATATACATATAGTACTAGGCCCCTTTAAAGTCTACACCAATCTCAAAAATGTCACTTTTTGTTGCCTTAAAGCCTGAAATGAAAACATATTAAAGCAGACATTTTCCACTTTTATTTACACATTTTACCCTACAACTTGAAAGTGAAAATCTAATTCTCAAAATTTCTGAATAAGGGTGTAGACTTTAAAGGGGCACTGTATGTATATATATATATATATATATATATATATATATATATATATATATATACAGTGGAACCTCGCCCCGCGAACGCCCCTACTCACGAACAAATCGGCCCACAAACACACTTTCCGAACAAATTTTCACTCGGCCCGCGAACAAGCCCTCGGTGCACGAACGCACAAACACACAAACTCGCGGGCTTCTCGCCATAGCGCGTCGTGGATAGCGTCAGTTGTGCTTAGTACTCAGCATTGTTTACATCGTTCGTCGTTGTGTTCTCCTTTGATACACGTTCTTTTTGTGCTATTTCCATTTAATTTGCCCTCATTATGGCTCCCAAGAAAGTGAAAAGTGCTACTGATAGTGGTGTTAAGAAGGATAAGCGTATTACAGTAGAAACGAAGAAGGAAATAATAGCTAAACGTGAGAGTGGTGTTCGTGTTTCCGATCTCGCCAAGCAGTACGACATGGCTACATCGACGATCTGTACTATCCTAAAGAACAAAGATGCGCTAAAGGCGGCTGAGGTTATCTTTAATTCCTTTCTATATTTTTGCCACACATAAACCCATAAAAAAGTTTAAAAAAGTGTTTCTGGGGCTGGAGAACGGATTAATTGGATTTACATTAATTTCAATGGGAAAAAAAAATTCAACGAACGAATTAAGTTTGTGGGCCGAGGTGCCACTGTGTATATATATATATATATATACACAGTGCCTATAGAAAGTCATCATACCCCTTTTCCATCTTTTTCCAGCTTTATTTACACATTTTGCCTTACAACATTCAAGTGAAAAAAAAGGGCACAATTTCTGATAATTAATAAAAAATGACAAACTAGAATAACAGGGTTGGAAAAGTGATCAGTCCCCTTAGAATAACCATTATAAACTTGCTCAGGTATAACCAATCACCTTCCAGATCACACACCAAGCTAATTGGCCTCCACCTGACATCAATTGTAGTGGTTTTGATTATTTCACAATAAAATCAGCTGTTCCTTGAGGATTCCACTCCTAGTAGTGCATGGTAACACAAATAATTCACCATGGCTGCTTTCAAAAGGACTCTGGGATAAAGTTGTGGATAGGCACAAGTTAGGAGAAGGATATAAAAAGATTTCAAAGGCTTTAACTATCCCTCTAAGTACCATTCAGAGTATTATTAAGAAGTGGAAGGCATATGGCACCACCCACACCTTGCCAAGATCGGGCCGTCCCTCCAAACTGGATGACCGAGCCAGGAAAAGATTGATCAGGGAAGCTACCAAGAGGCCAATGGCAACCTTGAAGGAGTTACAAGTCTTAATGGCAGAGATTGGGCAATCTGTGCAAGTGACAACAATCTCACAAGCTTTACACAAAGCTGGCCTGTATGGCAGGGTGGCAAGAAAGAAGCCTCTTCTGAAAAAGTGTCACACTGAGTCTCGTTTATGTTATGCGAAGAAACAAATAGAAGATTCTGATGTGGCAAAAGGTTATATGGTCAGATGAGACCAAAATTGAACTTTTTGGACTGAACTCCAAGCGCTATGTTTGTCGGAAACCAAACACAGCGCACCACCCAAAACACACCATACCTACAGTGAAGCATGGTGGTGGCAGCATTATGTTGTGGAGGTGTTTCTCTTCAGTGGGGACTGGGCAATTGGTCAGGATTGAAGGGAAAATGGATGCTGCCAAGTACACCCAAATTCTTGAGGAAAACCTGCGGCCCTCTGCTAGACAGCTGAAGATGGGCAGGTGGTTCACCTTCCAGCACGACAACGACCCAAAACACACCGCCAAAAAAACAACGCAGTGGCTAAAGGACAGGAAGGTGAATGTCCTTGAGTGGCCTAGTCAGAGCCCTGACCTAAATCCGATAGAACATCTGTGGATGGACTTGAAGAGTGCAGTCCATTGCCGCTCACCACGGAATTTGACTGAACTGGAACAGTTCTGCAAGGAAGAATGGGCAAATATTGCCCAATCTAGGTGCGCAAAGCTGGTAGAGACATATCCAAACATAATGATGTCTGTAATTAAAGCAAAAGGTGCCTCTACAAAGTATTAAATCAGGGGACTGATCACTTTTCCAACCCTGTTATTCTAGTTTTTCATTTTTTATGAATTATCAGAAATTGTGCCCTTTTTTTCACTTGAATATTGTAAGGCAAAATGTGTAAATAAAGCTGGAAAAAGATGGATTTTATGTACTTTCATTTCAGGCTGTAAGACAAAAAAAAGTGACATTTCAAAAGGGTATGATGACTTTCTATAGGCACTGTATGCTGCTATATAGGTATGATAAACAACAAGATAATTTTGAATTACTGCACTGAGTGATATGTACACCAACCCAAGGACATACGGTCATTCTTTTCTCATTATTAAGCTTAAGGGATTTCCTTGCCTCTCTTGGCATTTTTAACAGTGGCTAAGCATGGGATTTTCTTTTCATAATGTTTCCAGGGATAGAGGACACTCAGTCACTGGATATAAAGGTGAATCACTGCTCCAGCCATATGAGATTAATATATAACAGCAAATACTGGGGCATCGTCTACCAAAACGAACAAAAACGTTACTGGGGGTAGCAATGGGGACAACGGGGCAATTCAGCCTCACAGAAATAAATATTATTATTTGAATTTTTTTGACAGTTGTGTTACCCTTTGAAATATATGAATTATATTTAAATGAATCGTCCCTAACAACAGATGCCCGCATTGTCCGTGACTAGTCGACTACTTCTAGATCCAGACGCAGTGTCCCTCCTGTTTCATTCGTTCGTTCGTTCATTCACCGCAGACCGTCTCTGTCCTTACTACCATCAGACTAAATTGAGTAAAGGATTATTTTAAAACATTTTGTTGAGCTGTAAGCTCTTCCTGACATCTGTGCCCAAGCTTTCATTCTAAGCAGCAGGGGGGATACGGGTAGAGGTCTGCCACATGATGCGCAGGGCTTTTCAGAAAGAGAAATCACATGAAATAGAAATGAAGTGTGATTTCAATTTTTGTGTATTTATAGAATGAATAATTGAGTATTATGCAGAGTGTTAGAAGTCCCTAATATGGGAATCAATTAGGCAAGCTGAAAGCTGAAAGCGGAACGAGGGGCTATACAATTAAACTTATCAATAAGGGTAGGTTGCACAATGTTAAGTTACCTCAAATTATCGTTTGGTTCATTGGTTCAGTATTGCAGATTTAAATGAGCAATCTATCACATATCGGCTCACGACGCACACATTATCGCCTTCAAATACAAAACATAAAACAATAACGACGTACAAGAAATGCAAAAACATGCTTCCAGAGGTTGTTCATAGTGAGCAGACAAAAGTAAAACATCATAATGTCATAAACATCAAAGTAGCTCACTAAGGCTTCTTATACTATTGGGGTACAATGCTATGAGAGCAGGGATGGAAATGCCAGCACCCATAATGTGTTTGGCTGAAAAGTGAAAAATTAAAGAGAATCATGTTGAATATTATATTAAGACTCTGCTCGGAAATGTGTATATTATACGGGATATAGGTTCCAATTTAAGTGTCATAAAGTTCAAAGTTCAAAGAAACACAGCTTCCCATCGATTGCCCCTTATAAACATGGCATAAGAAAGCTAGGGTGAATCAAGAATATTTTCATTTTTAAACATGTTTTTTCCCTGCCCTATTGTACAAGTACAGAAAATATCCAGTGCCAATCCTTATGGCAGAAACAGCAGTATCTACAACTAGTGTGAAATCATGATGCCGATCAAATTGATCTACATGGATATATTACTGATTAAAAGCTAGATATTTTACAGATAAAAGCATATTCTATTGTCATATACTGTAAGTATAAGCAATACTTTATTGCATCTTGAGTATATTATGTAATTTTATAATACATCATAGGAAGATGACTATGCATAGATGTATTGGAATCGCAGAAAACTTACCTTGTTTTTAAGATATTCAAAAACTGTAAAATTTCGGAGAACTGTATCAACCTTAAGGCCCTTAAAAACCTTAAACCTGCGTGAAAGGAAACAAATAAACAACTGTTACCAAAAATATTTTCACCATCTGAACCTCTGAATTAAATTCAATGCAAAGTCAATATTTCAAGAAACAAACCAACTGCTATGTCATACCTTTAAAATACTCATACATCTTTAACAGTTTGATTAGTCAGTCATTAGTCATGGGAAAAAATACACAACCGCACTAAACAGAAGCTTCTAAAAATACATTGAAAGGAGATTCGAAATCCGAAACGACAAAAAAATGCATACAATAAACAAAAATGATGAAAGTCAAAAATAGGTAAAAATAAAAGTGAATATTAAAAAAATGCTTAAGAGGAATGTCCAGGTAAAGAGACCTCATCTATCGAGGAAAATGATTTCATTTTAACGCTATAAGAATGAAACTGTGAGAGATGAAAAGCTGGATTAGACAGGTGAGGGGAGGGGAGCGGGGGGCGCAGGTGGGGGGATGAGACTGAATGGGTAACTCTAATGATGTAAGACCTAAAGACTGTTTCAAACCCATTACATCAGAAAACTGTTATGGGTTCAAGGGCAACGTTACGCCAGGCCAACAGCAGAGGGCCCTCACACTGGTCCTCACCTCCACGTACACACAGCAGATGTCTACACATCAATGTCATATGCACACGCAGTGCCATCATCCCAAGGTAAAATGATAAAGCGAGAGTCAGTTCTTTCTCTTTGCAAATGCAAGAAAAACGCTAACGCGACAACCCAGAACGAGAAAGCGCATCAACATATTAATACACAGATAAAATTACACGCACGATCACATCATGGTAGCGCTCTCGTCAATTGTGTTAAGGCGTCTAGTATCTCCCTCTGATCAGAAACCCAGTTCGAGACTGAAGAACTGCGATTATCCGGACATATGTTTTGAGCCCATCCCCGGCACCAAGTGTGTGCAAAACATGTTCTTCAACCCAGAAACGTTCAGAGCAGGATATATAAATAATAATATACACCATTTAGCAGATGCTTTTATCCAAAGCGACTTACAGTAGTGAATGTATACATTTGCAGTACATGTGGCCCCAGTGGGGAGCACACGAAACGATGCTTTGCACTTTACAGACGTGAGGACAGAATCAGTTCGGGAACGAATGTGAGCGTGATGCTGAATCACAAAATCATGCACAGAATCACATTGCCGTTACTTTTATTTCCAAATGCATTTGTGAAAGAGAAGATTATGGATTCAATAAAACACTAAAACCCGGACTAACAGAAGAAGAGCTTGTATAACATCCAATTTGTCACCTGTCCAGATTAGTCGTTTCTATAATTACTTTTATGTTCTGCAGAGAAGGGCAGCAATCCATCTTTGCCTTTTAATCATTTTATAATTAAGACACATACTTCAATAATCCAGGTATGGCTGTGTATAGTCCTCTTCTCAAATGGCATTTCTTATATATTATCAGTTTCCAACACCGAGTGACAACTCAAAACAAGAAGCAATAAATCCCTTTAAACCACACCCAACAGCACCTTCTGCACACGCACCGCACCTTCAGAGCAAACAGACAAGAATCCGTTAGTTTAGCTTTTAAGGCCATCAATATTTGTCAAGATATGTCTACCGCTACAAGAAACAAAATTAATAAAGGCTCCGAAATTAAATAAACACATTGTAAATTTTGCTCAAACATCAACGTGTGTTTGGTAAGGTTTGGCCAGTTTCCCCCGTACATACACCCGGTAAATCAACTTGCACTGGTGGCCGAAGAAGCCCTGCGGTTGTCTACAGGCTGGAATCAGAAGTCATTCTCCCTGTACATGCTGCAGCTCTGCCGACTCCCCAGACACAGGGTCCTTACCCCAGTAGGAGAGCACATGGAAGCAGGACGCGAGGGTGTGGCGGAGGTTGTCCTGGTCCTCTTTCTCTATAGTCTGTCCGTGCCCGGGCCTGACCCGGTACCCGTTCTGAAACAGCTCCCCGCACGACTTCTTGCGTCTCCTGGTGCTCTGGACGGTCTCGGTCCGAGTCCCGCCGTCAGGCTCCCGGTACACTAACATCTTGGTGGGGATCATGTCTGGGCTCGTCGCCGCATGGGCCCGCCGCTCCTCCCGCTAGAATCGACGTACGCCGCAGTCTTCGTCTCCCTCTCGGCACTCCCGCGGACACGACGGCTCCAGATAGTCACGGGGATCGAGGCGAGCGTCGACCGACACCGTCCCCCGCAGGGTTTCCACTTCCTGCTGTTCCTCCTACAGCCAGAGCAATGGTGTTCCCGACCTCAATGCTATCCTCAACGGCGAAACGCGGGCTAAACATGTTGGCGCGCGCCAGCGAAATGAGAACGCAGGGTCCGGGGAAATGTCTGGACCGGATTTCACAGGGACACTCATGCCATCCCGGCTTTCATCAGGCACGTACTGAAGCCTGAAAAACCCCTTTCCCATCAGGATATTACACCATAAGCTCCTTTAGAAATCAGCCAGGGAAACGCAGGCCAGGCGACAAGCCCACCGACTCCAGCCAGGGCACTATATCTCAACTGTTGCTATAGGATGTGGGGTTTTTTCTTGTTATTTTATTATTCTTGTTTTTGTAATCTATGGGTCATGCCCCTGGCAGATTTTTCCCCCCTCTTTCTATTTAGAAAAAGCAAGTCACATGTCGTGCACCAACCAATAAAGCGCTGCGTAAAGCCGGAACACTGCTGCAATCACTGAACGCTTCTTCGGATTTAGAAGTAGAAAGAAAAAAAAAGCTATAATCCTGAATGAATCCACTGCTGCACCAAATACTAGTTGCTTTCTATTTTGTAGCTGAAAATATGTGACAGAAAATACATCTCAAAGCTGTGTGAAAATATGAGGCAATTAGAATTCCCCAATATACAAAATTAAGGGTTTTCTGAGTATTGCTTTAATGAAAGTGATGAACCTTTTTTTTTTTGTTGCTATTTTCATTTTGTTGTTTTGAAAATGTGTAACCATTGTATGTAAATGAATTAATATTTGATACAGCAAATTACTAATGTAGAAATGCATGACAGCCTACGGCATTGTGGTAGGTTCTCTTTCCCTACCCTTCTGACACAACCCACGCATGCCTGAAAAAACTAAAGTTATAGTAAATCAAGGTGTTTTATTAATGCCATAAAATGACATTACATTACAGGCATTTAGGGACTTACACAGTTTAGATTTGTTTATCTGGATATTTACTGAAGCAATTCAGGTTATGCACCTTGCAAAACAGCAGTGCAACACCTGGGAGTCAAACCTGCAACCTTTGCGTTACAAGCCCAGTTCCCTAACCATTATACTATACTATACTGCCGATGTTTTTAAAATGGGCTGCTGGAAGTGTTGAATGTCTGAAGCACTGCTTCTAAGTGCAGTGATGAGCTCCACAGTCTGGAATCGGATCCTGACTGATTGAATCCTGGAATCGAACTGTGACTGCCGGCCCGGCTGTGAGAGCGCCTCCTCTGGTCGACCGGACACCTTCCTCCAGGCACCTCACAGCTCAGCTGCTGGACTGCAGAGCGTAATAAAGCAGTGGCTGCAGAATGCGCTTCAGAGGAGACCCATGTGCTTCGGAGGAGACCCTTCGGAGGAGACCCATGCAAGTTTGCGCTCGCCCGATTTGAGGGAGTTGTATTGATGAGACGGATATGATTGGCCATCTGATTGGCCATCTGATTGGGCACACATCTTGTAAGTCGCTCTGGATAAGAGTGTCTGCTAAATGCCAAATTGTAAGTGTAAAGTGGGAGAAAAAGAACAAATCTGGCTAAATATTGGTTTGCAAAAATAAAAATGTGAATGAAGTAATAATCAGTACAACCGCTTAAGTGCATAAAGAGTGCCAACATTTTATTTTAGGTATTATTTATTGTATTAAGTATTTTCCTTTTAAAGTAAATAAAACACTGACATTAGGATAAGCTGCCAGCTTAAAAACAAAACATTTCTGACATCTAATAAACAGTGTTTGTTGATACTTAATACATAAAACATAACACTCGTTTAAAAATTCATCATTAAAAAAAGATTTGTATGTGGTACTGAAGTATGTACAAGCAGTGAATAAGAATGAACTTGCTCAGGACTATGAAGTCTAAATCTGAAGTACTGGAAGTGAAGATAAATATAAATTTTTTATAAAATAAACTTTGCTTGGTAGCAATTTGGAATGAATACAAAAGGCAAATAAAAAGGCCTGAAAAAGTCATTGCTGTAACGTCACAGGGCTGGACATGGTCAACAGCATTACGGAGATGACTCGGCCAAAGTTGCATTTTCACTCAGTGTTTACACGTTGGAGCGTCCTGCTCAGAGCGCGCAGCTGCCCATTTGGTGCCTGACGGTGGCTCCGATGGTGAGTTCATTCAAAGGGCCAGCGTATGGTCGGGCCTGGCAGCACCATGGCGCCAGGGCGGATCACGTGCCCCTGTAAACCCGGCAGCATGGGGCAGTTTTCTCAATCGACGGAGATGAGTGTCTGAGAGCCGGGTCGATGTGACCGTGTGGTCACGGGCCGGATTACTCCCAGCTGGAACATGTTTTCAGCTGCTAACATGAATTACACGCACAAGAGCATGTTTTTGCTGTGGCACGTCTTTGTGAAGGGAAGTAATGTATGAAAAAGGCTTAACAGTGGCCATTATACTCGCTCTAAACCTGTGAAATACGTTCAGATCCGATGGGCTTTCTGTTAGGAAGATTTGACTTAACGTAGACCAAGTGCAAAGTGCGTTTTTACTAAATGTGTTTGTTACATTCATAAATGTGTATGCTGTAACGTCACGCTCACAGTTCTTGTTTGATTTGGCAATGTTGTCACCCCGGACATAGACCCATTCCACAATAAAAATGTCCTACTTCCTATGCTTACTTTCTATGCCTATGCCTAAAAGTATGTATGAGTCAAATACAAGCAGTTCAGTTCATCTGGAGCTAGAAGTGAAACCTCTGAATGTGATGTCATCGCACTAGTTAGCCAATTAAAATGATCCAACCAATATCTCTGGTAAGGTGTGGTCTTAGTAGAGATATCACTAAGACTGTTTTGAAGTGAACCTGGTAAGTTTGCCATATTGGTCTACTAAAAATCTGTGCAGTATGAAAATTTGAATTTCTACTGGAAACAAACTGGAACAAAAAGAATTGTGGATTGTTTACAAACCGACAGTGTCTTCCACAGATGGATTCAACACTCTTTCATTAATAGGTGGAAGCAACATGAGTACATCATGCAGGGGGTCTGTATTCTCCATCTAAACTGTATATTGTCCTGAGGACTTCCACTATAAGTGGCAAGCGAAATGAGTATAATTGAAGTGTGCTGAAATGTGAAATCAATCGAATTCTAGAAAAAAAGCTAACATAAATAAAACAATAGGTCAATTTTTAAATGCACATGAGGCATGTACCATGTCAAAGCAAAAGCTACTTTTTTGTCCTTAAAAACAAAAGCACTACATTAAAATAACCACTAGATGGCATCATTAGTATACACCTAATCGAGAGTAGAACGTTGATCCAAAATCTTTTGGCTCCAGTCAATCCATGATAGAAGTCAGTCAAGTAGTAGAATATCAAATTGAGGATTCCGAGTGGCATCCAAGTGGTGTTGCTCCCAGTCAAGTTGATTCGACAAAGCATCAGTTTTTCGTGTCTGCATATTACTTTTGGATATCTCAGGTGTGCATTCTTCAACTGATAAAATAAACTTTACTACAAAATGAAAAGTCTATTCAGTCCATTCTGAATAAAATTGGTACTTTATTTTGGCTTGTATTATTATACGGTTTTATATTGACGTCCACCTTGGGAAAACAATCTGACAACTTTTTTTTGCTTTATTGAATGTCAGGATATTAGAAAACCCCCTGATTTTTTTCCCTAAACCCCAGCCCCAGCCCTGGCTGCTCTTCTCTTCAACTGCTGGGCTGAAGTGCATTGGGACGCTACATTTGTTTTACTTCCAGGAGAAGGGGACATATGCACACTGTATATACAAAATAATTGTTTGTTTATCACTTATTTTCCTCCGTTTGTTTTCTCAGCCTAATTCCCTTCCCCTAAAACCTGTATGGAAACCTGGGGCACTGACTTGTCTGATGGTTGCTAGTGCAAAATCTTCACCTGCGTGCCAAATAAAGACAAAAGACCTTTGTACTCTCTCTTCTGAGAAGAAGTGTTTCCAGATGCTGCACAACTAATCCTCACATGTCACAGGAAGCTAAACCGAACACGCAAAAGGCTTTCCAAAGATTTTATGAACAGTACATAAAATTATAAAGGACAATGGCTGCAATTTTCTCCCTACTAGGAAAAGCACAACCATGGTGCATAAAGTCAATATATACATTTTTTACCTTAGGAAAACTTGTCCCATGTGAATATGGCATAAGCATATTACCTATGCAATTATAAGTAGGCCTATGCTATGACCAGCATTTTTGCATTTAGAACTGTAGATCTGGGGCCTCCCACGTGGTCTAGTGGTTTCAACATCCGACGCTGGCCACGGTAACCGGGGTTCGATTCCCCGGACGCTACAGTCGGCTCTGGCCAGGAGTGCCACCGGGGTCGGCAATTGGCTGTCTCAGGGAGGGGGGAGGGAAGCCGACAAGATGTTCGCTGCGCACAGGAGTGGCTCTGGGGCGCTGGAGTTACAGTCGACAGCATGACAAGTGCTGTCTCGGAGGAGACGATACTTCGCCTTTGTCACTACCGGTCACAGGGCTACGGCAGCAAACTACAAGGGAGGGATTGACCTAAAAATAGCGGGTGTAATTGGCTACCAAATTGGGAGAAAAATAGGATAAAATAATAAAAACACATTTTAAGAACTGTAGGTCTTGTTCTAGGGAGGAGACATATTTTCTTTATAAAAACTGAAAATGTAATCATTGGAGTAAGGAACAGACAAAGCCCAGCAGTAAGAAACGGGAAATAAACACGGTCCGTACCCAGTGATCTAAATGTGTCCCGTGGGTGTACGGATGCTGGCTATGCCAGAGAGCTCTGGCCGACCGCGAGGGAGACAGACAAGCAGCTCTGCCGTATCTCGGCCGGAGCAAATCATCGCTCAAAGCCTCAAATGGCCTCTCTCAGAAGCGATTTGTTATCTGAAATCATTCAGGAGATGAATTTCTATTTCAAGGCAGGCGCTTCACACAGGACCTCTTACTTCAACAACCCCATTCCTGTATCTTTTTTTAAATCAAGTCCTATTTCAATCCTGGACATTAGTAGAAATATGCTCACAGACCTTTAAGTGAGAGGGGTGAAATATGCGACGGCCATTTCTCAGACACACTCCATGAAGGAGTCAGACTTTGAACATAATTATATCCATGAGCACAAATGAGAGGTAGTTATCAGTGGAGAGGTCGGCGAAGATATGTATAAAACTTGGACCACGTCAATTTCTTCCGCAACTTCAAGGGACGTTGAGGAGATCAACGAATCATGTTCCTATGTTATTTTACTCAATTGCTGATCATTTTGAGGAGTCTAAACGTTAAGGGTGATTTAAGAGGCGAGCTTTACAGAGCTTTGAATTTCACTTTCGCAGTGTGAAAAGAGAGGAGCTATCTTTCATAACCTCTTGTGAATCGCCGGGTGGCCTCAGGTTAAAACAGATGGCATCGAAAGAGCACACTTTCTGTACACTTTGTAACATAAGAGCAGAGTTAATCTGAACTGTCCCTATTTTAGTGAACGAGTAATTGCTCTGTTATGTCACCAGTCATAATTCGTTTCTCTTTTATCATATTCATAGCCCTTCATTTACCTCATTTCCAGCATGCATCATTGCTCAAAGATCACCAGTAATATACATCGTTCTCTCATGCGGCGTTAATTCTTCGGTAAACAGTAGCATAGTCCTCTGCCTCCCGATTCACAGAAACCTGCGCCTCACCACCTGTGAAATTCTCACAGTCTATAAAGGGGCGATTGTGACCCGTCCATTCTTTTTCAGCCGTGCGTATTTTAGTGTGAATCGAGCCGCGGAACCCCCAGTGTGTTCTCCACATCGACTAACTGCCACTAGCGTGCGCACTGTGCAAACACGCGTCCGCATCATGTCCGCCCATCGTTTCCCAGCAGATGCAGCTTTATACCTCGAGCCGATTTAAGCGCGGAGCACTTGGGTCCATTAATCTTGGTCCTGTTTGAGGACACATGGCTTCGTGGAGGGAGCCGAGGGTCCTGGGCGAGATTTTGCGAGAAACCAATCAGAAAATCCATTTAAACAATGGCAGGATTTCAGACGAATCTGTCTGTGACTAATTCCCACTGTGTCAAAGCCTTCAGCCAGCTAAAATCACAAATCCCTGCTTCTCATTGACTAAGCTGATGGGGAGATTTAAAGGGCGCGAGTGTGTGTTTGTGTATGTGAGTATGTGTGTGTGTGTGTGTGTGCGTATGTGACTACATGTGTGTGTGTGTGTGTGTGTGTGTGTCTGTGTGTGTGTGTGTGTGTGTGTTTGTGTGTGTGTGTGTGTGTGTGTGTGTGTGTGTGTGTGTGTCTCAAAACAGGCTGATTAAAAGTGCATGTGGATTAGGTTAATCACAGTTAATGTTGACACCAGGCACCAGAATGACCTTGCGGGTAAAAATAACAATAATATTGAGTGCCACTCATTAATAAATAGTGTCTAAAAATGCGGCCTTCAAAAGAACGCCGCAATTCCCATCTTTTACAGCAAAGTGCCTGTCATTAGCGTGAGTGTTCAAAATCCTATTGAGGGTGACTTTCGAAGGCAGCTGCACAATGCATTTCCAGAGACAAACTACACCACGTTATATTATCCATTTGGAATTCAACAATCCTTTATTGAAAAGCAAATTTGACCAGATGTGTAGCGCCTGATGAAAACAGCAGAGCAGGTCAACAGCTCGCAGCGCAGGGAGCCGCAGCACTTTCATCGTCTCTGCCCTGGAACAGTCGGTGTTGTTTCCGGCCCGTCGTAACACGGGGGAGAGTAAGAGCTTCGCGATGCTGTCGAAACTGAAGCGCACGTCCATACGGGCGACCCTCATGAATTACCGCCCTGCTCCTCCCTGCCAAGAAAGCCACACCTCCGCCCCCTGATGGTGTGCTTCCGCCTCGCCACTTTGCGTCACGGCCCGTGTGGATTTGGACTCGCAGTGACTGGAAATATTTATCAGCATGACGGATATTTATCGACGGTGGCACAACGCAAATCCAGGAATGTGGTCCAACCGAGTGCCAGTGGAGACCTGCTCCGAGCCCAGGGAGGCTGAAGAGGGGAGCGCAGCCCACGTGTGTCCGGAACATTCCATGTCACAGGTATATACTCAAGAAACAGGGGCAGCTGGCCTAACGCGCAGCTGGTCTTTACATTCATTTCAAATGATCGGTAACATGCGTCACGTGTATCCATCGTAATCGTGAACGCAAGTGCCACATAGACTCGCTGTGCGATGTTTTTGTTCTAAAATTATAGTGACATATGAGTATATTACACGAGAACTACTATCAGTTTCAATCAGGCATCTACACATTGTGTCTGGAACACCTTAAGACATTCATGAGTACAATCACTGGGCTGACCCACTTACAGTAAGACTGAGAGAAAAATGAGATCACCGTGCTGAGGGACAATAGACTGGAGACCCTATAGCTTCAGGACTGAACTAACAGGCAATGATCGGAAAAGACCGCCATCACGCTCCCTCGCTCCGGACTGTCCAGCCCAGCTCCTGTACGGCCAGGGCCCAGCCGGTTTCCTTTTCACCTGAGTGCTTAAGCACTTAATTCAATTATTTACCGCCTTAACAGAGACACTTTAGCGCTTCATTTATTTACTGCCTGAATTGAACTGCTTCTGACCAGGTTTGAGGTTTTAATCATATCACAAGAGCTGTAACACGGCCCTCTGTCTGAGGACCTGCAGGACCAGGCCTGAGTGTTTCTACCCAAAAGCCTGGGGTCCAACCAGCTATGCTAACAGTTAGACATTCCCCAGCACTCTCTGCAGCCAATTGACAGGAGCGGGACGTACATCTGATGACATAATTCATACCTTAGCTCTGCTTAGCCAATGAGGACTCAAGTGCCTGGTGATTGCTGCACATGTCTTCTTATTAAATTACAGACACATGGCTACTATATATCTGTCATTAAGGAAGATCACACCTAGTTCTGACTGTAATTAGCTGGTTGGCCATAGATTTTATTTCAGCCATTCTAAAACACTGTTATAGTTAGATCATAACATTTTAGCGTCTGTTAGTTATACAAGTAATGACCACTAGGTGGCACCATAGTGCTTTTTTCAATATACAAGCCCCTCTTTTTAAAATACAGTAAATAACACTTCACATATTGTATTTTTGTATTGGAGATCTCTACTTAAACCTTTTTATTCATTTTTAGAGATTTTCTGTGATCTGATTTGACTGTCTGTAACAACAGTACAGCTAAGTGTTGTGTTTCGTTAAAACACCATGCTGACTCATGCCCCAGGATGTAATTTCTCAAACAGGAACCTAAATAGTATGGAGAAGGAGAGACTTACCAAGCCAGCTTCTGTTTAAATACACAGAAACAAACACGGGCGGAACTGTGAAGAAGTCCACCACGGAGTTCACTTCCAGCCAGAACCACAGCTTATCGTTGGCTGCAATGAACTATGGGAAACAGGAGCAACATTTAATTCAAAATGCATTTCACTCTCTATGTTCATAAAGTAGACCCTGATTAAATTGCTAACATAAGACATTTTCAATGGTTACCAGATTAACATTCTGTATGAAAACCTTTTTTTTTTTTTCAATTTGTTATGGCGAATTTGAATGGTTCAACATTTGACATTTCTGAAACTGAATTAGATTGATGACCCTTTTATATAGAGAAAAGTTAGGAACACGAGACAATGTGTCTAATTGTTTGTACTTACACGCAGACCAAAGTACAATAAGAAGAATACGTTGAAAGCCATGTCGATCTGTAATGTGAAATCTTTGTAGAAATACTGACAGGATTCAATGGGGCTATTAAAACAACAGGAAAAAAAGAGGTTTTAACATATTTTCAGTATATTTCACGTTCTGAGCACTATATTTGTTCTCCACATGAAGCTCCAGGTACTTTACTTATTGTTTCACTAATAATCTGGAAAGATGCATCCTCCTTTCCTGGAAATGCTTTTAACAACAACAACAAGAACAACAACAAAAGACATCCTACCAACTAAGAAACATTTCACAAGAGGTGCACTGATATTGTCAAGGCCGTCCTCTGTAGGAAAAAAGAACATGCATAGAGGCAAGTCATTCTGATACATTTTGATACCCCGTGATTAACCCTTAAAGAACCAAACCCCACACCCGTGGCACCAAGTTCTCATTACGTGGTCGCCAAACAGGAATACGGAGCAATGTAGTTATGACAGGCTTCTAAATTGAATGAGATGGGAGACAAAAACAAATAAAGCAAAGTCATGACATTATTGTTCTAAAGCAACAACGATCGGTTGCCAAATTGAGATCCGATAATGAAGCGACACTTTCCGTACCTACGGTGTTAATAAGCTTGTACGGAGGATGGGGGCCCAAAGATCGGCAGGGTGGGGGCAGTGCTTTAAGGGTTAATTGACGCATGCAGGGTAGGTGTTCATTGTATTTGTTCAAGCAGCCACAGCAAATACTAGCATTTAGTGCACTCTCATCCTTAATGCCTGTAGCTGGCAATAAGAATCAAAAATGGAAGAAATGCAATGACTTGGTGGATAACCACAATGTAACTGGAGAGGAAAGAAAGTGGCTCGACTTGTCAAGATGTCCTACTTTTACACCCGAGTGTCATCAGGTGGACCGGACTTAATAAACGGCTCCACTATCAGGCCATTACACATGCAATTTGTTGACAGACGTCGGCTCGAAGAAGCATTACAACACACCCACGTTTGCGAGACACCCAAGGGTTCTGCATATGCACAAAAATTCCAATAAATAAATGGAAGAAATCCCCAGTATTACAAAACAATTGGCAAACAGTGAGGGCATCAATGTAAGCACACAGACATGTCTTTACATCGTGATGTAGAACGTTCTAGAACGTTCCAAAAGTGCCCTTTTTTCTTTTCATATATTCCGAATGGTCATCAAAAAATTTGACGGTACACAAAAGGATACTGGTGAGGTACTGGACCGTAATTTCAGACAGAAGGATCCTTGTGTCCTTAACACACTCCTTGGTTTGGGGCAGCCGACAAACACAAATCATTTAGCACACATGGGCTTCATTTGCACTACATTGCCAAATAGTAATACATTGACATTTTAATGCAGCCCGGCATTTCAGTGATTTACCCATGCTTGGAACTTGGAACAAAATAAACTCCTTATACAGGAATGTATGCTAAAATGACGACCCCGAATTCAGACAAATCTATTTCAATTCTAATTTAGATGAGCATTACACAGGTTGTTAAACATTCATTATTCATTGCACATGTAAAGTTACTGTACTGGAGGATGAATTAAAATTATGTTACTGATTATGTTTTAGGGAAGGTATTATGGATAGTACACAGTGTTATCCCACACACCGTGGCTGACAATATATTTTCTCTTTTTCCAATATTTCTTTCAACAGTAATGACAACGACGACAATAACAAAATGCACTGAAGCTTACATATTCATGAAATAAAAGAGAGAAGCTCAAGAATTGTACATATGGAATGCAAAACAGCAAATGGTACATAAAGCAATCAATTTTACAATGCAGCTGAAGCATCTGCCAAGAAGAATTTTCAAAGAACTTTCTTGGAAAGCAGACTGCAAACATCCGATACTCCCCTCTTTACCACAACACTTCCAGTAAAAATAGCAGGTTCTCCACTACCCCAGTGTGCCCTTAACTTCTGTTAAATTTGGCAGTTGCACACATTAACAAAACATTTTTTAGAAGCGGAAAGTAACACTTGCTTAAATGTGTTTGTGAAGGAGACAAAGTAGTTATTTTGTCATTCTGTGGTTTAGATTTATGTCTAAACATTTTTTATCAAATTACATCAGTGAGTGCATTGATTGATGCCATCAAAGAAAGGACTCTTTGACTGTATTCAATCAAACTGTTTCACCTCTTGGGGCATTGTGTGTATTTTTTATGTTTGAGAAATTCACACAGATATCACAAAGTGCGCAGATGGCATATTTATACGGTGACCATGATCATTAAAATTTCCCAGATGGAATCAGTTGATGTACAATGGCTTCCTGTTTTCTTGCAATGTAAAATGCAGTCCCTAAGAACAGCCAATACAAGCGATAGTAACAGGACATGTGACAGGACAACGGATTAAAAAATAAATACTTAGCATTCTTAAAACTGAGAAAATGAGCATACATACAGCAGAAGAAAGGAAATCACTGGCACTTACTGGGAAAAAATTAATCATTCTTTATTATCTTATTTATTACAAATTTGTGAGCAGGAAAAGCACACACTGGACATAATGGAGAACAGGTAATTAATGAATTACAGTGGTACACTTAAAAGAATTAGGATGAACTGTGATTGGTAATACTACTTAAATGAGTTCATCCAGCTTTCAGTTAAAATGTGTGTGCACATGAAGGCCAACACTGCCGAATCCCATTAACTTTACACACATTTATGTGTAAATACCACTTGGCTTTTTTTAGAGATGCATTTGCAGATCCACTGCAATTATACTAAAAGATAAAGGGGAAGAGGCAATATAAATGTGATCTATTTAAAGACACTTTTAAAATGTGATATGTGACTTAAGGGGGAATTATGCAGTCACTGTAGCGAACTCTTTATTTAAAAAAACTTTACTAAACATGACATTCTCACATTCAGAATACAAAGAACAAACAAAAGTGGGGACTATAAAATCAGCGTAGTGTTACATTAAACTCTATACATTCTAAATTGCTATAATTAAAATATTTGGGTTGTCAAGCATATCCTGCGGCATCATTAAGCTCAAATTCCTTTACGAAATTGACCTGGATGTTATTCACTTCTTCAAGTCTTACATCATAAGTAGCCTTGACATTAGGTAGGTACATTGACAAGGTAGATATTTGATAAATTATCTGAGCATTATGACTGCATCCTAAAACGAGCCTGGATCTATGAAATGTCTCGGAAGACAAATTCTCCTTTAAACTGGAATGAACTCATCATCTGAAAGTGGAGGGAAATCACCCCTCCCCCTGCAAAGCTTCAAGAATGTTCTCTGAATGCAGGCGTGCGAGGGCCTCATGAGATTGCTAGGCGCAAATTGACATTAATACAGGAGGAATCGGGCGTTTCAGTTACCTCTGGTCGTAGGTCTTTAATCAAATGCAAATGCAAATGCAAATCGCAATGCATAATGTTGAACATGTTTCTCGTTAATATCTTAAGAGATGATCGTGGTATTGTTTTTCAGGCTCTAGCATCACTGCTTTCAACAACTGAGGACTACAGACAGTGCTCCTATTCTGACGTTGGGGAATACCAATTAATCAGCGTTGGAGTCATTGTGTGTGCCCGTCTACCGCAGTCTCTCGAAATATATTTATTTATCTCGATACTACTCAAATAAAATTGTGAAGCTCTGAGAGATAAAGTACTTGCATGTTAAAGCATTTGTTCATACTTCAGAACAGCAGCAGTTGAAAATAGTAATAGAAATAGTATTTCAGTGTCTTGCTGGGTATGGTATTATATGATAAGAAACAATGCATACCGTAGTAGGTTTGTTTGGAAGGTAATGGACTTGAAACAGGGGAACACTACAGAACTGTCTTTAAACTGCTTATTGTCCTGAACCTGTTTTTCATTATTGGGCAGACATATTTTCAAATTTTTCTGTAAAGGGGTAATATTTCATTGAATTATTATGGCACATAAATAAGTAATTAGATTGTGTATATTACAGAATAATAATCATAATAACATAGCTTGATCAATAGCTAGCTAACTATTGAGCAGCCCATCACTGCCAAATGCTAGCTACCACATTTCATAGCTAGTTTGCACAAATAACCATGGCTACAATGCAGAGAGAAAGAGTATTAAAACAGTTTTCAAAGCCCGGTCCTGCCCCAGAAATACAGTAGCCACAGTACCTATACTTGGTAGAATCAATGGCATACATTTTCTATAAAATCAGGCATTGCATCCACAAACGTATGTGTTTGTGCATGCATGGCTGCGTGTGTGTGTGTCTGTTTAATATATTTATATTCTTAAAGTTCATATTATGTCAAATGTAATTCTGCTGTCTGTTGAATTTAAATAGCTATATTATCTCAGGTGTCCTATAACATTATTTAGCTACCCAGTTAGTCAAATAGTGGTCTATCACGATAGCCAGCTAACTACTTACTTACAGCTGCAGGCTGCAGTAGCTAGCTCCCAACACCAACAGTACATTTTAATTGTATGAAGGTTAGTTTTACAGTAACATTAAGAGCATGGCGATGGGTACAAATTGATTAAATAAAGGGCTTATAATAGCACCCATTGACCAAGACAATAAAACGCTGCAAACGTTACTTTTTAAAACACTTGAAAGAAGATCTCATACTTCCTCACAACGGAATCAAATGTGTACATTCTATTGGGCTGAAACTTTCCATATTTCCAAAACTTTCAGTATTTCCATGCCTCTTGGGAGGGAATGACATTGCTGATCATGAGATTGATTGTAATATGCTCTAACTTATTTTCTATTTTTAAAATCACATAGTAAATAAAACATACAAATGATATTGAAGTTGAAAAGCACATACCTGCATATAATGCATGATTGTATGGAATCTTTAGCGTTTGCTAACTATATATATAATATAATATATATAGTGTAATGAAAAAAACTAGTTTTTCTGCCAGATATGTCCTAATGTTCCCCTAACCTTTTATAAGAGGACAGCGAGATTCCTGCGCCATCCCTGAATCTGACATGAAGCATGCCAAATCAGTACACTGTTTATGATATTATTAAAAATGCACAGGATAACCACAAATGTATTACCCACCTTTTTAATAATATGCTAAAATAATACCCATGTAAGATGCTAACAAACAAACAAACAAAATCAGAAATAAACTGTATGTCTTCATTCCCACTTACATCAACACAACATTGATTGTAAGCAGAATGTTTTCAAAAAGCAAAAAAGAAACATGATAACAGTGTGAAACACCAACATCCTCATGTTTTGTGTCTTGTTGTGAAAGTACCACACAAAACATATTTGTGAACACAGACAGACAAAATCAAATAGGTTTAGTACCAGTTAGTTAAGCTTCGTCAAAGAACGGAAATGCTCGCTTGGCATTTTGGTCCGTATTATACTTGACAAAAGGCGGAAAATATAATGCTAATGTTCCGCTTTTGCCCATTCTTCACCTTAAAATGTACAGGGGAGAGTTCCGGAAAAGGTTCCGGAAAATCAAACGAAAAGTGGTCCACATCGAAAAATCGACGCATGCATAATCATTCAGCACGCAAGACATTCGATTTGATATGTTAGCAGGCAGAGGCGATGCGGTCAGCGATAATGAGCTACAGGAAGTTGAGGGCACATGCAACTGGTCCATGGCTTGGCTGCCATGCGGTAAAAACCTACATCAATGAGCCTGCGGTATGTCCCCTGGGCAAGAGACGGTACGAAACAGGGACTGGTTAATACATCAATGATAGATTTGGGCCAAAACACTATTGCTATAAAAAGAATGATTTAGTACCTGCTATGGGACTGGACAAATAAGAGCACAGTGGGAGGACTAAAATATCCTTAACATTTTTTTTTTGCTTCATATTTGAGGTGCTTCTCTAGGTATAATGGCATCCCATTCAGTTTTCTTTTTTTTGTGCAGTCCACTATAATGAGATACAGATTTGAACAATGTTCCCTCTTATAACATCTTATACAGTAATTCCCTCCATCTTACCTCTCATCTTAATAGCACTCACACCATGCACTATAAGGCAATGCATGTAATTACCGTGCTTAAAAGACGTCTTGAAAAGGCATGATTCACCAAGATAATCGTAACAAAAATGCAACAATCTATTAGCGCTCGTGACATTAATTGCTGATCAATGCTAAGAGTATACTTGACTTTCAGAAGTGAAAATAAATAAATACAGAAATACTGAACATTTACAATGCACAATCCACACACATTGCTCATATGTGCATGAATCAGAATGCTCCTCTAGCACTATCTATATCATATTTAGTGGTTCATCCAGTATTATTTCCTTTTTGCATTGCATTCATAACATTTCATTTACAATGTGTCACAGTGTGCATGACTGTACAAGTACTATATAACTTGCTCTGCCATTCTGCCTTGGAGAGAGCAATGAAAAGAATCAAGTCACTTCTGCATTGAATAATTGACGCAAAACTGACTCTAGTTCCATTGTGCAACTGATGAGGGAGGGAACCGCTGAATTCAAAGCATGGCATACGGATCATTACTGTGAGCAACTTCAATCATCGGAATTACACAATGATTATATGATGGCCTGATTTCAGTCAAGTGTATGAACCGTTTCACTGTGGATAAAACTCTCAAATCTGCTACAATTGGGTCCCAGTTTAATTAAATATTAGCAAAAAGTTATTCTACGTTTGGTTGAAATGTAATTTAATTCGACAAAGGTAGCTACGCGTATGTGTCCAACGCAGTCAGATATTGGGGAAAAGCTATAAACTGGATTAGTTTTGAGAGGATATTGATAGATTCTAAATGGCGAATAGCACGTGGGTAACATCCATCACCTCCGGTTAGCTCTGAATGAGTGCCCATCGGAGGCTTGCCAAGTCCTCATGAATAGACCTCTTAGCTTGCGCTTTTTTAATCAGAAACATCCACAATCTCTGGCAAGGCAGCCACATTTCCTGGTAGGTCTGTGTCCCTGTTTGAAGATCCATCCAATGCCAACTGTCATTTTATAGTCATTTCCACACGGCCTAACTCATTGAATTAGTCGCTGGCCATTTCTCTTAAATATTCAGCAATGAAACTGGCCATTCAATTCTGACAGTGGTAAAGGCAAGGTTGACTGCAAGTATAATTCAATCAGAAAGCCTGCAGGATTCATATTATACAAAACAAAACCAAGGATGGGTTAAGTAAATCCTCCACAAAGTACTGTTGCGTCCTGTCTTTTTTAAACAGAAGATTTTACAAGCGTTACAAACACAGTTAAAGACTGTCAAGCTTAATATTTGTTTTCATTCATCCCATGGCAATGGCGAGAGGTTTTTTATTTTCTGATTTCAATGTGTTAAGACCCTGTCCATTTAAAACAATACAAATATGAAGTAATATGGCAAGCATAGCAATTTCTCACTGATCATAGTGGTATGTGGAGTTCTACATTAAAGATTTAAAATGGTCAGAATGTATGACACGGGGAGTATATTATCCTTCAGATTAATATTTTTCTCAATATTTATTTATTCATGTATTTAAGCGGTTTATGAACATTTTTTAGCTGATCCTCATCATGGTGCCTTGCCCTGACTCTCTTCTAGCTGACCGCTGTAGTGCTTGTGATCTGGGTAGCTAGCTAACTAGCTAGCTGTGTCAAGTTAAATGCGTTTTGTGTTTAAAAGTAACATTAAAATTGTCCATACAGTCAGAGACGGAAATTGCATTACTGTATTTTTAATATTTTTGCCTGTATTGTGTTGTTGTGGAATGAAAGTTAGATGAACAGGTAAAATGCGTCATAGGTGTTACTATATCGGGGAATATAGCACTGCTTCGAGCGCCTCTCGGCCAATCACAATGCTCGGTCGTATCTCCCCATTTTATAAAGAACATATGAAACTATAGGTGATACATTAATTATTTTCTTAAGTAGGCCTATTCCGTTTTTGATTCACTTTTTATTTTAATTCATTCAATAATTTAATATTGAAAATGTCAGTCAATGATGTAAAAAAGCAAACTTTATTTGTAAGCATGTACAAAAGCATTGCTTTGAATTGTCTTGAATTTTCTAGGCTAAGCACCTGCTATTTTAATTCATTTATTAGTTTATTATTATTATTTTCTGCATCTTATAGCTTTCAATTACGATGAAAGCTAATTCTGTCCACTCATGCACATCCCCACTTTAAGGCCTAAGCTGCGAATCCAGTATCCAGTGAAATGTACGATAAGAAAAACAAGCAGCATTCATTTTGCCAGAATCAGCTGAGGTAAAGGCAACACAGAGCTTGTTTGGTGAAGCCATATCTTAAACATTCTCACCAGATATCATATTGGTACCTCTGTGGGTAATGACGACTTATTCATAAAGACCTGATGATTTTACCGAGATTTTTCTAGTGTGCTGCCTTGTTCCATTTGAAGTAAGATCTGTCTTTCTACAGAGTTATAGAAAATTCTGAAATATGGCAACACTAATAAAAGGAAAGAATAGTATTTCTATTTTACAATTATAGCAGTTTAACACAAAAATGTGGAACCATTAGCTCCTAGAATGCACCGCAACCTATAACAAGCTTTGTAGCTGCTTGTCCCTTTAAGCTCTATTTTGTGTGGGGGAAATGGGCCCACATAAGTTTAATAAGCCCTAAAATGCATTAGAAAAATGTTCTGGAAGAGCCAGTAGCTTTCTGACTTCAGGCATAATTAAAAAAAAGCCTCTTTAAATGTCTCAGTGCTGGCACTGTATTGAGTCCACTAGAGAGACCTTTATTTAGGACGCTTCTATTGGTTTGCACCACATTACAGAGTGAAAGGCCAAGAGCGATCTTCCACAAAGTACAAGTGCTATGAAAAATGTCCCCCTTAAACCAGGACAGTTCCATTCTGTAACAACATTTTGAATTCAGTTTTACCTGAGGCAGACGGTCAGCTTAACTAATCTTAAAAAAACAAAACAAGATGGATAAATCACTGGCACAGCGTTTTGCAGACAATTTTAAATCTCTCAGTGATGCCGGAAGCAGGTTCGAAACAATCACACCGCAGCCTCATGAGAGTGATGGCAGTCTGACATTTTTACTCGTAACATTGATATACAAATGCTGGCCTACACAGAACTTCGTAAAATGCCACTTGTGAACCTGCACACAGGGCTTGGGCACGACTGTGTGGGCAGGTATCTATTGAAAAGGCTATACTGTATTCATCAGAATGCTGAAGGTCACACACCACATGTTTTACTATAGTATTTCATATTTTCTATGGGTATGAATGCCATTTGTGAACCTGCACACAGGGCTTGGGCACGACTGTGTGGGCAGGTATCTATTGAAAAGGCTATACTGCATTCATTAGAATGCTGAAGGTCACACACCACATGTTTTACTATAGTATTTCATATTTTCTATAGGTAAGAATGCATGAGGGTGAACAATGCAGTATGACTACCTGTCTGGCTCTTGGTGTGTTTGACGCTTATAAATGACGTTTGGAACTCTGGTATACGTCAAGGATGAAGGATCTAGTAAAAAGAAACATCAAGTCCATTACACCACGGCAAGGTAGTGATATCGACAGACGGACGATTATTTCTTGGAGTGAGGCCAATGTCTTGAAAATGAACTGTGTGTCCAAGTTGAATTGCTTATGACAGATGCTCCTAATAGTAATCCCGTTACATTATTTTAAAATGTTTTTCTTTCAGATTTTCTCCCATTTTCTCCCAATTTAGTAGCCAATTACACCCGCTATTTTATGTCAATCCCCCCCTAGTAATGTGAGTTCGCTGTCTTAGTCCTGCGACCGGTAGTGACAAAGGCGAAGCATCGTCTCCTCCGAGACGGCACTTGCCAGGCCGTTGACTGTAACCCGGTACTACAGGGCCATTCCTGAGCGCAGCGAATGTCCTGTCGGCTTCCCTCCCCCATCCCTGGGGCGGACAGCCAATCGCCGCCCCTGGTGGCACTCCCGGCCAGAGCCGACTCTGGCACGACGGGGAATCGAACCCCGGTCGCCGTGGCCAGTGTCGAACGTTGTAACCACTGGACCACGCGGGAAGCCCCGTTACATTATTTTAACATTTAATATGCCTATATCTTAGTCCTGAAGGTACGTTCATATTCATTATTTCAAGGTATCTATGGGTCTTCTGCAACTGCACTAAATGTGCCTCTATATAAACATATATTAAAAATATTGGCCAATGGTAATGAAACCTCCAAATACCGTTCAATACTACTACAGGCAAACAGGGGGAAAAAAGCTTTGTTCTCAATGCTGTTTGGGAGGCGATCGTGAACACTTCCCTTCACGCAGGATGACTAACGTTACATATTAAGAAACGTCAAAAGAATGTCTGGAGAATTACAAACCAGCCTGCTTCGGGTAAAAATTTTGTAACAGAATTTATTGGACCATTTCCACGCTTCATACTGTCAGTCTGAAAGACACACTTCAATGCTGAAAGTGTAATCAATCTCTGGGCACCTTAATACTCTGTTTGCGGGATTGTATCAAAATAAAATATATGTGGTTTCAAATGCATGGCTGTATTAAGCAAATCGCCAAGGCCCCATCTCTTTGTGCTCTGTGACCCCTTACTAGCTAATGATGTCCCTGCACCACAGGCAGAATGGGTGCATTCCAATGCTAGGGAGGAAGCCGATTGCTACAAATTGGAGATCAGAGAATGTGTCTGCCTTGGAGTAATGGAATAAGTACCATTGCACCCTTGTATCTTACAAAAGAATACCATACGTGATGGGGGAACCAGAGAGACACCAAACTAAATGAGACGGTTATCTTAACTTCATGAAAGGCCTCTAAGACCCTTTCCATTGTCCTCTTTATAAAATGCACAAAAAACTGGGATAAGCTCAGGTATAATTTGCATGTGTGTCCTATGTTCATGGGCGTGTACATCATGTGAGACCATGTGAGACCTTGATCTTAGCAGGATCCCCCATACTGGCCGCGGGGAAGACCTATATGCGTATTCTGTATGTGCATGCTTGTAACTTTATATAGTTCCATAGTTCCAAAGTAGTCAATGATATATGTTGAAACTTTACGTAAAGGAATGCCATAAATGATTTTTGGTCAGAGAAAGAATTTGGTCGGGGAAAGAGGGGCAGAAGGCTAATGAACAGCCTTTCATCAGGTGAAACACTGCACATGGCCCTACGCTGCAACCCGGAAGAGAAGAGTACGCAGAGCAGGTGGTATATTGTAATTCGACCCTGCCTGCTCAGATCACAAAATGAGTTGACAGTTGACAGCTACATTAGAGCTGACCCAGGTATCGTGCGTGATAAGGCACTGCCCCCCCTGCTGAAATGTTTAACATTAGCAATGCAGCATAGGTGGGGGCAGGGCGACGGTGAGTGTCATTAACACATCCGGCCGCAACGAGACCACCAAAGGGCAAATGTGTCTGGGCCGGCGGACAGGTTGGACCACAGAAGTGCATCCTAATCGCCTGGACAACCACACTCCTGAAGGCACCTGCTTGGCCTCGTTTACTGACCCCCCGTCTCCAACAGCTGGACTAACATGCATTTCAGCCATCCTTACCATGTACTAATGCACATGTTGTAATTAGCTCTGGATAAGAGCGTCTGCTAAATGCTTAAAATGTTCAATGTAAATGTAAATTCCTTCTATTATGACCATCCATTCACTGTTCCATAGGTCTAGCTGTATTCCATGAAAGAAGTAATGTTGTATCCCAACGTTTTGGCTTGGTTTTGGTTGGTTTGGTTTATCCATTTTTGTTTTGCTTAGTGTTTACCTAAGAGGGCTCCCCCTATTACAAGCCCTTAAGTTAATTGTCCCCCCCCCACCCCCATCCCCCCCATGAAACTAATTGATGCATGCAACAATAAATAAGAACACTGGCCCAATCTGTGAGAGATATAGCTACTTACTACTGAAAAGCACAGAGTCTAATTTACAGGGCCGCCAGCTTCCTCCTGCTTATTGAGTGATGGTGATTGTTCAGGGACAGGAACTTGGCTCTTTCCTGTTCCTCCAAAGCCCTGACCCTTGCATTATAGAGATTAAACAATTTCATCTGTGCGTTTGGATTTGCCGCTCATTTAAATTTATTGAAAGCCCCTGCTGCGTTCGATTCGGTAGACGGATTTGCAAATTAAATATATAGGAGGCCGGACATAGCGGTACCCATTTAAAGAATGCCACTAAGCTCAGGTAAATTAAAACTTCAGAAACAGGGGCATGGCATTTTCCTTGAAGAGTGTACAGAGACTACAAAGATGTGTTTTCACAAAGAAAAATAACCCCTCTGGAAGTGAAATGGTGATTAAAAGCGTATCCAAATCGACAAAATGCTTTGTGTCTTTGTGGCTCTAAAACCCAAAGGCTTTGTCCTAAGGCACGGATATAGCTAAAAACTCCAGGCTTTGAGGGCCAATTTTCTGTATGTTTCAGAGTTGTTTCTTAGTCAGCATACAGTTTAAACCAAGGATACCAATTGAGTTAGTGTTAGTCTTTAAGGACTAGAGTTGGCCATTTCTTGTGAAAAACCTCAGAGAAATATATTAACAGGACAAGAAACACATTGTTATCATATATTGATTCTTCACTTGAAATCGATTTTATTCGATTTTATTCTCCACAAAACCAAATATGCTCAGTGAAATGTTAATATTTTTGCATGTAAATATTTTTGGCTGTGTGAAAACAGAAATCAGATGTTCTTTGGTAAGATATTCTCACCAAAGATGCAGAGAATAGGCATGCCTTTGAGAAATTGTAAATACAACAAATCAAATATGCAAAGATAGACACAGAGATACATGGATACAGTTTCTTATGTACAGTGTGCAGTATTACAAATAAGTATCCCTATTTTACATGAATTAAAAATAGTAAAAATAGTTTGAAAAATATTCAAAAAGTCTTCAACACATTTGAATAAACATCAAACATGACTAATTAACACAATGACCAATTACTGTAAGACCTATGGCCATAAGACAAGTAGCTGTCCATAAGTGGATGTACTGAATGGGGCAATTCTTGGTTAAATCCAATGAAATGTCAATGCCCAAGTAACAAATATAATTATAACACATAATGTATAAGCTGCAAACGTGAGTGGCATTCTTCATTTTCTGTCATTATTTACTCATAGAGAGATAATCGAGCTGTCACAATGGGCCGTTCAGCCCATCTAGGCTCATCATGTCCTAATCTAAAGAGTAACTAGTACTGCATCTAGCCTAGACTTGAATAGCCCAAGTGTTTCTGCCTCTACTATATGGTAGCGGCTACTATATGGCTACTATTTGTGTAAATTGTACAGCCTATGTTATGTTTGAAGAAGTCAGGGATTCTGCATTAACATATTGTTCATTTTATGGATTAATAGCCTAAACGGTATCAAAGTCAGCTGTTGGAAAATAAATAAATTTCAGTTGGAGCACATCACTACAAACACCATATTAAGTTAACTAGCTTGTAACTTCATTGGAATGTTTAAGCTCTAAAGTCCTGTCTAGGAGTGCCACAAAGAGACGCTTCCAGTTGTGTACAAAACATCCACCAAAACACGCGTTCTGATATGCACACAGCATCCATTTTCATTAGGCAAAACACACAAAATAGTGACTAAAATTTCTACATTGATTTACATAGATTCACACTCGTGGAGACATGTAGTGCATTGTGTGTGCTGTCATACAAAATTTTGAATAATGTCTTCCTCATACATTTCAGTATGGATGATTCTAATGCCTATGTAATGCATGTGAGATGTACAGTTGACAAAGATTTCAGTTGAATCTTTTTTCAGTTTGAAACATGCTATGTATTAGATTCACAGCCCTAACGAGCTATTCCTTTAATGGTGCAGCATCACTGGTCTCATTAATGTTCTCCTAAATCTCCCTCCCTACTTTTTAACATTTGAATGAGTACAGATGTTTTCGCCATGGGCGTTTCTACCATAAACTCTAGTGATAATGAGTTTCCTCTAGGGTGACCCTGCAAGAACAGACTAACTTCAATAAAAGGGTCAGGATTCGCTCCTAGAACTGAAGACCAATGTTGCCATTTCCCAGCTTTCTGGACTGTGCCCTGTATAGGATCTATGCGATCTATCACATCACTGCCCCTATGGTCAATATTTGAAGAAATAATTTTTTTTAAACTTCTACAAACACTGACAGATTTCTCAACATGGACTGAACACATGGTGACAAAATTGCTAAACCACTGGGTTAAATAAATGTTTAATTTGTCTTACGTAACATAAATATTTAAAATGTCAATGGGTAGACAATGATTCATCCCGACATTTTCCAAAGGAAGCAGTCTAAATTTTCAAGAAAAATGCCAATTTGCTTTATCCACCAAAGACTTTGGAAACCTAAAAAAAAGAGTATTATAATCAAAAGAATACCTTAATCAAGAACTTTAATAAACAATTCAAACATGGCAGCCATATCTACACATGCATTACTAACAATGAATCTATGAAAAGCATTCTCAGGTCAGCAATCATATTATAAATTTGGAAATCAAATTGATTCAAGCGATATCTGCAAGTGTGGGGGGATGGCAAAGCCAGCTGTGCTCTTTAAGGGAGATATCATACTTCAATGCTGCTTTCCACATCTGTCCTACATTCTCCTCCAAGTAGAAAAAATGAAAAGTTTCAATAAAGAAATGGGTAATCAAACTGGGGGTGAAAGCTCATGCAGATCTTACCTTGATGTACTAAAATGTACATTTAAGGGGAATGGAACAGGAAAAGAACCAGGATTAGAGATTTTGTTTAGCTTGTTGACTAATGCTGCTTTCAAATGCCCTAAAAGAAGTCGCAGCTGAAGTCGAGTACACATCGCTCACAAATGCGCTCTTTTCATAGGGCTGTGAGTTTTATTACTTTGGAAAATGTAGCAGAGGACAGTTAAGATGATATACA
Source organism: Aldrovandia affinis (assembly GCA_029706075.1). Lineage (NCBI taxonomy): Eukaryota > Metazoa > Chordata > Actinopteri > Notacanthiformes > Halosauridae > Aldrovandia > Aldrovandia affinis. Next base: position 3,309,710 of record JAINUG010000042.1, read on the forward strand.
AACAATTATATATCAACATACAATTTGAAAACTGATTAGGTCATTTATCTTTGTTCTACAGCATAAACCTCTTATGTAGTCATTAGAGACAGAGATGGGGCCACTGTGCCATCTCTACCGAACAATGTGTATGTAGACCTGCGATAACTGAGCATACAACCCTATAGTCCAAAAAACACAGCACAAGGAAGTATCGTTGTGAGAATATACATGTATATGCTGGCATGTTAGGTAAAATGTATAACAATACCTATGCATTGCATCATTTTAAGCAGGTTACAGTACGTCTGACTACAGTTGCAGTTAGCCAGTGGGGCAAGTTTTAGCATTCACATTTTTCCATTGCCCATTTTCAGTGAGATGTCACTCCTATTGTATCTCAGGCTATTTGAACGGAACAAACAAGAAATGACATCCCATTTTGACCATCAGGATTCACATTATTCAGAACAATGAAAAGAAGTACATACTATATTGATCACACACACATTTTGCACATGTCAATTCGGTTTAATAGGCACCACCATTCAAGGGACCCTTGCGTGAATACACAGTGTTTTTAGCATCCTTATAGTGTAGTGGAAAATCATACAAACGTAGCTAGCCAAAGGGGGTCCTGCTCTGTGTGTGTGGGTGTAATGTTAACACAGTGGAATCCAGTGGACGGGCAGTTCAGGGCAAACTGACCACCGGTCTCAAGAGAGCAAGGAGGAGCGGATGGGGACACATCCAGAGGTAATTTGCCTGCAGTTGCCATGGAAACTGCTTCATGTTGCTCAGGCTCCATTGACAAAAAGTAATAATTATGTAGCCAAGCATATTGTGTATTGCAGGGGGGAGTGATACCAGCACAATGATTTCCAGTTGACACATTTGCAAGTTCCACGGTAGTTATATATGCTGTCTTAAAGATTTTATCAGCTCCTGGTCTGTCTTAACGTACAGTGCAATATGTACGCATGATACATAAAATATACAACATACTGTTGTTCTAATACAGACACCTGATTAATGCTATACATATTGTACAGTGACAGTAACTGAACATGTATTCTAAAATACCAGGGACTGCAGTTAAATCAATGTAATACTGGTTTTAATAAAACCAATGGCAAAAGTGAAATAGGTAAATATGAGAACTTGCATGACAAGAAACACTCATTATAGTCATTGCATTATGGGCATTTCAAAATATGTGTGAAGCACAGTTATTGACATACACGATACCTTGCAAAGTCTGGGCTATGATTACATTAATAATCATTCACAACATGAATAGCTACTTATTACTGAGACTACAGGTCACAGAGAATGAAAATCCCTATGACATCGTCAATAGTAATGTGCAGCTGCCAACAGTTATGAATACAGAGGTTATGAACGGCTACAATGTGATTATGTAGACTTACGTACAGAAGCACTAAGGCAAGTGTTATGTATGTCTGTTTAAGGTCCCTGTTTAAGTATTAACATAATGTTCATATTACACAATGGCAACTTTATGAAAGCCAATTCTTCCAAAGCCAAAATAATGTTAATCATATACATGTTTTTTTTTTCTAAACTGTTGAAGATAAACTTGACTATTTAATATGGGGTTCTACACAGACAAAGGGAGTAGGTAGTAAAATGACAACCTCAGTAGAAACATCAATTATCAAACAGGGAAGTACTTACTCAGAAGAATCTATGAAGTATATTACCAGTGCTCCAATGCTGAGTGCAAAGACTAGCACCACCTGGAATGAGAAAGAAGATGACATACGTAAGAACATCATTGCAAACATGTAGACCATTGACAGGATCATGCACTATTTCATTAGTCCCTTTTGGAATAAATTGTGCATGCACTGTCCCGCTTCTGTCAGACATGACTCATCGCTGATTTTGAAGTTGGCACACTTTTCGATTTCATGCATTGTTCCTGTGCCTACTAGGCGTGCATGGGCGACTTCTGTGTACGAGGTATGGCTGCAGTAAAAATAATCCCGTAGGGGTGATATTGACAGGCGGACTGCATTACAAGCTTTATAAAATCCAAAGATGAGGATATACTGCTGGATATATACGCTGTCCTGGGAGACGTACAACTTTAAGCACTCTGTATTCTAATCTGTAATTAATTCGGAGTTACTCAATCCACGTCCCGGGACAGAATTTTTTAAAAGCCAAGAATAAATAATTCATAGTTGATTGTTAGAGAATACAGTGGGGCAGCTAATGCTTACAGCGACAGAGGAGGCACGCCTGCGTGTAAACCGAACTCGGCTCATCGTGCAAATTGGTAGAGTGGTGCCGTGAGGCAGACTGCAAGTGCCAACAGTATGAAGTGTTTCTCCCTTTGTTTTGACATGTGCCGACCCACTGCCGTGTTTATTTCACGCTCCTAATGAGCCCCACACAATAGCTGAAGTTTAAGAAAAGCCAAAAGGTTTCCCCAAAATGACTTAACATACACACACACACACACACATACACAAAAAGATGGTCTTATTATACAATGCATGCAATTTAAAGACTGAAAGAATAATCTAAAAATATTCAGTTGCCACATTAATACATTTCTAAAGATTTTAGCATTTAGGCAAGAGGGGGGGTTACTAAAACATATGTAAAACTATCCCAGTGCTACAACACATAGTACATCATCATTGGCCTAAGCATGCGCACATATAACCAGCTTATGGTAGCTACTGATTTCCATAGTACATCGTGATATATTAAGCTATGTCACTAATGTCATGCATTATCATTGCATGCGTCATAACCTTATGCCTGTTGTTATGAGCTGGTCATAATGTTTATCTATGCGTATTCTAATGAATGGTTATGGTTTTCATTAGGAGATTATACAGGCTATGAAGAAGACCCACATCAAGTATGGTATAGCATAGCACTACCAGACAATGAATGGTTCAGTGGTCTAGATGGCACTGGGCCTGTGAACAGAATGTTGCAGGTTCAAATTTGGAGTGCGGTACTGCCATTTTAACCAAACGTGTACTGTTCCACTGAATTTCCAGCTGAATAAATGCAAATGACCAAAATGTGAGCTACAGTACTATCTAAGGATTAAATAAAGATGTCTGCAAAGCAATCAAATAATAATTATAATAATGAAGGTTGTGTATCCAGTCCTCAACCTCAGCCATACAAAAGCATTTTTTAGTTTTTGTTGCTGTTGTTTTAATTGTGTCTCGTATATTGGTTTCCTGTCTGCATGGGGCTCAGTCTTTAAGAGGTCAGTTTGGGTACTGACCCTACCACAAAGCTGGCTTTCTCTCCAGTCCAATAGTGCATTAAGCTTCTTTGCACTACAAAACTAGGATAAGCTTTGACCCTTTGAGCCCATCCAACACTAAACAGTTTCCATTATAGTCAGACATTACATTAAAGGACATCGTCTACATTATGAAGGGCAGTACAAGTGATATTTAATGTTTTTTTTATTTTTAAGTGTTGTACTTCTATCTCGAGACCCCAAATGTTCAGTTAATACAAAGGGATCTTTGATTTGAAAGTGGGCAAAAATGAACAATTATGTCCCGGATTCAGTCAACATCCTTAACTTTGACTTAAAAATATATTAAACCCCAAAAAACGATGTTTTGAGTGAGAGATAATGGTTGGCAAAAGCCGTAGTTTTCCATTTTAAGGACATATAGTAACCAAATACTTACCAAATAGTTTTCTAGAAATTATGCCCTGCGTTCCTCCTAAAATAATCTATTTGTTTATTGATTCAAAGAGAAAGTTTGATTGAATTCTTAGTAGGGCTGACTCCATTTAGTCGGCTGGTCGATTGTTTGGTCGATGGGCTGTTGGTCGACCAAGATTTGCTTTGGTCGAGCAGTCGCGCGAAAAATAAATAAATAAATAAATAAAAATTCTCCACGCAGCATGAGACACCTAGATTCGCACCACAGTTCGGCACGCTTGTCAGTAGAATAATCCATTCTGGATGCTGCGGGTATGGCAGTGACAGTCCTTCACTCTTAACATAGCTAGGCCTATATATGTTCTCTTTAAATTATATTAGGCAGTTAAGGTAATAGTAATGTTGTGAATAATTCTGCAAAACTAATAAAAGTAACATTTTATAATAAACGTGTTTTGCTAATTGTATGGTTTATATATTTATAACTAACATGCGTAACACCCCCTTTCATGTAGCCTATATTGTATCCTTCTTGTTTTAGGCACGCGAATGTGCATTTTAATTGTAGTCTAAGATTTGCCTACAGTTAAAATGAGTGATATAGGCATACTTGATTTACTCATTTCGATATAACCTAAGAACATAATGTCAAAAAACAAATCTGGAGTATGGCAGTATTTTGTTTTGGTCGCGGACGATCCCCAAAAAGTGGAATGTAAACTTTGCAAGCGTGTTCTCCAAGGCAGAGTTTATCATTAATAAAACGAGGAGCAGCCTTTTGCCAAAAAATGTGGACAAGCTAATGTTCCTGTGCCATAACATGAAATGACTGGGGAAGTAGGCCATCGGATGGTCTCCGACTTGAGTAAGTTATTTTCGATAGGCTATAGCCACTTTATGTTCAGCTTTAGGCTACAATTTAAGACATTAGGCTATGTGTGATCATTTGTTCGTTAGCCTATTTTTTTGCAAAAGAGATTTTAAATCCCAATGAGACCAACCTAGTTAATTAAATAAAACATAGCCTACGCATTAGAATGTGTTATGGTTGTGGTCAAATAAAAGCATCAGCCTATTATGTGGCCATACCACAACTTCACAAGTGCAACGGCAGAATCTGCAAGAGGGTCGGAACGGAGAGGTTTTTTTTCTTTCAGGTAATCTTGAACTCCGGCTCCATAAAGTCATTAGCCTATTGTTACTAATTTGTGTCATTCACTTAAGAAAGTTATAAAACACGAGACAAGCGCAGTGTGCATATAGTTGTCTTTATTCAAACAAATAGGGTGTGTCATATAGAAGAAAAAAAAGTTCAGACCAATCAACCAATCGGAAAAAACGGACGACTGTTGGTCAACCAAGATTTGTTTTAGTCGGGGACAGCCCTAATTCTCAGCAGCCTGCCCAGTGGTGAGTACATTGTTTGAGGTAGACCAACATACTGTAGTTACAGTACCGTAGCAGGTATCAAAGCATTGTGTGTTGGAAGACTTGTCAGTACATTCATCAAGATAATGGTTGAGGTGCTCGTGTGAATTTCTCATCTTTTTCACCTTTTTGTCTAGAGAGGGGGTTTCATTCATTCTAAAGCATAATACAGTGTCTACTACCTAACGTTACCTAGCCAGACCATCATGCCAATGTGTGTTATTGTGTCTATGCAAATGGACAAGGTACGCAGCTAACCAGGTGGCTAGGTAGCAAGCCAGAAATTAGCAACCTATTGTTAGCGATTGCAATTACTTTCTGATCTCTGATTTGTCACCACTATGAACAAGTGAATTTGTTTAGTGAGTGATGTCACCCACAACAATTATTATATTAACAACCCAAAACACAGAAAATAATATTAAATAATAAATAAAGACTACACAGTTCTATCCTTTACAATAACTAACCTAAGATGGGTGATTGACTAACCTAACCTGCTAACAATGTTTTTGAACTCTGCATAGGATTGTGAATGTTGTTCGGAAATAACATGGTTGATATAACAATGCTTTAGTGGGCTGCTGGTCACTGCCTTTTTGACTTTAAATAATAGCTCTTAACAATGGCTTTGTGCTTTGTGATGGCTTCCAGTTTCCAGCATTGTTGGACTGAAGTGTACCTTGCTAAAAACACAAGCTAATTTTACCATTCATTTTGAATGGAGCCTCGCTTCCAAAAATCTCAATTATAATAAAAAATATGGCACATGAAACTGTGCTTTTCGTCAGTGCATTGGTCCATTTAAAAAGCAGACCTGTTCTAATTTGATGAGAAACTGTATAATGTCATAAAAAGAAGATGTCCTTCTTTTTCTTCACAAACATTTTGGCGAATTCAAAGATGACCAAAACTAACTCACTAAACTGTGTTTGTGAAGAAAGAAAGAATATTGCATTTATTTATGCAAAGTTAAGCACACATGCCGAATTCAGGCCTATTTGTGTTTCCTAACAGACAAAAGATGCAGTATTCACTGCAAGTACACCTTTGTGAAGCATGCAAGCCCTCCGCATTGACCCCCCTGGCATGCTCAAGCTGCTGTGCACAGTACACAGAGGTCAGGGGGCGCACCGTCTGAGACACGACGGACAGACTTGGGTTTCATCTACGCCAGAGCCAGAGGTGTTGGAGGGACAAAGCGCTCGCCACCAGCCAACGGGTCCGACGACCATAAGGCCTCGCTGAAACCGGAGGCCTGCTGTGTCATCCAGTGTCTTTTTCAGGAAATCGGAGCAGGTAGCAGGTGGAACCAGGTCACCACTGAGCTGACCTCTGCACTTAACATCCTTTGTTGTCCCTTAACTAATTTGTCTGGCTTAATTGAAGTTTCAATATTTAAACTTTTTGTGAGATTCACATCACTGGGAGCGAGCACAAGATATTAGTGTTTCACCAATATTAATCAAATACTAGCTACCATTGCAGTGTAGTGTAGTAGCTATGAACATATGGTTAAATAATTTATCACGTACAGTATAAAACTATTGACAAAACAGATTTTTCATGTTATATGTTACGCAAAAGAAAAACAAATTAGTAATATACCCTGTTGTGCAAATAAACATTCTTACGTCCGTTACGCACATTTTAAAGTTATATTTAGTCATGCCAATTCACCATACTGGTTATTGAGATAAAATATGATTATTAGTTTAATGACTCACACAGCCCACAAACAAATTTCACAAATAGCTTTACATATTTAATGAGAGCACATTTATCAAATGTATCCCTTTCCGTTCTACATACATTTTCAAGCCATACTGTGCATAAAATCCATGTTCACATATCCATGAATTATGAAACATTGGTCTGGATTCAATCAGTCCTTAACTTCGACTCACGATTAGGAATTTTCTTATTAGGTAAAATCACATAAATTAACTCCCCCAACTGCACTTGTGAGGAATAAATTAACACATGTAAGAGCCAACTTCAACGTCTAAAACTGGCTCTTTTGGCAGACTGTACACTCAAAATGATCAAATTCAGGTATGTTTAACATGGATACCTTGATTTAATAACAAAAAGGATGTGAACGACGCATTTTGCTGTCACTTCATCAGGGTCCTTTCATAATTGCATTTATTTGTGAGCAAAAATTAAGGGCAAATGTTGTTTGAATCTGGGTCACTATCAGACCACAGGCCACCAGACATAACACAGTGCTCATATCACGATAACGGTAGGGTGTTTGTAAAAACAGGAAGAGGGAAGGAGGATAAATGCCTAAAGAAAAAGATAAGCAGAAACGCTGTAATATAATCTTCAGATTCACTAATATGGCAGACACGTTCACAATGAACTGGGCCATTCACTTCATTGTTGGAGGGAAACCATATCAATCTGAAATCCCTGCATGGTAAAAAAGATATATAATTTCAAAAATAAGAATTTGCCCACATAAGACAAAAATAAGATTTGTAGCTAAGTATTCAGGTCGTGCGTACAAAATGTCTGTTATTTTTAGAACTCAGAACATTCATTATACATTACAAAATTAATTCATTGTAGACATCGACATTAAGACATCGTAGTAGACCAATTACCAACATAATGCCATTGTTTCTGAGTGCATGGCCTTAACACATGCACCTACAAAAAAAAAAAAGACAACCGTGATATAAAATAATCCTAAGTGGCAAAGACAGGATCAGAAGAGGTTACTCTACACAGGGGCATTAAAAACATTTGACATAATTTGTCAAAGAATAACACAGTGACCCTGTCTGCCTTTCGCCATTTAGATATTACACAATGGACGCTCAGAAAAAGCAGACCACGGCATGCATAATAGATGACGGCCAGCTGATTACTTTTTCCGAGATGAGTAACGTTATTTGGACTGTTGCTGCGCAGTCGTCCCACCGCTGTGAAAATACAGCGATGCATTTTTAATTTGTGGCCTTTCAGTGCCAGGCTTGGGGCTTTATGGGTATGGATGGGAGTCCAGACCCTAAACAATAGCCCCTGAGTATCCCTGTCGGGACACCAGCGCAGCTGTGAACCTCTGACATTTGCAGCAGCTGCTCCTTCACAACTTACACGGACCACAACGCTCCGTGGTCGCAGGCGCATGTTTGAAACCTCCAACTGACCATGGTCATAATTTGAGCAAAAATCCATCAATGATCATCTTCAAAGCCGACACATTGCACGGTCCTTTTTTTTTATCACTGGAAGCTCATGCATCAGCGTGGGCAATAGAACACATTTCTATTGCATTTTTTCAACGGTGTACTTCCACAAGGGGGCGTGGTTAGCTCATGAAGAGGATGCAAAGAGGCTTTACTTAGATCACCCCATGCTCAGATCTCTTCCCTCCCAACAACCTCTAAAACCAAGGGCTACCCCACATTCCACACTAACATTCAGGCAAGCTACTGTTCATTTACATCGGCTGGCTTCTAAGATCAATATGTGTAAAGACGTAGTACATCGTTGCATCGCTGCAATGATGTTACCCTTGCCCAGCAGAATTTAAACCTGTGTTAGCGCACGAATAGCCGTGCACCTCATTTTCCCAGAGTCTAACGTCGGAGCGCTGCTTATTGTCGTGCCATGACGTTTTAAGCAACAGACACTAAAATGCAAAGCAGACCGCATCCACTGCACACAGAACCAAATGATTAAAATCGCCATCTTGACCTGACCCAGTTATTCATCTGTAAATTCCGGCCATGAGGCTGCACTCGCCTTGAACTCAACTCTACGAGGGAGTGCTTCACGGCCTGCGAACAATAACTGGGGAGACAACTGCAGTAATTACGGTCCCTCTTCCCGTTTACACTTCCCGTAATGGCACTGCTTTGATGAGAGCCGACGCATGAGCATGGCTGAGCTATGGATAAAGTGGAACCGCGAGCAGACAGACAATAGTGTTTATGTGCGTTAAAAGCTTCACCTGCACAGGATTAGAACAGACAGCCAATCCCACATCAGGTGGGTTCCCGGCCTTCAGCTAACACCAAACTGCCAAGCTTGTTGTAATGCTTTTAGCGATGACTGACACTTCCCCCTGCGAGTCCTGCCCACAGAAAGCAGCACTGCCACTCTTGCCTCGCTTATCAAAGTCAACATTCCCTCACTTTGCTTGCTAGTGAGCCACAGGATATTCTCCTCATTTTGGAAAATATTCCCACAAAGTGGCCAGAGAGTAGCCTACATCTGACAGGGTGATTTGTACATGGATATTTGGACATTTTAGGATGAAATGATCTTCACTGGCCACACACTAAAATGAGAACAAGATAAAATAATGGGTTTGGTACAGCAACTCCCTTGCCAAAAGGTACCGAACCAAAGCGGATGCGTTTCGGGGGGGTTGAGTCCTTTGTCACGGCACAGACGAGGAACGTCGGCCTCGGTCCAGCAAATTCAGGTGAAGGAAGCTGCAGTCCTAAACAATTCACCTAATTCAGCTACCCCTTTCCCTGGATATGCACCCTTTAGGAGGAGACAAGCTATTTCGCACAGGCACTGAAGCGCATTGTGTTGCTAGGTGAAGATGCGCCTCTGCTCTGTTCATCGTGGGCATCGTTTGCCGGGCCGGCGCAGTTTCCTGTGGAGGGAGGGGCACACTCTGCCCGGTGAGCCGTATTAATAGGCCTCCGTCGGCCAGACCTCCCCAGTCCCATGCCGGGCAGCGCGCGCACATAGCCCCCCCTCCGCGCTTGACTCACCCACATTCACAGAAACACGCGCGGCAGCCCAACCCACGGGCCCCACACAGGGGGTTTCCCCCTCGCCAACGCGCCAGAACGCGCAAGATAAATCAGACGCGAGCGACAGATACAGATGAGTACTGCTGTGCGTTTTAAAATGGGAATCATCCACTGATTTATTTTTCATCATCCGCCACTGCACTGAATGAATGTAAACCATGTTTCTTTAGCAACCGTGAGCTGAATTGGATCATAGCGCCTACTGTCTTTATTTACGATTGCTGCTATGCCGGGGGTTGAAATTCCTACGGATGAGAAGAAAATGGAACCATAATACAGCGGTTTCAGTACCACCAAAACTCCTTGTCAGTCCGTCCATCACACTGACTCAAATCATAATACAGTGCATTTGATGTTGAAAAGTCTAAGACAGCACTCTGCATTTTCCAAGGGATGAAATCTAGCACAAATTATTTAGTTTTTGCTCTCTGTTGCATGGAGTAAATAATGAGGTGACGTGCTAAACCCATGGATACGTTATGGCTTTATATCAAAAAGGAAAAGGACTGGATGGCAGAGCTCTGAGAGATCAAGCTTTAAAAGTTACTATCTGGGCTTACGAACGGTACAAAGCGCTTTCGAAAGCTCACAAATGCCTTATCCATATGTCAGAAGCGAGGCGCGAGGGCGATATGAACACAATGAAGATTACATCTTGCAGGGACAATTTCAAGTCTCTGCCAGAAATTGAAATTCCCTGGTACATTGCAGAGTACATGTACTAACACTGCCAGGGGTGCAATCCTTTCAAAATGTCAAGCAACCTCCTCCCCCCTGTTAACTGTAGGTGAGCGCCAGTCAGTAAAAGCAACGGTATAATGACAATCTCACGCTATTCTGTGGGCATGCACGATCTGGATACCAAAGCAACTGCAGTCGGCAAATGACAAAAAATGAAATTCGAATAGTTTGTCCTTTGACAGTACCCAATGACAACCGTTCATTTTAGAAGTTCAGAGGAAATTTCTGATTAAACTGCTGCGTGCATCCGCTCCCTTGAAACAGAACGTTCGTATAATAATAGATTTTTCTCGTCTCAGAATTCAGTGGGCGGCTCACCCGGAAATATTAATTCCAACTTCACATGTAGTTATGGGTTTCGTGATAATCCTCTCATTTTTAATCTCTCTGAACTTTCATTCAAGCGTTAACAATTGTGAAATAAAGACTTCATGAATTGTTTCAGAACAGTTCATATTACCACATGCAAAATATTATAACAAAAGTACAACTCTCACCTCCAGTGACATCTGGGGTTTTATTATAAAATTATATTTTATGAATAGTACAACACAGCATTAATTTTTAATTAAATAATTGTGCGTTTGAGACATGTGGAATTCCACCATATGGCACTAAAAAAATGTATTGATCATCGCTGCTGCATGGCAATTGAAATTTCAGTTAGTGAAGTTTAGTGTAGTTTGTTAATCAATGATGCTAGCATGTGCCTGGGAGTATATATGTAGAATTTCTGTCCGATGTAAATAGTCATTGTGGATGGGGGATTATTCAGGGCTCTTCATGATGATGTTCTGTGCAAATGAACACGCCTGCCTTATCAGTGCTTCCACATTGGTGACATGGATTTTGCTGAAGGGAGTCCCTTCCTCTCAGTAGCATTTTGTGAGTATAATGCAATTAATGAGGCCAGCCATAAAACCTAAAACTGGATTATTTTGTAATGATCTGAAACAAGGCAGTGATTTCATATTAACGGATAACAAAAATGCATTCACCAAATCAATTCTGGCAGTCTAAAAACTGTTGTTGCCCATGCAACAATATCTACCAACATTTATTCGTATTCTATAATGGTGTGTTAAAAAAAGGTTCACTCAGCCCCAGGACAATATATATGGTGTTTACAGAGGACAAGCCTTTGTGGAAGAGGAACTGGGTTGCCCATTTTAAACCATGCCAGAGAGTAATGTTCATCTGCAGTATCCAGTTTTACAACCCAGTGTAGCCTTCTTGGTGCCATGCCCATCCCTGACCTGTGACTGACCCATCTTAGGGTCGACTGCCCTGTGACTGATATCCTTAGTGTCCACCTCCCATCTGTGGTCTTTACCTGGTGGGGTTCATGTGTCACCAATCCCATCAAAAGTGTTAGTTACCACAATTAACCAGTAGCAGTCAGGTGATTGACAACTGGAGTGTAGCCAACGGGGGCTCATTAAACAAGGCATTCGCACTAATTAATCTAATGACACCGTTGTATCTGTTCTTAAGGTCGTCACCGGGAGACGGAGTGTAATGTCTCTGTTGCAACCTTCTAATTCTGTCAACCACTTGATGCTGCTTGCAAATGTTCCTTTTTTCCCAAAAAAAGGTTTCACCAAAATTAAATCAGTGGACTCTTTGTGAAGAAAGAAGTGTGACTCTAAATTAAGTGAAAATACTAATTTAATCCAGGCCTTTGTATTTCTAAAGAAAATATATGCATACATTCAGAAAAGCCCAGGCTAATTTTGCCTTTCCGTATAAATGGATCTCAATCTGTCTTGTCTTATTATCAGGTGGCAGTGAGATTCCCACTGTCAATAACCGAAAAAATCTATAAATAACCAATAATCACATTTCTGACTTTTTCGACAGGGTACAGGTGAAGGATTGTTTTGTAATGCTGGGTGTTAGGTGCCTGGCTGTCCAATTGTTTCTTGTGGATAGCAAAGTGTAATAACATGAGCTGGTCGCTAATGCACAGTGTTTTTAATTATACGTGGAGTGCAAAGCACAGTCTTGATATTCAAGCATAGCTCTGTTATCACAGCAGTGTAAAGTCCGCTTCCTGCTGAGAACAGCTGCCACACTGTTTCCAGTGCCCATTTCCATTTTTTCACGTGCCCTCTTTGTTCCCAGAAACGCAATCACCGTCTACTCTTAAGGGGCTAGCATCTCCCTCACTCGCATGTTTCCAAATAATACAATACAATATATTATGGAGGAAATGCTGGAGGAAGCCATCCAGAAGTTTGCATTGGTAATTATTGTATTACAACACAAGCTCTCTTGGAGCTTGCCCACCATGTCATTTAGCATGGTAATGAAGATTGTTAACAAAAGCACCTTTGGGCATTGCACATCACTGAACAGCACAATTGCAACTGCACACATTCACCCTGAAGAAATTGTTCCTTGTCGAAGACATTGAGACATTTTACAAAATCATTTACACGGAACCCGTATGAAACAGGGTAGAGCCATAATGGATTCAGGTTATGGAAAGTTGTGCCCAAGTAATTGCTTTTTCTCCCGCCACCCAAATCTGCAGGGATTTTATATGAAAGGTGAAGTGTTTATAAACTGGAAAAGAGTCAGGACTGAAGCATGGCAGTATTTAAATCAGCATTTAAGTTGTTTTCACCTAAGGTCATTTTGTTTTACCTCTACAGCAACCAGAATGAGACCCAGCCAAACGACAGTGGCTCTCAATCCAATAAAAAAACCCCAACTTGGCTTAATTACTTAATTTAACTTAATTATATACAAATAAAATACATTTTACAACCTTAAATATAAAATGACACAACACTTGGTCCCCATTATGGAAAAATGTTGGTTACAAATTGTATAATTATTTTATTTAGGATGCATATTTTAGGATCCCTTGGCCATTAAACAAAATCAAAACCAACTTAATCAGCCATGCCATACCATTTTTAATTCCTAAAAAAAGGTCACATTATCCAAATCTCCAAATCAGGGAGGGTGTGAGTTTAATCTCTGATTAAAAAAATTAAACGGTTAAAAAGCTGATTATGAATCTAGGCAGAGGAAAGACCAACAGGAGGTGATACAATGTAAACACAGGTCTTCTTCTGTACTATTTCTAGCTTTCGTATGTCAATGTTATTAAAACGCTGCCCACAGGAGAGTTACAGTGACAAAAAGGAGGCACGCAAATCAGTTTATGAAGCCTAAAGTGAGACTATCGGAGATGTAAATCCATGTTAAGAGTTTAAGATGCACTGTTTACTGTATGAAATCTGCTGTTTTATGCAAAGCAGCAGTGTCTAGGAGGGGGTGAGAAGAAGTTAAAAAAGCAGGTTTCAGTTCCCTTTGTTTACTGTGAAAAGTCACCTGTATCTCTGTGTGTTTTCAAAGTGCAATAAAAAACTGCTCGCAAGGACCTACAATGCACGTGGAAGCCATTACAACGGTGCCATTTCTTTTGGCATACGGCCGATGAAAGGATGAGCCCACCGATTCGTCTGGGTACTGAGGGTGACCCCTACATCCATATACAAGTGTGCACTGATCCTGCTAGTTCTGGCATTGTTCACTATTGTGACTGTGAGTGTGACCCCTACATCCATATACGCGATCCCGTGGGTGCACTGAGCACTGCGGAGAAGTTCTGGAAAATTGTTCACTATTGATTTGATAGCAAACTCCACCTAGCATACGCTGCGCGGCACCCACAGGCAGAAACATAAATCGGCGCCTATGACCGTACATGCCTTTTTATATATGCCATTTGTAATTGAAGGACAGGGTCAATGTCACCAACCTGTAGCCTGTATGATGTGCACTCACAGAGGGGCAGCTGGAGTAATGCACTGCTGTATTCTAAACCTGAAACGTGGATGTTTCAGACAGGGCTGAGGTACTGCACTTGTACCTGTGGACAAAGTGTTTGAATGCCCCTGGTTTGTGCACTGTAGCTCCTGTTGTAGAGACTGCAGCTGCCTCTTGCCTCTTTTCACTGCTATTCTCAACTCTCAGTTTGAGGTAGCAAGATACTAATAAGAGACCAGGAAAGAGAAATCCATATTTTGGGGGAAATGGCAAAATCAATAAATCAGATCTGTACACTATCCACATGCTTACGTACACATATACCCCATATGTTTTGGTTTAAGCCCATTTACCTGAATTGCCTTTCTTTTTATTTTTGACTGAATTTCACATCCAATTCTGTATCTTGTGTGAAGACAAAGAGATTTTCACATATTAATAAGGGTTGATATTATTTCCCTTAGTTTGCAGAACTGGGAACCTACATAAGGTAAAGAGTACATTAGACTTCCAGGCTAATGTAGTGACAACCAGGCTTAAACAGTGACACCCTCACCTGATGGGCAAACTGCAATTCCAAAACAATATTGGAGCATACACGGCGCACCAGTAGAGGTGTGGATACTGTTTACGGTAAACTAAATGGTAAACTACTCTGTCCTTCCTGTCTGAAGGGATTCAGAGACCCTTGTAAGGCTGACTATGAGAATACATTGGAAAAGAATGCTATGAATGATTTTATTTCCAGTGTAAATTCCAAAGGTAAATCATAACGTTTTAATTTATAGACGGATTTCAATGTTATTCTGCTATGGTCACTGTTATCATACAGCTAGCTAACCAGGCTTCCCATATAGCTAATATAGTCATATCAGAATAATGCTACTAGATGTGGAACAAACTGCATTTTCCTTCATACAGTTTTAGCTCTCTAGCTAACTTACCACAGATTTCCCTACAATTAACTATAAGGCTTTCCTTTATCACCTTAAATATATAGCCTAAACACGAAATAGACAGGGGACTATTATGTCACTGCAGCGATCCACTGTCAACTGTCTCCAGTCACTGGGCCTAGTCATTGGGCCCATGCCTGTCCTCTCTCTCTCATGAGAGACTGTGCACATGAGACTGTTCACTGTTTAATTACTCCAGAACTGAGTTCTAACATGCAGAACTAGTGCTACATGTACAGTGTGTGTACGTTCACTCGGAAAAGCTGTGCGTTCAGGCAACATTTAGGCTTATCACCAAGCAAACAGCTGTACAACTTGATGTCTTACAATGTGAGGATGTAGTCCAGGGACCTTAGATTGTCAAGAGGTAAATAAAATTGCTTTCAAGCAGAAAAAGCTAATTACCCAATTGCTCTTTTATTCTCATTCCGCTGGGTAAGCACACAACCATGCAATATCTAACATTATGCAGGTTATGATGATTACCATAATCTAGCATTCAGGTCTGAGTCATGTGCCAACAGCACAATTGCAAAAGGGAATTAGATGCCTTTTGTTATTTTTTCCCCCAAAATGAAGTGTGATTTTACGTCATAATCATGCAATTCCTTTTAAAAAATGAGGTTTTTTTTTCATAGTTTTAATAAAAAATCCTGATACATTCCTGGACATTTTTAAAAATCATAACCCAATAACAATGGGGAGAACAACAGTATGGCAACATCACAAACACACTTTCAGATGTTGCGCTCAGCATATGCCAACGGAGTATTTTATTGTTGAGACGAATGATTCAAGTAAGTAAAGTAAAGCACTGAAGAGGCACATGAAGAAATAATCAGAGCCGCTTCACAAAAGACCTCTCTGGGAACCCTGCAGTAGCACAAAAGGAATATATAGCCTACTATCACTGACAAGGCTCGGGAGGATCGTAAGACACCGACACTTCTCCAAACCGCAGCTCGAACTGCAAATTAAAACATTTCTCTCTGAGAGTTCACTTCCATTACTGCGGCCCCACTCTTCCAAGGTGTTATATACTGCACGAGCCTGTAGCTGCATTGTGGAGAGCAATACAATATAACAGCGTTTGAAGAAATTCAGGTTCAGCACCTTTGGACTCACCAAGACTCTCCTCCAGAGGAAAGTTAAACAATGTATGCATTAGGAACTCTCCGGAGGTGGGTTTTTCTCAACTGCTTTATTTTGTTCTGAAAAACGTACATTAAATCAATTTTTTCTACGAAATCGAAAATTGATCCATAATTTCAAAAAATACAGTAACGTTATGGCATTTTCACTTTCAGCGCCCATCATTATCAGTTTGGCACCCATAATCAATTGCTTAATTGACCCATAAACTTCTCTATGGTCCTTAAAACATGAACTTATTGCATTGCTATGATGGGGGAAATGCACAATTCGGTTTTTTTATGTTAAAATGTACATTGGATACAAAGAGAAATGAGTCTGGAGAAAATCAAAGCAGAAGTGATTCGCAGTTCCCTCTCTGCCTCGATCCTGATTACGGAATCCTTCCCCCCTCTGTGAGACTAAAACAACCAGGAGGATATTTCTAAACAGACAGCTGCATTCCAATTAAAGCTGAGGCTGATATTTACTGTCTGTTTATGCTTTGGGCCTGCAGTGACTGCAGCGCATCCAATCTGAATACTAATCAGGCCAGGAAACTCATCCTTTTGTCAGACATGGCCTGCGCGAGCAGACTCTTAAGCACGCCCTGTTTCGACACGCGTTCTGCCGCCCAACGCGAGCCTGTAAAAAGACACATCAAAACCCGTTCGGCGATCTTGATCTGGATGCTGTGATTTCAAGAATGAGTGGGTTTCAACATATGACGGAATGAACTGAAAGGGAGACCGTGCGATGCCGTCCCTGTGGAGATTGACCGCAGTGACCGCGTTGAAGGAAAGCGAGGAGGAAAAGGAGAAGATTTGTGACCGCACTCGTGACTGATGTTCTCCGCGACGGTTCCATCGTTCAGATGAATGATGGCCAAGAAAACAACCTGAAAGCCATTTCATCTCAGGTTATGGGACTGGTATTCTGAGATGAGCTTACTTAAAACAACAAAACAACAACAACAACAACAAATACAGAAAACAAAGATAATTGAGAGGCTGGGATGTGTTGTTTCACAAAAGGCATACGAATGTTACTTTTGTCATTTTACAAAGGCATCGTTTCACTTATTTAGAAAACCTGGCTGCTGTGTAGCAATTATACCATAACAAATGGTTCTATCAGGGGAAAAAATAGTTCCTTCTCACTTACTTTGCAATCATCCATTTATATCATGTTGCTAGCTAAAGCATGTCTTCTGTGTTCACTTAGAAAGTGTCTTGTAGTTCCTTTTCGTATTCGCATAGCGAAAGACACAATGTAGCGAATGACACAAGATTACAATTTGTTGCTACCTTGTGTAATTTGCTACATTGTGTCATTCGCTACGCCTATACTGCGTGAAGTTGACCGGACCTTTACAAAAATTATAATAATCACCAACACATCATGTTTCAGATAAAATCATTTAATTATTTATTGAACTATTTACAAACTATAAGCTAGGCTACTATGAGCTTATCGATTGAAGTTGAAATCGACATTGCCGTTAATTGTGAAATTTGACATTGAAAACGGGAGGGGGGGAATTGCAGAGCTGGAGGTGGGATGGGGTTTTGGATGTTTTGGATATTTTGGATGTTTTGAATCTGCTGTAGCCTAACGTTAATGTACAATGTTGCCGTTTAACTGCTTTAGAATGTTGGATCTTGTAGCGCATTGATTTTAGAACTGCTAAAGGGCCGAGGTGTCCCGTTATTGAAAATGAATGCACACCCTTGGAACGCGTATTGACCAATCAGAATCGAGTATTCAACAATGCTGTGGTATAAACTGACATAGTATACTCATACAGGCCTGTGTGTTACCTGTTAGTTGTGAACTGTACTGTAGCTAGCTAACCAAGAATGTTTACACACCCACTAAGAAAGCTGCACTTGTCAGATGTGCAACTGCTTGTTGTGGAGATAACATTTTGATTCTTACAGTACTGTACTATCCCCAGCTTATCACCATCTCCTGTGCTACCGTTGAGTTGCTGCAATATCGTCGTTAGTTAAGCTACCATAGGCAGCCCAGCAAACTAAGTATAGTAGCATACTGTATATTAGCATTGCGTGTCCTTCTCCAACCATCTTCTCTAGTCTAACACTTTGTAAAGTCTGTGTCTCCTAGTGATGTTCACTCACTTACAAAATGTTCACTCACTTCTCTGTAGCCAGATAACTATTTTGAGTTCTCTTTGATGTTTACCCAATATTGCTGGTACATCTTTATGAAAGTAGGGAAATGGATATAAAAAAACAGAAATATTGGCACTACAATGGTTGGAAAACTTCCATTCATTTCATAGATTCAAAGATGGTAAGGAAACAGTTCTGTATTTTGTTCATCATTTCACTTGTGCTTCTGAGGACATGTGTGTTCAGCAATCAAATTTAAAGTTGTGGCTAATTTTATTAAGAGCTCTTTTGAGTTTGAAACATCCGGGAGGGAAATTTGCAGACGTACAAAAATCCTCAGAAACACCTTTATTCTGTCAAAAACTAAAAGTGCTCTCATGTCAGCTGTTTCCGAAGTACATCCTCCTACCTACCCTGACTCTTCCAGAGGTACCTTTTCCATATCCACAGGGGGTCAACAGCCTCCTACTAATGGCCAGGTGCAATCCTTTCCCTCAGATTCCCTGCCAAACATAATACCAACAATACTGACACCGCGCACGTACCGTACCCCTCCAAGGAAATCCGTTTCAATAGATATTATAAATGCATTACCGTTGTCTGGAAACCTTGCAATCTAATATGCCCACGTCCTCGTAATCACATCCCGTGTGCGGTCGGGCATCTGTGGTCATGTGTTCTCAGCGCTGGCAACAACAATTTCACCCTGAAGGGCATCTCCACAGATACACTTGCCCTGAAGGGAGACGAACTGCTCACAGCTTCCAGGATGACATCACGGAGAGTCCCACATGGCCTGCCGTAAGTACACTGAATGGGTCTCTCAAGGATTCAGACACAGATCCCTGGATTCAATCAACATTGGACTTGGAACCAGCCATATTCTGGGTACAGTTACCTATGCAATGATTTAGTCACAATTCCCCAAAAGACCTTTTAATACTTCAAATCATGGCTTAATCAGTGAAAAAGGCACCGGATATAAAGGTTTAAGAGGATTAATTTGTCTTCAAATGTCTTAAAATACAGAGGTAGCGGATTCTCTATTAGTACTTTACTTACTATAAATATGTATGTGAGTGTGTGCAATCAGACGTGAATTGTTTCTTTTTTTGTGCTGTGACTGGAGAAACTCCTTGTGAGAAATCTGCCGAGGAGACGGAAGGGTGCAGAGCTCTCCATTCAGAAAGAACTGCAAACTAGACAGCTCCAATTAAAAATTCAAATTGCACAGGCTGGCTCTTAGGCCCTAAATCCAGAAAAAGCCAATTAAAGATTAACAGAACAATGAGCACACTGTAGATTTTAAAAAGCCTTTTCTGCTGCCTTGGCTAGGCTATTTTCTGAAAAACCAATAAAAGTTATTTCCTTGTGTTCATTCACAAAATAGGTCAAAGTAGATTTTTGGCTGCAAAAACACACGCCTTGGCAGACAAAGTGGATTGAAAAGTCCCCAAACACATCGAATGACTTTGAAAATGTGCCCACTAATCACGCAACCCCATACTTACATACTTGTATCAAAACCTGCATCGATAGCTATAGAAAACGACTCCATAATGTTGTCAAAACCAGCTAATTAAAAATGGAATTGATTTATGACATGAAGTTCACAAAGGGGAGAGGCTGAAAGATTTCATTTAGATCGCACCAGTTTTCACTGCTCTGCCCAAAATAGTTACTATGAAAGCTGGGTAAGGATCTGGATTTAATCAACGTTTTTCCTGAACTTTGACTTACAAATGATCACAAGTGTAACCTTTTTTTCCCCCCTTTTCCCCCAAACTCAGAGTTCATTTTGATGATTGCTGAACTCAGCAAACCATGATTATGAGGAAAATAGCCCTTGCATTTAATTGTGAGTCAAAATTGTTTCGGAAAAATGCTGTTTGAACCCAGGCTCAAGTCAGACATGGTTTTAACATTTCCATATTCATGACTTTTTGCAGCGCATTTTACCAAGATAATTTCTACACCATTTTCAAGCCAATATTAAGTAAAGAAGCTTCCGACGACTGTCACAATGATTAGGGGATGTGGATTTTCCGACATTCTGAAATATCAGAGGGAGTGCAGGATTAAAACCAGCAAAAAAAAAAAGGTTTTCAAATTTGTTGTTGAAACATGCATTTTTTTGTACCCATCTTCAGACTGCCAGCTTTCGTCAGCGTTAACCAAGAACTGATCTGACTGTACTGCCTTTCAAACACAGAGCCCGACTGCATGTGTTCGGACGCATCTGTTCATATTTCAAATACTTACAGAGACAGTAGGAAATGAAGACAGAGCATTGTTCTGGAAAATATTAATGAATTACATCATTAGTGAGCATGACACATTGCTAGTGCCATCTTAAGCAGCAGCCAGATTGCAGTGCCTGAGTGTTATTTCAGTGACTCATCACTGCGAGAGGAAACTGCATGGCTTCACAGGGCCATGTAGATGTGGAGTTACAGTAGCCATTTAAAAGAAAACCCGGCCTAAAGAGGGCCATTCCCGGGTATATGTCATTTCTGGTATCGTCGATTACCAACGAGCATGCCTACGTGCATGTGTACATGCAAGCGAGCGCGTGCGTATCCGCAGCGTATTGGTAAAGCCCCCTGCGCCAAGAGAAGATGCGCAAACAGGATGCTTAGAGATCCCGCTGACATACCCGTAGACATCGCTTCAAATGACTAAACACAAACTACACACGAAGAGCAGAACATAACAAATGGCCCTGTCAGTTTCGAAGTCAATGGAGTATAGCGCCATCCGTCTGTGGCTCCTGCCTCACGCCGTAATCAAACGCCGAGCGCACACGGCGGCATCCGGCAGCCTAAAGGCAGAAACGCGTCTTAAAGTGTCCTTATTACCATCAGGAAAAGGTTTTTTTAGCAGAGAGCTAAATTCTCTGATATCTTGTTGTGACCGGCGGGCTTTAACGCCGTACATTATCTTTACGCCGAGACTAACACTCAAGCTGGCTGACCCAAACAATACTTGAAAAGAGCATCCCATCGGTACACTTAAAACACAAGGCTTGTGTTTTAAACTAGACGGAAAGAGTGGAGCCAGAGGATTGGTGTTCACAGTTGACTGGCGTTGATTTTTGCTGGAGTAAAACTGTGACTGCAGAAGAGAGGATCAGTTTTTCTGTTGTTGGTTTTTTTTGGGAGGGGAAAATGGAATCGGTGACAGTGTTCATCAGAGTGGGACACTATTCCTTTATCCCACTCGATCACATGAAACAGGCCTGGGAGAAGGGGGTCAATCAAGAACAACCCTGCGAATATGTTAATATTGCTAAGACAACAATAAATGACTTAATGTATTATAGATTAAATAATATAAGTGAGTTTACTCATTTTCAATCTCTCTGAATGAGATTTGGACTTGGGCACAGAGGAATTACAGATCAGATGAATTGGAACGTCAAATCCGAACAGGAAAATCGTACATAAAATCCAGTCATGCATAATTTGTAGTTGAGTATAATCCAGAGAGGAATTCTGTTTCACACCAGAAAGGCCAAATGAATGGCATGTACTAGAATTGCATTTGCCCCTCTTATTATTTCACTACTGTCTGCCAGTGTTAATATTATATTCGGCACTCAACTAAACAAAACGGATGCAGAGACAAAACAGCACAAATAAAGATTAGTCATGTGTTTACTGTGTTTGTGTTTCGATCTTTATAAGGGATCACGCCCTGAGCCGCAGGGTCATTCCTATCACACATTTTACAAATCCAAAACAATAAACAAAAATTCCAAGCCAGAGCACATGCAGTCATTCAGAAAATGCCTCCCCATCCATAAATTACCTATGCTAAACGATATTATTATTCGATGTGATCCTTTTTAAAAGATGCCTTAAAATAAAACACGACACTTTATTTGAATTCCTCTACATACATCTCAGTTGGAGAAACGTGTTGTTCACCAATGCATTATCATTCTTAATGCTTTGCATTCCACTTAATGAGAAAACTGTCAGTTTGATGCATGCTATGTACGTTTCCAATTTATCTTCTGCACAGAGATGGGAAAGGCTTAAAATGATGACAGAGTAGCCAGCTTTTACAGGCTTTATTAAAATAGCGAGCATGAGTTACATTGACAATCTATTTATAAATACACAGGAAAATATTACCATGAAGCTGTGGAAAGATGCACTATGGGCTTCAAACCCCCACGAGCAGCCCTCATTGATCTGATTTATTATGAATTCTGTCAGTTATTGGTAATGTGATGAAAAGGAATGCCAATGAGCTTTGCGGGAAAACAGTGTGATTCCTTATCATATAGCAGAGCCAAATAGAGCCATCACAGCTGTCACTTTGCAAGGATTCTGCTTCAGTACAGGAAAGCAGCGTCTTTCAGTCTGGCTGCCTTGAAAAAAAATATCATGCTGATTTCTGACTCTGGGGGAACTGGGAAGGAACCGAGTGCAATATTTTTTGTAATTCTATCAGTTTGCTGTCTGGAGATGTCTGCCAAAACAGGTAAGAGGCTCATGTCCACACAAATAAGCCACAAGCCAACCAGCAAAAGAGACGGAAGCACAATCAAGTGAGGCAGTAATGTAATTAGAGAAACAAAATCCATTCAACCCGGCTGTTTGAGAGAAATATGGCCTAAACCACCCCAATTTAAAACTCGGGGCTAATTAAAAGCTCTTCGTCATTCAAATGAGCCCCGAAACTTTCCATAGTGTCGTTAATGCCTTATAAAAAAAACATCCGATGCCACTTTTCATTATCTAGCATATCATGTTTTATATGTGGGTAGAAATGGCTATCCTTTCAGTTGTCAGGAGCAGAGAGGACGTAATGAATTGCTCTTCCAGGGGAAGGCTTGTTCATGAATCCTGGCTGAAAGAAGGGTTCGGCTTGCTTAACGGGTGAGCCTCCAGGAGGCATCGATTTGATCCGCAAGACCAGGCCCTAGCTCACAATAGTCACCAGCTCAACATTGCCCACAGCAGTGTTTACGTAGAGGGCCAGCGATTACTATTCACAGTCACATTCCACAGGAAATGCCTGCTAGTCCACCAGACACTCACCATGACCTCATACGTGGGAAATAAAGAAGTCGTTAGATATAAATAAATAAATAAATAAATAATCGTTAGATTAACTGGTCAAGCCTCCCGGGTGGTCTAGTGGTTACAACGTTCGACGATGGCCACTGCGACCGGGGTTGGATTACACCGATTCGAGTGCCACTAGGGGGCGGCAATTGGCTGTCCGCCCCAGGGAGGGGGGAGGGAAGCCGATGCGGGTTCGCTGCGTATAGGAGCGGCCCTGTGCGTGCATACCGGAGTTACGCTGACGGCTTGATGGGTTCTGGCTCAGAGGAGGCGGTGCCCAGCTGCATGTCACTGCCGGTACCAGGACTATGGCAGGGAACTTGTAAAATATATGAGGGAGTGGGATAATTGACGTGAAAAATAGAGGGTATAATTGGATACAAAAAATATGTATGGGGGAGAAAAACTGCAGAAAGTAGAAGAAGTAGAAAAGAAAAAATATAAAGATAGTATTGCAATCTTTTCTGGTGCATGGTAAAATGTATCACATAAACTATGTATGTGACTTTATTATGAATATAAAGTAGCACAGTCACAGCTTTGATCACATACTGATATGGATTGTCACATCCATGCATCTGTTGGCTTCACGCGATTTATGTCTGCTCACGAACCTGGGGAATTTCTGAACAAATAGGACATACGTCTTGATTATTAAAGCCTGCTGTCAACAGTTTTATTCCATCAAGTAATACATGGCGAAAGAGTAAGGTCACAGAGCAGCGTTTTCACTTTGTGCAGGGCTCTCCCGCTCAGCAGCCCCTTGTATGATGGAGGGCATCGATGTGCCGCGATGCACGTCATAATGGAAGAAACAAAGCACATACATCATGTCTTCGTGATAACATTCTGCCTTTTTCCCCTCATTTCCCAGACTAACGTTGCCACAGAACCATCGATCACAGCCGGATATTTATCATTACACATTTCATTTCGAGCATTGTTCCACAAACAACGTCGTAAGCTTGGAGGACAACAGATGGCAGAACGACATTGCCGCCCAGCTATTCAATCAACATTCATTTTATGCTAATTAAGCATGGAACACGCATAGAGCTATTGGTTTATATTACACTCCCGTGTTCCAAACTTACATTGTATCACATAGCACAGGATGACACATGAAATCAGGGTGACATGTAGAAAACTGAATAACACTGTGGGCATAAGTCACTGTAAAAGTTTTGCAGTTTATAATTGGGAAATTCAATTAAGGCATGTGTTTATTACACACTTATAACATTTCCCATTTAAGTCTGCTATCAACAAACTCACAAAAAAAAACCCAAATACATTAAGGTTTCCTTGAATGTGCTGCTCAAAATTCCAGACAGACAGCAAAGGGGAGTACTGAAGAGATTGAGCAAACGGCCTGCTTATATATTCCTGAAGGGATGAAGGCGGCCCCATGGTGCTATATAGAAAGCAGTTCAGATAAAAAATCCCAGTGGAGCCCTCCGCAGCCACCGCCAGAATTCCACTCCAGCTTAGCGTGCACCATATTCCAACCGCATACGCAAACAGGGGAATTGCCTGGTGAATGCATCATTTATGGATGCGGAATTAATTATTTACAATGTGCCCACCTCAGTTATGCGCAGCCGGTCTCCAGCCCAATCGATATTCACAACGCACGCACACGCCCTGCGTCCAAAGTAGGTGACACTTTGCTCAGTCTATGAATGACGGGTCGCGCAGAGACGAGGACCCGTTCTCCCCAGGCAAGGCAGATGAGACGCCAGCGAATGACACACTTCCTCATTCCTCTAGCAAATTTGAACAAACACCGGCACTGACAGGCCGGGGCGACGGGCCAAGCGCGAGGCACGGCGGCGAACGAGACTCGGGGCCCAGGAGGTTAATTCACAGAGCTGCCCAGCACCTCCACCGGCGAGGCCCGGACCTCCGGCTCGGAGAATGTTTAAAGGAGAACGTGTCTGACTGTCAGAGTGAATCACCATCAGGTTGGCACACAGTATCGCAGTGTCAGCCACCAAAACTCACACTGTTACAGGCGTAGGCCGTGATCCGGGACGCCACGCCCATCGATAGGGGGGTGTGGTGATCTGCGTTAGATGTCATGTGTCAGTCCATTTATGCACACACACGGACACACACACACCAACACATACCCATACACTTGTTCACACTTAAAAGGACAATACATTAATTTTAAACATTGGTATAGAATGTTGGTGCCACTGAGACAGTATGACATGACCCCAAAATGGCTACTGCAACTGTTTCCGGTTGTTCACCTGTTTGATTAAGCTTGGTACATTGCTCAATTTAGCCTCTGGTTTCAGAAGGCTTGTGCAATTCCTTATTGATGTTGTCGGTCTCAGCCAATAGACTGTGACCATCCTCCATTGGATTTCAGGAAGTCCTTTTGTTGGGTCAGATTGAAACGGTTTTATGGAACTGGCAGTGTTACTGTACCAAACACCGCCACGGATCCAAGTGAAAGGTGTACAAACAGTTTAACAAGTGAATATTTCTTTACATTATGTATTATGAACATATAATTTAATGTTTTTCTGTTGAAAATAATGCATCCTGGCTTAAAACAGTATTCATAAGCAACCGTCAGACCTTCACAGTCATGATCTAGCCACACACTCACTACAGTGTGCAATGAATGTAGCTAATCTGGCTTTTGGACTACTTTTAACAACAATGTTCTGAACTATGAATAGTTATTGTCCCTGCCAGTTCCACTACCATAGAAGCGTTTGTAAGTTGTGCAGTTTATGATGCAGTACACAACCATAAAATAATGAAAATGTATAATATACTAAGTATAGCATGTATCTTGTCCTGGGCATGGTGGCACGGTTTACCCTGAATGGAAATAGGCTTTTTATTTCATCTTGTCAATGAAAGAGGACTATTTTTGGCTGCCCCCACCCGAGAAGTCAGGGCTCTGAAAAGTTACAATTCTAATTGCTTGGTCTGTCTGAAATAATATTGTCTGAGCTGCAACAGTTTTTTACTAAGCGCAAAGATGGTCGCTATTTTGTTGAGGCTATTTTATTAAGGTTATTTTGCAATAACAATCACAATTTGCAGTAGGATACACCCATAAAAAGGGTCCGAAACAACATGACATGCTCACAGGTCCAGATCACGCCAAGAAATGGATACGCAGCAACCAGGCACAAGTAGCGAGACAAGAACAAGAAAAAGAAAACTTTTAAGAAAAATGTACTCATCAGGAAATAGAGGTATTGGTCAACAAGGTACAGTGTCACATGCCATATTACAGCATAGGAAAACAATGTAGAGAAAACAAACAACCAATGATGTAAAGAAAATATGACATGACGTTAGGTGGTATCCAAAAGAAAAGAAAACTTTCCTACAACATAATGCAGGAAAAAGACCAGTGGTGGTCCAACCGAGGAAAGAATATTATAATAAGAATAAAGAAGATAAATAGTTAAACTTGTGATGGGAGAAGGCCACAGAGCATGTGAAAGTAAAACTGTATTCAAAATTCATTCTACAGTGCCTATAGAAAGTCATCATGCCATTTTGAAATAGTCACTTTTTTTTGTCTTACAGCCTGAAATGAAAGTACATAAAATCCATCTTTTTCCAGCTTTATTTATACATTTTGCCTTACAACATTCAAGTGAAAAAAAGGGCACAATTTCTGATCATTAATAAAAAATGAAAAACTAGAATAACAGGGTTGGAAAAGTGATCAGTCCCCTGATTTAATACTTTGTAGAGGCACCTTTTGCTTTAATTACAGCCATCAGTCTGTTTGGATATGTGGATATGCTTTGCGCACCTAGATTGGGCAATATTTGCCCATTCTTCCTTGCAGAACTGTTCCAGTTCAGTCAAATTCTGTGGTGAGCGGCGATGGACTGCACTCTTCAAGTCCATCCACAGATGTTCTATAGGATTTAGGTCAGGGCTCTGACTAGGCCACTCAAGGACATTCACCTTCCTGTCCTTTAGTCACTGCGTTGTTTTTTTGGCGGTGTGTTTTGGGTCGCTGTCGTGCTGGAAGGTGAACCACCTGCCCATCTTCAGCTGTCTAGCAGAGGGCCGCAGGTTTTCCTCAAGAATTTGGGTGTACTTGGCAGCATACATTTTCCCTTCAATCCTGACCAATTGCCCAGCCCCACTGAAGAGAAACAACATAATGCTGCCACCACCATGCTTCACTGTAGGTATGGTGTGTTTTGGGTGGTGTGCTGTGTTTGGTTTCCGCCAAAAAAGTTCAATCTTGGTCTCATCTGACCATATAACCTTTTGCCACATGGCATCAGAATCTTCTATGTGTTTAATATATGCCATTTAGCAGACGCTTTTATCCAAAGTGACTTACAGTAGTGAATGCATACATTTTCAGTATATGTGGCCCCAGTGGGGATTGAACCCACAACCTAAGTGTTGCCAATGCTGTGCTCTACCAACTCCACAGAGAACATAACGGAACGTCTTCGCATAACGTAAACAAGACTCAGTGTGACACTTTTTCAGAAGAGGATTCTTTCTTGCCACCCTGCCATAGAGACCAGCTTTGTGTAAAGCTTGTGAGATTGTTGTTACATGCACAGATCGCCCAATCTCTGCCATTAAGACTTGTAACTCCTTCAATGTTGCCATTGGCCTCTTGGTAGCTTCCCTGATCAATCTTTTCCTGGCTCGGTCATCCAGTTTGGAGGGACGGCCCGATCTTGGCAAGGTGTGGGTGGTGCCATATGCCTTCCACTTCTTAGTAATACTCTGAACGCTACTCAGAGGGATAGTTAAAGCCTTTTAAATCTTTTTATATCCTTCTCCTAACTTGTGCCTATCCACAACTTTATCCCAGAGTCCTTTTGAAAGCACCTTTCCAGCCATGGTGAATTCTTTGCGTTACCATGCACTACTAGGAGTGGAATCCTCAAGGAACAGCTGATTTTATTGTGAAATAATCAAAACCACTACAATTGATGTCCTTGAACAGGTGGAGGCCAATTAGCTTGGTGTGTGATCTGGAAGGTGATTGGTTACACCTGAGCAAGTTTATAATGGTTATTCTAAGGGGACTGATCACTTTTCCAACCCTGTTATTCTAGTTTTTAATTTTTTATTTCATCAGAAATTGTGCCCTTTTTTTCACTTGAATGATGTAAGGCAAAATGTATAAATAAAGCTGTAAAAGGATGGATTTTATGTTTTCATTTCAGGCTGTAAGACAAAAAAGTGACTATTTCAAAAGGGAATGATGACTTTCTATAGGCACTGTATACTCTCCTGACTGCATTTGTACAATACGATTATTGTTCAAATTCAGAACTGTGGTTTTTATACTGACTGCTAGCTAATGACAAATTGGTCAATAGAAATCCTGCGTCCTTTCATATAATTTTTATTTCAAGTTCAAATTCAAATATATACAGCATGCTATATAAAATATATATATAAAATTCTGACTTGGCTGTCTGTAGATACAGGTATTCCTGTGGTGACATGAACCGGGGTACTTTGCAAAAACATTTGTAATGATTTGTTTTGCATCGCTGAGACAGCAACTAGCACCTTGGAGAGCACGATACAAAATGCAGATTGTGAAATGCCTAGGCTATATCAGCACTCAGCAAAATACTGACTGCTTTCAGAAGTTCTTAAAATTCTCACGCAAAGAGGACAGTCGCAATTAAGCCATGCTTTAATACATCAAACGGAATACTTAATCAACTTAATTTACAAAATCTCAACCCTGTTTTAGCACGTTCGTCTCAGGTATACATATTCAACAGATTGAACTATTCATCTAAAGGAAAGTCGCAAAGTGATTTAACCCCCACAAATTACACCCTAATAGCGATTTGACTCATTGTGACCATTTAGTAAATCCGTAGATATTGTAACCTTGTAGTCCTTAAGTAAATCTGGCTCTCAGTGCTTAGCAGATAAGACTGAAAAAGTCTGTTTTGAGATTCAGACAAGCATTCAATCTGAATTCCGTAAGTACCATTCAAATCCTCCTCTGTTCAGGGTTATAATAAAAATGGGACATGACAGGGTTATCATACAATTATTTGTATCTTTAATTGCACTGTCAGGCATTTTCTCCTTATACATGATGCTCACTGCTATTACGTCTCCATGCTAACTGCCATGCTAACTAACCCTTTAGAATTCCGTTTTTATTCTGGAAACAGATGTACGTATATACAGTGAACAGCTTCCCAAAGGCACATATATGATCAGTATAATTTATCCAAAGCAATCAGTGTAGGACTGTGCATTTTCCAATGTGTCACATTCATATAGTGTTCACTTAACAGTGAGATATTGTGTATTTTCCACAACAATGAGATCCATAATGAACTTAAACAAGCATGTCACATGTTGTCAAACAACAGTTTCAATTTCAACATAAAGAGTAATTCAGATGCATAAAACTCATGTGAAAACTCATTATTTACACAGCATTTAATGATACATTTGAGTTGCATCCTTTAGCAATTAATCAAAACTGTATAAAATGTAGAAAATTCAATTAAAACCAAGGAGTTTTCGTCAAAAAGTAAAAATACACATTGCTAGGAGCATATTTCTTAGCAGCCATAGTCTGTTGCTGTTAGTCTTGATGAACTAACAGTAGACCGATGAACAAAACAATCACAATACCCCACAATGACGTCAGCAGAGACTGACGCTACAGTCCTGTGGGCAGGAGAGGCCCAGGATGGAAAATAGAGACAAAACTGTTTGCACTCACTCATTACAACTTTATCCGGTCTGCATTTTAACAAGAGTGTACCATGTGTCATTTTAGCAGAATATTCTTCTGAATATACAGCTGAATATTACCATAATCTGAAGGAGTGGGGAACATTGGGGGGAAAAAAACAATAAGTCATCCTCCAAATCAAATCCAGCAACAACAACTCATAACTCAGGGGTCACGTTGTGCTGACCTCCTCTTTACAGCCGATCAACAGTTGCAATACGGTGGATGGTGGGCCTTTCTTATTTCTTTTATTTCTTTATTTATTTGACAGGGACTGTGCACATTGATAACATTTCTGTAAATGTGCCAGAGTTAGCCAAGGAAGCTAATTTTCATCTGTCGTCCCTGGGCAGGCTGCTAGTTAAAAATAAACAAATACATGTACATACAGCCATTGAAATAATTTAAAATACAATCTATATATAGTATGCAGAGAGACAGACAGTACCTGCGCTACATACAAACACAAGGACAACGCTGCATACAAACAAGAAACTGACAATGCATGGCAACTCATAGCAGGATAAAAACCCAACAACAGCATGGCAACACATAACATAAACCCTATTCTAGTGTTTTATGTTATGTGTTTGCTACACAAAAATATCTCATTTTTATATACCACAGAGAGCAAATCTGATCAAGGGATATACTTCTAAACCATTATTTTCATTGATTCCCAGATTTAGAATGTAAAATATTACACATTTTCATATTTCATAATCCAGCAGCAAGGACTCTTGCCAAAATAAATAATATCCTAATTCTGAATAATAATATTCAATGGATAAAAACATTATTACAATTTAATTTAATTTATTATTTTCATCTGTGGTTATTCTGTGTTATGTCACAAACTGCTTTGTGACTGCATTTGTGTTTCACTGAATCAAATTCAAATTCATATTCTCTGAATTTAGAGGTCTGGGCCAGTAACTCAGAGTAGAAGTGCCGATCTAGGATCAGTTTGGCCTTTTAGCTCATAATGAATACAGTTAGGATATGGACAGGGGAAACTTGATTCTATATCAGCACTCCTACTCTAAGATGTTTTAAGGTCTGCATGTTAATATGGTATGGCAAAGAAAAATAATATATAGATGTATGGGTCATTCCATGCAGTATATGTTTTGTGTAATATTTTTTGTGTAAAGAATGTATTGTGTCAACCATATATAGTACTGTGCAAAAGTTTTAGGCAGGTGTGAAGAAATGATGTAAAGTAAGAATGCTTTCAAAAATATACATTTTAATTGTTTATTTTTATCAATTTACAAAATACAAAGTGAGCGAACAGAAGAAAAATCTAATCAATATTTGGTGTGACTACCCTTTGCCTTCAAACCAGCATCAATTCTTATAGGTACACTTGCACAAACAGGTGGTAATGATCATCAATTTCATATGTAGGTTGAAACACAGTCATTAACTGAAACAGAAACAGCTGTGTAGGAGGCTTAAAACTGGGTGAGGAACAGCCAAACTCTGCTACTAAGGTGAGGTTGTGGAAGACAGTTTCATGTCACAAGTCATACACCATGGCAAGACTGAGCACAGCAACAAGACACAAGGTAGTTATACTGCATCAGCAAGGTCTCTCCCAGGCAAAGATTTCAAACCAGACTGGGGTTTCAAGATGTGCTGTTCAAGCTCTTTTGAAGAAGCACAAATAAATGGGCAACGTTGAGGACCGTAGACGCAGTGGTCGGCCAAGGAAACTTAATGCAGCAGATGAAAGACACATCATGCTTACTTCCCTTCGAAATCGGAAGATGTCCAGCAGTGCCATCAGCTCAGAACTGGCAGAAACCAGTGGGACCCAGGTACACCCATCTACTGTCCGGAGAAGTCTGGCCAGAAGTGGTCTTCATGGAAGAATTGTGGCCAAAAAGCCATACCTCCGACATGGAAACAAGGCTAAGCGACTCAACTATGCACGGAAACATAGGAACTGGGGTGCAGAAAAATGGCAGCAGGTGCTCTGGACTGATGAGTCAAAATGTGAAATATTTCGGCTGTTCGCTGAAGGGCTGGAGAGCAGTACAATAATGAGTGTCTGCAGGCAACAGTGAAGCATGGTGGAGGTTCCTTGCAAGTTTGGGGCTGCATTTCTGCAAATGGAGTTGGGGATTTGGTCAGGATTAATGGTGTCCTCAATGCTGAGAAATACAGGCAGATACTTATCCATCATGCAATACCATCAGGGAGGTGTCTGATTGGCCCCAAATGTATTCTGCAGCAGGACAATGACCCCAAACATACAGCCAATGTCATTAAGAACTATCTTCAGCGTAAAGAAGAACAAGGAGTCCTGGAAGTGATGGTTTGGCCCCCACAGAGCCCTGATCTTAACATCATCGAGTCTGTCTGGGATTACATGAAGAGACAGAAGGATTTGAGGCAGCCTACATCCACAGAAGATCTGTGGTTAGTTCTCCAAGATGTTTGGAACAACCTACCTGCCGAGTTCCTTCAAAAACTGTGTGCAAGTGTACCTAGAATAATTGATGCTGTTTTGAAGGCAAAGGGTGGTCACACCAAATATTGATTTGATTTAGATTTCTCTTCTGTTCATTCACTTTGCATTTTGTTAATTGATAAAAATAAACTATTAACACTTCTATTTTTGAAAGCATTCTTACTTTACAGCATTTTTTCACACCTGCCTAAAACCTTTGCACAGTACTATATATATATAATGAAGCCGAGTAATATATTAAGTGCCTAGAGCAAACATTTTCTGACTTTGTACCCCCCATGTCCCTCTGAACACATGGGGCGTACCTCCAAATTTGGAACATTTTCAAGTGGATGAAATGTACAGTCATTTTTTTACCTTGAACCAAGGAAACACTTTTGCTAATTACCATTAGCCCATGGAATGTACAGCACTGAAACAGTTTTAAATAATGTAATTGAATAAACTATATAAACAGAAAATACATTACTTGTCCTTCACCACTCCAGAACTTTTCCTTTTGTTCCACTTTCTGTCACTTACACGTAACATAGTCAAACTGCTGCTGAAAAGTGTGAACTTTCTTAAAAACAATTCCATGGACTTCTGATTTTCTTGGCTACATTGTACATATTTGTACGTATCCAGCACACTATCAAACCCAGTATGCAACAATGCACCACTACAATGATTTGGCCAGAAATGGAATCCTCTTTTACACTGATAAAAGAGGACATTTAGAAACACACTGTGGCTTGTACAGATAGACATTTCTGTAGTTTTTTCTCCGTTTCATCCTTTTTGTGCAGCATTGCATTACTACTCTACACTAAAGGGCCAGGCGGTTGCTTTAATGTTCGATTGCTCATTCACAGCCTTTCTCTCGTCTTTGTCAGCACGAATCTCTCTTCTACAACAAATGATCAAATAAACAGGCTGCCCCCCTCTCTCTCTAACAAGAAAAAGATTTTTGGCTATAGTATTTGCATCTCTCCTCCTCCTATCCACATCGTGGCACAGAATCATCTATTGAAGATGAGCCACTCGTAGCGGAGATGCAAACACTGACAGGAAACCTTGAGGAACGCTCGCTGGGTGACGACAGTTTCCCAGCCGGAAAGAGAAGCCATTGAGCCTTCCAGTATAACAGGTGAACTGTGAAACAGAAGCTGGCCACATGTAACGAAGGGGGGGGGGGGATTGGCTGCCTGAGGCCGTGTTTGGGACAGGGAGGATCACTGCCAGAGGTTCCCCGCGTCTGGCGGCCCACAACACCACGTTTGATGTCACGCCCTCTCATCCGGCCTCACACAGTTAGAGCGCATTCCACACATTGCCATCAGGAACAAAAAACATCAACGTTTTCCATTGCGTGCTCTACTGGGATTATAGAGAAAACAACACAGATCACAATGATTGTAAATCCAATTTTCTCCCATTAAACATTTCTGAGGATTTGCAAGTAGACATTGCAGTGTCAAACATCCATTTTAGTTGTTTTTAGCCTCAGCAAAAACAACATCAAGCCTCAGATTGTGTTTTCGGGGTAAAAATGCACTGAATCTCAATGAGTATGCCTTCGACAAAGAAACGTAAGACTGTCATTTTTATTCATAATCTATCTTTTAATTTTATATAAATTAACGCAGCTTTCCTGATGTCATATTCCTGGGCAATGTCACTAACATCAAAGCACGATCAGTTTGTCATTCATTTTATTAACTCAAGTCCGATAATGTACTGATGGCCAAACCACTTAGAAACCGAACATGAACTCAGCACTCCAGCAGAAATCCTATCCTACGCCAGGTTATCTTTCACTCATAACAATCACTGAAGTAGCTCAGAGTCTGATATTTCAAACGGCTCTTGAAGTGTCATGTTGAATATAGTTTTTTACGGCCAGAATCCAGAATTTGCGCTAAAAAGTAATGGATTTCCGAGCAGCTGGTGGAAACGCAGTGGATGCATGTTACCACACTGCGGATTCGAGTCGCTACACTGAGAAGCTTGCCAGAAGTGTTCTTAATGAGTCATAGGGTTTTGCAGTGGGTTAAAAAGCCCTAAAAGTGCAGACGGAAGCCTGGTGTACCACATCCATTAGGGTAATCAGAGGGCCCAGATGCCCCCAGTTGGACCGCTGAGCTGGGTAATATTCCATACATTAAGCATTGTACTTGTAGTTGTGTTTAGCCTCAGAAAAAGAGCTTGTGCGTTTTGGAGTATGGAATAAGAGAGGTTAAAAATGCACTGAATCGCAATGAAGTATGCCTTCAGCAAGGAAACATAAGTCTGACATTTTTATCTATAATCCATTTTTAGTTAAATTAACTTGGCTTTCCTGATTTCATACTCCTGGGCAATGTCACAAACAACAAAGCAGGATACGCTTTTCATTCATTTTATTAACTCAAGTCCAGTAATGTACTGATGGCCAAACCACTTAGAAACCGAACACGAACTCAGCACTCCAGCAGAAATCCTATCCTATGTCAGGTTATCTTTCACTCGTAATAATCATTGAAGTAGGTCCAAGTCTGATATTTCACACGATTCTTGAACTTAGGTGTAAATGTCATGTGGAATATTGTTTTTTTGGGGGCTACACTCCAGATTTGTACCAAAAATGAGCTAAAGTAGCTGGCATAAATAAGTGTTGATAACTCTATTGGAGGCATGCAACACCATTCTCCCACAATAAATTCCACCATTTGCTGTTTTGCTGATGGTGGTGGAAAATGCTGTCTCAGGCACCGCTCCAAAATCTCCCATAAGTGTTCAATCGATTTGAGATCTGGTGACTGATGTAAACCATAGGCCATGGGAATTTCACTTTTAAGCTCATCAAACCATTCAGTGACCACTCAAGTCCTGTGGATGGGGCATTGTCATCCTCTAATAGACCACTCCCATCAGGATAGAAATGCTTTACCATAGGATGAAGGTGATCACTCAGAATGGCTTTGTATATATTGACAATTACCATGCCCTCTAAGGAGTTGAGTGGACCTAAAACATGCTAGGAAAATGCAACCTATACCATAACAGAGCCACCAAAACCCTTAATTTACTTTAAAATTTACCTTAAGTATTTCCTTTATTTGGGCAGTTGCCTGCATGTTACCACAAGACGGATTTGAGTGGCTACTCAGAAAGGCCTGGTAGGAGTCAAGGGGTTTTGCAGTGGGTTCAAAAGCCCCAAGAGTTCAGATGGATGCCTGGTGTACCGCGTCCATTAGGGTAATTTGAGGACTCAGAGGCCTGCAGCTGATCAGTTGAGCTGGGTAATATTCCTCACATTAAGCATAACTCTATACTTTGGAATAACTTATCAGACCGCATGTCATCACTCATCACTCATCAGTCATCTAAGACTACTCCTCCCTTTAAACTCACAAGGGTGGAAGGATCTTTTGGGAATCAAATTCGTCTCTGAGAATTCCATCTGTCTCTCTGTCATCCATCCATTGATGGATGACAGACAGCAAGGTGAAAGTCCTCTTGACAGTGTGCCCACAGGATTTGGGTGTGGTTCCTGTGAAATCATCTCAAACGGATGAACTTCCTAGGATTCTTACGGATTTCTTTTGGAGTCTTTCGTGAATTTCTCACAGCAAAATGTGGATTTCTCATGGGTTTCTCACATGCAATGCACAGCGTCTTCTCACATTGAGTGTGTCGAGTGCAAACAGGGTCACAATTCTGTATAACAAAATTCTGAATGGGCGGATTACTTTATTTGTATCCTACGACATGTTTGTTTCCTTTCGAGTCAAGTCTAAAATTTGTGAGTACTTGGAACCACAAACTGGATGGGAACTCAAATTTCTGACTGTGTCAATCACATGGCCGAGACCATTCTGAAACCTATGAGTCTCCAGAACAAAGAGAGAACACTGTGGGCTTGGTGATTTACTCTACAACACATTATGATCGCAAAGTACTTTGAACAAATGGACTTGCACTGTGAACTGGTGTGAAGGAATGCTGCTCTACATGAACCTATGTTACATCATCTGTAATCCACCCACTTCCTACTATGGCCCTGTCTTCTTGTTGACTTTACTTTGCAAGTCGTCCTACCTAGGCTCAGATTTGAGAGGCATTCAGCACATTTTTAATGTCTGTTTGAATCCTGGGCTTGTGTAATACACCCTGCCTGTGTTATTGCTTTTATAATATTGCAGTAATCAAAATGAAAAACATTTATCTACTTTATAGTTAAGCTGGATAAGTGCTAATATGTGTTTCTGGAGATTACCTGCTGGTAATTAAATATACGATGGAGGAAATCAAATCTAATATATTTACAAATACCACAGGGACTCAGACTACTTCATCTGAATTTGGAGAAAACAAACAATAAAATGTTTTTTAGCAGCATTGAAAACCTTTCAAATGAAATATGTTCATTGCTTTATGTGGAAAGATAGAACATGGAGGCGGCGGATATCATAGCAGTCTAACGCAGCATATTTTGGCTGGTCCGATATGGTGTGCGCTGCCTGTCAGGAAACCCGGTTCGAAACCCATCTCTACCAGACCAGCCCTGGTCGTCAGCCCCAATCGGGGACGACATTTGGCTGTCTGTCCCAGAGGGAGGGGAGAGGGTGGAGGGTGAGCCACGAAGCACGTAAAGAGTCTCCAGAACGTGGGTGGGCACAATCTGTCTCGAAGGAAGCGGAGTTTACTGCCCTCAAAGAATTAGCTTGCCTCGTGTGGGGGGAAATCAAAATAAATAGAGGGTGTAATTGGCTAGAAAATGGGAATAAATCTGAAACAAATGTAAAAAAATTAAAATAATAATAATAATAAAAAAGATGAAAGGCAGAACATGATAATCGATTCCAGCGTAACCATAGGAGGGAGGGTTTCAGTTGGCAGGTTACTCCCACCTCATCACTCCTCTGGCCAATCGTGCGCCTGGTGTGTTGCTGAGGGAAAGTGAGCAGCTGCTGGCTACATGCATTCCCGAGGACGTAAGTGCCAATCTGTGTCCCCCCAAATTTACGTTGGATGTTTCAGCAAAAGAAGGGGGCCTACCAATATGACTGGGATTTTTTTTTTAAAGGAGTAGGGGGAATGAAAGGATCCTTACAAAATAGACAGAGTGTGCAGAAAGGAAGAAAAGAAAGAAAACCTTGCAATTTGATAGTATTAATATATCATATGGAAAGCTATGATTTAAAGCTAATTCAAATATACACATTCAAAAATATTCTTCTCAATCATTGTATATTAGCACAGCTAAATCTCTTTTGATTGTATCTTCTGACTTTAAATAGACATTCACATACATACACACACACACACATAATAGTGTCTATTCTGTTTTTTACCCCATTTTCTAAGAGCAACAATGAAAGATTTTGAATCAGCAATGTTTATGCACCAGTAATAGCAGCGTTTGAGATGACAGCTCAAACTGGAGTAAATGTGCTTTAAAAAGAAACTTTTTTTAAGCAAAATGAAAAAACGAATGACAAGACATCAAGAAAACACAATCAAGTCAATGCAGCCCTCTATCAACCACGCGGACATGACAAAATCCCTCCCAATTCCCTTCCCACGTTTCCCCATTAACTCTCAGTCCCAGAGCCCACACATGAGTCACTATCCAAAAAAGAAATTCATGACACGGAGAGAGATTCCCGATCCTTAAGGGACATTTTAAAAACAAATACTGTCTATGTAACATTATAGCCTGGAGATGAACCTGATCCCATTGTGAGCTTTTATGTTTCTGCAGCACGTGGTCCTCACGCATGTGCTGGCACGTCATGCATCCTCAAATTCACCCCAATTACCATGAATTCACAAAGGAGCCAGGGAGGGAAGAGGGCAGCGGTCATTTCCAAATACGTGCGAAAACATAAGGGATATGTGTTGCTTAAAAGCGACCTTTTGAATTTTCATGAATAACATTTGACTCATTGGGCCCAGCCTTGAAATGTGATTCCTTGGTGCAATTCCAGAAGTCAGTAGTAGGAGTCGGTCGTCTATTTGGTCACAGTTCATAATAAAGGCCCATTTAAGCTGTCGGAAAACATTTAATATACACTATATGGCCAAAAGTCAGTGGACACCTGACCATCACACCTATATGAGCTTGTTGGACATCCCATTCTAAAACCATGGGCATTAATATGGAGTTGGACCCCTCTTTGCGGCTATGACAGCTGCCACTCTTCTGGGAAGGCTTTCCACAAGATTTTGGAGTGTGTCTGTGGGAATTTGTGCCCATTCAGCCAAAAGAGCATCTGTGAGGTCAGTCACTGATGTTGGATGAGAAGGCCTGGCTTGCAATCGGCGTTCTAATTCCTCCCAAAGGTGTTCAATGGGGTTGAGGTCAGGGCTCTCTGCAGGCCAATCGAGTTTGTCTGTGGAGATTGCATGGCTATGTGCTGGATTTTATGCACCTGTTGGCAATGGGTGTGGCTGAAACACCTGAACTCAATAATGAGTAGGGGTGTCCACTGACTTTTGGCCATATAGTGTACATATTAATACTTATTAAGTATGGATTGTTTTTGAGTCAGTTCATAAACAAGGAAGTAATAAATTATCAAATAATAGTAAGAGCAAATAAACTAGTAACATCTGCAACAACATACACCATCTACTTTGGCTGTTTTGCTACTTTTGTTAGAAAGTGGCTAAATTGTGTTAAACTATGATTATCAATTGAACATTGAACATCTAAACATTCTTTCACCTAAACAAACTTTCGTACATTCTCACAATGATTTATAAACCATTTCTAATTCATTTCTAACAGTGGAAGGCAACCCTGGGTGAATAGAAATTATAATATCTGAAGAGTCATTGATCTAGCCAGGAAAAGGAACCAGGGAAGGAGAGAATTATCACATGCATGAAGCCTTTCCTCCTGACCAGCCCCCATTGTTTAGAGATTGTACTTAAACTGTGCCATTTTTCAATGATGGTTGTGTTAGACTGGAGAGCTGAAAAGAAGCTACTGTCTTTCACCAACAGAACTGATTTAAGAAAAAATAGGCAAGATGGCTAGCCACTGAGGTCATCATGTTCTCAGAAATCCATTGGATGCTATAGGCCTTTCTTCCGGGTTTGAGCCCCGGTGCATCTCCATTTTGACATGCAGCCGTACATTAAACACCGCCACTTACTGAACAACTATCAGATCACTGCAGTTTGCACTCCAATGCCTTGGTGGAAGTTGTTTGCTTTGATTCCTGTTTTGAAAGCTGCATGGCACTTTCATCTCCTCTTTTGAAATGACATTCCCCACTTGGCTGAGTCACTGCCATCTCTGCCAGCCATGAAATGATTAACTTGTTTACAAACCAAGCCCAGGGTTTCCCGGATACTCAGAGCAGTGATTCCACTTTTCATATTGTTCTCCAAGGTTTTGGGGAGAGGACAGTTCATGAAGTGTATTGTGCAAGTGCATTATGTCTATCTTGGAATTGTGTGCGATTGTACTAATTTCATTTAATCCGCTTTCTAAAGAGCTGAAGACTAATGATACTCTTTTCCCATAAAAGCTTCCAAGTACTTTTATTTTATCTATATAATGTGAAGGAATATTATCTTAGACCCCAGTATCATGTCAAATTTAAAGTGCTTTTAAATAATTATTCTATGCTTTGAAGAAGCTTTAGCCTTAACTGAAATGTACAGCAGCAGTAGGACTTCAGTCTGAAAATCATTCATCTCGTTAAGTGGAGGTTTACATCCTTTTAAAAGTTTGTGAAGATTTTTAGAACAACAACAATCCATTTAGTCATCATCTATTATCCTGAAAGCTAGTTAACCATGTTTAATGACTGGTAGCTTCTGTGATGAGACACATCCATGTACATTACTGCTGCTGCTCACAGCAAAGGAGTTTAAGGTCAAAGGCCAGCTTTTTAAACACCAAATGCACAAATATCACCACGGTCGCAGTCACACTGAATCTCTTTTAGAATGTCACTTTGAAGCTTTGTAAAAAATAAAAATAAAAATATATAAAAATAAAGATCATAAAAAAAGTAAACCACAAACATTTTACGTCGGATGACGTGTTTATACACAGAGCTTCAGTGTTACGACGTTACATTGTTAGCCGAAAAGAATGACGTTAGAGACTCTGCAGTACATTCGTGACATGAGTGCTTTTTATAATGCTCTCCTTGAGTCAGTCTTTCTATCCTTGGTGCAGCTTGAATGCAAAAAAAACCCATCACGGCCCAGACAAAGTTAGAGGTAGACATTGCTGTCCTCTGAATATCTGCCGGAAACAGGTGCCCAAGGTCGACTTCCAAATAGAAGGATGTGAGAGAGCTGAGGAGCACAGATAGATACAAAGGCATCCATTATGGACAAAACTCCCGAATGCAGCAATTGCCAAGACGAGATTTAAAGATACCCTGGAACCTTTCCAAGCACTCAAGCAGAGAGTGGCGCTAAGCATTACAACTTAGGAAACACCAAGGGAGGGGAAGCAGGGAAACTCCCCACCTGATGTTTTAACCAATACATAATTTACCCTTTTTTTTTTTACATTTAATGCTTTATGAAACAATTTTGTTTGCATGGCTTTCAAGTTCAATTTATATTGATTGCATCGCTCTCAAAGGAAAAGGAAAGATCATCTTAAGGAAATTAGAAACATTTTAGAAAATGTATTCACAAAAATCCCTGATTATAGAAACTAGTAGAAATGGCTTTATTTTATAATTATTCTTAATGTGAGCACATTTAAGTGTTACTTAAATGACATAGGATAATACATAGACATATTAGGGACAGGTTAGAATGACAGGTTTGTATCATTGTCAACACAACCCATGTATTTTAGGTAGTGGGTTTTTTTTGTATTCCTTTTCACTAGAACTGCCCTTATTTTCAATGAAGCCACTGAACTGGACCGTAATGCTACAAAACTGGCAAATGATCATCATTCTTCCATCCAGGCTAATGCCATTCATTTACACAGCAGGCTTTTAGGAAGTAGGTATCACAGTATACAAAGAAAACAATCTCATATACCATAATCTTGCCAACCCGGTGTCAGATAAAAAATATGGGGTTATGCAGTCCTTAAATTTAGCAGCACTCATTTCCAGCCCACCTTCTTAGGAATGTTTTATTTTTATTTATTTTTTAAGCGCTTGACACAAGTGCAGTCTGGGCGCTATGGCAAGTTTTCGCACTGCAGGTTTAAGCCTGGGCAATATTGTTCTGACAGTGAACAATGCACACGGGCGGGACACAGCTGGCTTCATGCTGCAAGGGGTAGGCTATTTTTTATTTTCTCCCAATTTGGTAGCCAATTACATGAACTTGCCACTCGCCGCCCGCCTCCACGGGACAAGGTAATACCTCGAGGCAATGTTCGCCTCCTCTGAGACGGAACTCGCCCAACTATGTTTCCAAGGTGGCCCTACCACTCCTCAGCAAGCTCGTGCCGGCTCTCCTTCCCCCCTTCCCCTGGGGCAGACAGCCAAATGCCGCCCCCGATTGGGGCTGCCAGCCAGGGCCGGACTGGTGCAACCAGGTTTTAAACAGTGGCTGCAGTGGGCAACTTGCATTCAGGGCAAATGCTTTGACCGCTATGCCACCCTTAGCCCACAGTAGGGTAGGTTTAAATCAGCCAGGGTTCATCAGGTTACTGCTGAATTAGCTCCTCTCAAAAATGTGCCAACATGCCAGGTGCCCACAGGATACCAGTTGTCATCAATGAGAATCTATGCCTCTTTTCTGATCAGTTTTAGCTCTCCTGTAGTACTGTTTGGCCTTCAGAATGGATGATCACTGATCAGAGGCTCATGGGAAACTCCATCAAATGTAATGCAAGCTCTTCAGATAATTCCAAATTGTGGAGATAAAAAATTAATAAATTACTCAAAAATGTCTTAAAAATCTAGTTATTTCATGATCAACTCACAACAAAGGACCCTAGGGTATCACACACAGGAGATATGTTTGCTATTGATCGCACATGTAATGTGAGTGTATAATCAAGATGGAAAGCAGTAGGCTTACACAGAAGATCAGCCTCATCTGCCGCATTTCATGAAGTCTCTCTTACTTTTTTGTACACCCGCTTCACTTCCAAGAAACGCAGCTTAAACATGTCTGTTATGATAATCTGACAGGTAACACTTCTCATTTGCACATAAAGTGCTTCATCGTTATCCTGTAATATGCAATTCCACAACGCAAAAGTGATATAATTCCAAGATCCCCTTTTGACCATTTAAACCAATATAAGCTGTTTTTCATGACCCAGGACCTGTACACAGTTATACAATCTAAAACCAAGCAATCACGTAATAACAAAGGAACGAGTCACATTATGTTATATAGTTGCCTTATATTGACTGAGGTACTATGCTGATTTTATATTAAACAATCATAGAAAATTACAGTGGCGGTCTGGTTTTAATGCAATACAACTTTAGCTCACATGTTCATATATCTGACTGTAATAAAACATAAAACACATGGAAATGGAAAGATTTCCAATGTATTTACCATTCATTTTCTTACAATGGGAATATGTGAAAACGCGATCTGTCAGACTAGAAACATGAGAGCCTAATGCATCATGCTGTGTTTGCAAAACAGCTGTCCCTCCAGTTCTGATGACAGTACGGAAATATATGGTTAAATGATGCATAGTAAGTATATCATAGGCTGGCCTGTTTTTTTTGT
The DNA here is from genome assembly GCA_029706075.1 of Aldrovandia affinis. Taxonomy (NCBI): domain Eukaryota; kingdom Metazoa; phylum Chordata; class Actinopteri; order Notacanthiformes; family Halosauridae; genus Aldrovandia; species Aldrovandia affinis. The sequence goes on from JAINUG010000042.1 coordinate 3,353,290, forward strand.
CCATCATTTCACTCTAATTTTATTATAATTCGTACATTGTTTTATCTATCACTGTAATTGCAGAAAATGTGTTTTTAGCATTCTAAAAAGGGCTGGAACTCATGAAGGCAGTCAATGAGCTTGTCGCAACAGCCTTCTAAATATGGCACCACGCCTTTGACCTCACCTTAAAATAAAAGTGATCAGCCAGCTGGAGATAAGACAGATGGCTGTTGAGAAACCATATATCTATGTACGATGTGTGTGACATTACACGTTATGTGGTCTCATTTCCATTAGATCAACATAACATGACCTTACATGATGACTGAAGCAAATGACAGAAAGTGCCCCCCTTCGTTTATCAACCTGAACTCTAATTACCCAACTTGACCCCATTATTCCTTATTTGCCATTGTATTCAATTCTATTGTGGCTTTGTGAATTAAATTCATAAATATAAAGGAGTTGGGTCTGCCTACAGCAAGTTTTGAACCGAGGATCTCGACGCAACAAGAGAGTAATTTTATCCCGCTGAGCTAAAGACTCAAGTCCCTAACCCTGGGAACTAATCACACTCTTATCCACATCATATTCTGTAGCGGACGCTCACGTGTTAACACCACGTACCGGAGTACCACTACATAAACACATCAATGACTCAAGGCCAGTCTAGTTATTCTCACCATTTGTTAACCCCAAATACTGAACCAAAAACCATAATGTGTATGCACTTTTTCAGTTCTGGCGATGCTCTCAACACAGCAACAGTTGAAGGCATGTCCCGTTCTGTCCTGTAAACAGGTGACTGCCTCCAACTGGAGCGGTAGACATTTGAATGGAACAGAACCTGAGGCCTGAGACAGTGACCACACCATAGCTCTTTTCAGGTGTACCCTCTGTCCTTGAGTTAAAGGACTGCACAGAAACGAGCGACGCATCCCTATTGACCAGGTTAATCATGCGGCGCATCACTCAGCGGCCTCTAATGGAGCAGGGGCGTGACGGGGGAGGCGCGCTTTAAGCCTCGGCTCGTTCAACCTTTGATGCATTAACGCTTTGAAGTCGATATTAACACAACTTCAGATCCTGCTAAGCAGCTGAACAAACCGTTGAACTACTGCCAACTGTCTGGCCTCCTTCGACTCCCTCCGTATGACTAATTAACTAACGTGGCTTTCATTTTTAAACAGACACACTTATTCACCCCGTTCAGTCTATTTTAAAACCAAAAAAAACACCCACTTGAAAGGATGATGTCACTCAAGCCACCTTCAAATATTAGTCGATACTCGCCGTGGTTCGTTATACAGGGTCAAAGCTCTTGAAGCCTCTCTGGTGGTAATGGCAAGCATAGCCATATGGTCTTTTTTGCAACCTGCATCGCAGGGTTATTTACAATGGCTTGAAGTACACATAGACATGCAATGACAGATGAGCTATAACGAGTGGAGGCAGAGAAATTACATGTTGTCATAAATTACATTGAGTGTTTTTGCTTAATTTGCACTATTGACAACCTAAACAAGGACTGCCCAATAGCATCCGATTCATTTCATTTGACTGCATTGTCAACCGAAAACCTTTTAATGGAAAAACATCAGATTGCTTTGACGTATATTTTTGACATTCAATGTGAGAAATTGCACGTATTTAATCGTATGTCATTAGATAAGATTAGGAAAAAATGAATCAGCTACTGATGGGTAAAGTGGCCAGTTTGGTCATTGTGAGAAAAGAAAAACAGTCAAAAAGAGATTGAGAACCAGTTAAGACTTAGGTGCATACTCATTGGGTTGTCACTGACACAGAAACGCAAAAGAAGAAGTAGGGTCCTACACTACCATTTTGCCTTCAGGAACTGTTATTGTGGGCATGACCAAGCAGGGAATTACTGGACAGGCTATTCAGCAAACCCAGCCGAGAGGGCCAAGTCTGGAGGTGGAGCACAGCAGAAACACAGCAGCCCTGACACACCGCCCAGTTTCCAGACAGTGTACAACAGACTCCCTGTAGTATTCTCAATGTAATTCTGGACATCACATACAGTCGAATAAGCCTGGGACAAATAAATACTTGCCACCTTTCAAATCATTCAACCCTCTTCTCTGTCTGCTTCCAGTGTGACGGTATTGTAAATATGTAAGATGCACAAGTGACAGTGCCATACCATTACAATTAGGTCAAGGCTCAAAAAGCAGCCTTATTGGTAGAAGAAATAAATATGTGACAGTACAAATTAATATGTACAGTTATGTCTCGTATTGCATGGCGGTGATAACATACGTTACATACGTGACTGTGGCATTGATGAAAACGGATGATAGCTGCATATACCGTACACTGTGACCAGCTCTGAGACAACATGTTATGTTGCAAAAACGAAATGTCACATTCAAAATGATTTGTCATAGGATTTGCATTATTTCTCACTGAAACATGCCACTTCTAAACAGCCCTGACATTTCATCACTTTAAGGGATAGTATTTTGAGTCGATCTGCTAACCCAGCTTCTGATTTTTAATATCCCTACCCACAATTCAATTTGATATACAGGCACCTGCCAAAATAAAGGAGGGAGGCATTGTCATGCAGGAACAGACCACTTCCATCAGGGTAGAAATGCTTTGTATTTATTGGCGTTCACCTTGTTCAATAAGGGGTTGAGTGGACCTAAACTACAGTATGTTATTAAAATGCACCCTAAACCTTAACAGAGATGCCAGAACCCTTCTCTGAGGGGAACAAGCACTCGGGCCTGTACATTTATTTTGGCATGCGCTACACATGCACTCATCTGCTTATTGAGAACAGGGTGAAGGATGTCTCATCTGACAATATGGCTTTTCCCCACAGCTCAATAGACCCCTGTCCATGTTATTTGCACCATTTTACAAATGTGCATTTTTAGGTGTAATAAGGGGTTTATGCACTGCAACCCGACCATAGTATCCCACTCTGTGAAGTTCTCAGACAAAGTTCTTGATGAAACTGCCTGCTCATGCCCTAGATTGGTATTTTCAGTCAACTGAAAGGTGTCATCTGTTTTGCTTTCCATCTCCAACCAATGCATGGACATTTCAGTCGAGGAGTATGCGCTTTCGACCACAGTTGCCCCTAGTTGAAGTAAGTCTTTCCATGCCAGCGTCACTTTAACCACTGTCCCTCGTGAAACATTGAGTTGAGCAGGTGCAAGTTGAGCAGTCTTCGTTACTGAAGCGCCTGCAACACGAACCCCCAACAAATCACCCCTTTGTGAAGAGGGGACAAGGCCAGGCTCAGGATAACTTCAAAGGGATTCCCCCATTGAGCCTCCAAACCCAGAACGTCTCAGCAGGAGGCAGGATTCTCTCCCCGGGGAACGGAATCCAGAGCCACGGGCATCCGAACAAACAGCCATGAGGCCCACCACCAACAGACCTCTCCAGTCAGCCAGCACCAGATCTGTTCCCCATCAAGCAGCGAGGTAGAGCTGCTGTTTCCTCACTAAGACCAGGGCAACTGTCGACAAATACAGGCGTGAAGTTACGGCATCACATTCACCAGCCTTATTACCATCAGTCTGTTTTTCATGTTGGCCCATGATCAAAAGTGATTTAATAAGTGAGGCAATTCTAATTGAGTCATTGTTGCAATTGAGACATCTTCTCATTTGCATTTATGTTGAGCATGAATGGTTAGAAAGATATATTTTTTCAGTGCCATGAAATAAATGACTACACAGCCCCTAATTAATTATCTGAGGCAAAGACTTTCTTATCCCATGTGAGTGCAAATCCACAATAATTGGGCAATATCTTCTATTAGATTTTTTGTGCAGCATTAGTTTATTCTATTAGTTTACTCTAAAGACCAACTGAGCTGCTGAACAGAAAGCCTAAATCAATGAGACTGAATCCCAAATAACACTAAATATTGACATAAGTACATGTCGGTAGTTTGTATTTTTGACTGACAATTTATTCTTACGTTCTAACCATCAGCTTAATGAATCACTTAGTCATTTCAATATTTCAAGTGATTAATTCGTGCAATACCTCCTATTGTATTCCAACTTCCCCTTCTAAATCACCAGTTCAATTACAAGCTTTCTACGAATTAAATGTCCAAGTGGAATGTAAGTTCTTCTTAGAATTTTCCTGCTCTGCCTCTGTTTATTATAATAAAACGGGCTTTACTGATCCAAATAAATAAAATAAAATACATCCATGGCTACCTCTTAAATAATTAAATTGATCTGGCTTTAGTAGCTGCTGCTCTAAAACAAATGGAAACAGAATTCATGAAGTGTCAATATATTTCAATGGTCTCAGGAGAAATACATTTCCTCATCGCCACTGTATAGCATTAATGTTATTACACCTCTGAGAGTTCCAATGACAGCAATCCCATTTAATTTATGTATTATGACACCAAATTGATCTTTAACCCACTTCCCATAGGAGAACACAAGCCACTATAGTTGCAGTCCGACAGCTTGTTGCCATAGACTACGGCTCAATCCAGCTCCTTCCATCAATGTGTTATTAAAAAGAAGCACATGGTCAGAGTATATATATTGTATCATCCCAAGGGGCTGCCCAAGGAAATGGCTGCCTGGCCCTTTAACGTATTGGAGCCACTGGAGCTGGAAGAGACTATATTTCCCAGCAGCCTGCAGTCCCACACCTCAGTACCAGCTGCAGCAGATGAAGCTATTGGGATCGCAGGCAGCTAATTGCAATCTAGAGGCCTATTTAAAGGACTGTGTTTGATCACACTGGGAGGGACTAGGTTGGTGGTTTGGGAGAGTGTGAAAAGATAAGTGTTCTTGGATGTGGATTGCTGTTAGTGTTTTGAATTGGATTGTTTGAGGACCCCGCTTGTGTACCGAAGTTTGGACTGGATTGGGATTGGATTTTGGATTACAACGACGAGTAAGGATTGTGGACTTTATGTGTTTGAATTCCCCAAAGACCCCACACTTTTTGTTTAATAAATTATTGTTTTGTTTATATGACTGCCTCCTCTGGGTTATTTAACTGCCTAAGCCCTCTGCAAAGGTCCATGAGTGTTGCCCAGCCCCAAGTGACCCCACAATAATATATATATATACATGCACGGTTGTGACCTTGATCTGATAGCTTCACATTATTCCTTCAGAAATGAAAATTACTTTTCAATTCGACTGCCCCGCATTCCATTAAAACTATTCTGTTCGGTCAGATGAGTTGGCTGGCTGTACCCGTTTCTCCCATCATCCCTTTCAGAAAAGCTCTGAACCGGAGTAATCCATGTCAAACACTGTTTGAAAACATCTCCGGCGCAGCGGCGGTGATCTGACAATCACGGGAAACGAAGGTCAGGAAACATTCCAGCTCGTTAGGCCATTGTTGCCGATTCAGGACAATGCTTAACTTCAATTTAGACTGCCATAATCCACAAAGAACTTTACTTAGTAGACGACGGTGATAACCACAGTACATTTAGGCAGAAGGCAGTGTTTGCATAGGTACAGAAAGGGATTGACTCTCTGTGGTCATAAAAGATCCCGTGGCGCTTTTCGAAAAAAAGAGTAGGGTGTTAACCCAGTGTCCTGGCCAAATTCCCAACCAAAACAATATATATACATGGAATTCATTCATTCCCTCCGTCCTCTCCTCTCCATTGTGTATCTGATGTGCAGTGAACTTGTACTGGTGCACTATGGCTGCTGTCACGTTCACCCAGGTGGGTGCTGCACATTGGTGGTGATTGAGGTGAGTTGCCCCTATCATTTAAGTTCCTTGGAAGAAAAGTGCTATATAAATCCAATGATCATGAATTCATTAATTCTGCAAAGCAAAGAACATAGATGGATCAAAATTAAGCAGGGTAGGGATAGGGCCTTGTGCTTCAAGTGTGTTGCATGTATCAACAAACATCAGATAATCTACTAACCGTGGCTGCTAATGAGAATGAACCACTCATGCCCTGTGGGTGGGGACATTATCATCATTATCAACCTGGAAAAAACCACTCCCATCAGGATAGAAATGCTTCACCATAGGATCAAGGTGATCACTCAGAATGGCTTTGTATTTATTGCCATTTACCTTGCCCTCTAAGGGGTTGAGTGGATCCAAACCATGCCAGGAAAATGCACCCCACACCAGAACTTCACTCACTCAAGTGTTTCCTTTATTTTGACAGTTACCTGTATGTATAACTTTCCCATACCTCCTAAAATAGCCTGATGGAAAAATTAAGTTCAGAGCTGACATAGAAATACACATAAATTAAAATACATTATACATGTCCTGTGTAGCATACACTTTTACACATAAACTTGTAATTGTATTCTGTACATGTGTACTTGCTGAGGCTGGAAGACTACATCCCCCTGCAGCCAGCACACTTTCTAATATGAGGCACCCTGCCACCAGTGCAAATCAATGAGGCAAAGTGCTGGTCCTCTGGTTATGCTCCATTACTTACAGCCGATGAGTCACTCTGGTGATGGTTTGACTTTGGAGGGGAGCTCTGTGATCTGAATGGAATCTCTCATCCCAGCTGACAAGGCTCCTTCCAGCCCCCACACAATGAAGGACAGATACTGGTGTATTATGGAACATTAGTCTGCAGATACAGACAGAGTGGACCACAGGCTTAGACCAAATTCAGAAATGCACTCAGTCACTGATACTGCTTGTACACACTGGGTGTTAGTGTGTACAATATATTCTCTCACTGTAGTTTAGCCAACAGCCAGGGGGAAACAATTTTATTTTATCTCTGGTAAATTAATAAGGTGAAGGGTGAGTTTGACGACATTAAAGTCACTTTTGAAAGTAAACCGAGAACTGCTTGAAAACACGACAAATGTCAAAACGACAACACCCTCCAAGGGAAGTTGTATATGCTAGTACCTTTTCATGAACTTGACTAATTTAACTACATAAAATGTGTCCGGGTAATTTGAGTCATGTGACATCACGTGCATTTATGTGCATGCCACCTGCCACAATGGGTGAATTTCATTTGATTTATGCACTTGCCCGTTTTTCAACCTGTATACCAGTGCATAAATCTCCATTAGAAAAATGAAAACTCATTATTTTAGTCTTTCCCATGGACCCGAGGAAATCTTTTAATTACCTAATGGGCTGGATAGTTTTGAGCTTGTTGAAGGCTAGCTTTGTTGTAATTAGCTAAGTGGGCTTGAATGGCACAGGAATGAACAAAACAAACTGCACAGAAGTATTCTTGTGTAGGGGGGGACCAGTTGTCCTTTGCTCATGAAATGAAGCTCAAATCTTCTGCTGAGTCAGTTAAAGGTGCAGGTGCAGGTGCTCTCTTGCCATTAAACTCCATCTTGCATACATGATTAGTCTAACAGTCTCAAAAAGGAAGGCTTTGGAACATAGGATTCAAAAAGACGCATCAAAGATATTTATAGATTTATAAGTGTGGCTCTGAGCAAAAATTATTATGTTGTGTGTCTTTTATGGTATAGTTTACAGAAAATAGCTATGCAAATCGCTCTACTATTACAGTAGCTTTACAGTGTTCTTTAAACTTTAATCAGTATTATGTGGTACAGGACTAATTTTGCTAATGAAATGCATCCGGGTACAAATAACCATATTTGTCCAACCTGTAGACAGGTTCACACTGACACAAAGCCATTATGATGATTGTAGTTAGTTAACTCATTACGGGAATTGTACTCGGCACTATACCTAAATAAGGATATCTACCTGTATTGTGCGTATAAAATTCCAAGCCCTGCCTTGTCTAATGACCTTCTGGACTCCCGCAGGAAATGGGAGGTAGCCAATCTGACTCAATGTCGTTGGTTCTGCTCTAATTAGCCTTTAAGTGATGGAGCATTTAAAAATGTGTCATGGCCAATGAGGTATTATAATTAATGACTGAATCTCATAAAGAGGGAGCGGGGGAAAAAAACACCAGGAAATTGCAGGTGAACTTCGGTTTGCCCATGAAAATTTGAACAGATTGAAATTATGACCCACCCATAGGTCAGTGTGAATGCTCCATCAATGAATTTGCCACAGACTAAAAAATGTACACTGACGCAATGATAATACACGTCTTTGTATTCAGCATAGCTCTACCTCTGACAGCTGATGTTACGGAGTATACCTCATTCTCCGAGCCACCCATTCATGGAATGGTAACCTTCATCAGGAAATATCAGGAGCCCTGGGTTTCTAGGGATACAAGAAGTCGTCAACCAATGCCTTTCAGGCGTTGACCTGTTAAAGTCGTAATAATTCCATTTAGCAGATACACACCTCAAAAATAAGGATTTGGTTTTGTTCAGGCAGGTCTCAAGAAACAATAGGGTACCTAAACTTCTCATTTCCATAAGCAGAATACTATATTCACGACATGACATACAGCATGCCATGCCAAAGATTCTCCTCTCTCGTTCTCAGCATATAAATGTATGAATGTAAAGTGTGAATAAGTGTACAGCAATTTTAAAAAGTCAATATAAGTGTTGATGTAAAAAAGAGTCATTTGTTGATAATACCGAACACATTGGTTGGACCCAGTGCAATACGGGCCTTTGTGCATCAGTTTATTTCTTCATTTAGAAACTACTGATCAGGCTGCCGGATAGCGTAGCGGTTTAATGCACCCATATTTGGCTGGTCCTGTATGAGTGTGAGCTGCCTATCAGGGACACGGTTTGAAACCTGTCTCTGCCAGACCGGCCCTGGTCGTTAGCCCCGGTCGGGGATGGTATTTGGCTGCCCGCTCCTGAGGGAGGGTGGTCAGCACAAACTCGCTGTGAAGCACGTAAGGGTGTCTCCAGTGAGTTCCGGTGAGTTCCGTCTCAAAGGAGGTAGATCATTGCCGGCCTCTGAGAGTAGCTTGCCCCGTAGAGATGGGCGGTGAGTTTGTGGGGGAGGGTTAATCTAAATAAATAGAGGGTATAATTGGCTTCCAAATTGGGGAGAAAAACAGGGAAAAATCTGAAGCAATTTTTTAAAAGAAAGAAAGTACTGATCATACGTAGGTCTTCTCCCCTAACCTCACCAATTGGACTAATGGTTCTGTGATACATAACACAATAAGTGGGACACGCAAATTTCAATGTGGCATCAACGTACCCTCTGGGGGACAGAGTGTCCTATTTGCATTAGAGAGGCCCAAAGGACATCGTGGCGACAAGAGCAGTACTGAATTACAAGTTGTTTCTTTTGTTATATTTAAATTCAAACAATGCAATTGCATTGAAAAAAACATATTTAGGAAAGGTCAGGGACTGGGGGTGATGTGACTTTCCCCAACAGCAAAGTTATTTTAATGTAAAAATCACCAAACACCTGAAAAACGTCATAGCGCCCCTAATGCCTGTTTACCATTTCCAGCGGCAGACAGAATTGTGAAGCACTTGTCCGTCCCCGATGGTCACATGGCCGGAGGCAGTGGGGCTATCGCTCTATGTGAATCTGAGCTGTTCTTTATGGGGATCATGTGCTGTTTGCAGATAAACAGTGGCTTGCTCTAATGTCCGTGTCAGCTGAAAGGCCCATAGGTCAAGTCAGAAGGCCAACGTCCGTTCCACTGACACCCTTCTGTCCCAGCCACTCCCTCCATCTAACATTTCACACAGGCTGCCAAGCATGTGCATGCCCAGATATCAGCGTATCACATTTAGTAAGTAAGGCCATGTCACAAGGGTACCATAGCCACAAGGGCCAGGAAGGGCTGTATTGCCCATTGCACTTTGTCCGTATTTTAACTGGCAAATTTCAGCAAATTCTTTTCCCCAATAATTTTCATTTCAGCAACCACAACACGGTATATTGGGGGCTCCCAAACAGTTGAGCTGGTAAAGGTGCTCACCACAAGAACAGGCTGGGCCTTAAGAGCTAGGAAAATTGAAATCGAGAGATTTGCAGGATGGATCTCTGAACTGCATTCACTAATTTTCAACAAGACCCGAATGAACTTCACCAAACTGAAAAAAATATAAATTGAAAAGTTTCAAAAATTAGCGTTGTTCTATGATGTATTGGTCAATAAGCAGATGCTTTTATTAAGGAATCACAGCCAAATTTCCTTTGTTAAATTTTTTACTTTTTATGCTGACCTCCCAATTCCTTAATAACATCCTTTACTCAATGCCAAAGAACAACCCCCAACCCCCAACTTAATTTGATGAAGGGAAGTTCGTATCTCATAAAAAATGAATAGATTCCGGTACAGAGATCCATCCTGGAACTTCCCGTTACTAGGGCTGTTGATAAGGAAATTCACATACGCATCACTAGTTCGACTTGTCGCTATGTAATTAGCTGATTATAACCAAGAGTCTGTAGTAGCTGGACACAATTGGCTTCATTCCATTAGGGGTAGGGTGGAATTAAGTCTCCACATTTCAACTGCATCAGCACACCCATGCCAGATCCCTACAAGTGATCAGTTGTAATCAATGAGGGAAGAATATCAGCGTTAGCACTCGGGTAGTGTTCTGTGTGGCTTGTAGTTTGGAAAATAGCAACTGGTCCACGGCCGGGCATACCAGAGTAGCGTCTGCACTTCAGCCACAGCGCTCACTCATTTCGGTTAGATTGAATCTGAGCCTCATTCATCAACATAATGCAGCTCTTCTTTCACAACACCCTATCACATGACTAAGGAGGGGCCACACCCCCTGTAAAAATCTGCAGTACGCCTCCAGTTCCAACAACACCAGTGCCTATTCATTATGGCACGCAGAGCCGAGGCCATCAGCTAATTCAGCGGGAATTGATTAGCGAGATGATGTATGTAAAGCTGACAGGATATGCAGAGCTAATTGCATTAGGATATGCAGAGATAATTGTCTATTTCATTCTGAAGATAATACAATAAAAAGAGAGAGAGGCATCTTACTCTGGTACTGGTACACCTTAACTTAAGTGTATGAGTCTCAACCTAAAGGTGGGAAGTATAATTTATAATACGTTCTGGTCTGTGAAAAAGATAAATGATAACAATAATAATGATAACCATCATCATCATCATCATCATCATATCTACAATTTACATTCACGTCATAATTGAAATATATTTGTGATATTTTTATTCAGACCATACAAAACCATGTACGAATAGGATACAATAAATGACAAGCTACAGTGAACACTGTAAGTGACATTTGTTTGGTGTAACATTGCCTGTAATCAGCAAAACATTTATAAAGGACAATGGTTTCCATTCAGTGGCTTTACTGTATTCTTTTTAGAATGTATTGACAGGAGGCACAAGGCACATACCAAAGAGGCTTCAAGGTAAGGGGCAAAGGTAGTTTGTGTACTTGTTTTAGGACACGCGTCCAACATTCCCTATCAGAATAACTTAGCTGGACCGAATTGAGTGCCCGCTGACCTTATTCACTTGGCGGCCATTTTCAAATGAAAATGAGGCTCATGTTGCAAGAAAAATTCCAATACCATTACCTTACTCGTGGAGTTGGGTGGCTGGACCCAGATGTCCATTTGAGACATTTGAATCCAGTTACAATACATTCATTATATACATTTAACAAATGAAACAATGAAGATTTCTCAGGTAATCCCACAGAAATTCTACAACTGCAAGGGGTGATCCTTGACCACTAAATTGAAGGTCAATATCCTAACGTTAATTAAGTAGCACATGGTAGCTTAGACATTATGAAGCTATACGCAAAATTTTACCCCAGAGTAAACTGCAAAGTTAGATACAGTAGCCAGATAATGTTAGCTTGCTAGACTACATAGCTTCATAAAATGATAACAGTTTTCATTTTCACAATATACTCAGCAGTTTTCTGAGCGGAATTCTATAAAATGCATTATTATTTTCATTCTTACGCTGCAAGTATGCCGAGCTTCAATGGAAAGCAACAGTTTTACGACCAGCTAGTGAACTATGTTTAAAACAACAGCTTGTTTACAACCCATGCCATAAGGGCAATTGTGTCATGTGAATATTATCACTACTTTGTTATAATCATGAACCGCAAGTGGAATAAGTGAGGTACAGATCAGAGGTAATCCAGTGCTAGTTCAATCTACCTGGTTATTATTACCAGCTATAGTCTCTCAGTTATTGGTGGCAATGTTTTGTTGCAGCCTTGAAAGATAGGAGAAATAACCCATTGGATTACAGATGGATTCGGTTAGTATGTGATAGACAGGCATTAAAAGCAGTGTCACTTAATACTGAAATATGTCGTTGTGATGTGGGTTTTCACAATGCTCTGGCTTGTTGGATTCTCTATCATTCTTCCTTCAAATTAGATTTATGGCAACAGCATTGCTGTTGATAATTTTGCTGACAGCAACAGATTAACTTCAAATTAGAAGTGCCCCCACCCCCCATGGGAAATCTTAATTATCACACCCCAGAGGCTGTGGCCTTCGCCAGTTCCTGCGCTCGGCAGATTTGGCTCTGTGTGCACACAAACTCAAGGATCAGGTAAATCCCTGCCTGGGGGAACTGCAGGTGCCTACAACGGCCCAGATCAAACCATAGACCTGGTATGTATGTGTGTGGGTGGGTGTGACAATGTGTTTATGTGTGTGTGTGTGTGTGTGTGTGTGTGTGTGGGTGCGTAGGTGGGTGTGAGAATGTGTTTGTTTATGTGTGCGTGTGTGTGTGTGTGTGGGTGGGTGGGTGGGTGTGAGAATGTGTTAGTTTATGTGTGTGTGTGGGTGGGTGTGAGAAAGTGTTTGCTTATCGGAGTGTGTGTGTGTGTGGGTGCGTGGGTGGGTGTGAGAATGTGCTTGTTTATGTGCGTGAGTGGGTGGGTGAGTGTGAGAATATGTTTGTTTGCGTGAGTGTGTGTGTGGGTGGGTGCAAGCGTGTGCGTTTGCGTGTGTGTGTGTGTTCATAAGTGAACATGTGCATGTGTGTGTGTGCATATCCGTGCATGTGTGTGTGCATGTGTGTGTGTGTATATGCATGTGCCTCCATGCTTGTGTGCATGGGTGTGTGCTTGTGTGTGCATGTGTGTGTGTGTGGGTGGGTGTGCTTGTGTGTATGTGTGTGTGTGTGTTCATGAGTGAACATATGCTGTCTGTGCTGTACATGTCTGTGTTTGTGTGTGTGTGTGTGTGTGCACTAGGTGGATAGGATAGGATCTGGGTGTACGCCCATGTGTTGGTAAGAGTCACAAAATTCATGCTATGAATGCCTGTGCAAACATTTGCCTTGTGTTCACCTGATGTGGATTCTGCCACACATCTCACTTACACCTACGGAGTTAAAGCCATTAAACAGTATTTCACAAGTTAATGAAATCCATGAAGACGGAGTCACAAATTGCATGACCTGAGAAACTATTGAAATAGTACTGTATCATGGTTTAAAACTTGATAGTCAGATTTAACCATCGTTCATTCTCTAAGCAAGCTCACATCGAACCGTATTCAATATGAGCTTATCTATGAATGTAGGCTATACTGTAACAGGCATCATAGGACAGTACTTCAAAATACCTTTAACACAGAGCCTGTCTGAGTACCTATGAAACACAAATAGCAAGAACAGTATTAATTACACCAGTAGGATGCCTGGTCAACTCTAAAATTGGCATTTTACTAATCTTACTGCTGTCTCAAATCTGGCCTCTCTGGCAAGGAACAAGGGCAGCTGAGAGCATAACAGCTTAACAGGCACCAACAGTAAGGTGTTACAATGTCGCGCAAACCAACCAAACCTGGTATTTTCAAGTTTGTTTTCATTAAACATATACTAATCACCTTAAAATGAATGTCCTCTTTAATTTACACTCTGGAGCTAAACAGAGCAGCAAATACCTATTAGAGTAAATACAAGGTAGGGGGAGTATATAAAGCTTTGCAAAATAGTACACATAAGATGCTGCTCAACTGTTAACATGTAGCCAAAAGAGATTTGAAAGGACAAACGATGATTGCTTTAAAGCAGATGGTTGATATTTTTCTGCACATGTTTTTGATGTTACAAATAGCTGCAGGACATATTTTCATTGTGAAAGGACCATAAAGTATGAAATCTTGTTAGGTTTCCCATATTATTGTATTTTACGTGAGACAGAAAACCTCAGCAGTCGAGTCGACGCACACTGAGGGAATCCTGGCTGTGGTGCAAGGAGAAACCCCCCACAAAAACTGGAAAAAAGACTCCGAGACGTCGTTTACGATGCGTACTTGACGCGAGGGCCATTTATTCATTTGCACAATGTGATACAGAAAATTAAAGCAGAAGAAGCACGTTTGGTTCTTGTGTGGAGGCACTTGGGCTATTAAAGTCCAGGCTTGACGCAGTACTCAATATCCTTTAGACTAGGAAATGGGTGAACCTAGATGGACTGAAGGGCCTGTTCTCCTCACTATGTATTCTTACGTTCTCATGTTCTAGTTTCTTCACAGTGAGGGCAGGGAGAGGAGCAAGATCATCCTCCCAGATTACGTCCCTCGGAACACCCCAAGAAATCGGGCGGAGCAGCTGCTCTCCCACTAAAATAGCCAGGCGGCTAAGACTCGTGGCGCTCGGTGTTTACCCCAGGCACAGGTGGCACGCCGCCTGATCCCCGATCCCCGTCTCCGCTGACAGAAGGCGGCTGACATGGAGGCGGCGCGGGGGGATGGCGCGGGGACCGGGTCCTTCCAGAAAAGCTGCGGGAGACCCCTCGCGTGCCAGCACTGGAGACGACAGGCAGTGGCACCGAGCTACAGTACACACGGCTCCAAACATGGGGGATCTGCACTCTGGGAACCCATTACGATAGAACTTGACACAGCGAAATGGAAGATTCGCTCTAGATTATAGGACAACGAAGAGGTAAAATGGCTTAACGGCCTGTTCCAGTCATATTATACTGTACTTATGTTCATAATGTGTGGGGTTTACTCGAGGGGATGGGAGAATTTTAATAGGACAGTGATTCAGAGATGTTACTGCATGAGCTATAATGTTCTGCTAATGGTGGGCCATCACCATTAGGAGAACGTACGTGAGAATTGCTTATTTTGTCTCCGAACGCCTTTTTAACCATGTCACCTGGACCATCAAGTTGACTTGCTGTCCTGTGCAATCACAACAAACGCCCAGCAGACGAGTTAAAAAATAACACCAATGGCTTAAAAGGCACACTGCCACTTACCCGCCAGGAAACGGTCACAAGCATTTTCTCTGAGATTTTAATGAGAGCTTTAACGTCGTCTGTCCGCGGTCCGAGATCTCACGACTGAGGCACCCGCTTTGCAATTAGCGCTGTTGGGTTTTGGGGGGGTTTTCTCGCCTCTGGAACAGCTCTGTATTTGAGCCTGTCTTTCATCGAGCACAAAGCATTTCCCCGTCCATCTACAGCTGCCGCTCACCCCCCGGCCCCCTGCGCATCGACAGACCTCATCCCTCCGTCAGCGGCACGCTCACACTTACCCACCAGCCCTTTCGTGTGCACCCATCCATCTACTACTTAAAATAGAGAAAAAATAATACAAATTAAATTAAATTAGCTGGCGGGGTTTTTTTTTTTTACATTAACAATTAAATCCATGAATCCAGTGATTATTATGTCTGATATTAGCATAATGGTTAAAGAACTGGACTTGTAACACAAAGGTTGCAGGTTCGATTCCCAGGTGGGGCACTGCCGTTCTACCCTTGAGCAAGGTACTTAACCTGAATTGCTTCAGTAAATATCCAGCTATATAAATGGATTGTATGTAAAGTAAAATGTGAAACTGTGTAAGTCGCTCGGGATAAGAGCGTCTGCTAAATGCCTGTAATGTAATGTAATGACTAATATTCCACTAACAGACCTGCTGGCAGACCAACAACGTTTCATATGGGAAATGCATTAACAACAACGTTTCATAAAATGCAGGAAATGTCATTGCTGGAAGAAAGTATGTCTTCAGAGATACATAAATGCATGGAATAGCCTAAACTTTACACAGAGATAGGTTTACCCTCCATTAAAGCTAGAGCTGGAGCTATGGTTGTTCTCATCAGAATGTTTTTTGTGATCTTAGGTAATCATGAATACACGATTAGAAATACACACGTACATAGAAATCACTGATACATTTTGAATCCGAGTGAAGAGACTGACCTTAAAGAACGAATATTCAGCCATACACAATAGTGTAGCATACTATAGAGGACTATATCCACTGACTGAGGCGGTTCATTGACGGGAATATGGACGTTTTTGATGCGGCTTGCCTTCAAACATCCCCTTCATACCCCGTACAGGTTCTAATACAAGCTCACTCCATTCATGACATCAATAACTGGAGGAGCTTCCATTGTGTCTATTGCTTCCATAAATTGGAGGCACCAGGCATACAGGGTCAGAAGTGGAGGGTCAGTCCCATTTTGCCACAACGGCATAAATAGAACTTCCTTTCACCATGCAGCATAATACTGCCATGCCAGCACTCCCTATGGACACACTGGGCAACACGTGGGTGGGTAAATGTCATCAACTCACAGATTGTCAGATTCAGGGAAAGAGGGAACCCTATGATGGAACTCACACCTAATGGAAAAAAATACACTCCACTGCCATTAAAAGAGACTAAAGTGAACTGACAGACAGAGAGGATGTGCTGTCTCACGTTTATCATCGCTATTATGCAACAGCTTCCATAATATATACTATACTGTACTATACTGGTATATGTACACTACCATTTTTTACTGAAATTTAAGCAGTTCGAGTCCAGTGAATAACCTGAAATGGTACAAAGGTAAGCTGTAAACTGCCAGAGGTTTAAAAAAAAAGTTTAGGTTACCAAAAACTGAAAAATAATGTACATTTCAGAGTTATAAAAAAAAGGCCCTTTTCAGGGAACAAGTAATGGGTTAACATGGGTTAACAGTCACTCTGTGCAAGTCGCTGACTCTGGATACAGCAAAAGAGACCTCCATGTTTGACAATTGGTGTCACACACTGAGGAACCATCCTTTCGCCGACTCAACGGCATACAAAAACCCTGCGTGATAAACCAAAGATTTTGATTAATCAGTCCATAAGACCTTCTTCCAGTCTTCAGTAGTCCACTGGCGGTGCTTCATGGCCCAGGCAATCCTCTTTTTCTTGTTTTGCCATTTTAGCAATGGCTTTCTTACTGCCACTCAACCTGTCAAACCTGCAGCTCGAAGTCTTCTCTTCACAGTTGAAACTGAGACTTCCTTACTTCGACCAGTGTTAAACTGTGCTTGAAGCTGTTGTCCTCTGAGCCGCCTATCACGCAAGCTGTTGGCTCTCAGAAACTTGTCTTCTGATTTTGTTGTGGCTTTGGGTCTGCCAGACCTCTTCCTGTCAGAGTTTCCTCCAGTTTCCAAGTGCCTTTTGATGGTGTAGAAAAAACTTTACATTATCTTTCAGTTTTTGGTAACCAAAACTTTTTTTTAACCTTTGTACCATTTCAGGTTATTCACTGGACTTGAACTGCTTACATTTCAGTAAAAACTGGAAAATGGGGGTGTTCCAAAACTTTTGACCGGTAGTGTATATGTATATATATATATACAGTACCAGTCAAAAGTTTGAGTACACCTTCAATCTGGATTATGGCTAATTTGGCACTCCTTCATTCTTTAGCAAGACAACGACCCGAAACACTGTTGAAGGACAACTCAAACTAATGACCTTGCCTTCCCAGTGTCCAGGCCTCAATCCCATAGGACTTGTACGGAACAAACAAGTGTCTCAGGGAATTGCTGCAGGAGAGCTGGGAAGACATGTCGGGTGATTTCCTGCTGAAATGTATTAACCGAATGGCCTGTGTTTGTGAGGCTGTTATCACTGCAAAGGGTGGCTATTTTGAGGAATCCAAGATTCAATTTTCAAGTCAATTTTCTTGAACATTGCTTTGATGTTCCTTTTTTTATTGTTACATGTTTTTTTGAAATATTCAAGTATTTACAGAAACCTATACGGTGTAAAACATTGTCAATTATGAGATAAACCTAGTTTCCAGCAGGTGTACTCAAACTTTTGACTGGTACTGTATATATACTGTATATAGATAGGCAGATAATGTCTTAGTTATGCGTCTGTACTGTAAAAGACAACCTACATTTGACATTCTGAAATAATTGTAGCCATAATCAGTTGGTACAAAACTATTATGTACTACCATCGTCTCAGCACATTATATTAGTTCGACTTGCGATCTTCCGCAAGAGACTCACAACCCACCTTTTCAGACCCCACTACCACTGAATTCTGTGCATCTAGCCAACTATCATCACCACTGCCTACTTGTTCAATACTTCTTGTATATGTATCCCTGCTTACTACTCATTTTATATATATATTTGTTTTAAATTACTAAACTTTTCCTTCCCAGTGTTACAGGTATGGTATGCAGCTGCCTACAACAATGTCTATCACTGTATTACTGCACTGATCTCTTGCGTGAACTATGATTGTTCCTACCATGTATTAATGCACATCTTGTAAGTTGTTGGAGGTTTGATTCCCAGGTGGGGCACTGCTGTTGTACCCTTGAGCATGGTACTTAACCTGAATTGCTTCAGTAAAATATCCAGCTGCATAAATCGATTGTAAAGAAATATAAACTGTGCAAGTCGCTCTGGATAAGACAGAGATAATAACACTTCCCCTTTAAATTGTCCCCTGGAATAAGCGTAGCTGCCCACCTGCTGCAATGGCATGTGCTGTATGTTTGTTTCATCTGAGGAGCGGGGGGTCCAGTGACACTGGTTAAATGAATCGGGGAGGCCTGGCAAAATAAGGTATCATATTATTCTGCTCCAATATGGTTACAGGGTATCAATGACCATTTATAGAATGACAGATGGAGTGGCACATTACCCCAGGCAGGGGAAGCCCTGCATGGGCATCTATTTGCCGAAGCCCCCGCTGCCATCTTGTAAAAATAACTAAAAATAACCCGTGACGGCGGTGCTATTGTGCGCTGCAGCGAAAGGGACCCCTCTGTGGAGATGAGAATGAGCTACAAGCGGTGGCGGTGTTGAGAAAGAGCTTGTGATTGAACAGCATTCAGACAATGCTTGGTCTTTCACCACCGGTGAAGTCACTGAGCCTACCCGGAGGCCCGCCTGTCAGTGTCACAGTGTCTAATACACACACACACACACACACACACACACACACACACACACACACACAGAAACACACACACACACACAAATAAAATGTTCCTTCTGAGCATTCAGACGCTTTCACTTTATCCACTTCCTGTTGTAACCCGGGACCAAAAATGCCTTCGGATGCCACGGAAATAGGTTTTAATTTGCCCCCAAGGAGCTAAACACGCTGACACGGAATAGGCATCTGCTTGCTTAGGTAAGCTACGGTTGCTATGGTTACAAGCCGGGCTCACCAAACATGGGTTCCTCTGCGCCATTACCGTTGAGCGGCTGAGGAACCCAAACAGAGGGCAGAAGTCTCGCTGCCCACACAAAACGCACGATAACCTCTCACAAGCAGCAGTGCGATATCTATCTACCGTATCTACACAAACACGCTCACACATGCACATTCGAGTCTTGTAAGTGGAGCATCGTGGTGCTAGCAAAAGCCTCAGACAGGTACATTGAGAAACAAATGTACACACAAATCTGTTTGTCTGTCTGTCTGTATGTCTAACTATTTATCCGTCTGTACAAACCACTACCCAAACACACACATGCACAAAAAATCTTGATATGTGATATGCATCAGATGACATTAATCTATTTTCCACAGAATCTCTGCACTGAGTTGGAATAGTAGGCTATCTAGATGAAGACTTCCACAGCCTCCTGCTTATGAGGTGGCGATCCAGAGGCAGAGAGACATAATCACCGTGAATTGTAAAGGACACGGTCGTGATTTACGACCGCGATATGTCCGTCCAGCTGGAGCAGCCTCCGCGCGCAGCCACATTTGGGGGATAATGCTCCAGGCACTCTGATGGCCCTGGCGCAGTCCGCCCACTCAAGCAATTACATTACGCTACACCGTGAGCTAGCCCGCCGAGCACTCGACTGGGAGACGCGCACGGGAACACGACAGCGGACGCGCAAGCGGCAGATCGGTAAATCCCCGCTGATGCTCCACCTCGTGGAGCCTTTGAAAGGCAGGGTTTCTATTTTTATCTTTGCGTGACAGCAGGCGACGGGCTAAAAGAAATGACCAGAAACTTTAATCTGCCACGGTAAAGTTTTAACTTAATCCTAGCGCGCGATATAATAAGGATAACCGATTAAAAAACCCAGCGTGCGTCTCCATGCGAAACTGTTAGCATTCGTGACATGATGTCTGCTCTCCTAATGTTAATAGGTTTTACATCATTCTTTCGGGTAATAAGGGAATTATCCTAAATATGGTCTGTATTATCAATAAGTCTGATACACACAAGCAATAGCAACAGCCAGAAACAGTAAGAACAGTATTTTCTTGACGTTCTTGACGATTTGATTGAGGGGTTGCGTACAATAAAAATATAACATGAGAACACACCTACATATTCATACTCTTCCGCAAGAGACTCAAAACCCACCTTTTCAGACTCCACTACCACTGAATTCTGTACATCTAGCTAATTGTCATCACCACTGCCTACTTGCTCAACACTTTGTATCCCTGCTTACTCAATAAAAAAAATAAAAATAAAAGACTAACCTTTTCCTTCCCAGTGTTATAGGTATGGTACGCAGCTGCCTACAATGATGTATATCGCTGTATTACTGCACTGATCTCGAACTATGATTGTTCCTACCATGTATTTATGCACATCTTGTAAGTCGCTCTGGATAAGAGCATCTGCTAAATGCTTAAAATGTAAATGTAAAAAAATGTATTCAGTTTCCTTTAGCATGTTTTCCAGGTCCTTTCCAATATGCCCGCACCCACTCTGCCATGACTCTGCCAAGCAAGAACTTTTTAAAGCAATTATTTTAAAACAGACTTCAGGATAAATGCCATTCACCTTGGCCATGCTCTTATTCAAAACAATGGTGGAAGGACGAGAGAAAGAGAGTGCTCTTCCACATCCCATCAATTACAATGAAATTAACGTTCATCAAATGGAATGTGCCGTATCACTCAAACCGTTAAAACAAAGACTCTCATTTCGTTGTCCAAATTAAAATGAAATGGTTTTATGTGCCCTTTTGAAAGCAATTTAAGTAAAAAATCAAACACTGTCCCTAATTAGTATGAGAGTTTATGTAGCCCATACTGGAAATGGGAGCATGATTTTGAATTTTAAAGCATGATTTTGAGGTATTTTTGAATGGGCCTACGTTAGTTATTTAACCTGACAAAAGAGAGACAGGAGCTCAGTTTGTCCACTTTTAACTTAAAAGATAGTGTGGCCACCCCTGGCCTATAGCCCAAACACAGCATACAGTATGCTCTCTTCTCTTTCCCGGGCAAATAAATCACAGAGCTACTCAAGAGATTTTGGAGCTCCCACTACAGCAAATTGCTCTGTACTGCATTCAATGTTCAATGGACCTCTTTGTCAAGAGCAGATGTGCTGGCATAACCGCCACTAAAACAAGATGAGCCCATTTGCATATTTAAGGAGCTTTGTTGCACTGTTCAGCATTAAATATTTAAATATTTATTTACCTGACACAAAACCTCTACACCCAAGAAGTGTCTGGGAAGTGTCTCAACATGGTGCCCAAAGGAAAACAGAAGCAAAGCCTGACAGTAGGTCCAAAGGTCCCTTGAATCTTGAACAACTGTAACAACTTGATTCAATGCACTGCACTTTGTTCTGAACTTTAAAATGAGTTATTCAAACTGTGAGTTTGGTGGTTGCTGATCCTAAAGAAAAATGTAGTGCAAGTCAAAAAAAAAGCTAAATTGCTAGACATCTTTCTCAAAGTTAAAGATGAAGAATAGTATTATCCGGTATATGACTTCATCTTGTAAGAGAGCTGTAGTTGGTCATAAATCATAAATATGCTGATGGTTCATTGGTTAGGTGATTCAAAGATTTGAAGTAAAAGGTGGGCAATGCTATTTTTTAGCTGGGCAAGCCCTGAGCTCTTAACCTCTACAGAATGCCTATGTCCTTGACCGCATATGAGGGGTGACGCCCATCTTCCTCAACGGGAGGCGGATGACCCTTTCCACCGTCAGACGTCTGAGAGACCGTGTGGTCACCCGAGGGTTTCGGGCGCGTGGCACAGCGGAGAGGAGAAACCCAAGGAGGGACTCACCAGGACCCTGCCTGTCAACGTCTGTGCGGATATCATGACCCCCGCCCAGTCTTTGACGGACGTCATCCAGCCCACTTCACTGGCCGGCGCATCAGGTTGTTTCTGGTCAGGGTTCTTGGCCGCCCCATCTGCCTGATTACTTACAGGGTGGATCACCTTCTGTGCTTCCTGCAACACAGAGAGAGAGAGAGGGGGAGAGAGAAATATAATTTTTAAAACTTAATTGGACAACCTCATACTTAGCATCATGAACACAACCTCAAGGTACTGCACAAGTGAGAGGGAGAAACGAGAGAGAGAGTGAGAGAGAAGAACTCCATCGGTGTCAGCTCAGGCGGCCGCGCTTACGACCTTGCGTCCGAAGCGGTCGCCGAGGGAACAGCACACGAGCGTTAAGGCTCGGGGGAAACGCGGCGCTCGCTTTCGCCTGCGTGCGTCTCCATGGCAGCTCCCAGGCTTCCTGAGGCACGCTCTCTAGTGAGAGGGCTGTCAGATGGGACCAGCATGATTCACTGCACAGGAAATCAACACGAGATCGAAAGGTTACGTTCGCCCGCTTTCAAAAACCTTTCCATGTCGCGCGGGTGGCAGAGGTGAGCTCCATCTCCCGTCAACCCAAAACTTGACGATGCACTTATCTCCTCGAATGAATTCCCACACCTACTGACCACCTGACTGGGGCCGCGTGATACCGTCTCTTACGGTTTTCATTCAGGCCAAGAGGTCAAAACGACAGGATGCCCTTTGAGGAGAGGAAGGATGAGCTTCAGTGGCGCCGCAATTACACGTATCGATGCAAGCTGCTCCCCTGTCATCATCGGGGACTTGGTCAGATCAAGACGTTCTGTTCCACATGCGGACCGCAAGCGAAATGAAAATTTCGGCTTACGCCCTAGTTTGGTCTCATCAACTGACTGAGACATTTAGCAACGCATCAATTGAAGCCATGCCTCAGAACGCTGATATCTCATTCCCTCCATTGTGTTCACTTCAGTTTAATTTATGGCAAAGAGTGTATACAATACTGCCTGAATAGCACAGAGGCTACCAATTTAGCAACTTGTAACCTGCATGTTTTGACAGCTCATTCCAAACAAGGTGCATAAGCATGACAAGGGATATGCTTTACTGCAGTTCTCACAGTACGGCAGCAGTCAGACTAGAATACCTGGTTCTCCAGACATACTTTTGCAATAACTTAAATTAAGTTAACTACACTGCCGATAAGATTTTCACAGAATATGTAATCATGCTGTGTAATCGTTCTTCTTGGAAACAGCTGGCATTCTGATAATTGGATTCCTCGTTTAACAACAACAGTTTGTGACAGTAACCTGTGAAAATGTCTGTGTAGCTGATGGCGAGAGGTCAGAGACGGAACCTACTGTGCTGCTTAGTTCAGTTCATAGTTTGAGGCACAACAGAGACACACTGCCAAACGCCACCCATCTCTACTTTGCTCCTCTCCTGCTAAATTTCCATCTCTACTTTGCTCCTCTCCTGCTAAATTTCAGACATGGTTCTGCCAGCTACATGGTTCACATAGAGTGCGCAGTGCGTCGCGCACACAATGTTGCAGGCGAGGGTCCCCTTTAATTCCAGTTGGATATCCCGCTTCAAAGAACTCCTGGCATGCAAGTATGCACCACGTGCTCAGCCTTAGCTTGAAAATAAATCTTTGGAAGGGACTGAGATGCACCAGCTCAAGACAGAAGTCACACTGCTAAGGGCATGAATGAAAGCAGTCCCCATCATGGAAGTCAGGACTACAGGGAAAGCTCTCAAACAAAACAACCAGGAGGGGATGCTCTCCAACAGTTATCAGAGACTCTCAAAACACACTGTGAATCACAAAGTGCCAATCATCTTTTGAAATATTTCACATTACACAGTTCAATGAGTCGCTTGCTCAAGCGATTGAATTCCTGAATGCGACCAAATGAGGATTGTGTAGGATTTCATAAATCTTTCACACATATCCAAAAGGCTCAAATTACGGTTAATGTGCTGTGAACAGTTCATAATCGCCCAGCTAAGAGTCATTACATCTCCCCTGTGGGAGACGTTTCTTCTGAAAAGCGTGAGTTCTCCCCCGAGACACCCCCAAAAAAATCATCATAACTAAGCGCTCGAAAGGGCATCTGAGAGCAAGTGATGTGGCGACTGTGACAGGAAGTAATAACAACAATGAGAGAATGAGTTTGAGGGGGCAGTACAGCCCCACCGCAGAAGGGGAAAAGAGAAAGAGCTAGAGAGAAAGATAGAGAGAGAGAGAGAGAGATAGATACAGAGAAAGAGAAAGGTGCATCACAACACACTCTGAATTATTGATGGGGACCAAAACGGATGGCTGAACAGATCTGAGAGGACGTAAACAGGAATAGTTTCCAGTCCATTTCAGCGCACACCACGCAGGGTGTTCTCTGGCGGCGCAAGACGGGAGCCGGCCACTCCGGCATGCCACAGGATACTACGGCTGCTATTTTTATACCCGCCATGTCAAAGCGGGATTGAAGCTTCAAAACAGGCGTTAGGCAGACATGTCCATACACTGGGGTACAAACGCACAGTGGGCCAGGGGCACTCGACATAAGGGAGAACTCTTTCACTGGAGTGAACTTTTTCACATGCTTGACTTCAATGTCATTAGGGCAGAGCAGATGTGTACAGGGTTATGTCACAGGGTCTTCCATTAATAGTGTTAACCCCCACAGGTCCGTGCTTAATTCAGAGCTTTGTGATATTGGTGTCGTCAGATATTTATCTAAATTTCATCAACTTAACACTTACTCCAAACTGTTTGATATTTTTATTTGAAGGACAATCACAGCTACATTTATATGCCATCAATAGTTTGATCAGTATCATATGCAGGTTGTAAATAGATCTACCAACACACAAGTTATAAAAAGTACATTTTTGTGCCGTCACAAATGTTGTGAAAGCGCACACTAATGTCAATAGAAGTGGGACGGCACTTCGAGGTAGACCGAGAGTAAAAGACAAGGTTTACTTTTTGTCTAATTAACCTAATTTAAAAAATCTCATATTATTTGCCAGTGCTCAAATCGGAAAGTCTCAATTCAATGTTTTTGCCACGTGTGTATGATAAAAGTTAGAAATAGAAATATACTTTTATTGCTGCTTGGATCGGCGGTGATCCAGCCGACCCTAAAAGGTTAATGTTCTTTCTGCATATTGGATAGTGCCATTTAATTATGTTGTTACTTTATATATTTTTATTTTATGTGGTTCTAATCAAGATGTATGTATCCATAAGAACAGAGAAGAAACATTAGAAGCACAATACTATTACTGGCACTTAGCCAAACAGTTTCACTGCATTTTAGTACGATGTTTAGTACAGTTTTACTCCATCAGGTCCTTGTACACACACACTTAAAATGATATTGAGTCCACTCTTTATACCTTTCAATGGAAAATACGGCTGTCAACACACACATACAAAAACACAGGAGTTACTCCCCCGCACTTGACTGTAAGACTCGACTAACCCCGTCAAACAAGCAAAAAAAGACTGTTGATACAGATATTTCTGTATACGTGTTTTTGTCCAGCACCCTCGCTCATCCATGGCCATCAAACATATGGCAGTCTCATTGTAAAAGAAACTCAGGGTGCACATACACTGCAGCATGGTGGTGGCAGTGTAGTATAATGGTTAGGGAACTGGGCTTGTAACTCAGAGGTTGCTGGTTAGATTCCCAGGTGGGTCACTGCCGTTGTACCCTTGAGCAAGGTACTTAACCTGGATTGCTTCAGTAAAATATCCAGTTGTATAAATGGATTGTATGTAAAGAAATGTAAGCTGTGTAAATTGCTCTGGATAAGAGCGTCTGTTAAACTGCCTAAAAAAATAAAAATAGTACAAGTGCACAACAGGATTGTTTGTTGTTGTTTTAACGCAGCGTTCAAAGGCAGCTGATGTGTGTGGCAAATGCGTCCCCGAATGCGTCCAAGTCCATGCGTCAGCCGCACGCACGTTTGTTAATCCTGCCTGCCCGCTGTGCGAGCTGCACCCTGCTCCTTCGGTGGTAGGGAATTAAATCCACTCCGTTAATCACCTGTCTTAAAAGCACACGGGAGAACAAACTGCAGACTATTCATTTTGGCCGCCGAGATTACTTCATATCGGCAAGGAAGCCTTTCGTGAGCTGTCATGGCCACGTGGGTACAAAACACTTTTACACTCTTGTGTATTGCAGAAACAAATGCACCTTCTACTTAGATTATATAAAGTGGCCACAAATTTGCATAATTATATTTACCAGCAGTATTTAGTCTACAGGGATTGGAGATTATATGCATTTAGTGCAATTAGTAGATAACTGCAATGTTAAAAATACAAACAATGAAAAAAGAATCAATAAATAAGAGATTGGGCCATTTAGCAGATGCCTTTATCCAAAGCGACTTACAGTAGTGAATGCATACATTTTTCAGTATATGTGGTCCCAGTGGGAATTGAACCCACAACCTAATCATTGCCAATACCATGCTCTACCTACTGGGCCACACAGAGCCACTGATGGTAGAATGATGCCAGCATTACTCAGATAGGCAAACTCAACTTTGGCTTTCATTTTTACACCATTGGGGAATACTCTATTCCAATGTGGCTTTTGTTTTTAACCATTACCAGGGAGACGAGAAAGGAGTCAATCTGATAATGCAGCACAGGAATGGGCACTGTCACGGTAGGCCTACCCCCTTGTAAAAGGGTCTAGTGCTTTACCATTGGTCGGGTAGCACAATGACACAGTGTTGCAGTTCAATTCTGGTTCAAGGCAACGAGGTGCGCTACCAGGAAGATTTTTCCCATACAACATGTTCGGAGGATGTCATTATTTTAGAAAGAAAATTATTCAATTCAGAACAGTACACCTCCTGTCTGCATTCTCAACTCAGTTGCTAAAAAAACAACAACAAAAAAAACTTTCAAGCCACTCTGAAAAGCACTGCCTGAAGCTGCCACATCCCCTCATAGAAGAGAGAAGGGATACAGGAATTAGGCTGAGGCCTTTTAAACACGGAGAACACACAGCCCCTCATAGAAGAGAGAAGGAATACAAGTATGGCATATAAATGGCATACTTTAGAATGAGAGACGGGCATATAAATGGCATGTAAAAAGTAAGCGGAGGCCTTTTAAACACAGAGGCCCTACAGAGTTTTATTGAATCTTATAGGATGTATTTGACAAAAGAATCCTGAGGGTAATAAAATATGAAAGTCAGAACATGCTGGTCCATAGTTTGCATAGATTGGCCCTAAAAAGTCTACACCCCGTCTCAAAAATGTCACCTTTTGTTGCCTTACAGCCTGAAATTAAAACATTAAATCTAACTTTTCCACATATATAGATATTGTCATGCCACTGGGGTGGGTGACACTCAAGGAACTTTTCAGAGGGAGGCAGTATTTCAAACAAAACAATAATTTAGTTAAACGAAATACTTGACAAAACATAAAAATATGGGTAATTAGGGAAACCAAACACATATAGTCCACAACCTTTCTCTTTGACCATAATCCAAGTCACAAATCCAGTTCAGTTCCTGAAACAATCCAAGAGTCGGTACACAAAACTGGGTCCTGAAACCAATCCAAGTCAATCCAAAACAATTTCTCCAGTTCTCTCCCACTCATCACTCTCCAATACTCCAACCTACTCCACACCCAATGTGACACAAAAGTAATTTATAAAGCTCCCCAATCTGCCATGAGTCCTCATTGCTTCACTTGCTTCAGGTGTGGGACTGCAGGCTGCTGGGAACTGTAGTCCTCTTGGCAAGTGGCTCCCAAGAGTTAAAGAGGCAGGCAGCTATTTCCTCATACTGCCCCTTGGGATGCCACAATATATACACTCAGTGGCCACTTTATTAGGTACACCTTTCTAGTACTGGGTAGGACCCCCCTTTGTCCCCAGAACAGCCTGAATTCTTTGTGGCATGGATTCAACAAGATGCTGGAAACATTCCTCAGAGATTCTGGCCATGTTTTCACACCATTCTCTGTAAACTCTAGAGACTGTTGTGCGTGAAAATCCCATGAGATCAGCAGTTTCTGAGATACTCACACCACCCCGTCTGGCACCAACAATCATTCCATGGTCAAACTCGCTTAGATCACATTTCTTCCCCATTCTGATTTTTTATCTGAACAACAACTGCACCTCTTGACCATGTCTGCATGCTTTTATGCATTGAGTTGCTGATTTGCTGATTCGATAATTGCATTAATGAGCAGGTGTACAGATGTACCTAATAAAGTGGCCACTGAGTGTGTATACAATGGGGGAAATAAGTATTGAACACATCAACATTTTGTCCAGTAAATGTATTTCCAATGAGGCCATTCAAGTGAAATTTGCACCAGACTATGGTATTAACTCAAGAAATCCAGACAAAAAACATCTAAACATTAAAGTCCATATGTAAATAAAGTTATGTGTAATAAAGTGGAATGACATAGGAAAAAAGTATTGAACACACTAACTGAAATAAATGCAATACTTAGTGGAGAAGCCTTTGTTTGTAATGACAGCTTCAAGGCGCTTTCTGTATGAAGTAGCTAATCGCCCGCAGTATTCAGGTGTGATTTTGGCCCATTCTTCTACACAGATTGTCTTTAAATCTTGAAGATTGCGGGGGGCCCTCTTGTGAATCTGGATCTTCAGATGCTTCCACAAATGTTCAATTGGGTTTAAGTCAGGTGATTGACTGGGCCATTCCAACAAGTTGATTTTCTTTCTCTGAAACCAATTGCGAGTTTCCTTTGCTGTATGCTTTGGATTGTTGTCCTGCTGGAAGGTCCACCCACGTCTCATCCTCAGCATCCTGGTGGATGGCAGCAGGTTCATCTCAAGAATCTCTCTGTACATGGCTCCATTCATTGTTCCTTCAATGATATGAAGTCTGCCAGTACCACGAGAGGAGAAACAGCCCCACATCATGATACTTCCACCTCCAAACTTCACTGTTGGTATAGTGTTATTCGGGTGATGTGCAGTGCCATTTCTCCTCCAAACATGGTGTGTTGTGTGACAGCCAAAAAGTTAAATTTTGGTCTCATCTGACCAGAGTACATGCTCCCAGTAGTTCACTGGCTTGTCCAAATGTTGTTTGGCAAACTTTAAACGAGCTTCAGCATGTATTTTTTTCAGTAGTGGAGTCTTGCGGGCTGAACGTGCAGAGGCCATGGCGGTGGAGTGCATTGCCTACTGTCCTTTCTGTCACAGTTGTACCTGCTGCCTCCAAGTCTTTCTGGAGTTCTTTCCTAGTGGTCCTTGGCTCTTTGGCTACTCTTCTAAGTATCCTTCTGACTCCCTGATCAGAAATCTTGCGAGGAGCTCCTGTGTGTGGCCGGTTGATGGTGAAGTGATGTTGCTTCCACTTACGGATAATGCCCCCAATGGTGCTTACTGGAAGATTCAGAAGTTGTGAAATACGTCTGTAGCCAATTCCATTTTCATGTTTTGCAACAATCTGGTTGCGAAGGTCTTGAGAGAGCTCTTTGCTTTTACCCATCATTAGATGTTTCTTGTGTGGCACCTTGGTAACAAACAAAAAACTTTTATAGCCCATCAATATATTCTAACCCAGCTGACATTAATTAGCACAGATTGGAGGTAGAGTTGCCTCCTAATTAGTTATGGTTTTCAGCTGGTTCCTTGCTGTGGTGTACTGCTTTTTCTTAGTGTTTTCAATACTTTTTTCCTGTTTTATTCCACTTTATTACACATAACTTTATTTACATATGGACTTTAATGTTTAGATTTTTTGTCTGGATTTTTTGAGTTAATACCAAAGTCTGGTGCAAGAATTGCACTTGAATAGGCTCATTGGAAATACATTTACTGGACAAAATGTTGATGTGTTCAATACTTATTTCCCCCATTGTATATATATATATATATACACTGCTCTAAAAGAAATTAAGGGAACACTTAAATCACACATCGCGGATCTCGATGAATGAAATATTCAAGTTTAAAATCTTTATTGATTACATTGTGTACTTCGTAGAGAACAAAATGACGTAAGAACGGTCAATGGAAACCAAAATCATTAACCCATTGAGGGCTGGATTCAAAATCACACCAAAAATCAAAGTGAAAAATTGAGATCACAGGCTGATCCAACTTGTGTGAATTTCATCACGACAACTCATAATGTGGCTCAGTAGTGCGTATGGCCCCCACGTGCCTGTATGCACTCCCGACAATGTTTGGGCATGCTCCTGATGAGACGGCGGATGGTGTCCTGGGGGATCTCCTCCCAAACCTGGATCAGGGCATCAGTGAGCTCCTGGACAGTCATAACGTCACAGATGTGCTCAATTGGATTCAGGTCTGGGGAACGTGAGGGCCAGTCAATGGCAACAATGCCTTCGTCATCTAGGAACTGCCTACACACTCTGGCCACATGAGTGCATTGTCCTGCACCAGGAGGAACCCAGGGCCCACTGCACCAGCATAAGGTCTGACAATGGGTCTGAGGATTTCATCCCGGTACCTAACAGCAGTCAGGGAACCGTTGGCTAGCATGTGGAGGTTTGTGCGGCCCTCCACAGATATGCCTCCCCAGACCATCACTGACCCACCGCCAAACCGGTCATGCTGGATGATGTTGCAGGCAGCATAACGTTCGCCACGGCGTCTCTAGACTCTTTCACGTCTGTCACGTGCTGTGTGAACCTGCTCTCATCTGTGAAGGGAACGGGGAGCCAATGGCGAACCTGCCAATTCTGGTGTTCTCTGGCAAATGCCAATCGAGCTGCACGGTGCTGGGCTGTGAGCACAGGTCCCACTACAGGACGTCGGGCCCTCATGCCACCCTCATGGAGTCTTTTTCTGACAATTTGGTCAGAAACATGCACACGAGTAGCCCGCTAGAGGTAATTTTGTAGGGCTCTAGCAGTGCTCCTCCTGGCAGTATCTCCTCCAAGCTCTTGAGACTGTGCTGGGAGACACAGCAAACCTTCTTGCGACGGCACGTATGGATGTGCCATCCTGGAGGAGCTGGACTATTTGTGTAACCTGAATGGGCTGCAGGTACTGCCTCATGCTACCAGTAGTGACAAGAGCACTAACAAAATGCTAAACTAGAGAAAAATCAGTCAGGAAGGATAAGGAGAGAGAAATGGTCTGTGGCCACCACCTGCAAAACCATTTACTTTTTGGGGGTTGTCTTGCTGTTGCCTCTCCTGTCAACCGGTTGTCACTTTCATTTGCACCAAAGCAGGTGAAATTGATTCACAATCGTTTACGCTTCCTAACTGGATAGATCGATATCCCAGAAGTTAAATTGACTTGGTGTTATACTGTGATGATTAAGTGTTCCCTTAATTTCTTTGAGCAGTGTATATATATATATATATATATATATATATATAAAAGTATAAAAGTCAAAATTTTTAGAACACCCCCATTTTCCAGTTTTTACCTAAATTTAAGCAGTTCAAGTCCAGTGAATAACCTGAAATGGTACAAAGGTAAGCGGTAAACTGCCAGAGGTTAACAAAAAAAAAAGTAGGTTACCAAAAACTGAAAAATAATGTAATTTTTTGGGCAGTGAGTAGTTTCCTACACCATCAAAAGGCAGCTCACAGGACAACAGCTTCAAGCACAGTTTAACACTGGTCGAAGTAAGGAAGTCTCAGTTTCAACTGTGAAGAGAAGACTTCGAGCTGCAGGTTTGACAGGTCGAGTGGCAGGAAGAAAGCCATTGCTAAGATGGCAAAATAAGATGCCTGGGCCATGAAGCACCGCCAGTGGACTACTGAAGACTGGAAGAAGGTCTTATGGACTGATGAATCAAAATTTGAAATCTTGACATTGTGAAAGGTTTTTGTAGGCCGTCGAGTAGGCGAAAGGATGGTTCCTCAGTGTGTGACACCAACTGTCAAACATGGAGGAGGAAGCATGATGATGGCTCTTTTGCTGGATCCATGACTCTTAACCCATTACTTGTTCCCTGAAAAGGCCCTTTTTTTAATAACTGAAATGTACATAATTTTTCTGTTTTTGGGAACCGAAACTTTTTTTGACCTCTGGCAGTTTACCGCTTACCTTTGTACCATTTCAGGTTATTCACTGGACTTGAACTGCTTAAATATCAGTAAAAATTGGAAAATGGGGGTGTTCTAAAACATTTGACCAGTAGTGTATATCTACAAAGCATTTTAAGTCTATATATACAGTACATATATACAAAAAAGCAAATTGAGGTAATTAACTATATTGTAAATACTATACTGTAAAGGGTATAATGAATAATTTAAAACCATACAGACAAATGTGAATGCGTATATTCATAAATTTGAATAATTTAAAAATGTATATGTTTACATTTACATTTTTGACATTTAGCAGACGCTCTTATCCAGAGCTACTGACAGTGAGTGCATTTAAAAATGGCAAGAACAATCACAGCTAGCGTAAGAGATCAGTATAGTAGGCCTAACAATACAACAGACATGACTGTAGACAGCTGCACACCGCACCTGTAAGAAAAGGAATGAAGGAAATATGTTTGAGGTGGCATTTAAATGACTCAAAGTTGATGAGCTTGTTTCCATTCATATGGTCTTTAAACCATCTTCAAGTTGCCTTCAGCACTGTGGCCAATGTCATTACAAATCACCACAGAACAAAGTTAAGCACATTGCTGATAGAAAAGTTTACTTAACTATGCTATGCCTGCTAGGAAAAAAATGCAAAGCTGGTATATCTGATCAATAGAACGGATTGGTTCTATTCAATGAAACTGCATTTTGGCCTTAACTTTAAGTAACACATCTGAGAATGTATTTCTTACCCAGAATTTTAGGTTCGACTATAACTGAAATTTACAGCAATTGTTCATTACTAAAAACTGAGAGCAAAGTAAATTGCAGTCAGACTGAAAAAATGCCTTAATGTTTTAATAAGTTAACCTAGTTAACATTATTTAACTGTGCTTTAATCAAACCAATAACTAATTTGCATGTAGCACAAAATATCAGAACTGTAACTGTAAAATGATTACTGTAGGACATGAGAAACAGTGAAATAACCTATTTATTTCACAAATACTGAGAGCATTGAATCTGGGAACCCAAATCAAGAATGATGAATCACTCACAGAACGCGAAGATCAGCAAGCTAATAAAATCAGCAAGCTAATAAAATCAGTAAACAGACCCTTTCTAAGGCAGATGGGGGGACTGGCTGGACAAGACTGAATCACAAACTGTACACAGATATGCAGACATCAGCATCAAACACAGCAGATATCTAAAAATCACAACACAATGGGGGAGATTCATTCAAACATAGCCAGTGACCTCCTGAACGTGTGTCCATTTTAGCTGTACATCGATGTGAGACAAGCTGTCAAGTATCACGGAAAGGTTATCTATCTGCAAAATCACATTATAGCTTCAGAGCCTTTATATGTAGAGCTATTTTGATTGCAGCTAGTCTAAAGAGGATTAGACGATTTGACCATAGATGAGAATTGATGACATTGACAAAGCAAGGTGAAGCAGTTTGGGCTGATAGGCTGCATGTTTGGTTCTGTGTGTATAAGGCTCCTTTTTTCCAAGGAACCCCCATGATTCCTAAAGAGCATGCTTTCAAAGAATCCTCTAGCAAGCTTGCCTTTGTACGCTGTCACACAACGAAACACAATGCCACACAACCTAAATACTGCACATGACAGTGCAGAAAGCATGCACCTTTTTTTCAGATGGATATCCTTTGCGGTTGCCTTTACCAAAAACATAACTGCCAGTTAGCCAGCTGCGCATTAGTCCCGTTGCATCTACAAGGCCAAAGAGCTTAATGTACTACTGCTTTCTAGAGAATTTCATTCATCCCACCACAACCATTGACGCTTGATTTTTAAGCTCCACCGGTTTAAGCTAAATATAAACTTCCTGTTGTGATGCAAGACTCACAAAGGGGAGGTCGCAATCTCTAAGCTCAATGGGTTTATTGGTGAGTCTTTTTCAAGAAATGACCGGAGAAAGGTCTGAATTAAAGTGCATTGTAAGCAGACTCGTAGGAGAGCCGCTTCTTGTGGAATAACAGTCAATGGAGGGAACCCGTATCAGGAACTGTAATATCCCACATTTTGATCTCCCACCTCCGGGCACTGCGGCACTTTTCAAAGAATGGGCTGAGAAGATGGCAAGGGGAGAAGCGGGCCTAGTGCGCCGTGGTGACATAAAAAAATCATTCATATTCCCTGTGAAAAATGCGACGTTAATTTCACATCAATCAGAAGTGAAGGTCAGCTGAGTTCTGGGTGGGATGCTAGTTAGTGCAGGAAGCAGAGCCAAATGTCACTTTTCAGCCCAATAGATGGACACCACAGAGATTTAACATTGATGCAAAGCACAAAGTACATACTGTACATTCTCTACATAAAATAATTGGTCTGCACAACAAATTATTTATAACCAAATGAAGCCAAGTTACAACCAACAATGTGGCCCAAATCCACACACTAACAAACAATATTACATCAATGGTCACCAGCAATAGCCCAACAATAATCATCCACGTTAGACCTTAGTATGCTTTGCTCTTTTGCAAATAACGTGACTATTCTGACTATAATGTTGGGCTAATGTACCAATCTCTGGCTAATGTAGGCTGCTGACTCGTGATATATTGTCAAATGCAGCGGCATTGTGTGAAAAATGCCAATTGCTTTTATGTCAAATTATGTTTCATTATGTCCAAATCTTGAGTTAGTAGGTTTTTCCCAGCCCTATAATCTTAATGTTTTAGGAAAATTTGCCATGAATATCTTCAGCAACTGTACAGTATTTGTGTGAGCATAAGTAATGCACAAAATTCAGAAGGACATATCAATTAGCATAAGGACTCAAGGTTAACATGATCTAGGGGTCGCAGCAAGATTCTGAAAAACAATATCTACGAACAAATGATTTTCTAAGTAGCCTCTCATATTTGAAAACGCTGTTAATCTCAAGACCATGGTATCTCCTTTCATTTTGCAATCTGTTGGATTAAATTGCGGGTATACCCCAAAGGGTCTATATTTTCTATGCGACTCCCATTATACAGCAATATAACCATGATGTCAAGCGACTGCGAATGGAGTCTGTTGTGTCCTTTGTCTGCTCCTGATGCCTTTAGCCCCATAAAAGTGCACGATAATTCCATGGGCACATGGCTCCCGTTTCTATTAGCTAACAGGGCTTAATTCCAAGGGCAGAGACAAACAAGTGTGAGCCCTTAGGGTATGACTGATTTTCATTTCTTTCGGGCAAGACGTGTGTCGACTTTGGTTGGCTTTTCCATGAATCAGGAAGTAACAGCACTGTTCAGAGTTACGTCTCCAGACCATGAAGATTCAGGCTGGTGTGCCATCCCTGCAAACGACAACTCTGTTCAAAAATGCAAACACTGAGTTACTTGTGTGTACGTGCACGCATGAGGTTTCTGAAGATGACCAGTTTTACATCCGAATGAACAGAGAAATGCAAAATCTAGTAAAAAAAAATTAAATTAAAATAAATTTTTAAAAAGTTGCATTTTTCTGTGGATACACTAGCTTTCTGATTGCAAAAAGCAACAGCTTTTTCTGACAGCAAAAGTCACTGAGAGGAGAGATACCATTCTTGTCTATCTTTACAAAACCCATAATTCAGTTTGGTCACTTATTACAAACATTTTTGTTACATAAAAACACATTTTCATCAATCGCTCATGTTCTGTTAATGTTTTGCAGTTCAACCACTAATAAAACTGGCTTAAGAGACTTCCGCTTTATTACTAATTGCATCACTGCATTGGCACCAATTGGGATTTTTTGTTGTTGCTGTTGTCGTTCCTGAAAAGTGCCATGTTTTCGAGACAGGAGGCATTGTCGGGACAGCAATGCCCTGAAACATCGGTGCAGCTCCACCGTCCTTGGGCTTAGGGTGTGTTCCAGATCGCACTCCCACTCTGCAGCTGCGATGAGTGAAATGAGAAACACAACGCTCCTCTGCCCAGGTTTGAGTGAGAGCACTTCACCAAGATTTCACGGCTCCAGTGCCAACACAAGGCCCACCGAGACATCGGCTAGGTCAGGGCCCAGAATCCAGAGCAAGTCCTGGAACCCACCCCCGAATTCAGCACACAGTAGGAGTAACACAGTACCACAGTAAGACTGGAGTGACTGTAATACACCACACAGTGGGAATAAGACCGTAAAATAGGTGGAGTTACTGCAGTTGGTGGCTTCTGCTATACAACCAGCTGTCTGCCTATTTTCTGTTGTAATCATCCAAATAAAAACATAAATTAAAAAAAGTAAAAAAAATATATATATACACACACACACACATATATATGTTACGGTAAATGTGGAAAAACATGGAATCTATAGATTCCCCGGCGGAATCCCCAACAAGACGGGGAATGTATAGATTCCCTGTTTTTCCACATTTACCGTAACATATGTTACGGTAAATGTGGAACAACCATAAGAACTCATTCAAAAACATTGAGTGGCATATAAAATCTCCACTTATTAATGCTTTTGTCAAACTTCTTGTATGGAAAATTTGAAGAAACAGGGGCTGCATGTCTGCTGTCAGTGTTTTTTAATGATCTGATCAGTATTATTATGTCAATAATAAACCAATCTCTGTTCCGTATCCTTTCGAGTAATGACATTGAGTATTCAATAAATACAACTGGACTTAATGATAATACATTAAAATATGTTTTTTTACATAGCATTTATATATATAGCATATACACTCAGTGGCCACTTTATTAGGTACACCTTTACAGTATTGGGTAGGACCCCCTTTTGCCCCCAGAACAGTCTGAATTATTCGTGGCATGGATTCAACAAGGTGCTGGAAACATTCCTCAGTGATTCTGTTCCATGTTGACATGATAGCATCACGCAGTTGCTGCAGATTTGTCGGTTGCACATTCAGGTTGCGAATCTCCCGCTCCACCACATCCCAAAGGTTCTCTATTGGACTGAGATCTGGTGACTGTGGAGGCTATTGGAGTACACTGAACTCATTGTCATGTTCGTGGAACCAGCTTGAGATGACGTGTGCTTTGTGACATGGTGCATTATCCTGCTGGAAGTAGCCATTAGAAGATGGGTAGACTGTGGCCATAAAGAGATGCCCATGGTCAGCAACAAGACTCAGGTAGGCTGTGGCATTTAAACAATGCTCAATTGGTATTAAGGGGCCTAATGTGCGGCAAGAAAACATTCCCCACACCATTACGCCATAACCACCAGCCTGAACTGTTGACACAATCGTTTTCTCACCATTCTCTGTAAACTCTAGAGACTGTTGTGCGTGAAAATCCCATGAGATCAGCAGTTTCTGAGATACTCACACCACCCCAACAATCATTCCACGGTCAAAGTCACTTGGACACATTTCTTCCCCATTCTGATTTTTGGTCTGAAGAACAACTGAACCTCTTGAGCATGTCTGCATGCTTTTATGCATTGAGTTGCTGCGGCATGATTGACTGATTAGATAATTGCATTAACAAGCAGGTGTACAGGTGTACCTAATAAAGTGGCCACTGAGTGTACAGTACATTACAAACTTGTAGCAGCTAAGAGTAACCGGTGAATATATGTTCTCTTTGAATTATCTACTTCAGATAAAAGCAAATATTTTTTTGTAAATGATGACTGAAGTCAGGTGTGTCCCTATGAATGTACAAAGGCATGTGTATAACGGAACACTGTCAGCAGAGCCTAGCTAAGATCAAGTAAACAGGGATTAAGGTGAGCGAGCTGTGGGTGTTCTTAAAGGGTGTGTAATTGGCTCCCTACTGCTGTCCTTCAGTCAGTAATAGCCTTTTTTTAAACCCCAGACTAAAATAACACTTTTGATATAAATGTTTAATTTGAGAGAAGGCAAAGTTCAAAGATCAATGGCTTGTGGTATCAGACCTCTCTTCCCAATTAATGGAGGTAAACTTTCCTCTGACATCAACACAAATTTCAGTGGCGAAGAACAAAGCAAACAGCCAATATAATGATCTTCCATATGTTTTGGGCAGTTTTGTATATCTTGCTATGTACTGTAATACTGTAGGCCTGATTCATTAGTTTGTTCATTCATTCATTCATTCATTCATGGTGTCCAAATTAGAAAAGCCCAAATGTTGTTTGTTATATGAACCTAATAAACCACATATCAATGAATTGGTTTAATAAAAACATCATCATTGGCAATTCAATTCATGCTCTAAATAATTTATCACACACGCATGCTATTTCATAGAACTGAAAAGACAAAAATCCACAATCAATGTGTACAGCTTATTCTCAATATTTAGTGATTTTTGTCCATGTACAAAGTAATTTTTTCACAGAAATTAAAGGGGGCATATTTTAATATACTACTGTTCATCTATTTTATTTTATTGACATTTTTAATATTGTCTTGTGTGTTTTTGTGTATTTGTATTCATCCATGCTGCTCTCATGGCGATGTCCCCCTTGAAAAAGAGATTCTGATCTCAACAGTGGTTTTCTCCTGGATGAATAAAGGATAATTAAATAAAATAAATGAAACAATGCTTTTCTTTAAATAAAGTTAAATATCACTGCAATAAATACATATAGAAGGGAAATTGGTATAAATGCAGCTATGAGGTTACATGCAACTCAGGAAAAACTTTGCTCAGGAAAAGCTAACACTTATAATATACTATTAGGTAACTGGCTAACGAAGCAAGCAGGCTTGACTTCACACTAGCAAGCTGGCTAACTAGCTAGAAGATGAAGCGCAGGTTAAACAGATTTCTTCCTTAATTTTTTAATGTACACATTTATAAAATGTTTTCTATGAACACAGAATGTTCAAAGCAACAGGACACAAACCTTTAATGTTACAACACGGGAGTGGACCATTTTTGCTGCTAATGTTGCTCCAGCAGCTAGCTAACATTAGCTAACTACCGAAGAGACAAAGTACTAGCACCCAACTTCAGCTGTCAAATCAGCTGAGACTAACTAGCTACCTAACAGTACCTAGCCAGACTAACATATGCCAATGTGTATTATTGTGTCCATGCATATGGACAGGGTAGCCAGCTAACCAAGTCGCTAGTTAGTAAGATAGAAATGAGCTAGCTATCATTAGCTAAGAGATTGGTATTACTGTCTGATCTTTGTCACTACTACAACTAAATTAGTTTGTCTAGTGAGTGATGTCGCCCACAATAATTGCTATATGAACAACCCAAACCTTTGCACCAGTGCACTGGTCTGTTTAAAAGCCTGACGTGTAAGTCTGACGTGTTCTAATTTGGTGAGAAACTGTATAACACTAAAAATATAGTAGAAGAGTTCAAAAATATGCCTCATGAATGTTAATGATTTTCACTTTTTAAATAAAAACTGGCAAACAAATTTGTGGGTTATTTTGAATAGTATTTGAATAGTATTTGTCCATCGCCAAAAATAAACAAATCTACATTGGTGTTGGAACAGCGTAAGCAGGAGATTTGAATGTAAACACAGTGCAACCATTATATAAAACCTGTTTTATGTAAATTTAGCAAAATATGTTTGTTTTTTAAAAGCACATGACCAGAATGCAAGAAACACTGAAAAATGGCATTTAAAAGCCAGCCATCTGCTCACCAGTAATTCATTCAGTAGATAAAAAGGAGTATGCTCACTTCAGGTTCAGCCAACCAAACACTCATCCGGTTATTCAATGAATTTCCATACACTCCAGGCAATATAAGGATGCAAACTATAACTCTGTGAAGTAAAGGCACTGCATGGATGCATGACTGTATTTCTACCATAATGCCAGCGTGTATATTCAAATGAGAAAGGAATCTGCTTGCATAAGTGAGTTGACCGTTTTTCAAATGAATTTGTTTTGAAGACTTAATCATACCAGTACAGTCTATCCTTGATTACTCAGCATTTGTGTTATTTTTGCAGTATGACTGCCCATGGCTGTTTTTCTTCTGTGATGGTTTTTATAGTAATGTCTTGCTCGTTCCAGTGATATAACAAAAAGGACTGCACAAATATAAAAAGCTTACATTTTGACACTGTACAGCTCTAGACAATAAATATAACTTTAATTCTCTATAGAATAACATAAAAAGAATGGTATGTCGTTTTTTTCCTTGCCATCTATACGTTATTTGAGAACGCCTTCGTACCTTTTCCAATAAACTGGGAGTGTAACTTGAAATTGACTTAATGTTTTTGACTATGAAGCTTCTTAAGAATACCAACCAAAACCCAACTGTAAAGCTTCAGCTGGGCGAGTGGCTCTAATCAAACAGGCACGTTATGCATTTATTAAGCGAGCATAGCATCATTTCATTTTATTTATTTATATTTTATTAAACACTTTTTGAGTTGAGATGAGTAGAAATTAAGAAAAAATAACTAAAACTGTAGTTCAATGGAACAAGCATGCTGTACGTAGTTAGCCTGATATGTGTGGCACATTTTCAGATCATGCTGTTACGGCACAGTGTAACAACAGCATTTATCTAAAATTAAGTTCCCAAGTTTCAGATTCAAATTTGTGATTCAGTTCCCAAACCTGGTGACACACAGTATGGGAGATGTGGATCATACAGTAGTATATTGGAACAGATGCATTTTGACCAGAAATAAGCAACAACCACAAAGATTAAATATTCAGTTTTCCGTTTTATAAAAGCAACAGTGTAAAGTGTGGAGTACAGAGTACTAAATGTGAACATGTGAAAAAACTCTCAGGAGGCTATATTTAGTGGATATGTAATGAAAACAGGGGGCATGTAATTTCAATGGCACTTGGATGCATCTGGGTGTGGATTTGCATAACCACAATGGGATGGGAATAGTAATTCTGCTTCAGAACAGAATGCATTTAAAATATGAGGTACAGGTAGTGCACAGAGAAGAGCAGCTATACTTCGGAAATCTGGAGCCGAATAAGAAAATATATGTACATATATATGCAGCTTAAACCCTTCCATTTGATTGAGTAGAGCGTGCTTTTTTCAAAAGATGATGACACTGATTACCAATCTCAACCACTTTAAAATTGAGAAAATGCAGAGGGGCTTAAATAGACAAATTAATGGCTTTTCGTATCATGCAGCACTGCTTTCGTAAAATAAATGGATGAACAATTTTGTAATAGCACTTCATTTGTAATCTTTAAAATCAGCATTATGCAAAAGTTCAGACCTTCAAAAGTTTTCCCAGGTACATGTTTCACCAATTTGTTCTAAAAGAGGGACCCATTAACTCATTACCTTGACACATAGTAAATGCGGTAGGTGCGTGAAAAAAAAAAAAAATTTTTGCAAACTGTCCTTACCCGTTTCTTGGGGTCTTAGTGGTGGGAGGTGGCATTGGTTTTGAGGGGTATTCTAAAAAAAATATCACTGCCAAAAATCGATCTTTCAATATGACAGATTCAATTCAATATGCATGTAATACTTCACACTGACCCTGTTCTCGGTGTTACGGTAAACCCAGAACAAAGCCCTCTTTTGGCAAGATGAGCCGAAGGCTAAATTGAAGTGACTTAACAGAAAATGTGTCTTTCACTATAAAAAGAACTGTGGAACGAATGCGGGGGGGGTGCACCCGGGACCAGCCACGACCATAGGAAACATTACTTTGTAACAGTCTGGAGAAACAACACTTCCAAGAGAAGCGTCTGCTGATTAAACCTCCCATGGAACCTACCAGCGTGCCACACTGAAAGATAATGTTTCCTGTGCAAAACCCAATACTTTATTTGTGGCGTCGCCAGCTTTCGGCATTGTTAAAAGGAGACAGGTCAGCCAACACTTTTGTTGTTGGTGTTTATGCTTCATGAGAGTAAAAGGCCTACTATATCCTCTCCCAGCTGAAATCAAACCGCTTTACTTTCTCTCCCGTGCATCATGCACAACACACAGGTTCGTAGTGTTATCATCCCTACAAAAATAACAAAGGGTGGAAAATTTACTACATTTTACATTTTTACATTTTAGGCATTTAGCAGACGCTCTTATCCAGAGCATTTACATTTCTTTACATAGAATCCATTTATACAGCCAGATATTTACTGAAGCAATTCAGGTCAAGTACCATGCTCAAGGGTACAATGGCAGTGCCCCACCAGGGAATCAAACCTCCAACCTTTCGGTTACAAGCCCAGTTCCCTAACCGTTATACTACACTGCCGCCCTATTAGTCAAACATGCACAGAGTATTATATTAATTTCTTAATTTCTTGAAGATGCTGTCCTTTCAGAACACTGGCAGTGTCTATTAAAATATCTATTAAGCTGACTCTAAGACAATCACCGGAGCACAACTACTTCAGTTGCTATTCCAAAAACTCCCAATCTAAAGTCAAATTTAAGATGAAAAGATTCATTAAACCAAAACTCTTGTCCAGGGAAAGAAAAGCTTCTGCAGAAGTCTGAGGAGTACTGGCGTCATGGGTCTGAGTTCATGGTATTATACAGTATATTAATATTCACACAAGGATATTTATAAAGTACACAACATCGCCAAGTATGCACAAATGATTAGCACTCCCCCCGATGGAAAGATAAACATCAGTGGCATTGTAAACTATTTACTGCATGGCTTTGTGACTGCTATCATTTCCAATGGCTAACAATTGAAATTAGTTGAGCGATCAG
The DNA here is from genome assembly GCA_029706075.1 of Aldrovandia affinis. Lineage (NCBI taxonomy): Eukaryota > Metazoa > Chordata > Actinopteri > Notacanthiformes > Halosauridae > Aldrovandia > Aldrovandia affinis. Next base: position 3,396,129 of record JAINUG010000042.1, read on the forward strand.
GAACCTTGTTCTAAAATCCCATGACACTATTTTGCCTTAAATGATCGATGCTCCAGCTCATGCACTTGAGTAATGATGTATTATTCATTATAGCACCACACAGTTTGTACATCTCTTCCTATTAATTACCTAAGAATGCCATTCTCAACAAACCATTCAATTCAAATCACTCAAATGTACTACAATGGACATTAGCAGACACAATTCAACACTAGAACCTTTATCACAGAGGCGCATTATGAAGAATATAGCATGTTGTTTGTAATACAATGTTTGCCATGTTTAAAACGTTGCCTTGTTTGAAGATGTGATAACATTTTTACATTTTACATTTTAAGCATTTAGCAGATGCTCTTATCCAGAGCGACTTACAAGATGCGCATTAATACATGGTAGGAACAATCAGTTCGCGCAAGAGATCAGTCCAGTAATACAGTGATAGACATCATTGTAGGCAGCTGCATACCATACCTGTAACACTGAGAAGTGTTTCTTTTTATTCTTTAAATGAGTAAGCAGGGATACATATACAAAACATATTGAACAAGTAGGCAGTGGTGATGACAATTGGCTAGATGTACATAATTCAGTGGTAGTGGAGTTTGAAAAGGTGGGATTTGAGTCTCTTGCAGAAGATCGCAAGTGATTCCGCGGTCCTGATCGATTGCGGAAGGTCATTCCACCACCGAGGGGTCAGGACAGAGAAGAGGCGAGACCGTGAGGAGCAGCTACCGGGCGCCCGGAGGGATGGGACAGTCAGTTGTCTGGGGTGTAGAGTGTGATGAGTGTCTGGAGGTAAGGGGGAGCAGTTCCTCTAGCCGCTTGAAAAGCAAGCACCAGTGATTTGAATCTGATGCGTGCTGTGATGGGGAGCCAGTGCAGAGAGGAGAGTAGAGGGGTGACGTGGGTGAACTTCGGTTGACTGAACACCAGACGTGCGGCAGCATTCTGGACTAGTTGCAGTGGCTTGATGGCACAGGCCGGTAGGTAACAAAACAGTACAGTAACAAAAATAGTCAACATCAATTGACTACTGACAAGTTTATTTGAAGGAATCAAAGAAACCAGTCAATAAAATGAGCACAGCAATTCCTATCTAAAGAAGGCCATTGTCATCACGGCCCACAGTCACTTCAGTGTGGCAGTGTCAGAGAGCATGGTTGTCTTATTCACAGGCACCCACATTCTGCTGGCATACGTTTCAATTTTCCGTCCGTTTTCATATCTGGAGTCGCCATGCTCACTTAGGTTTCCTGAACGTCTCAAATTCTGTTCACCACAAGGTCCTTCATCCTTTTCAATTTGTACCCGCGTGTAATAATTGATGAAGTGACGGTAGAATAAGCTATGTAGTCATTTAGCAGGAGACTCCCCACACAGTAAAGCCCTTTCATAAGGGACATGTTAACCTTTCATTTCGGTACAATTTCTTTCTTTTAGAATCTAGCGCTAGTCTGATACCATACAATTTCAGCTCTCTTAGCCTGGATTCAATCAACCTTAGTCCACAAAAACCAAAGCTTGCATTTATATGTCAAGGTTAAAAACTAAACTTTGATTGAATCCAGGCCTTAGAGAGATAAAATGTTTGTATCATGCTTGATGAGAGTTGTATTCTAAATGTTTGTACCGCAATGAATAAGCTGAACTGGCCTACGCAATAGGACACTTTTAGCATTATTAGTGAGAATAAGGGAAATTTGACAAAAAGAGCACATTGTTTTGAAGAATGTTTTGTATTGTTTTTGAGCCACCGACTCTAAATGGTTTAGCACTGTAAGAATGACTTTGATCAGGCTTCGATGTTACACAGCGCCAGCTCAATCACAAGCAGAGAATAAGCATGAAAGGAAATAGCTGCAAACGATTTGTCGGCGCCGCTTTTTTATCAATATCTCATTTGTTAAATAAATGCGATGTACTTCCTGCCCAATTAGACGAACAGAATGTGATGCTCAGTCTCATTAATGGCTCTAAAGGTAATCTTGTTTGCATCTTACAGCGTATCAAAGCCCAAAACAGCTGCAGCTCCCATGAAGGTTACATGCTGCCATGGGCCTAACAAAGAACAGTGATTAAATACAGCGTTTACGAAATTTGAGCCAAAAAAAAAATCGAAACCAAACTTGCAAAAAATGAATGGCAAATATGTATTAATACTACAGTATTAATATCTGATATTATTTCCCCTGTGTTTAAATGCATTCTTTGGATGAAGACGTTGGTCCCAGTCATGACTCAATCCAGCCTCGCACAAGTATATCCCTTTAACCGGTCAGAGGCTGGCCCTGTCCCTCCCTGAGCTGCTTGTATCAAATTTTGTAGCGGGCGCCAAATTAATCTGACAATAAGCACAAATTTTGTGACGCAAAAAGCATGAAAACAGAGGACGGTAACAACCTTGGAATCGGAGGATCAATTATGCACAATGTATATTCATCACAGGATATAAAATAGCCCATGAAAAAAGTATCCCAGGGCTTGCAGTAACATATACCAATCAAAACTGATTGGAAAGTGCTTAAAAAAGGGGGATTTGCACTGGGGTAAGCTGACCTCCTGAATCCCAGCGAAGCCGCCAAGCCGAGAGGCATTCTGCTGATGGGAGGATGCGTGTGTTCAGCTGTTCGCTGGGAACCAATCCCGTCAGACCCAGAGCACCACAAATCACCAGTCTCCTGCCCCACTGACGGACGCATCCCATGGGCTTGCCCACTCGGAACGGGAAGGAAATGGAAGGTTCGCTGGTCGAGTGGGCCAAAACCCAATGGAGGCACTTCACTGCAAGGGCGAAAGCCGCTCTGCCGCACAGAGATAATGGTCCATTGTAAAAGAGTTTCGGGGGAAACGTGAAGGTCAGAAAATGGACGGGGGCTACTAGGAAGAGTGCCGCTAACTTTCCTGTAGAACGATTTGAAAAATGTGAATGTTTCACCAAAATCTTGATGGTCGTACTAAGCTCTTGTAGACAGGTAATAATAATAATCATCAATCATCACCATCATAATCATTGTATTATTGCAATTATATAGTTTATTTATAGAGTGATGTTCGCAAACATAAGGTATTACACACAGCACACTTCACACAGCACTCGCCACAGCCTAGACAATTGCATAAGGGAGATTTTCTCTTAAAATGAAATACTTTGCTTGTTGCTAGGCAACAGAGACCTGATTCATACACTGTGTATGTACGTGACTCTGCAACTGTGTGTGGGTGTGATTCTGGTAAAATGAGAGGGAGAGAATGATAAAGAGAATGAGGTAGACAGACAGATAGACAGCAGGAACTGTACAGAAAAGAAGCAACACAATTTTGTATAGAGACATGGCAAACTAACAAAAGAAATAGGTTACTGTTACCCATTAACTGACAAGAGATTCTGTGTTCTATTGTAAGAAGGACAGTGCTATTGTACTCTACAGTATAATTTTGTATTGGAGCTGAAGCAACTAACATTTACAGAGGAACAACTAGAAAGCCGTCACAAAGTAAAGTAAAAATAAAATAAATTGATATAAGAAAACAATAACTTAAAGTATATCTCTATTTATGAAGAAAATAACACAATTCCAATAAAGGTCAAGTTTCAATGCCAGCATCTATTTTTGTCAGCTATGGTCAACACCATACTGTCAACAGTGAAGTCATGTCATCCTCAAAAGGCAGAAATCTCACAAAGCTAAAATTCCATTCTCACAGGCAGTTAAGACACTGCACTCACCTCATCCCTGTAAACATTTAGTCACTAAGCTTTGCTTCCATTAATATTTCATAATGATTCTAATCACCATTATTATCAGGAGTACAATAATAATACCTGTTAACTAAAGAATGGTTTGTGCCCCAGTGTTGGCAGGTGGCTGTGCAGGCACAGTTGAAAGGTGTCACAATAAAATACCAAAGATCAAAATCATTCACCACACAGTCAGGCCTTCAGACTGAGAGAAATTAGCTGCCTCGTAATGCCTCATAATCAAAATGGACTACTTCCATTGCTTTTCTTAGACAACAAGGTGCGAATGTTCTTTTAGGCAAGTCGTCTCTAGCTTCTGAAACGAAGGAACCTGGTATAATGTCATGTACAGCTGGAGGGTTCCTTCCAGTTCTGTGTCCAATGAATGTGAATTCCAGCTAGTATAATTTACTTACTGCTACACCATGGCTTGGATGAATACTCAATTCTGATTGGCTGACATTCTGTGTGTGTACACATGATATATGTATAGGCACAGTAAATCCTCCTCTCTTCTAAAACAAGTTCAATATTAATTCGCCCAAAGACACACACTGCATAAACAAGAGTCAATGTTACTTCACCACGGGAACTTCTTCTCGTTTGAACGATCAGGATTCTAAATTCAAACAGACACAGCAACTCCTGCTCAGATCTGTCAAGTTAACGTACCAAAATTAGCCATGCATTCTCAGTGTATAATATATGCACTTCTGGGGTGGGAACATCACCACCCCAGGTGTGCATAGGCTATATTTCCTGGATTGGTTTATCCCTTATCCGATTGTTCTATTTTTTGATGGTTTTGTAGTTTTTCAATGTCATGGTTATTTATCTTGTGGTACTTTGGCGTCTTGTAAACTATTGTCATATTGTCAAATATTACCACTATAACATTTTACATCTAAATAACCATCTGACTGCGTGTCTATCGAAATGTGGAGTACACCTGTTACACTGAGCTGTCTCAGATCTTTCACTGTCATGGCTGTGTTGTCAAACATTACTACTATAACATTATATATCTAAATAACTATCTGACTATCCATCTATCGAAATGTGAAGTACACCTTTTACACTGAGTTGTATCAGATCGTTCGCTTATCCCATGCTAAGGGTCTACAAATATTGGTCAACCCATACTGGCAACAGTCAGTTTATGCACACAGCTAGCTATAATACAAATCGCACAGTGACACAAACGGCCAGTCGAAAGGAAGCACTCACCACACACAGAAAGGCAGAGCTGCGCTGATAAGTCATTTTTGACTTGAATCGCACAATTTATTTGAAGCTTTCCCTGAGATTAGGGCTGGCAGAGAATTTCAGAGGCGCACAATAACAGGATAAGGACACTTGTGACTGTGCCAGCGGTGTGATGGTATGGGTTGAGGAGGAGGAAAATGAGGTCACGAGTCAGCCATTACAAGTAGCCAGATTTGAATTCAAACGAAAACCTCTGGGACCAAATTGCAACCAGGGGAACTTGCTGGGAGTTCCTGAATAACGTTAACACTGTGAGATACGGTACCACAGTAATGCCTCCAGACACCATTCGGCAATAGGGGGAAAGCCTTTATTAAGCTAAATCGGGAACAATCATTTTGGAGTATGGTATTACAGTATATGTGGTGTCATAACCAAGCTTTATCATTTTTTAAATTACAATTCTAAAAGAGAGAAAGACCCTGTTTCTCTATGTATGAATCAAATGAACCATATTTCCATAAGCCCCCCCCTTTCGTTGTAAACTTTCTGGGTGCAACTACGCCATGTCATCAATTTGCTATACGTTGTAATCAGGCTGCATTGACACTAATTCACCTTTGCCGTATGCTTTTCATTCACCGGCTTCTATTTGGTATGCCACAAACACCCTCAGCATGGGGGGGGTTAGGAGGGGTAGGGTTGGGTGGGGGTGGCGCATGGCGGATTCTCACGTCTGAAAAAAACATCACTCAGGGATTAAGTAACTGGACACTCTGGTATGGTGTAGAGCCAGACCAAGGGTTGGTTACTCGAAGCCCCCCTCCAACACAGTCATTCCGCCTAATCCTTTCAAACCACAAATCACAGCGGGACATTTTCTTATCACACTCTCACCCTCTGCCCGCCTCTCAACACTATGCATCTCAACAGGGTCAAGAACAGACTTTTGCATGCCGATTTGAACCAGAGCCTGATCAAGACTGGAGGATCAACACCATGTGCATTTCAGAGACGTAACACATAGGCCGCACATCGAACGTCCATTTGCTCAATTCACCTTCACTAAAGCATGGGCGGGCCTTAATATAATTTTCTTCTTTTTTTTTTACATAGCTCCTTTGTGTTTGCATAGTCATCCGTCAAACGCCACAGTGAACTCGCCGGTGTTACCGGCCCTTCGTCTCAGGGACTGATCGATCCCGCCTGGTTTCAGTTTTCTCCCACTTAAAAGGGAAGGTAAACACATCTCTACTCCGACGCGCCTGACGCGAAGGTTTACCAGTAAGCCGGGAGATAACGAACGGCGGGTGGAGGGGAGCTCCCAGGACACGCGGCCGTCATGCCAGGTGCGAGGGGACGCAGCGGTTGTTAAGTGGCTTCGTGGGCTTTAATTGCGGTCACTCATGCACACAGCGCCGAGACTCCAATTACCGGAGACAGGATGGGCCTGACTGATTTAGCGGTCTTTCCTACAGCCCTGTACCACAGGGATTGTCGAGGATTACATGAGAGACGATGTCTCGGGCCACGTCCTCTAAGCAACTCCAGCCACAGGATCGTTCGTGCCGCCTAAGCTTATATTAATGGGATCAAGCACATTATTCAAATAATCTGTTATAGGTTTTCTTTTCAATTGTTTTCTTAATGGTTGTTCCTATTCACTGGCCACTTAAATCTGCTTCGTTTTGAATTATACTGTACTATAACATGTGTTGTTATTCAACTGAGTTCCCGTGAAGGCAAGGGAAGCCCCACAGGGTTTCTTAACTCCCTTGTGGGTCCGTACTTCATGCTGTACTTCAATACAAAAAGATTGTGTAAAAAGTAAATACAGATCTTGCTCTGTCAATATGCTTGTTAGTTACAGGTTTGTCCAGTAGTCATGTGAGTGATTTGGGCACAGATTACATGCAAACATAAGTATTCCATAAAGGATGCACCTGAAAATGGGATGAGGCCATTCTTGAGCCATTAATCACACCTCCATGAAGCCCAGCAGAGTTGGCCTTGGCTTTCTGTTACCATTGGCAGACCAGAGCCAAATAGAAGTGCTCCTGTGGCAGCAATGGGGACGCTTTGCTGTATGAGGTGCGGCCTTTAAGATAAGAGGTTTCAGGTTCACCCAAGATCCTGTCTCACTGATGTTATTGAATATCAAATGTAACTAAGTAATAGTTTCTTTGCAAGTCTATTGCAAAGAAAGATCCTGGTGTTATGGCACGATATGTCCTCTGCCATAAACCAACCACCCTCCAGCACTAAACGGGTAATCAACATTTACTCCACTGCAACTGATGTGTGGATAGCATTCTGGTGTAAAACCAGCTTCTTTGCATCACCAAGGTGAGGGCGCTCTGTGTACTGGCAGTAGATGAGTTAACCGAAATGCTTTGAGATCCTAGGACAAAAGCCACTTGCCAAATGCAAGTCATTATTACCTCATCCTTACCTTCTGCAAACAGCAGCTTCACAGAACTTAGGTTCACCACAACATATCCTACTGTATACTGTTAGCACATACAGTGGTTATAAAAGGTATTTACCCCCTTTGCATTTTTACACCCCGGCATTTTTTCACACTTTGTTTTCTTACTTCATAGAACCAAAATGGATTTAACTGGGATTGGGATTTAATTACAAATACTACTTCTGTCTCTAGTTCATAGTCTTTTATCCTCACACTGAAGGTTTATGTGGCTGGGAGCTTTGTAGTTGAGAAACGCATAAATACAGGTGCTTTTTTACATTCAATGTTAGGTAGGAAGTCTCAAGCCAGTGTGCCACCTTGACAAAGCAGTCTGTTAGTTTAGCTGCAGCAATAGTAGGTGTTTTCGCCGCCACAAACAAAACGGTGTCGTCAGTGTACATTTGTAACCCAACTCCTGTGCTAAACAACAAAGGTCCAAGCACTAAACCTTGTGGAATACCCATTTTACCCTCACAACATTCCGATTTAGAATAACCAATGGTGACCTGTTGACTACTGTTTCATACATTTCTCTTCTTGTCTTTGCCTGAGAAGAGAAATTAAATGTAGTTACTTTGGACAATAGAATGTCATGATTGACAGTATCAAATGCTTTCTTGAGATCTAAAAAGACTGCACCAACTACATCCCCCCTATCTAATAAGCTTTTGATATTTTCTAGCAGATAGCAATTGGCTAGTTCTGTTGAGTGCTTAGGTCTAAAACCAAATTGGTTTGAATACAACAGATTACTGTCCTCCAAGTATGTAACAAATTGTTGTGCTACAACCTTTTCAAAGACTGGAGAAAAAATAGGAGAAAAGTATGGAAATTGGCCTATAGTTTGAGGCCAAGTTATCTGCACCGGACTTGAAAATGGGGGTGATCAGAGCCTTTTTCCAGTGATCAGGGAACCTTTCTGTGGTTATAGACATGTTTATGAGTTTGCTTAAAGGTTCTACAAGAATGGATGAGTGTCTCTTCAAGAATGCTGTGTCTATATTAAAGAGATCTTTAGCATATGAATTAGACAGATTGGTAATGATTTTATGTACCGTATCCTGATTGGTCATTTTAATATAGAAAGAGCTGTCTGAGCCTGTTGTAGAATCATTCTCTGATTTAACTGGATGAAAGTTTACATTATAAGTCTCCATTCAATGGAAGAATGAAGGTAAAATGTGAAAAATGGGGGTGAATACTTTTTTTACGCACTGTATATCAGATGAATACACTGAACACAAAATAATAGTGTTAATAATTAACTAGTGCATACGAACATCCACATACTTGTGTTTGCATAGTCATGATGTGTCAATGATGTGTCAGTCACACACACAGCCATAGTTAGAATGTGGCATGTTAATTACGGTTTATTTTCAGAAACAAATGTCTTCTGACAGCCAATAACTGAGGATCCATCTTTACCCAAAGAATCAGCTAGGAAACATTTTTGCCATTGCTCTATTTGTGAGAGATGTTAGTGGTCATGCAGCTCTGTAATTCATAACCTTTTGTGTGACCTTTCACAAGCTGATCCGCAAAGGATGTAAATAATGTGAAGTGTTTATAGGCCAAACCGCAGTTCTATTGATATCAAGACCAGCCTATCCCTACTTCCAAGAAATTATATAATACTTTTCACATAGCAGTATAAGAAGCAGGCCCACAGTAATTAATAAAGAATCCATTCTGTGAATTTAAAAAATCACCATTTTGACATATTGTAAAAATGGGAATAATAGTTTTTTTTCTCATTTCAGAACTTTTCAATTGAATGCTTCTATTCGCCAATTTTCTAATATTTTTAAATTACTTCTAGGCAGATTACATATATACAATTTGGGTAGAAATATTACATGGCTCTAACTAAGGGAACGTCCACCTTGAGGCTGTGTGAACCTCCACCTCCCTCCAAGTATGGTGAAATATGTTTTCCTTTTTTTTTAACCTTTCTTTTTCCTTCAAAAATGTTCTCTTCGATTTGGAATAACTAAATGCTCACCTCGAATTACCTGAACCACCCACACAAAGTGCTGAAAAGTACTGTAGAAACAAGGCTTCTGTTGCCATTGTCAGACCCGGAAGAATCCTTTCCTCTGATGCAAGTAGAAGTGCTCATCTGCAGTGATGGGAACACAGTGCCATTGGAGGTGCTTTGGCCTAGAGACTTAACCGAAGGCCCAAATTGCTGTGGCTATTAAAGATCACCGTGTTAGTAATTGTCATATTATTATAAAGGGATTTATCCTGGTGTTGTGGTGGCATATATTAACCTATTACCACCAGGATATGCACAAATGCCCTGTTCCATAATGCCATCTAATTGGGCAATCAACATTTACTACACCACAACTGATGTGAGGACAGTATTCTGGTGTAAAACCAGCCTATTTGCAGCACCAAGCTCTGCATACTAGCTGTGGCTGAGACGGGTTCCCCCACTTCACTGCAAAGCACTTTGAGATCCTTGGATGAAAGCCACTTGATAAATGCAAGTCTTCATTACCTCACCCCGACAATCTACAATATCAGCTTCACAGAAGGGCACTGAACTGAAGATCACCAAAAATATCTCTGTTAACTGTTGACACTGCATGTTTATTTTGGGAGATAACACTGCACATAAAAGGTTACTAATTAACTATATAATCCTCCCTAACCGTCACCATCTCTGCCCCACATGCTCCTCCTGTCCCCCCGGCCGAATTTGGGATCTCCCAAGGCCATGCCTCGTGAATGGGCTGAAGCTCAGACGCTCAGCCTGACTGGGATGCTCCTCATTCCTCCCTGTTCCAAGACTCAACTCTTACCCCCCCGTCCCAACCATCTACACCTGCTTTCTTATTAATTCAGGTTGTTTATTTATTTTAGATTTCTGTTATATGCCATTTTGTTAAGACATAGTTCTACGATTGGCACGGTTAACCATAAAGTAGTGCTTTAGTGATGATGCGCGTACACTCGCAGGCCTGGGCATGTTGTTAAACCTAGTCCATGTCACCATGCACATATTAATTGTGTGGATGCACTTATGTTCTCTCGCATTGTAGGTCACTCTGGATAAGAGTGTCTGTTAAATGTAATGTAATGTACAGGAGGTGGCACATCTGGCATGAGAGATTTACCTAAGGTCATGCCTCACAGTGGCTATTAAAGTGGTTATTAAAAATCCAATGTCGAATTGCCCTTTGTGTGTGTGTGTGTGTGTGTGTGTGTGTGTGCATACGCTGATTAATGATTGGTTTCATTCCAATATGGAGACATAAGCCTTTGAAACGTCAGCCTACGTTGCGAAGGTAGAACAGGTGTACTATTTTCGGGACATTTCTTGCCCTTGACAAAATGGAGTAGGTACCACATTATTGTATGAATAATTTTTGTGTGCTACCTCATTAACGAGTAAAATTCAAGATTGTGCTTTTGACCACAGGTTAGCTTTAATTAACCCAGAGGGTGGCAGGGAAGTAAGAGGCTAATAACTCCTCGCCAGTCATCCCACACCATCCCATTACACAATGTACACAAAGTCATGGATATACATGTTCAGAGCACAGTAATATATTGGAATAAAAATATTGTTGAAGCCACTTTTCCACTTCAAAACATGCACAACGTTGTTTGTGGGATTAAAATGTGTGTCATGAGAATACAGCCTGTGCCTTTTATTTAGAAAATATTCAAGGGTAAACGGCGCATGAAAGCCGATCATTCTTCATAGATAAAGATTCCAATATATTTCTTCCCCTCACCAACAATACAGTGGGTATACAAAGTATTCACCCCCTTTGGAATTTTTCACATTTTATTTTCCTATTTCATGAAATCAAAATGGATTTAATTGGGGTTTCTTGCCAGATGATAATAATACTCTATAAAAAAATAATTTTTTTAAAAAAACAACAACTCTAAAGCTTTTTTAAATTATTTACAAATAAAAAGAAGACAATAATTGAATGCATAAGTATTCACCCATTTTTCTAAGACACACCAAAATAAATTCTGGTGCAATCAATTGTCTGGGTCAGAGGTCACATAATTATTTGATTGGAGACCACCTGTGTGCAATTAAGGCGTTTCAAATTATTTCAAATTAAATACACCTGTCTGTGAGAGGTCCCACAGTTGGTTAGTGCATTTCCAAACAAGAGCTTCACCATGAAGACCAAAAAACATTCAAAGCAAGTCTGAGAATTTTTTTTTCAAAATCTGGAGTGGCCTAGTCAAAGCCCAGACCTGAATCCCATTGAGAATCTGTGGGAAGGTTTGCTGAAAATTGCTGTTCACCACGGGTTCCCATCCAACCTGATGGAGCTCGAGCAATTTTTTACATTTATAGACTATTTTGTGTTGATCAATGGCAATAAATCCATTTTGATTCCATGAAATAAGACAATAAAATGTGAAAAATGTCAAAGGGGGTGAATACTTTTGATACGCATTGTAAACCCAGGTTTTCTGTCTGGCAGATTTCAAGCCTACTCCAGGTACTCATCGGATCGCTTGGGGCATAAAAGCAGTGAAGTCGCACTGCTTCCTTTTAGAATGCATTGCCTCATTTCAATCCAAATGGCTAACTTTAAAATTCAACCATGAAAAATAGTAATACAAGAAGACATTAAAATGTAATTTATGACAAATAAATATGAGGCTAGAGAGCAAACAAATCATCACAAATCAAATTCATCACAATCCAATCTTATACTTAAAATCAGCAATACAGCAAGGTTTTTCTTTTCCTTGATCAAAATGTGGAGCTGCTTTGCTTTGCTTTTGCTTTTACTGTGGAGAGATTACATCCAGCCAAATGTCATACATTTTACAGACAGTGCACCCAGAAGCATTGATCTGATGTGCGTGTCAGAAGGGTAACTGTGTGGATTTTCCTTATTTTTACACCGAGAATCCCAGGCGTGAACCCAAGAAGGCAAAACGTGGTTTAATTTGCTATTTGGAAGCAGATGCTAATTTATTGGAAAGATACAAGAGTCTCAAGTATTATTAAATAAAAAACCTTGTGCCTCGTTTGACAAAATGCGCTTGTTTAATTCTTCTTAATCATGTTGCGCCATAGAGTGAGGGATAGTTAGTTAGGGATACACAGGACAGAATGGGGCAGTTGCCTTGCTGTGTGTGTAGCGGATGAGCTCGAGATCCTCGGTTCGAAGCTCGCTGCGGGCAGAACCAACTCTGTTACATTGGTGCCGTGACCCGGATACTACGACTGGTGGAAATCGGTCGGGCCGTGGTTGCTGCCGCAGGAGTTTCGAGGAGGAGAATGTAGCGGATGAGCTCTGGTACGTGAGCGTCCGCTACAGAATGTGACATGGATAAGAGTGTGATTAGTTCCTAGGGTTAGACTTGAGCCTTTAGCTCAGTGGGCTAAATCGCTCTCTTGTCGCGTCGAGATCCTCGGTTCAAAACTCGCTGCGGGCAGAACCAACTCCGTTACATGTGCTGTTAGCAAATGGCCGGTTGCTACATAGTTTTTTTGGGGGGGGTGGGTTTTTTTTTTACATTTACGTTTTTTTGGCATTTAGCAGACACCCTTATCCAGAGCGACTTCGTTTTATAATTTCTTTAAATACAATCCATTTGTATGTAATTCCAAACTTTGCAACCTCCCCATCCACAGCAGTGACAAGTGAGGACCAATTCAAATACTATGAATGTACCTTCAAAAGTGCCTGCTCCATGCTCACTCCTGATGGAAATTGGGGAAGCACTCCTCTGTGAAAACCACTGTCTGAAATCGCCCACAGGCGACTGATGCAACTGGACACCACAGAAGTATTTTTAGTCCTTTGTTATAAATAAAATACAAGACCAAAATGCAACTTGTCTTGTTAAATCTGCATGTGTAAATTATGCAGACAGATGCATCTATATCCACACATCAAATCATTGTATTGAACAATTAATTATTTATATGTGATTCCCCTGGCAGTGCTTCTTACACTTCTTGGATGTGTCCTGGTTTCACTCACACACTCGCACGGACACGCACACACACACAGACAGACATTATCCTTTCATTAACTTGTGAAATACTGTTTAATGGCTTTAACTCCATGGGTGTAGATGGGATGTGTGGCAGAATCCACATCAGGTGAAGACGAGGCAAATGTTCACACAGGCATTCATAGCATTGTTTGGATTTGACTCCAACACACCCAGCTCTTAACTACCTAGCATGCACAAACCTACACAATCACACAATCACACAAACACACACACACACACACACACACACACACAAAACAGATACACACACATACAGACATGCACAGGCACAAGCTCATGCGCAAGCACATACATGCACACACATTGGCATGTAGGCACACCCACACACAGACATGCACATGTGTACATACGTGCACACACACACAATCACAAGACATGATTCTGAATGGAGAGTCCTAGAAAAGTATGTATTCATTACTAAGCTTTTAATCTATGTTTGTCTATCCATGTTTAATCTCCTTTTAACAAACAGAAACTCAAGAAAACTCCCTACATCTAATCCTGGGTGTGTGTTCAAGCCAAAAAGAAGATATGTTTTATGATGTCATATATTTACAAAATCCCTCTTGCCTGGGCCCTAAGCTGGTATGGGGAATTATCATTTTACAATGTTATATTGCAGACTTTATATTTAGCATGTATTAACTTATCATTTTAAAGGTTGTTGGGCAGTCTGGTGTGGGATAAACATTTTTCTACAACCATATAAACAAGCAATCAGTACGTTGTGTTTTGTTATCACTCTGTAATACCTGTAATAGCCCAATGTATTCAAAACAGCATCTTAGTTCATGCAAAATAGTCATTTAAAATGCAACAAATTACTGGATAATTGCACACTGACTTTCATACATTTTTTATGCACAGAATATTGCAATTGCTCTGCGGTGACTAAACGTAATTGGCATGACAATGGAACAAATTAAATTTGGCTGCAGAAAAACAAATATAATATTATCCCACCCAAAACACCCATTCTGTGGTTTATCAATGCACATTCTGTAGCGATGGAATTGCATAGGAAATACAGCTTGGGGGGAAGAGGGAAAAATAAAAATAAAAACGTTTTCAATCCTAATAAGCCTGTTTACTCCCTCTCGCGAACTACCTTTAACTACCATCGAACCTGAATGACAGTTTAGCGTAAATGTGCATTATCACGTTGGTAAAGCTTTGCCCTGCCCTATAACCACTGGTTAACAGTGATCTCTGTGACAGCTTGCTTCCTCCCCGTCACAAAGATCTATAACACTTACGGTAACTGACAGTGAGGACACGACTTCGAGGGACGTGACTGACAGGGCACGGCTCGTTACCGAACGTAGAGGTGAAAAGCTACGTTTCCAGCTCGGAAATTTCAGCCGCAATAAAGACGTGCAGCGGGAAACTGCGGCAGAGTAAAAGACGCCGAGCGGGAAGCGCGCCGATTTTCGGACAGTCAATTTTATCTCTCCGCACCTCGGGGAACAGAAGGTGACTGACCCCCTTGTAGGTGCAGAAGAGCAGCACAACGTGGCTGTGACTTAACAGACTTGACCAGGGTGCGCCGTGCTCCCCACAGCACGGAAGCAATAACAGGACCAGCCACAGACAGCACGGTGAAACGTAACATGGCGTGACGTCGTGGGACGTTATTCAGTAAAACATGATGCAAACGCAGTACATGAACAACAGCGATGGTGTGATGTATCAGAAAAACAAAGTCAGGGGTAATCATATAACGAGCATACTGTATAGCAACTGTATAGGGCATACTGTATAGAAAAAACTAGGGGTCCCCAGCCCTAGTCCTAGAGAGCCACAGGATTATGAGATCAAGGCCCCCTGGGTACGAAAGCCTCTAGGGCCCCTTTACCCTCCCACACTCACACTCACACGCATGCTCACAAAAAACACTCACACTCACACACACTCTCTCTCCCTCTCTCTCTCACACACACACACACACACACACACACACACACACGCTCAAACGCACACACACACACACACTCGCACACACACTCACGCATGCACACACAGAAGCACTCCAACCACCTGCTTACGTGACACATATAAACCACCTATAGATAGGATTTACATCACATCAACGCGTGCTGCAATAAGCTACTTAGTTTACTTGAATTGCTGTTATAACACATTAACTGACAAACACATAAACTAATAATTATTTACTATTATTTGTAACATTTTTTAAGAAATATGCATGAGACCAAAAATCTGTTCACGTATGTACAAAGATTAGAAGAGTAGGAGTATGCCCCTGGGCCTGTGCCCAACAGGCCTGTTCGGTAATCCAGTCCTGGCCACAGGGGGCGCTGTTTTCCTTGTTACTTAGAGAGTCTCCGAAGTTATTTAAAGATGACTTTTAATGAACAAGTAGGCTATGTAACAAGTGTTGTTGTAAATCAATTTGTTCACCAATTTAGCTTTAAGAAAATTGCCCTTTTTTAAAAACTATTTTGGGGAACCAAAACTGTACATGGCCCAAAAAGCTACTATCCTTTCAAAATATACCTATCAAATGATTTATGTTCCACTGAGGGGGTAACCCAAGCCACTCAGTTATTGCATGCAGTAACATTTTACCATTTTCAGAACCACTCTCCACATTATTGCAGCACGATTCTGACTGGTAGTTAAACAACACTCGGCAACAAGAACGCTCTGGTCATGTCGACATTGACGGATTGCACGCGTCGCAGGTGTAAACAAAACAAGAGTAATTTGACAACAGCTGTGAGCGTTGCAGCTTTTCAGCTGGTTCCAGGAAGCTGAAGAATTGCACGCGGGAAAAATACTGCCATTCCGACGCTGTCACTCGAGAGCTGCGTGCTCGTTTCTGCCGAATACCTAAAACAACTTTGAACCCTAACCCTGTTTCCATGACGAAAGGTGAAAGACCAAAGCAACGCTGCCCTCCGTTTAGCCCGCCGTTTATAGATACCGGAGACGCGGCGAGCTCTTAAAGGGGAACCGGCAGAAATGTTAAGGAAAAGCGTTTAAATATTGATGTCGCTCCGTCTCGGTTGCGGCCTTTCGTTATTGCGGTCGCGCAATCCGGCGTCGAGAGTTTTTGAAGGATTTCTGAAGGTTCGCGACTGAGGGTACCGCTGCCGGGAGGCACGTCTAACAGGCGAGCCGTCATTTCGGGGCCTGTGCCAGCTCAGATCCTGCTGAAATGAGCCCACTGGAGACGACGCAGAGCAGAGCAGCTGTGCCGCTCGCGCTCCGGGGCTCCCGGCAGTGATGCCCGGCCATTGTGAATTTCCAGACGGGAACCCTTAGCATATTTATAAATGCATTTTTATGAATGCAGCACCTTGCAAAACGAATACACACACAGACGACGAACACATCTTTTAGATTTTGGTTTTTTTGTGTGCATAAACGCTTAAAGCCACCCTTTTCCATTATTACATTAATATATGATGTATGCACGGTACAATATTGCAACATTTCTAATAGGTTCAAACGTCCTCCAAGGACACGATAGCACGTATGTGTCCAACATTGCTCTCAATGAGCTGTTGTTGAAATTACAGACGTGTTTTTTTATCCCATATTTAAGGCAAGGCAAAGCCATCTCGATTGACCAAACCCAGAGACATCGTTTAAGCGTTTACGTTGTCTCCGGGTGCACTATTATACTCCCTGTTCTAATCAAATAAGGTAAAAATGATCACGCCACCCCTCCCCAATTCATTATTCATAAAGTAAGGCCTAGTTCTCAGGTCTAGGAAAAAAAAACTATTCAGAACAACAGATGGGAGCAATGCGGCATAATGGTGACAGGTCGTCAGAACAACAGAGGGAAGCAGTGCGGTGTATTGGTTAAAGGGCTGCACTTGACCGGAAAGCTGTGGGTTTGAGCTCCTGGGGGTCTTAGCTCCGCATTAGCGAAGTACCTCCCGTAGCCTAAATTGCTTCTGCAAACCTCCAGCTGTTTAAATGGATCATAAGTGCAACTATGCAATTAGTCCAGGAAAACAATGTCTGTTCAGCAAATATATAATAATAATTCTGGGAATTGAACCAGCGACCTCTGAGTTACAAGTCCAGTTCCCTAACCATTACGCTACACAGTATTCAATCCGATATCTTGCCTCAGATGTCTCACAATGGGACAGTGCCTTTGTGACTCAAGCTTACGTAGGTAGACATATTGTGTGACTAATTACCTTTTTCTAAGGATCACTTTATAATTTTTATTTTTATTTCACAGGGACAGTACACATTACTAAACATTACTGTAAGTGTGCCATATTTAGCCAAACGGCTCATTTTATTTAGCCAAACGGCTCATTTTCATCTGTAGTCCCTGGGATGGAGGTGCAGCTCAGAAGGCATGAGTTAAAGTTGAGCGTGTGAGCATCCGCTGCACAGGGTGACGTCGATAACAGTATGATTCATTCCCAGAGTTGGAGACTTGAGTCTTTAGCTGAGCGGGCTAATCGTCTCTCTTGTCGCGTTGAGATCCTCGGTTCGGTTGCAGGCACAAACAACTCCGTTACCGAGGCATATGACACAACATAATGCAACAGCCACATGATAAAAAAAGCAACATTACAACGTATACATGAGACACAAATAGGCGCATAATTAGTTCATCTTGGAAGTGAACCTTCCTTTCTTTCTAAAGGACCAGGATAACAAAGAATAACTTTGTTATTTATGCCTCAAACACATAGCCCTTCACAATATAAAAATACTGTCACAATGTCAAAAAGAATGAAAGGAAGAAACAAACAGCATGGCAAATGTACTACTGCATATCCGATTCAATAATGCACCACCTCCAGTCTGGCTTCAGCCAGCCTCCCCAGTTCAGAGGACAAAAACTCGATCCACTCTCACCTTCACGCCAGAGTGGCAGACAAGGCAAAGCATGTGATTTTTCACCTCACCGCCGTGGACAAAATTACACACCAGAGTTTCCCCCAATCAAGCTTCCGTCACTGTTCATCACAGGCCCAATGGGTCATTCTGAATAGCCACAGAAATGGTACCTCTTTTAATTTTTCGCGGGGCTCTTTGGTGGTTGTTTTGCTGCTGCAGACAGAGGGAAAACTCTTATGATGGGCGTGAAAACAAACACAAAAACGAATAGGGTTATAGGGAAAGGCATTCAAGTTCCAGTGTTACAGGTATGGTATTCAGCTGCCTACAACGATGTCTATCGCTGTATTACTGGGCTGATCTCTTGCGCGAACTATGATTGTTCCTACCATGTATTAACGCACATCATGTAAGTCGCTCTGGATAAGAGTGTCTGCTAAATGCTTAAAATGTAAGCTCTCTCCGTGCTTTGGAACGCTCGTGTCAGCGCTGAGCCACTGCGGGCTTCGGCTGTTACGTTTTATGCCACTCGTCCAAACCGTGAGGTCCAACGCTCGGCCGTGATGCTTGAGCGTAGGAAATGCATTACTCGCCGCTAAACACAAGCCAGAGGCAGACGGTGCCGTGGTCTCCAGCCACTCCCTGTCTGCTCAAGATGCCACTCCTTCACTTCCTCCCGAACTCCTCAAGTGTGTCGACAGCATCGCCAAGCAGGCTCGACATCGAATGCATCTCATTGGCATTTGGATGAAAGCAATCCAGGGAATCTGCATGTGCGTGTGTCATTCGATTTCCAGGAGAAAATAACTGGTCTCTTTCAAAATGACAGTTTCTGGGGTATGAATATTTATCGTGGTTACGTTAGGTAATATTGAGTTTCCTGTATGATCATGTGTTGCAGACTCTGATATTGAAGTAATTCCCACTTTTATAAGATGAGAAACTAAGGTACGCACTTAGCTTGTTATACAACCACAACACAAATTGCACATACATTACTGTATCAATGGAAGTAATGAAAAATGTCTTGCGTGACAAGTGTTGTGCCATGCAGCATATGACAATAAAATGTCTAATAGAAGCAAGACAATTATCCAATTGAGAAGGAACTGTGCTGTAGCATTCTATCTAGGTATTGTTCATTTTCAGATAACCTACAGGATACAATGAAGAAAATCACTGAAGAAAAACTTTTTTTAAATATAAAAAATGCAAAGGCAGTATGGAGTAGTGATTATGGACCTGTTTGTAAAACCAGAAGGTTGCTGGTTCAAATCCTGGGTAGTGCTGTAGCCTTGAACAAGGCACATAATCCGGCTTGCTTATGTAAACAATCTATGCAAGTTTAATTTGACAAGTGTCAGCTAAGCCAATAATCGAATGCATGCAATGCGAAAAGAACATTCCAATAAGCACGATGTATAAATCATCGAAGATTGATTCTGAACGACAATATGCGTGATGATTTCTGGCACAGAAATTCCTCCAGTGTCTAAACCCATTCTCAATCGTTTCAAGTGAGGCCACGCGGTAGAGCCAACCACCACGATACATTTTTTTAAAAAATAAAAATCGGAAAATGTCATTCTAACAAGCGGAACAAATAAATGGTTGAAACTCGATCGGGGGATCGATGGTCACATCTGACAAACTGTGACATTAACTGGAGACACCTTTACTTTGAAAACCGCACACTCATCAATTTAACATGGAGATGATCATAAACCCACAAGACTGACAGCTCAGTATCCGTGACTCAGTGTGAAAACGAGGTGTGCCTCCACGTACATTGATTTATCTGAATGCAGGTTTTGTTTACAGAAAGTGTGTCCTCTGTTAGCACTTGCATCGAGAGCTACCGATTTATTTTATGAAATGTTGTTCATTAGCGTGTCGTCCTCAGTTTGTCAGTAAGAATTCCCCATATCTGCATATCAATGTCCGACTCATTGTTATAACTGTGTGAGGAGCAATGTCAATGTCGAATTATGGAAAACCGTGCACAAATGTATTATTAATGTAGGGACTGCACATTCCACATAATATTATATAATTTGGGGGGCTTAACGTTCCTCCACCACGCATCCAACATCCTGACACACAGTTCTGCAACGTACCAGGGAATCCCGATGACATCATTCAGCCCCACCTCGCAGGATCCAGGTACAGTGACGATACTGTACAAGTGGAAATGCGTACCTTAACACAACATATAAAACCGGAGAGCATTCGCCATTCGCTCTCTGTCCCTAGGTTTTTCCTGCTCTGTTCTGTCCTTCCATTACCAGGACCTTGCGTCGCTCTCCCTCACCAGCGCCTAACAAGAGGCCTGTGAAGACACGCGCGAGACACGTTCTCTGGACAGCAGCAGAATCCACAGAGCGCCGATTCCACTAATTTAGCTGCAAGCAGCGCTAATTTGTGAAGAGCTGTGAAAGAATACAGCTAACAAGCGAACAATATCGGACATTTGAGTCAACACAGAAGCGGCCAGCTCCCTTCGTTCAAAACTCATCTCCGATAATCAACTTCGCGCCCTGGAAAACTAACCAGAGACTTCACTTCAACCGTGAACATTTGCAAGAGACGCGCAAAGACATATCGGACCTGAAGACGTCGCGACCAGATTCCCACGTCTCCTCTGAACCCGAAACGCATGGAACCCCGCCGACCGCGGGGCAAACGAAACACAGTAACAAGGCTGTAACAACCTGGGCATAGCACAATTAGCAAGAAACGGTTTGTTCTGTACTGACTGTACAAACTGTTGGTACTGTACTGCTGTAAAATGTATCATCGTTCATGACTGTGTACCATAGTTTTTGTAGCTATCATAGCTGCTCACTGACTGACTGTGTTAGTGATCAAATGCACGACACATAGACCCAGGTCTTGCATGTATGTGTTATCTACTAACCCGGCATTCTGATCTAAAAATACGCAACTCCAGTTATTCTGGTGTGCGCAGTAAGCGTCATCTTTATTTCACCTCGGTTACAACCTAGGTTCAAACTTCCCTCCATCTTGTTTCTCCATCTTGTTTGTTCTCGATGCCCACGCACACACTGGAGAACACACATGCAGGCAGCACGGCCAGGTGCCTCATCAAGCTTGCGCCACACACACACAAACACACATTCAGTTGTTGTTCATTAATGTATTGTGCTTTGCTATTTTCATACGTTATGTTCAATAAATGTCATATTATTTTTCTACAAGGTTGTCTGTCTTAATGGTGCACTTGTATTGAATTCAGCCAACTTCTTCTAATAAAGAACTCCTTGATGCCTTCAAACCCTTGGTTAGGTCATCAATATTATACATTTGGTATTAACTAAATATATAATGTTGTGGTCTAATTAAGATGAATGCACGACAGTATTACTATTGTAATTCAATTCTAATTATTAATTTAATTACTGATTGAAATTGCAATTTGATAGTTAAGTATATTTTATGAGACCGATATACGAAACCTAATATTATAAGAATACTTGTATTTTTGGCTGCTACTGTGTTGGGAATTAACAAGCCTTACATTGTGACGTCAACTATATTAGAATTGTAACTTCCAGTGGGATAGCACCCTACATTAAATATGGAATGGCAGTGATAAACAGTAAATATATAAAGACATTATCCAGCACTTTGCATCCATTCACTGCATCTAAACTGTAGTTCATTATAATATGAAAGTGATTCAATGAAAAATGACATGGTCATAAATAGTTTGTCTTCTCGAAATGATTTAGGAAGACTCTGGATGGCAGTCTGTCATCTGTGGTAAACTGTGTGTGTGCGTGCATGTGCGTGTGCGTGTGCATGTGTTTGTGTGTGAGTGTGTGTCTGTGTGTTTCTCAAGGAAAATTATTCCATAGGATGCTACAGGGTTAAAATCCTTGTTAGATTCTCCAGTCATGTTTTATATCCACAATTGAACATCGCCTTACCTCTCAGCTCTAGAAAACGACACCGCCTAATTAAACAACATGGTTAATAATTGATGATGGATGTAACAACAAAAGATCCCCATCATACACACTTGAGTTTGCGTGTGTGTGGGCGTGCATGCGTGTGTGCGCTCGTGCACACATGTGCATTTGGGTGCGTTTTCAGGATCACAGTACACCAAAAGGATTCCGTCCACAGTGAAATCCCCCAAAGGCCCTGGCTCTTTTCACAGAGCGCGACTGTGCGCCTTGTGCCCGGCGGCGTATCAGGGGCTCTGCTCAGACAAACACACCAGAGCCGGGATGAAGATACGCCGGGAAGAGCCACATCGCTGCACCGAAGCAGCGTCATCACTTAGAGGAAAACCCTGAAGGTCAGTGGGATGTCCTCTGCAGCATTTGGCATCCCCCTGCCCCCCCCTCCGAAAACCGCCCCCACCCCCCACCACGCACCTCGCCGCGTCTCCATTATCTCTTATAACCACCGCTTAACAAGCTCTCCAAAGGTGAAGCCGCCAGTTTCGAGTCCATGTCCGCTCCTGGGTTCGCACGCTTGAGCTGTCAAAAAGGCGCAGGTCCCATTAGCAGGCTCGGGGTCTCCTCCTAACAAGGCTGCGCGACGAGCACCTGGGCGGTGGATACATCTCCATGGTGAGGGTTACCCAGACAATAAATTGGCAGGTACGATCTCTTTGAAGCAGACTGCACTGCTTCTGCTGAGTCCATAACAAAATTAGCGCATGCTCGTATTCAATATAGCTGCTGCGTTCTTGTAATTCGTGTACTGTAATATATGGTTCGTCCCACATACATTTGCTGATTGCGTACGTCACCAGCGTGCATGATAGATTTCACATTTGTCTTAGCAGCAGATGAGGTCTGCTCTGATGATTCCTGGGCCTCGTACCACATAAACACAAAACGCTTTTGTCCTTTGAGTAATCCATTTCTAGCAATTGTCCTTTTATTGTTCCTTACACAACGTACACAATTCCACAATACCTGAATGTAACAAAAAGTGCAAACTGCTGGACTTGCATACTGTTGCAACACTACACTGCATCTTGGTCATAATTTGGCCTTTGCTCACATAATCTAATACAAATATATGCCAATAGGATTGACAAGAAGACAAAAACACACATACACGTGGAACGTAACAAGGATGTCAACATTCCCCAGGTCTACCAGTCTTTTTGTAGCAGTTTATCCCCATTTTTAAAGACTCAAATGTCCAATCAAAATGGCAGATTTGCCCGACACGTAATGCAAAGCACAAGTAATAACTGTCCCAAAAAAGAAGCAAGACAGATAAGACAGTTATTGATATTGCCCTGTGCATAACTCTTTACAAACCACAGCAATACAATGCTGTTGGCCTTCTTATAGAACCAAGAAAATAAAATAAATGGCATCACATCACATGGCAACCATCACATCTGTTTCAGGATTGCCTTCTGTGAAAATAAATCAAGTTAAAAGGAAAGCAGTAATAAATATGAATGTAATGTTTATGGCTAATTAATATTGCGCCATATAATGCTAAGCAAACGTTCGTAACGCCGCCGGGGGGGCCGGTTGATGGGAGGCGCATTGTGGAGAGTGCAGCTGCAGGCGACGTGCGCAGCGGAGGAGACGGGCCCGCCGCAGGGCTCCAGCCAGCATGGGTGACGCATGACAGCCACCGAAGAGCCAACAGCGCTGCCAGCGTTTGGGAAACTCACACACTGGGGCCGCACGCAGCCATTTCTTTTCCCCGAGACCGACACAGTAACCACAGAGGTCACAGCCTGGCGAATAAGATCCTCGCTGTCATCCATCGATGCCAGAAATGCATCGTTTCTCCATTACAGGCGATGTTTAATCACACCACTCACAGCTTAATTCCTTAACGTCCCTCCGTCAGGCATGGAACGAAAACAAAAGAAAACAAACAAAAAAACAAGCGCTGGAAAAAGAAATTGATTGAAGAAAAAATTGTTGTTCTAAATTATTCAAATTATAGCTCCAGAGCTTTTGTGCCTTCTCTTCATAGTGTTCCTTACATGCCCATCAACCAAATGTATTATTTATTCTAGAGTGCCCTCATTATGAAATGATTTGATATCATCTCATGCATTCGGAAGTGTACTCCAGCAAAAGGCCAAGTGAATGGTCCCCGCTGAGGCAGCCTTTCGAAAGACTTGGGCTATCCAACTAAACAACTTCCTGGGGGACAGAAGCACTCTGCAGCCTAGGCCTTTTAAAACGAGCGAGTCTCCTGTTCTTCACGCGGAGTGGATGGCCCATTTCACTGAACAGTGTGCAGCTGGGGTCCTATTAATGAGCGCAACAGCTGGTCTGGGGGGGTGAGCACCGAGCTTGCCCTGTGACCGTCAGCCTGGCCCGGTGCCGCACACGAGAGGACACATCAACCCACAACAGAGCCCTTCAGCAAGGATCTCTGTCACTGCGCGGACAAACCCCTGAACCCTTCTTTAACCTCAACACAATATCCTCAAGAAGGGTGGGCTTCAAGCCTACTGCCGCACGGCCGATCCTTCATTCTGAATTCCAACAAGTGTTACAAATCCATCGGCAAGGAGAGTACAATTTGCAGTTGTATTGGAGAGTATGATTTGAATATCGCTATATACAGAGAAAAATAATATTTTGTTGATCTGGTGGACAAAAATGACAAATAAACTATATGAAACACAGAGGTGAACTACACCTCACAGAAATATTAATACTTGTTTCCTTTCAGAAAATGATATGGCCCAAACAGTTGGTTTCTTCCATCTCAGTCCACAATGCATTGGATATAAAGTAAAATATTCATTTTTAACACAGAATCAAGGAAGGATATATGAAAATCTTGGTGATAAAATGTACACCTGCTGAATTTACACCCTGCACCAAAAAATACAAATGCATAATAACGTAGTCATATAAACAGTAGTTTACCTTTGTCTTGTAATGCTGCCCCTGGGGGAAACAAAGAACAAAAGAAGTGTGAACTACTTTCAGGTACTCATGTTTTTTCGTTATTCTCACTCTTCTGACAATCTTAGTGAATATAACCAATGGCATCTTCAACCTTTGAGACCCAGCAGGTCGCCAGCGATCTGAACTCAAAGCCACGATAGTAAGCTATACGTTATACGTTAACAGCATAACCTTTGGCGAGGCTGTTTTTATTCATGTACGGTCCTTAAATGGACATGTTGTGCGCGATTGATCCGCGCAACTCGGGCTTCGAACGAACATTTGTTTTAGAGCTGCTTTTAGTAATGACGTCGCTTTGTCTGGGGGCCTCATCTTCAGAAATGAACCAGTCGGGCGACTGAGACTGAGACAAACAGGATAAGCGCTTGGTCTTGGAGATGGAGGCAGCGTTCCAAGTTGCAACAAATCTTTCCTCCATAGCCTTGCATTTGTCTCTTGAAAGCATCAACCGGAGGTGAAACACAAACAAACATTACGGACGCAAAAAAAGTAACAAAGACTCGAGCGAGAGACAAAACAGTCATGACATGTACTATTAGGCAACACAACACACCGTTCAGCATTATAATTGTTATGTATCATTTCAGCCAAATAAATGATGTAGGCTAGTATTCTGAGTGTATATGTTAATTGGCACAGTTTTTTGGTGCTTCAGCAACCATATCTCTTTGTAACGTTAAGCTTTTGATGATATGGGGCCAGGGGATACAGCATATTGTTCACAGAGTACAGGCTACTATTGCACCAACACAGTACCATACCCAGAAAACGATTACTATTCCATGCCAAGAAAGATCGCTTCAACTTTCTGCTGCCAGGATTCTATTTCACATCTACGAGAGCTAATGAGCTTGTTAACACATAGGAAGCACATCAAACGTGCCTACAAAGCGAGTATTTAGTCGTGAATAGTGTTGATACAGCCCAGACTTAGGAGCACATCCAATCTCGATGCAACCAACTTTGTCTTCAGATTTGCGTAATTAATTTAAGCGTCACTTTTTCACTTCCTCACAATATTAGTAGTTTGACAATCCCTGAAATTAACAGGGTGGACAGTTGTGTAAGAATTATTTTTTAAGTTAAAAACCAAGCTAAAGTTTGAGACAAAGCACAATTCAGTTTAGACTGAACTTTGACCATAATGTAATTGAAAGCACACTTCTGCCAGGAGAGAATATTATAATCCAATCCAATATTTTGAATGAATAATTTTTCATTCAAAATATCAAAAAATATTTAAAAGAAACATTACAACGTGCCATGATTCCTGATGGCAATAGGAAAAATAAAATCCTGCTTTAGGCCCTGGGTTTCAGCACTAGTCAGATTAGTTGTTTAAAATAGGCTTTACTCATCCAGGAATTAAAAGGTAATGAAGAACCGGTGACTACAGGCTTGTAGGTGACAAGGCCTTTTGTTTTAACCGGATACTACAGACTTGTTGGTGACAGGCCCTTTTGTTTTAACTACACTACCAAATAGGTAGCACACCCTATCCAGCTCCCGGAACTGCATAACCTATGTGCATTTTCCATGGTCTTTGGAGAATTGTGCACCACACTGAGAAGTTGTAGTTTAACAATAATGCATGGTAGTAGTAAACCCCTGTGGAATTGAGATTAGTCAGTCATTGATACGGTTTTCATTTTTATTTTCGCTAAACAGGAGTGTTTGTCATGGAAAGATGCACAGGGAAATTAATTAGTATTCTCGCTGCGTGTAATAAACAGATGATGGTATGTAAATACGGAGAGATTTATCTTAGTGTGTCCGTGTGGCTAATAAAGGCAGGCATGTTGCAATAAACACAGAATTCACTAACAATGTCAAATGCAAATGGTCTGCATCCTTGATGTGAAGCCGTGTCATCCATCCATGTGCTTTATGGAATGGCCCAGCATTTTTCTAATCCGTTAGAATCGCGCTTTCATAAACAGCGAAACGGAATTCTCCATCATTAACATGCAGGTTTACAATGTGAAATGTGCGGATGTAGGGAGCTGAATGCAAAACGACGAGAGGGCCTCTGCAGGTAAGCGGGAGACCGAGATTACAGTTGTCCTCAACAGGTTGGGGTTTTCAGCTAATTCAAAGTCAGACATAAACAAGCACGTCCACATACAAGTCAGGAGCAGCTGCTCTAGTCACCCTAACCAAACATAAAAGACGTGTAGACATGTAAATCCCCCCAATTACTTTTCAAATATTTTATAACTGCATAAAACAACAACTAGGAGTCGCTCTAAAAATATATGCCAAGCTCGTTTGAAATTGACCCTTGTGATAATTATCTTTGTGGTCAAAATCTAAATGTCTGCAAAAAAATAACTTTGTTAGCTGGCCAATGCTGGTTCTGTGTGTTCTTTTGAGCAGATTCGGAAGATTCGGTGAGATTATTTTAGAAGGAAGGCCAGTTAATTGGAAAAACAACACGGTAACTCTATTTACCGACACAATGTACATAAGGATGTCCTATCCCATGGCAGTATAGTAGCCAAGAAAATTATGATATGGTTACTGTGGTCTTAAAATTGTGATAACAATTTAACATGGGCAGGTTATTATTTTCATAATTTAAATCAAGCCTTAGATATATGTTTTTTAACAAATCCCTTACCTTGCTTTTGACGTTGCAGTGGCAGCACACAGTCCACAGGTATTTGAGAGTTCTCCAGACAAGAATGATAAAAAGACCCCCGAAGAAAGTGACCATGGATGAGGCCAGAAATGCCCACCACATGCGCTGGCCGTTGTCACAGGGCACTTCTGGTGAGAACGGGATGATCACCCCCATCTTGGATATATATATAGATGACGAGTCCGGATTTATGTTATTATTGATATTACTACTCATTATACTGCTGCCGATGCCTTCTGAAATGTTCCCACCTGCTTTAGCTAGAATCCAGAAGCGTTGGAGAGCTCCGGCCAGCGCCCCCTACCCCAGTCATCAGCCATATTGCTTCAAATATCCTCCCTTCAATAATGTTTAACCCGTTTCCTTCAATACAGATCGATCGCGTCTAAAAATCTGTGACGCACAGGCGAGGTTGACTTCAGAGCCCGAACGACGAGTCTGTTCCACTCCGCAAAACGCATGAAAGCTTCGCCCTAAAGACGCCTGTAGGATTTCATTTTAGGTGAAATCAGGCATTTTCCAAACCTTCAGGTATAATTCCATCTCAGAGATCTCCTCATTTCGCAACCGCGGTTGCTGCTGTGGCTATTGTTGCCGCTGTTTGTATTTGAACGTTGGCAAAAGCCCCTAAAAACTAGCTTGAATGCGACCTAGCTGTCTTCCATCAAGGGGGACACACACAGTCGCGTAACGGCGATCGATTTCTCTTATACAAACTCCGCCTTGTCGATAACCTAAAGGGTCTTCAGCTGAGGGAAGATCTCAGCTTGGACATATTTGAAACGAAATAAGGACGTCTTGCTTTTTATTCCCCGGAACAATAACTGCTATTTGGTTAATGTCGCCGCTCCTGTCCAGTCCCTTCTGCCAGTCCACAGCTGCCAGCTGATAGAGGCTGTCAGATCTGCTCAAAAGATATCCAGGGAGATTTACAGGTAGCAAGGCGGAGCCAGTCTACAATGGACAGACAGCGCGGATATGTTTATTCCAAGAAGCCGCTATCTCTGTCCATACGTTATTGTATCCAGATTATGCCAGTGCATTACTGCATTACTTTTTACTTTTATAATTATTAAACAACGCGTCGCCTGTTATCTACATTCATTTTTAATCAGCCAAAGTTGCAGTCCATCGTGATGTATTGTCGGTTTTAATATTTTCTAGCCTACTTAACAGCACGTCTCAGTGACTAGAATACAAAATAAAAGGACGACTGTCCCACTTTTTAAAGGGGCTTCCATAATGAAATAAACCGATAAATATTTCACAGAAATATTTCGAGTTATATGTATGTTATGTAAACGATGCATTCGATGTTTTTTTCATCTCTAGTAAGGAAATATTTGCGCCACATTTCCCTTCATTTCCAAGCGTAATGATAAAGTTCTCTTCTTGATTCCTTGGAAAATATGGTTTATTAGTGGGCTATTCCCGACGCAGGCAAAAAAGGAAAAGAAAACAAGCTGTCAACACTCCACCCAAAAACAGGAAGCGGGGATTGTACACTGAAATCGGGGACCTGTTGAGTACAAATGGTAGCTAAACTGTACTAGCGTGCTATAATAAGAATGTTAAATCAATTTTAAGTGCAATAATGGAAAATTAACGAGATTTTTTTAAACATTCAGAATCGTGGCACATTATTTGCTTTTATTCCTACATAGGGTTACCTAATAATAGTTTTACAATTTGGCCAATATAGCGTTTTGGGTTGGGCCTTTAA
Source organism: Aldrovandia affinis (assembly GCA_029706075.1). Lineage (NCBI taxonomy): Eukaryota > Metazoa > Chordata > Actinopteri > Notacanthiformes > Halosauridae > Aldrovandia > Aldrovandia affinis. The sequence continues at coordinate 3,425,709 of JAINUG010000042.1, forward strand.
GAAAAAGTATACAGTGGAATATGAATAAGTTATAATTGAATACAGTTTATCCCAAATCATTCAATTCCCTTTTTATTTGTATTAATTACAAAAATATAGTAGCAGGATTTCTGATGGCAAGGTTTGCAACCATATGCCTTACGCTAAGCATTTTCAAGATAGCCACACAAAGATACACAAAGATATCATTTTCAAGATAGCCACACAAAGATATGGCTTGCACAAATTTGCCATAAAAAATATATATATATGTGTTTAATTTTTCTTTTTTATTTAGGCACAGGACTGTGATGTTTCAGTGTTTCTGAAAAAAGGTAAGCATGTGATTATTTATTTAGGTCTCAGTTATACTTTTACAAATATTTGTGATAGTAATGATAATGTGACACACAGAGGTAACATGTACCACTCATGGCAACTCATTTCAGTTTCATGATTGGTGTCCCTGCCCCAGCACCCCATTTATTCCAACCCCAGGCAATTGGAACGACTTCACAGCAATTTTGGGAACCCCCCTGCCAGCCTGCCATCATCTGTTCTAATATGAAATTGACCCTTCAAGCTAACGGAGTGTGTTTGCCCCAGGTCTAACCACACAGGACAATGAGTTTATTAGAATGTTAACACAGGGGTTGTCATGGAGATGAGGAAAAGTTACACTGACATCCAAGCCTTTATGGTCCAGATATAGAGTGAGGGGAGTCTTTGAGGTAGAGCTTTGGAAACCGGATCCACTTTTGTGAAATACTGTACAGGAGGCGTTTCACAATGACATTTGTGTTTACGTGTCAATTTAATCTGTAATTAAAAGTGCTGGACGACAACCAAGGACTCACATGGTTGTGGTATGAAGGTCACCAAAACCAGGTGGTCCCTGCAAACAGCAGGGAAATTCCACTTGGGAATTTTCATTTTCATTTTGTCAAGCCCTCTGAATGATAATGACAATGGTTATGTTAAGACAGTGCAGTTTAATTAAATGTGTTAACGCAGTAACATATGGAACACAACACTAAATAGGAGAGATGATTCATCTTTGGAGGAATGAAATTTCATTGAGCCTGGGATGAAAAAGCATTCTCCAAATATTGCCTGTGTTCAGTGTTCATGTGGATGCATTAGACATTGATCTAAACCATGGAAGGTACACAATTTCGCAATGGTTTTAAACATCCTGATACTATCATCATCTTCATACTGCTTTTCTCATAGCCCTGATGATATTTTATGAGTTGCAGATGGACTGACAAAAACTAGGCTCTTTACTCCTCCTAGTGGATGTTATAAGTATAACATACTCACTATGTCACAGAGCAGTATGAACAATGTATACAAGAATAGTCGTTGGAACAAGGTAACAGTCTTAATTAACAGATAAAGCCCCAGTTCCTTTCTGTTCATAGAAAACAATGTACTAATGGCAAGTGTATTATATTAAGCAACATTTATATATTTGACACAGTAAAGAGTTTTTAAAGAAGAATTTAAATTCTTAGAGACTTATCGATAATTCTCTATGTAATGGAGAAATTTGTTGCAAACCAGGATTTCATATTGTTATTTAAAAACAGGATCTTGGCTGATGGTCTTCAGTGAAAAAGCTGTGGGGCAAATCAGCTGTTAGCCTGAGGTGAAATCATTTCACCCAGATGAAAAAATGTATCATCTGGATGAAATATGAAAAGCTTAACATGGGATTGGTCAGTCACAGACATTTAGATTTCTGGAAATAATCCTTAGGACACACCTCAGACGATCGAAAAAATATATCTCTTCCACCACACACTTAGAGTCAGACTCCCTTATGTATTCACTCGCTCGGTTCACCTGTCAACAGCTGTCTGGAAACCGATACCTCACCAGGCAACATTAACCTCAAACAGATAGAGGTCACCTGATGCACTGGGGTCCACAGAGCATGTGGCTGGAGCATGCAGTGGACTGTCACATAAAAATGTTGAAAACCAGGGAATGGAAGCTTATGATCAGCAATGCTATTTCCTACCTACCACAAATCTCTTTGCCGTGAGCTAAGCACACATTACTTGAGTCCTCTGGCATGAGGCTGCCATTTGTTCTTTACATCCAAAGTTTTTATGACTTGTGAAAAGTGTTTTTGCCTTCCTCAGAAGGGAGAATGAATATCCATTTCATCTGTCGTGTCGGTTTTCTTTGTGCCATTTGGCATAATGGCCATTTTTTTCCATGACATTTTTGAACACTCGTCTTTTGTTCTCGCAACCGATAAATCTTTTTTTAAAAGGAAGAGGAATACATTTCCTGTGGCACAATTGATATTTTAAATGCGCTGACTCAATACTTTGGTACAAATAATGAATTGAATAAAACAAAACAACCGCAAGGTTAAGTGCTCTCACCCTGAGGGAGACCGCAAAAATAACATTGAGTGCCAGCCAATTAAAATCACTTCTCACAAATTGATTTGGCAGCCAAATTCCAAGTATCAGTACTTGAGAGGGGTCTGTTCCGGTAAGTGTGGGTAAAGTTTGCCTCCACCAGTGTTAGAAAGGATGCAGTTGTTGGTATTATACCAAGTTGGTCATCTTCTGCACATACCGAAGACTCGTAGCTCAGATACTAGTTTAATATCACATTCACTGCATTTATCCAATACCCTGCCCTTTCCTGATCCTTGGACCTAACCAACCCCAGGCGAAACCACATAAGATACACTGCATTCTGAGCAAGCTAATTATTACATTTCCCTGAACACATCTGGCAGGAGCAGGTCTATTAGGGCTGAACACTTTGTTCAGGGTGTTCTTCTGTTACTTTGTTTCACAACAGGCATGTCGCTGTGAAACTGGAAACGACAAATAGCTGCTTTTACATTTTGTATAATGGCGTCATCTTTCCTTCATTCTCTCCACACCCCCCTTGGAAGACGACCCAACCCGAAATGAAACTACCAAAACAAAAAATCGCCAATGTATTTCACTAGATTTAAAGGTATTCTATTTACTTCCAAAGGAATGGTAAGTGTCTTAAACTGTATCCAGAAAAGACAACAGTAACATATGCAGCAATGATACGACTATTAAATGTTGATCCTGGTATATTGAACTACGTTTACTGTACAGGTTCTGCAGCATTTTAATCCGATTCCATTGATCTCATACAGTAATACCAAACAATTGAACGGGCTATGTGGAGCAGTGTTTAGCGTAACAGAACTTGTGTACAAAAAGGCTTGCATAAAGTGTGGAAATGATAGTGTGTGAATTATCCTAAACTGTGGGCACACACATGGCAACGATTGTTTTACCCAAATTGCGCTGCCTGGCTTGACAGAGACTACCAAGTGTCACAAACCCAATTCTCAGGTGCCGTGTGTACCTGGCCACACCCACCTAGCTAGCTAACTACCTACCAACACAGACCACAGTCTGGTCACAGCTAGGAAACCTGATGGCATAGAATAAGGCCCTGACCTGGTGTATGTTATGCAATGAATATGTTGCAACGTTAGGTAAAGGAAGACCAAAAAGAGTAAATAAAACAAAATAGGCACGTCTGCATACATCGAGTCCCCCCAAACCCCTTACCAGCTTTCCAGGGGGTGGAGGAGTCACCATCTCCATGTTGTTGTGGGAGGAGGAAGTCGTGAGGCCCGACCTCGGCTAGCTCAATTGGAGGCCCCATGGCCGGCACTATGGTTTTTTCTTCACACGCCAAACCTCTTCAAACTGCTGCAACCATTTCTCCTCCTTTCCTTCTTCTGGGAGGGAATAGGTCATGCAGTCACAGGCCCAAACCAAAAGAAAACTAACCAAACTGTGCACCAATGGAGTGTGTAGGTGATGCTACCCTAGGAATTCCTAACACAAGTCCCATCTTAAAACACAAGGCGATGCCATTGGTCAGGCCAGCCATTTCGTATTCCATCACTGGTGCCGCACCAGGAAATGAAAATGTAAAAATAAAATGCTTTTTATAAAGCAGGGGTTCCACTTTGCCAAAGTTGAGCAGCATGGGTGCAAATGAATGTGATGCGATAAATTAAGCATCGCTGTGGCCTTTCCAATACAAATACAATCCAGTGGGCATAACTACTGCACATGACAGAATTCACATTGTGACAGGCTTGTGTGTGAAGGTACAATTTCATGTTCAACCTGCCGAGTCTATGAACGCCACTTACCAGACTACACCTGTTGAAAAGATCCGTAGCCCAATTTTACACTAACCTGGCAAGCAAGTACAATTAGGATTAAGAATGGAGATAGGAGCTTTCAGGAAATTAATGTTCCCCTCCTGAACAAGGTACAGCTACCTCACAGTAATAGGTGGGAATGGGTACTCCATTCTGTCTATCCGGTATTGTATAGCACCAGGTTACCAAGAAAGTTGTTTGAATATCTCCGTAAGTTCAAACTAGTGTAAGGACGCCCTCCAATGCACTGACATCCATGCTTTACTCCCGATTCAGCCCCAGCTGTGGCCATGTGCTATGCACCAACATCGCTGCTTTACAACTGAATCAGCCTCAGCTATGCCATTCCTCTCAAATATGCTCGACTTATTGCTCAGCCTGATCTTGACCAGCCTGTTACATCATTAGTTTTATTCACGACAACAGTGCTTCTGTTAAACAACTACCATGTGCAAGCCCCCTGGTTTTTTAGTCTTAACTTTTCACACGAGTACACCAATAATATCCTTATATTTCCCAATATGTTCTGTACAGTGAAATTGGGCAGCACTCAGTCATATATAGTTCCAGTGAGTCTTTAACATGCAGTCTTCAGGGTTCCCACTCAAAGCAAATGTACATTTTCCATGACATTTCAATTACTTTTTTTTTTTGCAACTGATGCAAAAATGGACTTTACTTTTTGTACATACTTTTAACTTTTCAACATGTTTTGTTGCTAGTGCAAATACACATCTCATTGCGTGTGTGTGTGTGTGTGTGTGTGAGAGAGAGAACAGCTGTGGTAGGTGGTAACAACAGTGGCAGGGGAAGACATTTTGCGCAAACGTTATCGGAAAATTCAAATATTTATAGACGTTACATGGAATCGGAAATTTCCATGACATAATCATTTTCAATGATTTGAAGGTTTTTCCATAATGCGTGGGAACTCTGAGTCTTCCCCTAGCCATTTCCAATGGAATTCTTTGAACAACTTATAAATTAAAATATTGTGAAATTTGGTCGTAGTCATTCAGTCATCGTAATTTCAGAATGGACAGACAAATGCCTAAACCAGATTATGTGGTACAGAAAAATGACTTTTATTCTCATTAATTTCTTAACATTTGATACAAATCATATTTTTAATAAAGAAAATCCCAATCAGAACAGTACCTGTCTGTTTCATGTATATCCTCTGTCATAATCCAACCACGCCTAGAAAAAGTATTGTCCCTCACATGAAAAATCTTTTGCTAACAATCCAGCGAGAGTTTGACATTAAATTTATTTCTTAATTACAAGGTTCTTAATTTTTTTTAACCCAATAGTCAAACTTTAGGACATATTTTTCTTTGAAAAACTGTGCAAGAACACATCCCTTTTTCAAACAAGGAGCAGTCTACTTTCTCTAATTAAGGTAAGAATAAAAGGCAATTGTATGCCAGGCAATAATGAAATGTTAGGAACAGTCGTGATATACTTAAATGTATACTTGCTTGTACAGTACAACTATAGTACCTAGAATATGATACAAAAATTATTGGATATCTAAATGCAACTCTGTGTGAAGGATTCACAGATTTACAAGTGCAAAACAAAAGCAAAACAAATGGAGATACTCGAGTTTGGCACGACATACAGAGGGGCATTGCATTGAAGACCGAATGAATCACCATTTATACATTTACTGTGCCTCATACTTGAATTACAAAAACCCACTTAAATAAGAATAAAAAAATTCTAGAACACTAATACAGATTAAACGAGAAAAAGTTTTAGAGTCATGCAAAATTGCACCAGGATGATGTATTTTTTTTAAATAGATACATTAAGAGAGACGAAACAAACAAATAAAAACAAAACCGGAGAGGGAAAAAATAAACAAAACATGCTAATCTTTGCTAAGAGCTGACTACCGACTGCTACACTCTACTAGGTCCATGACCTAGTTATTAGTTAATTAGACGTTAAGATCATAGAGACAGAAATGAAAGATGAAAACACAGTGGTCTGTCCTGTAAAGGATTGAACTGAAGTGTTTTACGTCATTTTCCCAAGTTAAACCCGACCCCCAAGATAACCCTGTTGTCAAACACTCAATTTCATAAAGGCACTTTCCATGTGGCCGGTAAACTTCACTCACATGCATCAACTTCATCCCTGTGACAAAGTTTTATTTGGGGAGGGACTGTGGGGGAGGGAGGGAGGTTGGGGAGAGGAGCTACGAGAAAAGTACACATTCAAGTAAGCGTTACGTAAAAATACTCTGAAAATATTTTGTTTTTGTAAACGAGTGTTTCAAATGCAGCATCTCTAAATAAAATCAGACGTTCTGAAAGGAGGGGGAAAAACGAAACAACTAAGGAACAAAAAAGTAAAGGTCAGTGCTATAGGAATTCTACGCCTGCAGACAAGTGTAACTTAAGCTTTGTGTTACAGGTTATATCGACCGCGGTAATAAAATGCAGACAAAGTGTGAACAAATCACTGTTTGAGTATATTGTTCAGTGTATTGTACCCCTTCATTTAGTTAAGGTTTTAGTGTTTTGATTCTTTCTACGTAGATGCAAGGCCGCAGGCTTCAGTGGCTGCTCGCGGCGTCTAGGGCGATCCGTCTGGAATCCACAGGACTTTGTTCTGTTCTTGATCAACAATGGTCATGATCTGAGTGCAAATGTAGGACAAGCTCCCGCCTTGGACAATACCTGAAATGGCAAAATCCCAGTTACACGAGTTGCATTTCAAGCAATGGTCAACCACCCAAAATAAAGGAAATGCTTGAGTAAATGAAGGGTTCTGGTGGCTCTTATTGTGTGGGGCGCATTTTCCTGTCATGGTTTAGATCCACTCAACCCCTTAGAGGGCAAGGTAAATGGCAATAAATACAAAGCCATTCTGAGTGATCACCTTCATCCTGTGGTGAAGCAGTTCTATCCCAACGGGAGTGGTCTATTCCAGGATGACAATGCCCCCATCCACAGGGCACGAGTTGTCACTGAATGGTTTGACAAGCATGATGACTATTGTAAATCATATGCCATGGCCGTCTCCAGATCTCAACCCAATTGAACACTTATGGGAGACACTGAGACAGTGTTTTCCACCCCCATCAACAAAACACCAAATTATGGAATTTCGCATGGAAAAATGGTGTTGCATCCTTCCAATACAGTTCCAGACACTTGCAGAATCTATGCCAAGGTGCATTGAAGCTGGCGGTTTGTGGTGGCCCAGCACCCAATTAAGACACTATGTTGACGTTTCCTTTATTTGAGCAGTTACCTGTAGCTTTACACTCTGTGGTAGGTCAACATGTATACAGTAAAGTGCAACGTCCAAACCAAAATCCAACCTGTGAAGAATTTGCTGTATTCCTGTTCTGTTTTCTGTGCAACCTCAAACTGTTCCTTGGAATGTTTTTGAGAGACTTTATCCCGCAGGAACACAGGGTCCTTCTGTTCCCTTCAGGGGGAGAAAAAAAGATTAAAATAAAGACCTTGACATATTGTCAAACCACACAATTACTACACGTTTATTTAAATTTGCATACTCCTCGCTCTGGTCACACAAGGCCATCTACTACCTTATAAATAAGCTTGCACTCTACAGTAAATAAATCACTCAGACTAATATTCCGGGAAATACTTAAGTACATAAGTTTACTAGAGCCAAAGCACTCAATCTTTAAAAAAACAAAAACAAATGAATAAGTTGAAACAAACACCTCCAGCTGTGTAGAATTGCATGTGTGTGGGATGCTCTTCAACAGCCATGAGCGGTGACTATGGGTTGATTAGCGTTGCTAAGGGTTCACTGGAGTGGCCACCTATCCTAACCCACGTATATCCCCGTACGGTCGCAGCACGCCGAAATACACACTTATGGTGCCATCGAAACGTAATCCATTATTTACTATTATTATTTCTTAATTATTATTATTATTATTATTCATAACATTAATATGCCAGGTGAGACCGAGGCCACAAGTCGGGAGCTGTGCTGATGGTTTGTTCTCTTTGAAAGCGAGCGCTGGGACTCAAACGTCGCCCACGCATTCGAGCGGCTGGCACTCGGCTGATGATGAGCCTGGCTCAGTGTCGATCGGGCCCGCCCCGCCAGCCGCGGCGAATGAGCGCCATTCAATTAGCCGCGGTAATCTTCCCGCCAACGCGAGAGCCGTTCCGCCTCTACCTTCGGCTAATCGCAATCATCCCGTAATGGCCAAACGACAGGTGGCGGGGATTCTCGTTCCGATTCTGCCTTTTAATTAACGCCGTTCGACAGCGGCCAGAGAGCCGATAAGCGGCCTTCCGTGTTTTCCGGAGTGCGGTCCTCGTAATGGACGCCGACGCGCAGAGGACCCTCCGCCCGGGAGATGAGGCTCTCTCCAGGAGGTGAAGTGGGCCTGCTGCTACCAAGAGTGTTAACTGGATAAACCTTTAACCACACGGGCCTGTCTTAATGCCAGCCTTTCGCAGCTGACGAATGAGTTTTAATGCAATTTGTTTACTTAGCGGACTCTCGTTATCCAGGGCGACTCGGCTTATTTGTACACGTCATCTCTTTGGCCTGCTGGATATTTACGCAAAGGATGCGAGCCAAGCGCCTCGCTTAAGGGCACGACGGCAGTGCCCTGCCTGGGAATTTGATCTGCGACCTTTGGGCTACGAATGCATTCGATTATAGAGGAAACCAGTGCCGGCGCACACAGCGAAAGCAGCATCTGTTGCACTTGCTCATGTTTGATGCTCGAGTATGCAAAGGCTGTCAGCGTGCATTATGAACCAATGCAGAGTGTCTGACATTTGAAGGTTGGCTGGCTAACAGTGACATTATTTTTGGCTTACAGCCATGTTTCTGCGCGTGCTTTTTGGAGAATTGTGGAATTTTTTTCATCAGCTGGTTTTCTTTTCTTTTATTAGGGTTCGGCACCGACGTCACAAACGTGACACCTTTGTCAGATCATAATGTGCGCGTGTGCTAAATTCATTTTATACCCTGCAGACCAATGCGTTTCCCCACGGGACTCCCAGCACTGGTAAGTTTGGAATTCAAGGGTAAATGGACAGTGCATTACTGAACTGAGAACAGGTGCTACAGCTGGATGTGCCACTCGGAAGCCCATACATTTTTTTTCCTTGTGTATTTACTACATTACCATGTAAAAAAAAAAAAAAAAAAGACAATCACTCATTAATTTGCATTTTTAAACTGACTGAATCTAGGGTATGTTAGTTAATAATGGATACAGAAATAAAACATTTCTAAACTTGTGGCAAAGCAAAAGAAAAACATGAAATCAATTTTTCACTGGCATGGGAAAACAATTCAGTGCAATGAGGCTGAAAGATTTTCACATGTCAGACAATCATCGACCGAAAGCAAAAAGACATCTTACAGAAAGAAATGTCTTTGTAGAAAGATGTGGCGTACTTACTTTATCAGCTTTGCGTTTTTGTACCGAATGAAAATGACGATTGGGTAAATGTGTACGCTGTGAAGCCTTTCAATGGCGTGAGGTGCAATGTCAAGCAAACAGTGACAATCCTATGAGAGAAAGTGACAGCACAGGTCCAGGTCGGTTTCAATGGGCAATGAATGACAGCATACAGGCAGTGTTATCAAAACCCACATTATGAAATTAACTGCAGTGTAGTCTAGCAATCTGGCACAAGGGTATCAGCTTTAACCATTTTTAATTAAGTCTATGCTAACGTAACGACGAGTGTTCACTTCGAAAGTTGGTTATGCAAATGCCAGAGTTCACATGGAAGACTGCCCTTACTTAAATGGTTCACTTTGGCTTCCCTCGCCTTTCTCACTCACTCATTCTGGAGTGCAGAAAATTGTGAAAATGATTTGAGAAGCTGTAAAATACCTTCTCTGTTATTTCCTTAATTGAAGCCACGGTCGTCACGTCGAAATGGCCGCTCCTCCGCTTGTAGTCGATGAAAAGGAAGTCCTTCACTCCCCGCTCTATTGCTTGTTGGGAAGCCTTCATCACTTCTAAAAATCCATCACAGAACAAAGAGAAAAAGTTTGAGCATTCTGAAAGAATACTCACGAAAGCTCAGGTTGACGATGCATCACCCAAGCGATGTCGGCCTCCTGCCAATATGTTACGACGAGCCACAGCCCAGAACACAGCCCTTTCTAATGTACTAAAACTGTGCTCCAAACTCATGTGTTTGCTCATGTGTTTCCGTACATTATGCATTTCGAAGAAAATAAGAAAGTTTGGAATCACAGAAAAATAATGAGGAAATTGAGTAAATTGAGGCTCACCAAGTAGGCATCGGCAGAACTTCCCTGGGGACTCCTTCACCAGCATGTCCTTGACGGCGTCCACCAGCGGTCCCAGAACCAGAACCGGTCTGGGAGAGGTGCACTCCACCTTCTGGACCCTCTGATAGGCCAGGCTCACGCAGTCTGTCAACCAACAGCACGGCTGTAAACCTTGACTGACATTTAAAAATCATTCATCTTTCATAAAGATAGCAGGCACAGGCTTTAAGCCTGTTAAAGGTAGAAGTAGAAATCTAGGGAGGGGGGAGGGAAGCCGACACAGCTCGCTGCGCACAGGAGTGGTTCTGGGGTGCCGGAATTACAGTCGACAGCACGACGAGTGCTGTCTCGGAGGAGGCAGCGAACTATGAGGGAGGAGATTGAACTAAGCCCAGTGGGAGTAATTGGCCACCAAATTGGGAGGAAAAAGGGTAACAGGGTAAAATAAAAATAAAAAATATAAAAAATAACAAATTAAAGCGTGAAATGCTCACCCTCCAAGAACGGAATGGAATCCGTGCTTATGGCGTCGAGGGCCAGAAGGTCCTTTCCGTCCTTCGAGCCGCTGCGTTTGTGTTTGTGTTTCCGCCGGAAGAAGGACCTGCGCGCGGCGGCGGAGAGCGTCTTGCTGGAACCGTTTTCGTCCTTGAGCTCCGACATGCTGTGTCTGCGGTAGAACTCCTGGTCCATCCTTCAGCAAGACACAAGCGGAGGGTTGGGAGATTAGCGGTCTGCTCAGAAAATGTATAGATGTTACGTTACGTTAATCGGCAGACGCTTTGACCCACGGGGGATTTCCCACTGACGTGAGAGACTGATAAGGAACTCGACGTGCCAAAGTCCCAAACACTCATTAGAACCCTCGTTAGAAACAACTTACGAACCTTAGTTAACTACCTCACCACAAGTCAAAGAAAGGGTAGTCAATGGACAAATGATTGCTACCTTCACACTTAATTCTTGTTTTATAGAAGATGCTAGGTAAAATAGTTTATCATATTACATTTGAAACCTTTATTTTAAACATTTAGGTATTATTGATATAACTTTTTTATTTCTGTTGTATTTTATTGGAAAGCACAAGTTAGATTGACTGTGTATCATTGAAGAATGCAGTACACCACAATCAACTATAGAATGTCAAGCATCTGAAACTCTAGGATATATATACTCAACATTGTGTCCATAACTCTACCCTAGCAACAAGGCATGTGTGCACATGTGAGCGTGCACACTTTTTCATTCATGAATACAATGTTAACACCACGGCCCCTTTAACTCTCCATTCAATTCATGCCCTTATGGCTAGCGCGTGTTTGTTTCCCCAGCCCAACTCACATGTTCTATTTAATACTCTGGATTTCCAGCTCCCATATGAAATGACTCTCAAAAGTTACGAGGAAGTTAACTGGCCACCTAGCCAACGCGGGAGTTTGGGAAACAAGAGTTGTCTACAATGGCGACGTTATGACGGATTGAGAAGCAGGAAATACAACGAAGAATAGTTAACGCTCTTCAAGCTACTATCAACGCAAACAAGGCTCAACGATACTGTCAGCATAGGCACCTATCCTGACAAATGTATTCAACTGTCATGATGACCACATTATTATTATATCCAGCTTACACAAGTCCTAGTATTAAGTGAGTGACACAAAAATGTTTAAAAAAAAAAAATGAAACGGGTATGTTTTCAATGTCAAGAAAGTATTCTAGGGTGGAGATTACCGAGCAGGAGTAATTTATGGCCTCACAACTGCTTGCACAGTCATCGGCGAGGCCAACTCAAGCCTGACGTGAGGAGTTTACGACTGAGGTGCAGTCGCGTTCTCGTGTCTGACACCGAATACTGCGATAAATCTGCATGCGTTAGCCTTCAATCTGTCGACCATTCAATCAACACCAACAACCGTTTGAATCATTTCAATCATCGGAATTGTATTTAGCTCAGCGCCTTCACGAAGGGATTGTTACGCAGTGCTGTGAAACCAACACAGGTGCTCCATTTATAAACCAAATGCAACTCGATCAATCGGTTTTAAAATGTCAGACGATTCCCATTCCCTACTCTCTAGAGCAGGGTGAACGACTCTTTCTCTGTGCATGAAATGTGCAATCTACCACCTTGGAAGTGTACAGTTACAACATTTTATGACCTGAAGGCTTGGTACACCCATAATTAAATGTCGTCTTAGCCAGGATGTTGAGTACATGTGCCATCACTGTTGCTGTGGATACAGTTACCGGGCTGTTGCCGCTCATGGCATGAGTAGACACGCTCCCTGAGCACCTTTCACTGTGAGTTGAAGTCCCACTGCTTTCAGCTAGAGGGTGATCATGAGCTAAAACACAGTATATCAAATTTGTTGACAACTTGAAGACAAATGAGTGCTTGCACATAATAAATACAAATGCACTAATAAATAGATTTTTAGAAATGCAATAGGAGCCAGTACTACTATCCTCATATTATTATTATTTTTATTATTATTATTATAATAGTGTGCAGGATAAAACTTGTAGTACCAAGACTTCCCATCCCCCAATTGATTTAGTTGTCAGGATGTTCCAATGTATGGCCGTCAAAAGTAAGGCACTGTTCAAATTGATGGTTTGTATAAATATGGAATCAGGCTTATGCAAATTACTTACATATATTTGCTGGGAATTTGTCCTCGTTCGAGCTTTTGAGCGTTCTCGTCGAGCTGCCAGGCCATCCAGTACCCGAAATTGCCCTTTGGTAGAGTGTCGTCAACGTACAGAATGTCATCTTTCTTAAAACTGAGGTCCAGCTCCATCTCTGCTACCCTGTCATAAAGTGCTCTGGGAAAGGAGAAACAGAGAGACACAGACAAGAGACACACAGAGAGAGAGAGAGAGAGAGAGAGAGAGAGAGAGAGAGAGAGAGAGAGAGAGAGAGAGAGAGAGAGAGAGAGAGAGAGAGAGAGAGAGAGAGAGAGAGAGAGAGAGAGAGAGAGAGAGAGAGAGAGAGAGAGAGAGAGAGAGAGAGAGAGAGAGAGAGAGAGAGAGAGAGACAGAGAGAGAGACAGGGAGAGAGAGACAGAAAGAGAGAGAGAGAGAGAGAGAGAGAGAGAGAGAGAGAGAGCTTTAATCCAAAGGCTGCAGAAGCTTTGACTGCCACTCCAGTTCTTCAGAGACCTGTGCTCTGACAGCGTTTGGATTGCCGGTGCATATTCACGCTGGATTGAGCTGGGAAACGGTGACTGTGACAGCTGTGCTACAATTAACGCCATCTACATAAAACAAACACGCGGGTCTATTTTTGAGCGCTGAAGCGTGTTCAAATGTTTGCTTAGCCTGAAAGGGATGCACATCCCATGCGTGGGTTGAATGGGTAGTTTAATAAACATGGAAGCAAAAAACATGTCACACACTCGCTATGAGCAGTCTTGTTTTTCGTGTGTAGCCACACAGATGAAGACAAGGATGAAAGGTGCCATTCTACAGCTACACAAATATAGAAACTGAACTGGTGGCTAGGAGTTTCCCCCAGAGACGATTACCAGAGTCATGGCATGAGCAGAGATTTGAAAATAGCGTGACGGGCTTCGGTTTGGTACCTTATGTAGAAACCATCTCCAGGAGTGCCCTTGAGCATGGTGAACTCGTCGATGCGGTGCTGGACTTTCAGCGTCACCGTTTCCGCAGGCTTCAGCATCTCCAGGTAGGCCTCCTCTGCGGTCTTATTCTTCATGAGAACCGAGCAGTACTGTATATGTGGAAGAAGAGAAAATGAATGACAAGAAGCACGACTGCGCTTTTCGAGAAAAGAGATCTCCCGGCCGCGGTTCAAAGCACAGTCAGATGACACAAGACAAACGCTGACGGTTCAGCAGGCAGGCCGGCATTGATTTCCGCTCCGGACAGACTGTATAAAATGGGCTGTTTGAAATGTCCATTTGTGACGTCTGTCCCGCGGGGGACTCAGGGCAGGAGTTTACAGGCCCTGAACCAAATCGAGCCGAGCCAAGCCGAGCCGAGCCGAGCCAGGGATCAGGCCTTGTGAGTTTCCCCTACCGCAGGTTAACGGCCTTGTGTGCGAGATTTGAAAGGAAGAAAATAATATACGCCATTTAGCAGACGCTTTTATCCAAACCAACCTACAGTAGTGAACGCATACATTTGTCAGTATATGTGGTCCCACTGGGAAAAGAACCCACAACCTAAGCATTGCCAACGCCGTGCTCTACCTACTGAGCCGCACAGAACCACAGATGATGGGTAATGAAGAACCCTTAAGTGGCCCTAACGGAGGAGGGCCGGCGCGGCGCCCCTGCCGTACCTCCAGGATCAGGTCCCCGGGCACCAGACCGTCGGTGCTCTTGGCGGGGCTGTCGTCCTCCAGCCGCTCCACGAAGATGCCCTGCAGGTTCCCCCCGCACACCTGGATCCCCAGCTCCACCTGCGTCTTCTTCAGGCTCACCAGCCGCGGCTCGGGCGCCTTCCTGGACGCCTCGGCGGACATCCTGCAGAGACCTCGTCTATTAATGCACGTATTCCAAGTCGCTCTGGAAGAGAGCGTCTGCTAAATGCTTAAAATGTCAATGTCAAATGTTGACCGACAACAGGGCGTCGTCACGGGCGATCGCGGAGCCTCGGTCTCTCCTGTCCGAGGGCCGGGGCCTGCGGGCCCTCCACTCACCTGACGGAGCTGCGGGGGCTGGTGGTGGGCGTGGTCTGCTTGGAGGGGGGCGTCATGGTGCCCTCGTCCTGCTCGCTCAGCGTGTCGATGGTGGAGTGATTGTCGGGGGTCGTGGCTCCGCTGCCTTGGGGGGTCGACTGGTTGCTGATCGGTTCCATCCGAGAGCTAGCGAGACGTCGGAGAAAACGACAGCGTGAGTACCTCCGTTTACTGGGGGGGCAGCAATGTGGGGACAGAAAAAAATAATAATAATAATAATAAAAAAAAAAAAAAAAAAAAAAAAAACCTTCCAACATCGTCTCTGCAAGAGACTCGAAACCCACCTTTTCAGACTCCACTGAATTCTGTACATCTAGCTAATTGTCATCACCACTGCCTACTTGCTCAACACTTTGTATCCCTGCTTACTAAATAAAAATAAATTAAAAAATACCCCAAAAATTACTAACCTTTTCCTTCCCAGTGTTACAGGTATGGTACACAGCTGCCTGCAATGATGTCTGTCGCTGTATTACTGCACTGATATTTTGCGCGAACTATGTTCCTACCATGTATTTATGCACATCTTGTAAGTCGCTCTGCTAAATGCTTAAAATGTAAATGTAATGTTTACAGCATTACTTATAATCCAAATAAAGAAAAGTGGAACTTAGGGACCGTAGTTCACCTGGACCGTGAGTGGTTGCCCAGTTGGTACATGTGTGGGTTGTACTGTGCCAGGATGGTGATGGTGTCGTACTGTTGCCCAATGATGAGGCGAGCTTGCTGCTCTGTGGCATTCCGCAGGTTGATTCCATTGTACTGGGGAGACAATATGCGATCGTTCATGAGAGTTACCGCGGCACAGGGGAACAGACCAGGATCGGATCCAGATTCAGATGCATATGATTGGGTTTTTTCTCAGTGCAAACATTAGTCATTATGGATTCAGTGGTCAGAGTTTCAACGATCATTGTTGGACATTCCGGAGAAAAACATGAACAATTTTTACTTCGCATAATGTAGCTTTACAGTAGTCAAAGCAAGGACGGAGTGCATTGGGACTTGATTGACCGACAGCCTCCGAGGAGATGGGGAGAGTACCTCCAGCAGCTGGTCCCCAAACTCCAGCCCAGCCTGGTGGGCGATGCTGCCTCCCGTCACCTTGGAGACGAAGATGCCACCGTTCTCTCCGCTGACGATGGAGATGCCCAGAGGCTCGGCGCCTTTGTGCACGATCACATTCCGCGGCTCCTCCAAGTAAGGCCTTCCGGAAAAAAAGGCCACATCAACAAAACAAAAATAAAAGCTACAGCTCGACCAATCACGCTTCATTCTGCCACACTATTAAAGAGTCACGCCTGAAACGCACATGGAGACATTAAGTATCTTCATGCAGGTCGCCTTTCTCTGGAAGAATATTGGTGTTAATGCGAAAGCCAATCATAGTCAGTTTTGAGGTTATGTCTTAACAAAGACAGGGTGACTAACAGAGTAGCAAGTCGTAAACAAGAACAGGCAGTTCAAGGTCACTTATGGACTTGTTCAAGGTCGCGCAAGAAACGCCTTTACTGCATGAGATTATTTCTTGCTGAAAGCTGTATTCCACTCCTCACTTTAACATGCAATATCATGCGATCGTTCTAAAAGGCAACAAGCAAGGCATGCAACCTCCAACATCAGAGGGAAAACAACACAGGCCGACTTCTAAAGGGACACCGGAAAATTTGATTAGAAAAATATGTATTTTCTAATCAATGGACTAACATTCCTAAATGCTGAAAGCACTTAAAAAAATATATATTATTATTTTTCTACAAGAATGAAATCACTTCATAGAAGGGCATGTCCCAAATTCCCCCCCCTACATATTCATCCATTTTACCTAGGGAGGACATCTATCGGATAAATTATCCATAAAATAAATCGACTCATTGCCAAACATGACACAAAACACAAACGTTCCATGGGGAAAATTAGGATCGAATCGGTAGCATTCGGGATCGTTCCAAACAAGCACCCAACAATGTTATCTTACACTGCAAAAAAATAAAATTCCCGACTGAAACACAGACAAAACTTTGCCGCAAGCATAAGCAAGCAATTTGTTTGGGACATCCCCTTTGTGACTGGCAGAGAACAAACCTCAGGCTTCTTAGTGAAGAGAATCTAGGCCTAGGAGCCACAGGGATTCTCAGAAAGGATCTGTTACGGAACAGATATCTGGAAGATTCAGAAGAGTGAAGATAAAGGGAAGAAGACGGGAAATGAAACAAAGAGAGGCTAGGTGGTTTTCTCCAAATGAAGATGACAAGCAATTCACAGAGATGGAGGGGAGGGAAAGATGCACGATGGAAGCCAGAACACACTTATTACACCAATAAGGCGGCAGAGGGAAATCCACAAAAGGGAGTGAAAGCCTTCTGTAGCCTGGATTTTTAATGTCTCTGTTGGATCACATCAGATGAGGGAGACGATTACTCTAAACAAACGCATTACGTAATGTAGGACACAAAAACGGACATTTTAGCCAGAATGACCTCCAGCTTAATCACTGCGTTTTCAAAAAGGCCAGCAAATATCACTAACAACTAAACAGAGCCGCAGATAGATTGTAGTTGTAGTATTAATTTCTGAGGAAGTGCTACCTGGCAACTGCTCGGAGTGAAGTTATTAGAAGTTCGAGCGTACCTGTCCTTCCTGCGCTCTCCTATTGGAACAGGGCTGACAGATATTCTTGGCAGGGTGGAAATGGAGCTCTGCGATTGGCTGCTGGCAAAGGAGGAGGTCTCCAGGTTGAGTGGGGACTGTGGAGGGGTGATCAGGCTGGGGCTGCTGCACTCAGAGTGTGACAGAGAGCCTGCAAAACAAGGGGGGATCCATTCACCACACAAAAACTAACAACAAAATATGACCACCAATTCATTACAAATCTTACAGCTCTCTGGAGCTTTTTATACTGAAGTAAAGCAACAACAAAATAGTTTTAACGGATGTCCTGGACTCCAGTCATGTCAAACTTGGTGCTCTGCCTGACGCGGATGAGAGGATCTGATGGCCCATCTATCTCCTACTGCACTCACTTTGTGTCTCTGCATTTTTTTACAATTTTTTTAAATTTTTGTTGTTTTTTTTGTTTCAGATTTTCTCCCATTTTATCCCAATTTAGTAACCAATTAGACCCGCTATTTTATGTCAATCCCCCTAGAAATGTGAGTTCGCTGCCATAGTCCTGCGACCGGTAGTGACAAAGGCGAAGCATCACCAGGCCGTCGACCGTAACCCGGTACTGCAGGGCCACTCTTATGCGCAGCAAACGTCCTGTTGGCTTCCCTCCCCCCTCCCTGGGGCGGACAGCCAATTGCCGCCCCCTAGTGGCACTCCCGGCCAGAGCCGACTCCGGCGGGACGGGGAATCGAACGTTGTAACCACGTTGCGCGGGAGGCCCGTGTCTCTGCAGTTTTAAGTAGCTCTCAGAATGGGGGCAGGTGACCACGTGCATACCTCTGTCAGACCCCAGCATGGACCGAGGGTATCGCGGAGTGGATGGGATTTTAATCCGCTCTGTGCGATATTGTTGATTACTCGATGAACCTATCGGGGAAGTTGGGAGAAGCCGGAAATTAGCAACAGACTCCAAACACACACACACACACACACACACACACATGCATGCACACACACGCACCACCACACACACACAGAATACACACACACACACTGTGACATGACATTCACACACACACACTTTCACACACACTGATTCACACACAAACACACACACACACACACACACACACACACACACACACTATGCAAGAGCGTTTTGTTTGGTATTGTATTGCATTACAGACCAGGGCCACACGATTAATTAAAAACTCCCTTCAGACACAAATGCAAATGACAATTTTTTTAAAGAAACATTACTATTTTCACCAATACTCAAAACAAAATCATTTCACAGGGTTGTACATTTTGGTTAGTACGTTTTTTTTAACAAATATATAATACGTATTTGACCCATGTATGGCATTTCACATAGTTCATAACCAATCCAAGCAACGTGCTCTTATTAATGCAGACGGCCCTGGAGGCTTGGTACTGACCCAGTCGAGCGCTGGAGGGCAGGGAGTTGGTGCCGTGCGGGGTGCGGCTGCGGGCCGACTCGGAGAAGTCGCTGGAGCGCTTGTGGCTGAGGTCCAGGCTCAGACGACCTTGGTGCTGGGGACTGCGTTTGCAAAGGGAACGAGGAGGCGCTCTCACTTCAGGTCACACACATTTCTATTTCTCCTACCAAACTCGGGAGCTTTGGTGGCTGCAAAATTCAGTCCTGGCATGTCTAAAACTATATATTGTCTAAAACATATATGTCTAAATGCCAAAAATATATATTTAGGCAACCTCGTCTTGTTCCTTACATAGTAGAGTTTAGCCATTGCTGGCCTTAACGAGTATTACGTAAGACAAGGGAAAAAAACATCAATGCTTCCTTAAATCTGAGAACTCAAATTTGAGAAAACGTTCCTGGTCATTAGACTATCTGCGTCCAAGTGACTGCACTTTGACGTTCAGCATTACTAAGGTCTACAGGAGAGAGGCACAAATCTGTGGGCGTTTCTGGACATTTACAGGGGCCTATGAACTAGTGGGTACTCTTCTATCACCGGTAAATGACACCTTTAACACTCACCTACAGTAGAGCGGAATAGGTGACTGAAACAGTGAAAAGCCTTGACGAGAATTTAAGAGACAGAGACCATTATAAACGTTTCCCACAAGCGGAGAAAGGATAACACGTGGAGAGAGGAGATGGGAGTGGCCCGCGCCGCCACACCGGTGGAGGGGCTCGTAACAGGGGAGCGGCCATGCGTCGGAGGGTACCTGGGGTGCGAGTGCGGATGGCAGATTTGGCTGGGGACCGACGGACAGTTACTGGTGTGAACCCGGTGGCTCCAGGCGGTGTAAATTGGATTTCTCATCACGGCCGTCACAGCGGGGCAAGGGGCCAGACCCCTGTGAGCGGAATCTGTGTCGAGATGTAAAGGGAGGAAGTAAACCAATTAACACCGCGTGCGCAAACATCGCACGGCAAACTGCAGCAGGCGGCGATATCGTTCGCGATCCTTGAGAGGAAGTGGCTCTTGTCTAACGCGGTGCTGTGGAAACATTTCTCCCTGCGTCAGGAGCACCGGAGTTTAATTCTGTCATGCTTATTTAAATTTCAATTTAGATAAATAGAAGAATGTATCTGGGGTGCAATTATTGCGATAGTTCTCAGAAAATGCGGTAGCTGTAAATAAAACAGCAGCAGCGAAGGGCAGCAGATGACAAAGCTACAGGGAAGCTTGGAGACGATGCTGTAGACCCAGCTCATGCATATTCAATCGAGTAAAAAATAGCCTTCGTTATAAGACACACGCCCGCGAATGCAAATTCCACTCGGAACGCCAGGCGCTGACAGCAGCCACGGCGTCTGCGCTCCCATTGGCAGGCTGCTTTGTGAGACTGGAGGCAGTCGAATAGAGAACGTCCAGTTTCAATTCAGGGGTCGGACAGATTGCGAACGGGAGAGGAGGTTCCCATTGGGACAATAACCAGGCCATTGCACGCAGCACGCAATGTAGAACAAACCTGTACGGTGGCCTAAATGGGTCGGTTATATACAGCACGCTTCCGTCTGGTAACTGAACAGGGTTTGCTAGTAACCTCAGACTATTAAAAACCCACTTTAATGGAGAATTTGCATCAAAGAAACTGCAGCTGATATGACATGTAAATGACTTAGTGTACGTCTGCAGGACGACCGTATGCTAACAAACATGTCCAGTGTGCACCCCGGTCCTGCTTGACACTCATTATCATGTTAGCTGTAGTAGTACTAGTAATAGTAGCAGTATTACAATACTGCCACCAGTAAATAGTACAAGTAGCAGTATAGTCATTAAACAGCCAAAGGCAGCAAGCAAGACACGTCATACACAAAGTTATACAGACGGTGAATTATTATATAAACAGCGGCAGGAGCATGCGTCAGATGATAAACAACGCACCGAAGTGCTCCTCTATCAGGCGGGGGACTCACGTGCTGCCATGGAGCCGTTGTAGGCCGGAGGGGCGAACCCCACGCTGTGCCGGTGGGACCGTTTCGGGGAGTAGCGCATCATCTCCCCGGGCTCGGGAGACTGCTCGTCATTAGAGAAACTCTGCACCTGAGGACAGCCCCATTAGCCCCGTTAGACACACCGGCGTAAGTGAAATCATACCGCTTGTGAGAGAGAGAGAGAGAGAGAAAAAGATCGATCTGAAATGGATAGGCGCTCAAAAGTGCGGGAGCCTCACCGCTGTAGGTGAAAGAGTTCCCTCTCTCAGTGCAGAGCGCCAACTAACCGGAGTTAAATAAACGGCGGCTTTGCGAATCACCTGTAGTGTTGGAATAGGGATTTTCAAGGGGGTCATGTTGCGCCTCAGGGAAGGTGCGGATTTTGGTCTCTGTCTCTTCACCTCGGGCTCCTCCACTCTCTGCCGGCTCAGGTCCTCCTCGCAGGACTTCCTGGAGGTCAGGACCTTGCACTCCCCTCCTCCCTCCATGAAGTAATGGTTGCCGTTGCGGTCGCGGCCCTCCAGGACGCCCTCGGGCCGGGGGGACTGGGCCGGCGTGGCGGGCGGCGACCCCGCCGTTACCGTGGAGTCGGAGGCGGAGCTGCTCTGCTGCTTGTGCTTGAACTTGAAGGAGTCGCTGCGTGTGGGCGGGGTGGGCGGGGGCCTGCGGCGGCTCCGCCTTGGGGGCCTGCGGGGGGTGGGCGGCCAGCTGGCCGGCCGACAGGTAGTCCAGCTTGGAGGGCGTGTCCGGCCTCTTGAAGGTGTCGGCGTCGATGGGCTTCCTCTGCTTGGGCACCTTGAATATGGAGAGGTGCGCGGTCTCCGCCGCCGACCCGCCGCCCACCACCATTTTGGGCCAGGTGCCGCCGCTGTGCTTCTGGGCCTGCCCCTTGTCCAGCGTCGTCTCCACCGTGATGCAGTCGCCCGCCGAGGGGTCGAAGCCGAACTGCCTCTTGTCGGGCTCCGGCCGGCCGTAGCAGCGCTCCTGGAACATGGTGCCGCCGAAGGGCTCGGGGCCCGGGCGGTGCGCGTGGGCGTGGGCTTTGTGGTGGCACATGGGGGCCTCCTCGGGGTCGCCCCCGGCCCGGTCCTTCTTCCCCTCCCCGCCATCTGGGTTGAAGATGTCCGTTTGGGTGGAGCTGTTGTGTTTCAAGTTTCGGCAGTTCCGGACGTGCACCTCCGACGAGTGCAGCCTGCAGTTGGAGCTCTTCTCCGCATCGCGGAGGTTTTCGAAAATGTTCTGCCCGGAGGAACTCTGCGGGAAGAACTAGTTGGAGAAAGAAAAGAGGAAAAACTAAGTGACTGACCTTCAAGTATTCACACCTTACCCCAATTTTCATTCCGGCTCTCAAGTAAAAACTCCTTGGCCTATATAGAAGAAGCAAGCTGATCATTTCTCCACAGAAACAACATGAGGCTTTACCGACATAATACGAGGTAATACACTCATTTAGTTTAATTGCATGGCAACTCAATTTAACAGCAATGATAACTATCCCTATAATAAAATGGAAGCAGTTCTACAGCAATACCCAGGGGCTCACAGGTTTATCGCAGGACTAAACTGTGAAAGATTAATGAACGGGTTCATTAGAGTTCACCTTCATTAGCGACAGACTGAGAGAATCCCGGCAGTTCCTCAGCAGAGCTTCACATTCAGTCAATGACTTGTTATCTAGTGCAATTCCATTTATCTGAGGAGAAAAATTGGGTCGGTAACTCATATCAACCAGAGCCCGACAGGCCTTCAGTCTATTACTTCTGTTACTGGGGAAAAGATGCTTGAAATGAATTTGAGAGTCTGACAAAGATAACCACCTCTGATACAATGCGTTTCGCATGAAAATCATGAAAATGATCACGTAACCATGCAGAAATTTGCATTGAATCCAGCCTGCTTTGTGAGTCAACACTGAAGTAAAATTTTAGGTCTAAATTATTGTGGACTACTTAAAAATGACCACATTTTGTGGGCCTCCCAGGTGGTGTAGCAGTAGAACCCCACACCGGTCGTGCCAGTTTCAGCTCTGGCCAGGAGTTCCACTAGGTGGGTGGCAATTGGCTGCATATATGAGTGGTCCTGTGTGTTACGGTGACAGGCTTCAACTTGGCAGGTGCCGGCTCGGAGGAGGTGGTGCAGCGCTCGCTACCGGTGACTACGGCAGTGAGTTCTCATACGAGGGAGGGGATAATTGTATACTAAATTGGGAGAAGAAAGTGACAAGGTGTAACAGCGTGATTGGCCTCCGTTCAGACACGAAGCCTGAACCTCTGCTTTTGCGTTAAGCGAAGTGAACGCTCGATTTAAATCGCAAACTTAACTCTGAACGCCGGTGTGATGCGGGGTCATGCTTTGAAAGTTTGAAACTCACAGCAATGAGTCTGTCTCCGACTGTGAGGGAGCCTTCCCGGGCAGCAGGACTGCCTGGCACGACAGCGGTCACAAAGACCCCGCTCTCCACACTGATGCCGCTGTCTGTGGGGGGGAGAGACGGGAGGAGAACGTCATGCCTTCCACCGGACTGGACGGACGCCGAGAAGATCTTCGCTCTTTCGTCAAGCGGACAATTAATAGACAATGTTGCAAAGACTACGGTTGATTACATGTCCATTTTAAACTTCTGTTTATGTTCAGGGAGTGGAAGTGTGGAGACAATTACACCCTCCAAACCCATCTCTCAAGTGGCCACAGAAACCCTCAATTCCTCTTACATTTTTACTGTTAATATAAAGCATGCATTAGGGTACCCACTACCCATGACAAGAGGTTCTGGCAACTCCAGTCTACTGAAGACTTATGGCCTTGCTGGAACCACTGCTAGAAAGGTCAATAAGCAAATAAGAGTGAAAGAATGCAAGAACAAATTAAGATGATTTAGTACGAATATCTGACCTTTGTGTCCCACCAGATTTAAGTGTATGGGAGTAACAATTCTTCCGCCTAAAGACTTCCGCCTGCGAACCACCATGTTGATCACTCCGCCCCCGTTGAGGACAGCTTTGATGACCTGCTTCCTGTCTTTATTGGTGAGGTCAACGTCATTTATCTTCAATAACCAATCGTTCACTCTGTGAGGGGGATACGAAAAATGGTAAGAAGTTCGAATGACCAAAGTTTTAAATGTTTTTGTCTGTAGTTATTTGGCAAGCTCTTCGTTTTACCTTAGCCTGCCATCTGCGATACTTCCTTTGTCCACCTTGGTCACAAATATTCCACACTCTCCTGGTAAATATGGATCATTTACCCCTTCAGCTACGTCAAAACCAAGTGCTTTCAAATCCATGTCCTCCTGTCAAAAAGACAAACAATCGTTACACAAGCGCAGACAACTCATACGTACATTCACAGTTCCTTTTTAGTTATTAAAGCATTATGTAGTGAGAAGCTGCATTACATTTTTTAACATGTAAAACCCAAAATGGACACCTGCCTACACGCCTTTATTTCTTTAATTCATATGCATCACAGAAAAACACATTCATGCTCAGCCACAAAACATTTCTTAAATAGATCAGTGCTCGATTTGAACAAATACATTCAGCATTTTATATCGAAATCGAAATTTCTATTTTATATCAAACTTTCATCTTTGTTCATGGGCCTCAAAGCATAATACAAGGAAGGGGGGGATGACTCGTTTCAACCCCAACCGATGTGCAGCCCCCACCTGGGTGGGGTATGGTGGCCATTTTGTGCCAGAACATTCACCGCAAGCATCTGCCTCTGGGGAGAGGGATGCATTCATTTCACCAATTAAACTGAGGAATGATTTGATGGCCAGATTTAGAGCCAGAGGGGGTGTGGCAAATTTGGCCAGGGCACCAGGGGAAGCCCCTGCCACAGGATCTTTAACAATCACTGAGATTTAGAACCTTGGCTTAACGTCTCGTCTGTAAAACACTGCCTCCTGAATCTTGCGTATTACGGGGTTCGCATTAAATGACTGAACTTACCCGATCTTTCTCAAACTCCACCACCTCCGTCTCCCACTCTAAGGAGTCGGTGTCGATAGCCGAATCGTGAGAATTGTGGGCCATCAACTGCCGAAACCTTGCCTCCTTCTCCAACTGGTTCTCCATCTTCTCTCTGACAGGAGAAACATGAAAATGTTTAATAAATGTGACTAAAACAGTATCTTTCATTATGAAAACCTAAATCTGGACATTTTTCCAAATTTTCTGAGAACAAAATGGTAGAAGACTGAGTTAGACCACACCAGGTTAGAACATGTTATCAAATAAATGTGTTTCAGCTCAACTTCTTTCACAGTTATGCACTTGCTTTTTTGTGCTATTGGTCCTTGAGCAGTAGGGGAGACTAAAACACCAGCCAAGATGAATTATTCCCTCATTAATAAGGATCTGGCAGTCATAAAGGAGCAAACAGTTTTGTTTACCAGTGAAAAATAACTCCAGCTCGACCATACATGGAAAGGGCTGTACACTTACAGTACACCCTGACGAACTGCAACGCTATTCATCATCTCACCTCTAGGTGGAGGACAAGAGCTCAGTTCAGTTCACAAGCTCATTAAACTGTCAAAGCAAGAATGCCTGTGAAAGAAACTGCACATGAAAAATCTGCTTCTGGGAGCAGTAAAATAAACACGGCGGCGTGTTGGCGGAAGAGAAGCGGACGGGACGTACTTCAGCTCCTTGAGCTCACGCGCGGCGTCGTTCTTCTGCTTCCTCATGTCGTCCAGGTTGCGCAGGGCCTCGGCCAGGTCGCTCACCGCCCTGTCGCGCTCCCTCCGCAGGTTATCGCACAGGGTCCTGTGGGAACTCGCAGCGTGAGCAGCGCCGCTCTTAGGGAATCGTACACTCTCTGAAAAGCCCCGATCGCTGTCTAGAATATCTTGAAAAGCCCAACGCTGTCTTTAGAGCGGCACCATAATTGATGCTCATACGTCAGTGTGAACCGTCTCCGCATAACATCCATTGCCACACTGTCTAGGGACGACTGCTACTTAGGGATCGCCAACTGACACCACCATGTTTCATGAGTTTATAAAGACAGGAGTCTGCTTTTGTATCAAACTTCGCCTTTTTGCTTTAGTCAAAACTGGTCGTTTGCTTTGGTCATTTTTGCTTCACCGACATGCTCATCAACAGCACAGCTTTTTAAAGAAAACACACAATCCATTTATACAGAAGAAATATTAGTTGCCAATGTTGGAATACTACATTACATTTTAAGCATTTGGCAGACGCTCGTATCCAGAGCAACTTACAAGATGTACAATATTAGTTCCCCTTGGGTGTCTAGTTACCGTATGCTCTCCCTCTCCGCCACGATCTTGTCGCGCTCCTGGAAGGCCCAGTCCCGGCGGCACTTTGCCACCTCGGCCTCCTGCACCGCCTCCTTCAGCTCCTGGGACATGGCCTCGTACTGCTTCCTCAGCATCTCAATCTCTTTGTTCGCCCGCTCCATGTCCAGAGTGGCCGAGTCTTGTTTCTGGGGATTGAAGATGCGGAGACGGATCCAGTTTTAATACACCAAACCCTTCTATGTGCATTAATGTTTTAGGAGGCAAGGCGGTACTTTTACTCGCTTTGTTGCCGGGCTGGCTTTTAGCCTGAGCCTGAACCCCTGTTTCAGACATTGCAGGAAGCTGTTGAACTCAACTAAGCCTCCAAATGGGGCCTTCTGTCATCCAACTGAGCACAAGTACGTGTGTAATGTAAAGCATGGTTGCGGCAGCATTCTGTTATGGGGTGTTTCTCGTCAGCAGGGACTGGGGCACTTGTCAGGATAGAAGGGAAAATGGATGGAGCAAAATACAGAAAGATTCTTGAGGAAATGCTGCAAGAAAGTTGAAATTGGGAAGGAGGTTCACTTTTCAGCATGATAACGACCCAAAGCACACAGCTAAAGCAACAGTGTAGTGGCTAAAAACCAAAAAGGTGAATGTCCTTGAGTGGCCTAGTCAGAGCCCTGACCTAAATCCTATTGAAAACCTGTGGAATGACTTGAAGAGCACAGTCCATCAACGGTCCCCACATAATCTGACTTGAGCTTGAATAGTTCTAAGGAAGAATGGCCAAACGTTGCCCAATCTAGGCGTGCAAAGCTGAAGAAACATATCCAAACAGACTCATGGCTGTAATTCAAGCAAAGGGTGCTTCTACCAAGTACTAACTCTGCGGGATGTAGACTTATCAATCCAAGTTGCTTCCAAGTTTTCACTTGAAAGTTGTAGGGTAATGTCTAAATAAATGTGGAAAAAGTCTGATTTAATAATTTAATGTTTTAATTTCAGGCAACAAAATGTGACATTTTGGAGAAAGGGTATAGACTTCAAAGGGACACTGTGTGTGTGTGTGTGTGTGTGTGTGTATGTACGTAACCACTATATATAATATAGTGGTTCTGTGTGGCTCAGTAGGTAGAGCATGGTGTTGACAAGGCTTAGGTTGTGGGTTCGATTCCCACTGGGGAGCACATATACTGAAAATTGTATGCATTCACTACTGTAAGTCGCTTTGTATAAAAGTGTCTGTTAAATATCATATTATAATATATTATATATAGACACACATACACGCACATCAAAAGTACCACTAAATGTTCCAACAGAGCCCTCTAGTGGACTGACACTGCGATGCTCCTCTGCTTTGAGGACATACCAGGCATTACATGCGTTTTAGGATCCTTACAGCCCCTCCTGCCTGCCTCCCCCCACTCCCCCACAATCCAAAGCTGATGGACAGTTCTGGTTTTCAGAAACAGAAAAGACAGAACTGAAGGTCTGGAACATTCTCTTATGCGATGGAGGGTGGCATCCCTCAGGGAGGAGGTAAAGTGCTGCCAGCACAGCGTCACAGATGAGCACTACTGACAGACAGAGGCGGGGAGGGGAGGGCGCACTCTGAGCCCGGCTCCAGCTGACCTCCCAGCTGTTCCACTGCGAGCCCACAAAACAGGAGCCACTCCAGGGCGGAGCAGACAGCAGGGGAAGAGGATTACACGGCAAGATAGAGCTTGAAACACTGCCATTTAAAAAAATTAATACATTTAAAATGTAAAAACGGTACAACCCAGAGTGTCTGTCAATGTTTGGGAGCTCACAACACATTTCAAAGGACAGCCAGAGGGTGACAGCGGTACAAGGATACAAGCACGCAAACACATGTGTTGGCTTGCTTAATGAACAGGCTCTATATCAAATAAAATTCACCGGCAGCACAATTTTATATCCTCTATGCGTCAATGTCAGGAAAGCAACGCTCAAATCCCTGGCAATTTCCTGATGCGGGGATATTTGGAAATTGCGAGGCTGCAGTTTTTGCCAGTTGAATGAGAACGGTCATAGATTTTCGTAGCAAATTGGACAGGACAAATTAGTTCTTAGTTAACGGCGGAACTGTTACGAGATGACAGGAAGCGGTTTAGATGTTCAGAGTCAGCAGTCGGGAAAACCCTGCAGGGGAAACTGAAATGGAGGTTGAGGCTTCGGTGAGCTCTCCATCCCTGCTTGTATTTGAAGTGGGGGCCAGATTAGAGCAGAACACTGGCAAAGTCAGAGGTCGTTCTGGTAGCTCTGATCGCGATTGAGAAACGCCCAGAATAAATCCACTTATTAAATCCAACTTCCAGATGAAAAATCAACCGCTTCGTTTTCTGTACGGCCCATCAGCGTGCCGTTTGAAAATAATCTCAGGACTTGATTAGAATTTAGATTGGATTTCGAAATGGAAAATAATTTAAACCGACATGGGACGTGCACCTACCTGCGACCAATAACATGCAAACCTCTAAGGTTAGGCGAGACACACAACAGCACAAGCTACAATATTCTACCTTACAGGGCTTACATGATCATTGAATGAAACATTTAAAATGGCACGGTACTACACAAAAGCCTTGGAGAACATCAGAAGCTTCCGACGACGTGAAACCGCTCCTACAACGAACCTGATGCTCTAAGTCAATAAAGACAGTGGTCCCACCGGTAATGTACATGCTCCCTCGGCAGTGCCTACGAATCTCCACTTACAATAATCCTAAAGGGCTGCCAGTCTGCGAGACCATCAGTGGACGTTAATGTGGGTAACTGATTAAAAACCGCTACAGAAGTACTTGAACTGATTTAATTTATAGAGGACTAATTATAGTCCTTCTGATGTTCTGCCATGAAAAGGGAGCCTGGCGGGCTTCAAGCTGCAGAGCTGAGAACAGTGATGAGGAGGGCCAGGTGACAGTTAGGTAGAGACTGGACAGAGCCCTAGACCTTATGTGGCGTTCTGACTGGCTCTGACCGGCCACGTGGGAGCGTACTTCTCCTGTGCCATCTCGGATTGGACGCACCCAATCCGGTCTTTGGCCGAGTTCCTGCTGGTGCGTCTGCCCCCCAGATCATTTTCGGCACCATCAGAGGTCAACTGCGCCTCACTTCTCTCGTACTGACATGAAGGTGTGGTTACAAAACCGTGGAAACCGAAGGAGATTGAAGGATTACTCTGTGCTTTTCGCTCCAATAAGCCTGAGTAATTACCTTTTGATTGAGCAGTTAATTGAACATGGATGTCGATTTCACATCTCTTTGTCGGTTGTGCGCTAGAAGACTGCTGCGAGAGAAATATGCTGGAGGTGTGTAAAAAATACAATCTTGTTCATTTGTGCCTCCAAATGGAAACACATCTCTAATCAATGCACAGATATGGACTTGACACAACTCATTGAACTGCGAATCAAGTGAGTGGTCAAACATTTGCTTTAGGGACATCAGGTGCATATTGAAATCAAGTCGCAAAATCACATTTAACTCAATATTTACAGCATGCAACTCGGACATCGAACCCATACCAGCTATAAAAAAATATGACTTAATCAAACCACTCAATTCAAAATTGAAAAGCTTGAATGAAAACATGTGCAAACTCGGGGTGATCCAGGTCACAATCGCAGAGAACAATCCTCTAAAACAAGGTCACAATCCTCTAAAACAAGGACACAATCCTCTAAAACAAGGACACAATCCTCTAAAACAAGGTCACAATCCTCTAAAACAAGGACACAATCCTCTAAAACAAGGACACAATCCTCTAAAACAAGGACACAATCCTCTAAAACAAGGACACAATCCTCTAAAACCAGGTCACAATCCTCTAAAACAAGGACACAATCCTCTAAAACAAGGACACAATCCTCTAAAACAAGGTCACAATCCTCTAAAACAAGGACACAATCCTCTAAAACAAGGACACAATCCTCTAAAACCAGGTCACAATCCTCTAAAACCAGGTCACAATCCTCTAAAACCAGGTCACAATCCTCTAAAACAAGGTCACAATCCTCTAAAACAAGGTCACAATCCTCTAAAACAAGCTCACAATCCTCTAAAACAAGGTCACAATCCTCTAAAACAAGGTCGCAATCCTCTAAAACAAGGTCCAAAGGACCCAAGGTCCAAGGTCCAAAGGACCTTGTTTTAAGGGGAGCTCTTTGGGGAGGGGCCCACCTGTCTGGCCTGGTAGTACTCCGCAGCAGCTGGTCCCTCTGGATGATGGCCTCGGTCCTCTCCTTGCGCGCCACGTCCCTCTCCTCCCTCACGGTCTCGATGTCCTTGCAGGCCTGGTTCAGCTCTTTCTGGGCCTCCGCCTTGTCCTTCACCTCGTGACAGTACTTCTCCAGGAGCTCGTTCCTCTCGCAGATGGCGCGGTCCCGATCCACCAGCGCCGAACCCAGCTCCTGAACGACAAAGCCACACACTTGACTAACGGTCTTAGCGATCGCTAGCAGACACTGTTACACGGGCAAATGATACAGCGTGCATTTACGTTCTCTGACAAACATTGTGGCTAAAAAGGTCTCAAAGTGTCAAATGTGCAGTGAATAAGTATAGGCCATCCTTGTACTTTTAATCCCTGACTACAGTACAGTGCTATAGTACTCAATCATACACTTGGCGGGGCCTTCCAGGTGGTCTAGTGGTCACAACGTTCAACGCTGGCCACTGCAACCGGGGTTCAATTCCACCGGACGCGCCAGAGTCTGCTCTGGCCGGGAGTGCCCCTAGGGGGCAGCGATTGGCTGTTCATCCCAGGGAGGGGGGAAGGAAGCTGATATGAGTTTTCTGCATACAGGAGTGGCTAGAGGGAACCGGAGTTACAGTCGACGGTTTGGTGAGTGCCGTCTCGGAGGAGACGATACTTCACCTGTGTCACTGACGGTCACAGGGCTACGGCAGCGAACTCACAATACAAGGGGGGGATTGACATGACAAATAGAAAGTGTAATTGCCTACTAAATTGGGAGAAAATGGGATAAAAACCAGAAACAAAAATGTAGGCAGAATCGCACACTTGGCTGGAGTTCTCTGTGACGTTTTCGCGGGCGTTCGGGCGACCTACTTGTCGAAGCGCCTCCATCTCCTCGCTGGCCACCTTCCTCTCCGAGGACGTGTTCTTGAGCTTGGCCTCGGCCACCTCCAGGCCCGTCTGCAGCTTGTCCACCTCCTTGATGACCTGGTCGCGCTCGCTCATGATGAGGCGGTACTCGTTGAAGACCGAGTCGCGCTCCTCCTTGTACTTCTCAGAGTCCTTGACAGCCTTCAGCTGCAGGGTCTTGAAGCGCGTGGCCTCCGACTGCAGGCGCTCCATCTCCCTCTGCAGCTCTTTGTTCTGCGCCGCCGTTTTGTTCAACTCCTGCTGCACCGAGTCAAACCTGGGAGAGAAAGGAAGCGCACAACAGCGACAAAAAGTCCACGGCGGTGAATCATTCGGCGGAGAAATAGCCCTTCCGTCTTTGGCCGAGCTATGAACGTGCACATAATTCACGCATTCCGACGATGGGCCCGTGCCCTCAAGAATGAGACCAAATATTCAGAGCCTTGAAAATAACCAGAGTCGTTGGGTTTGAAAAGCAAAATATGCTTGGTTAGCCTTGCCTTGAAAGAAATTCAGTAGAGAGCTCTCTAGAGAATTACATAATATATTAAAGAATGATTCTCAAATGACAGTGTGTGTGAAGCGTGAAGATAAACCACGCCAATCTGCGTTTACCTCCAGATAAGCTTCCCGTTACTGTGACAAGCGAGGAAATAATCCTCTCCACCAGTAGCAGACAATATATCCTCTCAATAAGCACAGAACCCATTATTAATCATGAATTAATGTCATATCATACCTTTTGGTTTTACATAATGGTCTTCAAATGCAAGCAGAAAGCAAAAATAGAAGAGTGAATAAAATATCAGGACGTTCTGTATGTTTCAGTGGGCCACTGGACACAGGTGCTTAGGAGAGTGGAAGGGAGGTGGTACATGGTAGTGATAGGTCAATGGGGCATCATGACTCCAAAAACAGGTGGATCTACCATATGCTACCAGTGGCTGATTTGAACCAATCATTGTGTCTTCTTCTGAAGCACTAAAACCTTTGATTAGTTCAAACAAATCAGTGATTTGTTTGAACCAATCCCGGATGGTCTAGTGGTTACAACGTTCGACGCTGGCCACTGCGACCAGGGTTAGATTTCACCGGCTGCACCAGAGTCGGCTCTGGCCGGGAGTGCCACTAGGGGCCGGCAATTGGCTGTCCGCCCCAGGGAGGGGGAGGGCAGCCGACATGAGTTCGCTGCGCACAGGAGTGGCTCTGGAGTACCGGAGTTGCAGTCGACGGCTTGGCGAGTGCCGTCTCGGAGGAGACGATACTTCACCTTTATCACTGCCACTATCACGGTCACAAGGCTACAGCATGTAAGGGTATATGTCAATATGAGGGGGGGATTGACATGAAAAAGAGAGGGTGTAATTTACTACTAAATTGGGAGAAAATGGGATCAAAATGTTTTAGTTTTTTTTAAACTAAAATCAGTGATTGACAGATATGTGTTGACACCATTTTTGGTGTCACGATGCCTTGTTCTCCCATCACCAGTGAACGGAATGATGGCATGTTTTGGTGGTGAATTGCACGGAGCGAGGGGCTACCTCCTCAGCGAGGATGAATACTGCTGTTGGTAGTGGATGGCCGTGTCCCTCTGCTTCATCAGCATGTCGATCTGCTTCTGGAGGCGGCGGTTCTCCTCCTCCGCCTGCTCCAGGCGGCTCAGGTCCGTGTTGTGATTAGCCGTCTTCTCGTTGTACCGTTTCCTCAGCGCGTCATACTCCTTCTTCACGCTTTCCAGCTTGTCCATGGCGGTGTCATAGAGCTTGTTGAGGATCTCCGATGACCCATTCTCTCTCAATACCTGGAGGGGAGGGAATGGGCCTTTACGATTACCTCAAATGTTCTGAACTTCTTTTTTTTTTTTTTTAATGTCTTTAAATGGGAAAGAATGTCCACAGCCCACTGGACTCACCATTCTGATAAAAAGGTACATTTCTGTTTGAATATCAGAGCAGTTAAACATTTTTGGGCAGCAGATGGCGACACTGAGCACTTTGGTTGCATGTCCTTCCTCTATAAAGTTTAACGTTCAGAAAAGATCCTCTAAAAAAGGACCCCAGGGTCAAAATGTGTAACGTCAGGCTTTTGATATTCAGCATTCACATTGATACGGGGTATATATTCATTTTTAAAACAATTTTTGAGGTTAGACCATTCAACTGTCCTTTAACAGCATGAAAGAACCCCAGCTAGGAGTTTGAATACATATAAACACGGTCGATTCGGTATGCATAGTTCTCAATTCCATGAATCACCCGAAAAGCATCATATTGCTATAGATGACCAAACGGAAAACATTTAAACCATCCGACATACGCACGGCTGTGGAGCGCGAATCGCGGCTTCCTGTCGAAAATGTACTCTGTGATTCATTACGAAACATGTGGAAAGCGTTAGGAGCGCTAGTATAAAGTTCACTCTGCGTTTAGGCGGATGGGTCTACGTCCAGGAAAACGGGCCAGAGGAGCGAGGCCAAAACTACGAGCCGTAGGCATGACCATCACGCGTGCAGCGACTACGGCGAGCGCAGGCCATAAAACCGGCTCTGTTACCCAACATGCACTTCGGGGACCGGGAGAGCCTCCGCGACCAGGCTGGCGGCGGAGCGGACTCGGCCGACTACGGCAGAAGCGAGCGACAGAGCGGGAGCGGGCGCGCCGACAGCACGCCGCGTAAAAAACTGCCTATTTTGGGACCGACTAAATGACATCACTGTTTGTGCACTCCGCAGTTCACGAGAGCAAATACTTCCAGCTAAACTTGAACATGGGAACCGCTCGTGAAAATTAAAGATACTCCAGGCGAGCTGGTCGTCGGCCGATTTTAAGCAAGCAGACCCCCTCGCTCTCTAGTCAGTGAGATTATGCAGACCTTTCACAACTTTTCTGTATGCTGGTCCAGACCCTGTCCCTCTGTGAACCTTTCTCCTGAAGTCCCGGGGAAATGTCACAACATAACAGCTACATACGGGTCAAAACAACTCTTTCTTCCCCCCCGCTGCAAAGCGTTCTTGTTCGGCTCTGAACTTTAAAAGCATTAATTAAACAAGTGGCTTTGTTCGGCGTGAAAAGAGGCAGCGAACCTTAAAAAGGGTGAAAGATGGGTGATTCAATCATTCTCTTAACCTTTTTTGTGCCATTAGGACTAAAGGGAATTGGTCATTTATTATACCCTCCCACCCCCACCCCCACCAACACGCACACAAAACTCTACAGGCTTTCACGAACACAATTAACATTACGGCAAAGAGATACTCTGCGGTGCTTCTGACTGAACATCAGGGAGAGCAGTGATGTTATAATTCACTAAAAAGCGTTTGTGCAAGTCATGCTTACGCCTCACGGGCGTCCGGGGGCCAATGAGCCGTTCGCTGTGATATTAGAACAGATGTTCCAAAGACACACCAAGGGGGCGTACCAGACCTTGTGAAATCCACTAAATCATTTTTAAAAGAAACAACACGATATAAAGAAGACAGATTAGCAAGAGAGAGAGAGAGAGAGAGAGAGAGAGAGAGAGAGAGAGAGAGAGAGAGAGAGAGAGAGAGAGAGAGAGAGAGAGAGAGAGAGAGAGAGAGAGAGAGAGAGAGAGAGAGAGAGAGAGAGAGAGAGAGAGAGAGAGAGAGAGAGAGAGAGAGAGAGAGATGCCATGTCTTGATATAGCACGCATTATTGGGCTGGACTGACTTCCTAATTTCAGTGTGAGCTCATTGCTTTTTTGCGGTGCTCGCCGTACTCACTTTAAAGATGCCATTCCCTTTAAGACAGTAAAGAGCAACACTTTACCACCCGGTCATGAGGCAGAACGTGACTGTTGGTGAGCATCGTAAAACAGAGGTAGGAGACGGTGACTTCATTACATTATGGTGAGACATATTCCAACTCGTGATGACACCCTGATCAAAGTGGTCCACTCACTCTATGCGCCCGCGTCATGTTGCTATTTTTCCGAAAAAATTGAAACACATCAGACTCAATATGGCAAGGAGAAAACCACGAGTTGGAGCTGTTTGTTGAGACAGAGATCCCATACTACCTTTTTAATCCAATTACACTGCGGTCTACACAATAATTTCGTGGAATATGATCTGATGAGCGTGCGTTGAAGCCTTAAAGGCGGTTCACACTGGCATTCTATTCTTTTCAGTGAGAGTTGTGAGCTGGCGGCCCACAGAGAGCAACGTGTGTTATTGCGTTAAAACAACGCTCCGTTGTCTGCTAAAAAAGCTCACCGGAAGTTTGACTTTTGACAGAGTGCCCTCTGAATTCAGTGGGCGGGATGTAGCTAAGAAGGTAGCGTACTAGCGAGCCGCAAAGGCGGCAACATTAAACCAAACCGAGAACCCATTCCAATGTGTCAATCTGACGCATAAGTTAATTTCAGTGTGAACATGGCCTTAGACTAGTTGACGCCTCAACAGTCTAGGACAGGTGTGCTGAATAGGGTTCCCAGTCAAACCAAATTTCCATTTTCCATGACATTTCAATTACAAATTGAAGGTTTTCAATTACATTTTTATTGCAACTGACGCAAAAATTGACTTTACTTTCACAACTTAACGCATTTTGGTCCCAGTGCAAATACACATCTCATTGTTTGTGTGTGTGTGTGTGTGTGTGTGTGTGTGTGTGTGTGTGAGAGAGAGAGAGGACAGAACGGTGGCAGGGGAGCAGACATTTCGCGCTAACGTTATCGGAAAAGAAGAAAATAATATACAGCGTTACGTGGAATCAGACATTTCCAGACAGAATAATTCTCAATGAATTTTCAAGGTTTTTCCATGACGCGTGGGAACCCTAGTCGAAGTCCCAATAGTATCAGGACAGGTGTGCTGACGCCTCGGTAGCATAGGACGGGTGTGTCGGAGCCTCGATTGCGTCTGACGGGCGTACCTGCTGCTGCTGGAGCCTCATGTCGGCCAGCTCCTTCTGGTCGTCGTCGTGCAGCCGCCTCAGCTCCTCGCAGCTCTGCTTCAGGTGGTTGTGTTCGCGCACGAGCTGGGAGTTGTCCCTCTTCACGGCATCCATCTCCTCCTTCAGCTGGGACTGGTCGCTCAGGAGGCGACTGTGCAGCGTGCTGCGGGCACACGTCGGAAACGGCGTTAGAACGCAGACGGAAGCTCATTCCCGTCCGCTTCCTTCAGACACACAAGTACTGAACACTCAATACTCAATACTGAAGCTGCAAAACAAAATGGTCCCTTTCAGACACACCATTTTGTTTCGCAGCTTCAGCATTCGGATTAAACGATTGCAACCGAAGCCGCAATGGCTGACGGGGTACCTGGCACCACACTTGCATCAATACACCGCCCACGCATCGACGTGAACCGCGACCTGGCGGCATCGCCTGAAAACGTGCGTGTTTTTAGCGAGTGCTGGGCAAAGCCCCTCATCCCAGGCCGGGCGACAGGCAAGTGCTTTTCTTTTCTTCTTCTTTTTTTTTTTCACCAAGCCTTTTTAAACCCCAGATGGGCCAGCGGTGAAACAGCCACCGTAGCATAATAGAGGATTTTTCAAGTGCGTGCTGCGATACGACCGGAGCCCTGGGGGGGAGAGGCTTAAACGCCATCGTAATCCGTCATCTGTCCCTCCAGCGGCCCCTCCGCGCCCGGCTGTTGGCTTTTTAGACCAAGCGGATGGTACGCCGTCACGGAATTAAGAAAAACTGTCGACCCTCCGTCCCGACGTTTGCTCCATCCCGAATCTACGAAAAGCAGCGCTCGTGGCATCGTCCGACCACTCGATGAACTTGGATTCGGGGGCCTGAATTATACCAATTGGAGAAGATCGTGTTTGTGAACGCGGCGGAAGGAGAACACAATGACTGTGGAAACGGAGAGGAAGAAAAGTTATGCTGCGGCTGTTAGAACTGCCTGTGAAACGACACTGCCGGCACATGTGGTTACCTTGCCCCCCGAAAACAAATCAGGTATTCAAGATCATTTACTCTCCTCCTATCCTCGGATGGCCTAGGCATGTAGGGAAACGCTGTAAAACGCGTGATGCGCAGCTTGAATGAAATCGCCCTTTCAGCGGATTGAAAAACCAATCGCATGAGGACCCCGCTCTGATTTATATGTTAAATTTGACCCGTTATTGTTGGCAAACGGAGGTCATCGCCTCTCTCATTGCCATAGCACCCAGACTCACCCAAGTGACTTCACACAGGAGTGCTCAGAGTGGGGATGTGACGTCGTCAGTGTCCATGTGACTTGAGCGTCAAACCTCTTTTCTGACATTGGGGAAAAGTCGGACCATAGCAGAGCCTCGGTCTGAAGGACGGCACTGCGGTGCGCAGCCAAACGGCAACGTCCAAACATTGAGCAAACCCTTCCGGAGCGAATAAGCGGAAGCTCTTCAGAGAAAGGCCGGATGCTAACCGTTCCGATTCCCGAGTTAACGATCGACTGCGCACATGCTTACGTTCTATAAAGAGGGTCAGACGAACAGAACTGTTCTTTTTAAAGACCCAGAAGGATGCAGAGTGCTGAGCACGCCACACAATTAGAGGTAATTGCAGATTAGGAAGAAAAAAATTGTGCAAACACAACGGACGGTGTTTAGTTTTTTTCCGATTTCAAACGGCTGGAAGGAAGAAGTCCCATGTCTCCAAAAGCATTTTCTCCGTCCGTGTTAATGCACTCCCCAATTTACGCGACACCGATTTAATTTCACAGATTCCACTATGAATTTCAAATTGAGTTCGGAACGCTCAAGCTTTTATGAAATCAATATGTAACGGGGAGGAAAATGCATCTGGAGACCCTCTTTACGATTCTATTTTTAACTGCAGAGTACCAGTCACGGCATTGCGAAAGACATTACAAAAACAGATGGCAAAAAATTAAAAACATTTACTATGATCTACCAATTAATTTCCCTGCTTTGGATGAAATAGAATTTTCTCTCCAGCTTAATGACACAGAGGTTGTCTTCAGTGTGTGCCGGTTCTAAAAATGACTTGCTGCAGAATCTCTATTTTGCTGAATGCAAATGTAGAAATGTATTTTGCTAAATGCAATTCAGAATTTATGCGGCTTAGCTGTGCAGCTTTTGGAATATCACATTAGGCAGGGTTGTTTCCGGCAATAACCAACTCCACCCCTGACCTCCAACTGCCCAACCTCCAGTGTCCAAAGGCCACCCCCACCCAAACAACCCTCCCTGCAAGCTGCCAACATTTTGTTTTGAAAATTGCTATGGCGGGCATGAAGGGCGCTGCATCAATGTGTGCTGAAATACTGATGCCACTCACTGGTAGAAGTCGGCCTCCTTCACGGCCTCCTCGCATCTCTTCAGGGTCTTGGTGTGCTGGTTCTGCAGGGACTGCAGGTCGGCCATGGCCTTCATGCACTGCATCTTCAGACGCTCGTAGTCCTGACTCGGCTTGGAATTGGGCCTTTTTGGAGGGGGTGGGGGGGAGAGACGAGAGAGACGAGAGAGACGTGTCAGAAACCACATCACTGCCTGCCCCGGCCCGGCAAAATATCACCCCCAACCCTACCCCCACATCCGTCCGTCTGTCTCAGGGCCACTCTGTGAATTATGGTGACGCCCTATGAAAGGGGAGCCAGAAATGCCGGCCCACTAACAACATTTCAGAATAACACTTTAATACAGCCATTTTTTTAAAGCGGAATATACAGCTCCATTAGGTCCTTGTGAAGCCCCAGTATTAACGTGAAAAGGCCTAGCAATAAAACATAACAATGCATTTGGAGCACAGAAATGAGAGACCAATAATAAAAGACTGAATATGCTAAATGAATGGGGGAAAACGTTCATTATTTATAATCCCCACATCTATAAAACCCCAGCACCGCAGGAAATTCCACTCTTGTGCCATTTGAGTGCACACAGTTCACATAAAGCACTTAATACAAATACAGACCTTTTTACTAAAAATATCATTTCTTCTTTACTGGTACTGTAGCTTTGATTCGTATTTCAGTGCATTGTCACGGGTAGCATGCAACCACCACTTCCAGCACTACATCCATTTGCAGTTACTGAAAATTTCACACCCAGATTGGTTACTTTTCCTCTCAATTTAGGACGCCCAATTGTATGCGTATGCATGTCTAATTGTGGCAACCTTCTCCGTCAATTCCCTCTGCAGTCCACCAGCTGAGCTGTGCTGTCACTGCATTGGAGGACACTCTATGTGTAGCTGGCACAAGCAGACTGCAGATCCCTGACTGATGAGACCATGACACCCCCCCACCTAAACAAACACTCATAAAACACTCCGGTGCTACGACCAATCATGCGCCACCCTGTCAGCCACGGTCAGTACTTGAACGGTCCTGATTGGATACCAGGCTGCCAGAACCCTTTATCATAAAAGGATGGGCCGGACTGAAGGGGTGTGGCCCGAGGCGGGGCTGTACGTACCGGCAGTCGTCGAAGGTGGTTCCTGGGGACGACAGGGCGAGGCGCTTGCGCAGCTCGTCCCGTTCCCGGGTCACCTGTCTCAGCTGGAACAGGATGGTCTCCAGCTTCTCGCTCATCTGCCGGTTGTCTATCAGGGCCGGAGGCGGGGAGGAGGCTTTACCGGTCGTACCTGCGGCAGTGAGTATGTCACTGATGGCAAAGACACTGCACCTAACCGCCCCCCGTGGGGTCAAGGCGTTTCCCCCATAGGAGAAACCGCCGATAAGACTGAAAAACCCACAGAGTGCTGTTGTGACTACTACCAAATGATGCAAAAAGGCACACGTGCATTATATAACATGATACTTACAGGCCTAAATATAATAGATAATCCTTCTAGGTTTGCCATTAGAAAAGGCATTTTTCAATCCATTTTATGGATGTTTGGCGAGCTCATAGCAGGTTTAACATGAATATGCTTAACAAATCGATGGAAGAACTTTCATCTGAATCTTCTACAAACACAGGGGATTAAAAGGTGCATTGTTAACAAGCTTCAGCAGTACAGGAAGTTTTAAAGCTACCAAAAGGGCAAAAGTTGAACTGAACTCATAAATCTGAAATTAAAAAAACAGTTGGTGTAAAATACCAGCCTGGTAGGGCCTCCCGAGTGGTCTAGTGGTAACAGCGTTCGACGCTGGCCACTGCGACCGGCGTTCAATTTCACCGGCCGCGCCAGAGTCAGTTCTGGCCAGGAGCATCACCAGGGGCGGGAATTGGCTGTCTGCCCCAGGGAGGGGGGAGGGAAGCCGAAAGGAAGTTCACTGCGCACAGGAGTGGCCCTGTAGTACCGGAGTTACAGTCGACAGCCTGGAGAGTGCCGTCTCGGATGAGACGATACTTCGCCTTTGTCACTGCCAGTCACAGGGCTACGGCAATGAACTCACAATACGAGGGGGAGATTGGAGGGTGTAATTGGCTACTAAACTGGGACAAAATGGGACAAAATCAGAAACAAATTAAAAAAAAAAAAAAAAAATACCAGCCTAATGATTAATGAATACCCCATTAGCAATTACTTTTATTATGACTCCATAACACTCAGACGCAAGTATTCAAAGAATTAAACCAGATCACAAAACTAAAGCACCCTACACAATAATCTATCAAATCTGAGGGCATTCCGAAGGACACATTTCTGAAATATATTCAACCCGTTTCAAACAATTTTTCAATACCTCACTTATACCTTGAAACACACATTGTGAATGATGTAGGGAATGCACACAGATAACACCTGAGGTAGTCAGGCCATCACTGTAAACGCCTCGACATTACTCGCAAATCTTTTCAACGGCCCTGGGTGAGAAAGTAAATCTTGAAAAAAATAAACACTTATTATAGAATTACCGATTTGTCTACAGTGCATTGAATGAGCATACTCTGCGCTGAAGACAACGGCCTTTTCGGACTCGAAAGGTCTGCCAAAAAAACCTTTTTCTTTGAACGGGGCTTAACCCCCTGAGGTCCGTGCTAAGCTTTTAATGTTTTTAGATTTTGGCATGGTCTGATATTTATCTCAATTTCATCAATTTAACACACACTTACTCCAAAGTGTTTGATATTTTTATTTGAAGGACAATCACAGCTACATTTGTATGCCATCAATAGTTTGGTCAGTATCATATGCAGCTTGTAAATAGATCTACAAACACACAAGTTAAAAATAGTAAATTTTTCTGCTGTCACAAAAGATGTGAAAGCACACACTAAACTATAGTGACGAATTGTTTTGCCAATGTGCGTTTGTTCACCAAGGTCTTGGTTATGTAAGGGTGTGAAAATAGTTTAGCACATCTGAGATCTAAATAGCTAAAAACCTGTTTTTATCAGAACTGGTCACATTTATTTCAGGCTGTGGGAGGGCTAAATGCTAAATACCTGAATATTCATTTTGGCTCTTTGTTACGTTGCAACACGCGGAATGTTTGGCGTCACAACACGCGATATTCATAGGCTATATTTTCACGAGTATTTGAAAACAAGCGAAATAAAATTAATATCAGCATAGACTGTTGCTGGCAGATTGCA
Source organism: Aldrovandia affinis (assembly GCA_029706075.1). Lineage (NCBI taxonomy): Eukaryota > Metazoa > Chordata > Actinopteri > Notacanthiformes > Halosauridae > Aldrovandia > Aldrovandia affinis. Next base: position 3,467,752 of record JAINUG010000042.1, read on the forward strand.
AGCGTAAACACAGACAAGATGTAAAAAAATAAAAAAACAAGCGAAATAAAATCAATAGCATAGACTGTTGCTGGCAGATTGCAAGCGTAAACACAGACATACGATATATTTTATAACATTTTACGCTGTTTGAAAAGTATTTTGTGTGCCTATTGCAATTTGTTACATTGCGACATGCGGAATATGTAGTCACAAGGCGCGGAATTCATATATTTTCACGAGTATTTGAAAATATACTCGTGAATATACTGTTGCTGGCAGATTGCAAGCGTAAACACAGACATACGATATATTTTATAACATTTTAGGCTGTTTGAAAAGTATTTTCTGTGCCTATTGCAATTTGTTACATTGCGACATGCGGAATATGTAGTCACAAGACGCGGAATTTATATATATTTTCACGAGTATTTGAAAACAAGCGAAATAAAATAAATATCAGCATAGACTGTCCTCTTCAGTTTGTGTTGTTTATGCCGGCGTTTTCACACATGGCCCGACAAACCTCCCCGAAATTAGCACCTCGTTAACATGTCAATAGAAGGGGGACGTTACTAAAAGGTAAAAAACAGAGTAAAAAGCAAGGTTTACTTTTGGTCTAATTAAGCTAATTTTAAAAATCCCATTTGATTTGCCAGTGCTCAAATCGGAAAGTCGCGATTCTAAGGTTTCTGTCAATGTTTTTGCCGCGTGTGTATGATAAAATATCGCGAAGTTAGAAATAGTAATATACTTGTATTGCTGCTTGGATCGGCGCCGATCCAGCCGACCTCAGGGGGTTAAGAGGGACTGTTTTTGTGTCGTTTAGAGGTTTCTGTTGTGTCATTTAGAGGTTTTTTTGTGTCATTTAGGGGTTTCTTTTGCACTCCTTCCACATCGGTGTCGTCACTTGTGCGTGTTGACAACGTGGATGGATGGAACGGCGTGATGCAAATCCCTGACAGCATCTCAGGCCCTTGGCTAGCTTCTGTAACAATAGCATTGGGGCTGGCCCTCACCAGAGTCCTGGCCCAGGCAGCCATCAGCATGCAAGGCAGGCCTCCTGGCTCCTCTCCAGGTGAGCTGTGTTCCTTTCACAAAGTACCAATGCCCTCACTGTTACCCTTAGCTTGTGACATATTGCCTTAAAAACAGCCATGCGGCCTGACGCTTCGGTCCACCTTTGAGGAGGTTATTGAAAAGCCACAAAATGTGGCTTGAAAATCAAAACAGTGCACCCAACAACTGTAATAATCTATAAAATCTTTATTTTATTTTTTATTTTTTTAACTGTTATGGAAGCCTGTTAAAGTAGCCATTTAACCAACACAGGAGTCAAAGTAAAGCCTTGAACTTAATTAGGGGGCCAAGCACAGCAGGTGCACCATTGTTTACTTTTTGTCCTCTTGTATTGTACTGTATGCCTCTTCTGTTCACTTTGGTTAATGGCCACTCCCTGAGGGCTGAATGTGAAACAGGCTACATCCACACTACCCCTACCTTCCCTCCAAACTCTTCCTGATGTATAAACACCACACCTTTTTAGTAGTATTATTTCCTTCTTTTTCCCCCCCCAAAACCTGATCAGCATTGATCAGCACCAATTTTCTGGGCCAATTCCAATACTCTTTTACCCAACAATATCAGTACATCCAGTGAGTCCAGTACTGGCATTTCACAAAGATTCTTTCTGTGTGCAAGTACATACAAATGTACAGCTGTGCCTAATGTTCTTCCAAGAAACCCATTGAAGTGTGAATCAGAATCTACGTGATAATAGTCACATGGCCTATAATCTGTACTTCCAATTCCATCATCATTTCATGACAATTTTATTACAGTGTACATACTTTGTGTGCACAGTTTGATTTGGTCAACATTTCTCTTCCACCATAAAGGACACATGTCATCAGGTCCAGGTCTCACTCATGTTGAGGCACTCTCTTAACAATTTTGATTGCAAATCCAAAATTGGAGGTTTGTTGAATACTGAATGCTTCACCTACTGATAGGAAGTCTACTGCCCTTTTCAGCTCTTCTATGCATTTGGCACTGCTTTCACCTCTGAATTTGTACATTGATGTTGCATTTGTACATTTTTTTGTGTAACTTTTTGTTTGCTTCCCTCTTGGCCAGGGCTCACTTGAAAAGAGATGTAAATCCCAATGTGACTTCCCTGGTTAAATAAAGTATACAATTAAAAATAGCTTTTTACTGATAAATGCATGCAAGTGTTAAGCCTATTCCTGCACTTGGATTTTCCATGTTCTAAACCACTTTTGTAAATTCAACTGAAATGGCCTAAAACTTCCTTTTTCATTTTGAAAACTGCCATCAATCCACTGTGCATGCAGCACAAAAGACTCCAGTTATACACTGCGGAACCGTGTATAGGCATTTGTGTCAGATTCCAAATAACAATATCAGTTTACAATACTATAAACAAACAGAACCAAAACAGAATTTTAACCTTTTGCTGTACCGTTGCTGGCATCAGTGTACCCCTATCTGACATAACTCAGTTTGACAGTTCTGATACGTCAAATAACAAGCCATGGTACAGATAGCATGGGTAGCTGGCAAAGAGAAGCGGTGAAGCTCAACTTATAGCTCACTATAATATAAGACAATTAAATTACTCATGAACTGCTCTTGCAATGAAACTTGCAATGAAACTTGCATTGTTCTCAGTTTCTTGATACATAAATATTCAATGTGCATCCTATTGCTTGCAAAGGTCTTAATCTTACATAGTTAACAGGAATAACCACGAATGCATGGAAAATGTATTAAACCTCAACAGGGGCCCCGCGTGGTCTAGTGGTTTCAATGCCCGACGCTGGCCATGGCGACCGGGGTTCGATTCCCCGTCGCGCCAGAGTCGGCTCTGGCCGGGAGCGCCACCGGGGGGCGGCAATTGGCTGTCCGCCCCAGGGAGGGGGGAGGGAAGCCGACACAGTGCGCTGCGCACAGGAGTGGTTCTGGGGTGCCAGAATTACAGTCGACAGCACGACGAGTGCTGTCTTGGAAGAGGCAGCGCTTCGCCAGTGTCACTGCCGGTCACAGGGCTACGGCAGCGAACTACGAGGGAGGGGATTGAACTAAGCACAGTGGGAGTGATTGGCTACCAAATTGGGAGAAAGACGGTAAAATCTAAAAAATAAAAATATATTTTTAAAAAATATAAAAATTAAAAAATAACTAAAAACCTCAACAGAACTGGATGCATTTTTTTCCCCATGTTGTCGCTGAGGTTGAGGTTGTAGACTGTTGGGTATTAGGACCTGTGCTCATTTAAGACTTATTTTATCAGGTTGTCTTAAGATTAATCTTTTTCCTAGAGACCTCGCCAAGACAGCAGCACAATATATGTCATTTTAGACAAAGCAGAGTATAGCATTACAGTATGATAACATTTTTTTAAAAATAACATTAAAGTGCACTGCAAGAATAGCAATCAATATCTAAAATGGTTATGCTTCTATTACAGTACTATTGATGCATCGAAAACCATTTAAAGGAATATGGGAGCATTAAATCTAAATGACCAGGGCATAGAACAGATGAAGTTCTCCAGGATCAGTATGAATTACGGATCATAAAATACATTCATCAAAAGAGGCGAGAAAGGGCATTTTACCAAAAACAAGCCTGTAAGTAAAAATGAACCAATGTTCTAGCTTGTACTGGGTCCCCCTTGAACCATCTGCAGTAATATCCCTCAATTTTATTAGTCATTTAAGCTCTGTCGTGAAATAATTCCTGTGCATGGAAGACATGATATATGGCCTTGCCTATAAAACTGCCGGATGAACGGCTTTTTGAGACAGACTAGACTCAGACCTCTCGGGGTTGGGAATGCCCTGTATTCATTTATTCTGTTTTCCTTTGGATTGAATGGCTTGTAGTTTGTATGGTATAACTCACCCCAAGTATGGGTTCAGCAGTGAAAACAGAACCATCTAAACGGGTGACAAATGTTCTTTGTAGTTCTGGTTGCTTTTTTTAATTTTTAAATGTACATTTAGCGTTTCCTACTCAACCCATTTGTGATGGCAGCGGTGTGACAGGGTCAGTGTGCAATTCAAGTTTAGTACTGGCGGGCACGGCTGTTACAAATGCACCGAGGCTGTTCGTTTGAATTATTTTACACGTTTCTCCCACCTTTTAAGAGCCCTTAAAGCAGGAGGATTAACGGTAATGTGAGCGACTCGACAGGCGCGGAGCTTCAGACGTACCTATGCTGCTGAGAGAGCTGCTGCTTTCGGAGTCAGACGGCATCGTGGACAAGACACTGTACGTAGACCCTGGAGAAAAGAAACATCGTTAAAATCAAGGTGACAAACAAAATACTTCATTCAAAGTCAACCCATCGGTTATCTCGGCGATCAAAAAATGGAATTAATGTTGCTTGTTCACCGATTGAGGTGGACTCCCAAACCGATTTATAAAAGAAAAAATCCTACACTTCCAAGGAACCATCTTCACTTGACATTTTTTGTTAATATGCATGCAGACTTTTTATCTCACGGGCAAAACGAGAGCCTACAACCCAATGTGCAATTTCCAGTGCATTTGACACTCACCACAGGTGCCTTCATTCTACTTCAGCCCATAAAAATTAAAATCAGCTTTTTATTTATTTAAATTATTTGAGATGCTCTGTGTGAATGAGCTCGTTGAAAACCATTCCTCGTACAACCACTCTGCAGACAGTCCTCGATCAGCGTGCCTTCTTAAAACAGGGAATGGCGTGTCAGGAGAGGCAGCATTGTTTAAAAAAAAATTATTAATTAAAAATGTAAAAAATTAAAAACATTACACTTCAGTTCCTTTCATGGAACGCACGAGGCACGCATATTCCCATTTCCTCTCCCGTGATGACTGTTTTTTTTGGGTTTTTTTACTTAAGAATCTCCTCCGAGCCCAGATGATGCCCTTTGGGCCTGACGAGGAAAAGCCTAATTAACAAAGAGACATTAAAGCTTTGAGAGGGGCGCTGACGTGCCCATGCAGGGGCTGCAGCGGGCTGGAGATGAGCACAGAGGAGCTCCTTTCATCTCCTCCGTCATACAATGGAGCCGCTGTTCCTCCACCCAACGCTCATGCTCAACTTTCAATAGGCACACAGCACCAAAAACCAAAACCACTTGAGTGACAAAGGTTTTTCTCTTTTGTGTTTTTTTTTTCTCCTGTAACAGAGTAAAAACTGACAGTGAGATCAGATGAGGCCTGTGCATTTTATATTTTATACATTGAACTGTCCATCTTTTATATTCTATTCTACTGCCAGAATGGTGATGCATGTTTGCAACGAGCCATCTCCTGGCTGTGAGATACTGCACGTAAACATAACATTAAAGCACAAACACGTCTATGTTTACCCAAACAATTCATATTCATGACACTAAAGACATGAATCTCTGTGCATAAAAGCATACATAATACATTATACCAAATGACCACTTTTACTGTAAAACTGTACTGGATTACTGTACTAGTAATGATCAAATATCCAATAGTTAATAACTCACTAAATCAGGGAAAATAGGGAAATTGAAATATATATATTAAAAACATAAATATACAAAGAGTCCAGTAATCCATAAAGTTAATATTATACAAATTGCACATTAAACAACAAGGCACTCTCCCCATGCATCATCAATAGCAATTAGCTACAGCCAAATAATTCAGCCAGGACAGTAAAGCTGACGACATCAATACAATCTCAATGGCATCAGCATTAAACCAAGCAAAGAGAGCATCAAATAAGTGCTTCGGGTGATTACCTCTGACACATTCTGGTGAAATTTAACACTCTCGTTTAGGTTTGCAACAGAGGGAAGATTCATCTTACTAAAAATATCCCCAAGAATGAAGTAAAAATTCTATAAGAAAAATATGGCTCCACAAGCCAAGCAAAAGAAATCGAATAGTTCAGTATTGTGTTAAAGCTTTTCTTGTGCCAGTATCTTTTTACATCGCCGTCTAAAACATGGGTGGAATACATTACAATTCGACAAACACCATTTGATCATTTTAGAACCCATTTGTCTTCAGCTATAGGACAACTCTGGGAACAGCCAAAATACAGTTTCTCAGGCAAAGGAGGAAATGCATAACAATTCAGAAGGCCTACAATTAGTTAAGTGATTCATAGCCATTTTCATCAGTTCAGACAGTAACTCATCCAATCTTCAGGATCTGGGAGTCCGATGGAAACACAACCAAAAAATAATAATCAGTTCCAAATAGTTCCAATGGTTTTTGAAATGACTGATTCCTGCACCATTTTGTGCTATGGAAAAGCAGCGTCACACTTCAATTTATTCACAGCAAATGTCATCGGAACTCATCATTTCTCATTTCTCAAGAATTTTTATGATATTCCATAAATCCTCTCCACTCACATTATATCACCAATTAATGAGAGTCTACTCTAATAATCAGACATACATATAGCATACGCACGACATTTTTAACCCTTCGACACAGCGGTTTTGAATGGCACAAACATCTTATTTACAAGTTCACTGAACAAACGCATTTCTCTGTGCAAACACTCCATAGCAAAAACCTGACGGTAAACTGTGAAGCTCTGTAAATAAACACACGCCGGTTGTGGTACTCATGCAAGATTGCACATCTACACAAAATTACATTAACGCAAACAGCTGTAGCCTATATCCCCTTCCAATACGTATTCGCTTTGCAAGGATTTCCAAAGGCCGTGTGAACAGTAAATCCAGCAGATACAGTGCATCTGCCACACAGATTACTAGCCGGTGGCACAAGAATTCCTGAGTTGTACGAACAGGTATGATTTACGCAGTCAGTCACAAAGGGAACATACAAGATGGCTTTAGACAACGTGGCACTGAAGGCACGGCCGTTTAATTGTATAATCTGGTGCGGTTGGAAGCAGTGCAGTAACTCAAAGCTGATGAATCAGACTGACGGCGCATCATCAGCACCACGTCTTTCAGCTTTGCTACGCAGGCCGACCCCCCTCAGGCCATGACAACAGTTGTCAGGCTCAAGTCAGTTCTGCTGCATGTTCTGTGTTGAGAAAAGGGCTGGCCGCACGCTTATACCAGCAGTCCTTCGCTGTGCTCCCACTCCAACCTCAAACTTATTTGAATGGGTTTGATGCAAACCCATTACACGGGTTATGATATGTGGGGGCGGGGCAATGGAAAGACAGTCTCCTTTGAGATACGGGGGTAATAACAGCACATTTAAACAGTGCGAGAGGAAAGAATAGAAGGCACAGCCCTCAAACTGACTGAATTGGGACAGTGAGGGCTATGTGAATGTCAGACAAGGCTGGCACCAGAGAAAGTCAAAATTACAATGTGCCTCGGTAATTATGATAATTATCATGTTAGCTGACATATCCCAATCCCACATGCAGTAAGCAGGGCAAGAACAAATAAATACGCTGTAATGAGGGGCAAAAACGGAGCTCAATCCCACTCTAAAAATATCCGGATCACTTGTGTCCAGAGAAACCCAGCTACCGCTGGCCATGGTCATCCGGAGAAGAGTGCAGGATGTCTGCCAGTCAGCACGGTGACAGGAGCCGATTCAGATTTCAATTCCACTAAATGAAATGACAGATTCAAAGCCATATTGCGGGGTGATTAAATGATTAAGGGAACAGCGGATTGAGCAGCTGACGTGATCTTCATGCTGATTTTTTTTTTAAACATTTATTTAACCAGGTAAAAGTGATAGAGAACAATTTCTCATTTACAACACTGACCTGGCCAAGAAGGCAAGTGTCAAAGTAATATATATGTATAGAGCATGACAGGAGAAAGGGGGAGGAAAAAAAGTTAAAATGTGATGTGGAAGGAATTTAATTTCTTAACATACAGTAATATAAAAGTTACAACAAAACCTCCACCTGGTTTCCACTGACAGGCCTGAACGATGTGCGTGCCTTTTCAATGCGAGCCAAAATGGCAGCCTGAGGTTCCGTTTATTGGGACTGGAGCAAAATCCACCCGATCAGCCCCAGGTCAGTGACGGATGCCCCAAACGCAACGCTGCACAAAATCTCCAACGCAACATTCCAGGGCCGGGGGGTGGGGTGTGAGGAGCAAGAGCGGCGGAAAGGGGCACTTCACAATGAACTTCAAAACGATCGCTGATAACCCTCCCCTTTACCAGATGATGGCGCGAGATGGCCGGGTGCGATACATTTGGTAAAGGGGATTATTTTAGATCTGGGGCCTGTGATAACATGGCTACGCTCTGAGACAATCGACTGCAGGCAAGCATCCCAGTTCTCATGGTCTTCCTGCATCAAACAAGCAGCGCCATTTGATAAATAAGCCAGTTTCTCATGGTTTTCTGCCATCTATTAATTTATGTTCTAATACTGCTTACGCTGGCACAGACCAGCCTGTGCTCCACTGTAGTCTATCATTTCGTACATTACTGTAATAAATCGCTAGGCTATTAGGTTAGATGCATTTAAGACACTGTTTATTATTTACTAATATATATGTATTTACAGTGGTCAAAGTGAAAGCAACACAATGCGTTTCACCAGTTAATTGCCATTTAGGCTTGCTTCAATTCGACTAGCAGCAAAATTACATTGTTTTTGTTCCTCATTCCAACCACTAACAAGTGTGTTGCCTTTCATTATTAATCTGCGGCATCATTTTCAAGGAAAGCCACATGGGTCCCCATTACTCTTCCCGCCTTCATTCATCATACAATAATGAATCCTCTGGATGCAAGATAAGAATATTTTCATTTTAAAAGCCCAGATTTCATTAAGGCTACATAAACAAATGGATTGTCTGCAGACACCTCATCATTAAATAAAGATTCACACATTTAAATAACATATTTGAGTAAGATTCTGCTGTTGTATAGCTTGGGGTTACAGTTGTGTAATTACTTTTCCTGGTACGTGCGGAGTATATTTGATGAGTCCTTTCGGGATGTGGATTAGGAGCGGGGATTTCGGAGGGTTTCTGAAACACGGCTCTTATCCGGCCCGCTTACTTGCCAGTCGCACGCCAGGGCCTGCCATGCACACATCTGGTGACGACTGCACAACTGACATGGGTATGAACAACCAAATTGGTGACAGAGAGGAGCTAGATTGACACCCGCTTGTGAATTCCCTTCCAGAGCCAATCACAATCCAGTGTAATGGTTAGGGAGCTGGGCTTGTAACTTAGAGGTTGCAGGTCACATTATATGTAAAGTAAACTGTGTAAGTCGCTCTGGATAAGAGCGTCTGCTAAATGCTTAAAAATGTAAATGTAAATGTACATTTTTAATGGGAAACACCTACTGATTGAGCGTCTCCCCCGTTTGTGTATATAGTGCCCCAGATGGGAAGCACAGTTGTCACCACAGTCTTTGTCAGGCCTGACACATGGCTGGTAAATGAGACAAGCCTAGTTAATGCACAACTTCATTTTGAACCGTCACTCTTCAAAATGTGTATGTGCACAAATATGCAGCTGATGATATTTACATTTGAGACACGACTGCACAATAACAACAAAAGCTCTTCACCCGCGAGCAGACTAGGTCAGGAGAGCGCCCACGGGGCTTCCCCAGAGGGTAACCAATCTACGCATCGTGCACACTTTCTGTCATAGCCATTTTTTTAATATTTTTTTTAATTCTCTGCAAGTACATATGACAGTGGGACCTCCCACCGCAGAAACATTATTCGCTGCCTCGGTAAACCGTTCCAGTCTTACAGTTCTGGAGTGCAGCAAAATGAGCAGGCAAAAAAAAAAAAAATATGCAGTTTGCCCTTGTGACCTTTGGCATCAGACAGAAATATGCATTTGAATTATGGAATGCTTTTTGGTCTCAGCGTCGTGTGCTTACGTGTGCATTTACATCAGAACTGATTTCTCATTTTGTTCCGTTAGGGACAGGGCAGACGAAAACCTGCACTGAAGGGGACTGTTTAAAATCATTGTCATGATTATGAGAGTTCAAGAAAAACCCAAACAATTTCTGTTCTCCAATCTAAACATTGCTTTATATTTATGAATATACATAAATATGACATATTTAACCCTTTTTTTTTTTTTTTTACAATTTTTATCTGATTGCCTTGCATCCGTTTAGTTTGTAAGTACTTGTAGCGTGTTTGTTCTTGAAATGGGCTCCCCCGTCTGTCCATTTAATTAGACCGTCCATTGTTCTGATGTACACATTTTCCATTCAGCGTCCGGGGGTGGCATGTACAGTAACGCAAGCATAGCTCTCTGCATCATACACGGCTCACTCTGTGTCTGTCCTTGGGCTGCGGAATCTAAATATTCGCAGCGCTGCAGCATTTTCTGAAAATAACTGGGCTGCGGTGGGTTTCGCTGCAACCCGCTTACAGTGGCTCTAGTGTGAAAAGTGAGAGCATTTGGTGTCATTTGATGCGACAAGGTTTAGAGATTATAATATGCTGCTCGTTTCACAAAACTCAACGCTGCCACCATCTATGAACCTCCACTTGTGCTTAGTGTCTGGGTGGTAGAGGAAGACTGTACATCACTCAGAAATTGTTTATGTACAGCTACAAATTCACACATTATTGGTGCTGGACCCATTGTTTTTAAATAAAAAATATAGATTCCGCTGACAATCTTGAGGAACCATTTCAATCACATGTGTACATCTCTTTCAAAGGGGGATGGGAGAATTCAGATATTTTTACATTACATTTTAAGCATTTAGCAGACGCTCTTATCCAGAGCGACTTACAAGATGTACACAAATACATGGTAGGAACAATTATAGTTCGCGCGAGAGATCAGTGCAGTAATACAGTGATAGACATCATTGTAGGCAGCTGCGAACCATACCTGTAACACTGGGAAGGAAAAGGTTAGTAAATTATTATTATTGGTTTTTTTTATTGAGTAAGCAGGGATACAAAGTGTTGAGCAAGTAGGCAGTGGTGGTGACAATTAGCTAGATGTACAGAATTCAGTGGTAGTGGAGTCTGAAAAGGTGGGTTTTGAGTCGTTCCCATCGCCCTGCTTACTCATACCCTCGGACCCTGCAGCTTTTCAGTATTAATTAGCTTCAGCCCTGCTGTGGGGGGCGAGGATGATTCAACTTTCAACCTAGCATTCGGGCTATGGATGGGGCTTAACAAACGGTCCGGTGTACCCACATCTCGGTACACTAAATCAAACCCACTTTGGCAGGGTTCCCACGTGCTGTAGGAGACACTGCTGTTTGATTAAAACTGGAATGAGCCCAGCTCGTCCCCCCCCGTCCCCCCCTTTTCCCATCAGGCTACTGAAAGAAAGAGCAATGTGCCTCTGGACTGGAGGCATCACATGGATCAGCCGTTCTTTGTTCCGTCTGCCTGCACTTTTCCCATGAGTCTGTTTGGCCAGACAGTGTCACAATGGGCTCAGGTTCACAGGAACCAACCACTCGCTGCTTCTTGAAAGTCATGTGACCTTGGCACCGTATACCGTGCGAGCCGCCTGATCACCGCCTGTCCCTCGCCACCCCGGACCATCCTGTGTGCGGAGGTGCGTCTCCTGCGTGGGTCGCAGTGGGGGACGCGCCGCTGTCCCTGGTGCTGTGAGCCGTCGTTAAATGAGGTGAGCCAGTAAACGCATCATAAGTGCAATGCTAATTCCTCACATTACAACCACTTAAAAACTTTTCACATTAAAAGTTCTCAATTCACCCCATCTTGCCCATCGTAGATGTTCTACTACCTAAAATTTCACAAAAATTGTGAATGTATCATTTAGTCATGAGAGAGGAGGGGGGGGGTATAATGACAATAACTGATGATGATTTCCCTTAATAAAAACATTTTTATGATTTAGTTTAGCGTTGGGGGTGGGTAGGTGTACATTTCCGGCTCATGTTTTTTTTTTTTTTTTTACCTGCCTCAGATTCTATAGGCATGAGCTACCATTGATATATTACCCCTCTCCTGCAAGAATTATTGATAATATGGTCAAAAAAGATATATATCAACATACATGCAAATACATATATATATATATACACACACACACACACACACACACACACACACACACACACACACACACACACGCGCACACCTACACACCTACACACCTCTTCTTATGTCAAACAAGGTCAGAAAGTGGAGCACAATGATTAACTTTGTGTAGTTAATTATTAAAAACTAAACAATTCATTTTTGTTTTGTTCCACCCATTTCGTGCCTGTAAAGGGCACAATAGGGAGAGCTTCACCTAGGCTTAACAAACAACGCGTAAGAAGAGCTGCAACATTCATTTAAAATGATTAAACAGGAGTCTAAAGAAAGCCAAATGAGAAATGTGTCAATCAAAAAGGTTTCATGGTCTTGGAAATAGTACTTCGTTATCTGTACATAACTGAATGCGATGGCCGGGGGTCTCGGTGAGGGTGCGGTGTGCGGAGGGAAAGACATAACACCTCCAATCTGTAGACAGAAAGACTGCTTCTCGGGGCGGCGAATAGCGTATCGGTCTAACGCACTGTATCTTGGTCCGATACGGTGTGCCCTGCCTGTCAGGGACGCGGTTCGAAACCCATCTGTGCAAGACCGGCCCTGGCCATCAGCCTCGATCGGGGGTGGCATTTGGCTGCCCGCTCCAGGGGGAGGGGGGAGGGTGAGCCGGCTCGAGTTCACCGTGAAGCACGTAAGGGGAGTCTCCAGAACGTGGGTGGGTGAAATTTGTCTCAAAGGAAGCTGAGTTCACTGCCCTCAAAGAATTTGCTTGCCTCGTAGAGACAAGCGGCGGACTCGTGTGGGGAGGGTAAATCGAAATAAATAGAGGGTGTAATTGGCTACCAAATTGGGAGAAATACGGGTGGGAAAAAATCCTGAAAAAAAACCTGACAATAAATGCAGCTCCTCTACTCCTGTATATTTCCAGCTTGTTTGATTTTGTTTGATGTGAAAGGGCTTATTCACATGCTAATCTACTCATTCCCTAGTATATTAACTAAATAAATCCCACCCTCTCCACCTCAGCAGATGTGTTGGTAAATGTCCTAGTGCAAAATGGCTGCCAGGTATCACCCACGCGTGTGCCGTGCCCCCGTGTGTCAGCTGAGGAGAGTCATCGTCCCCCGTCCCCGTCCCCCAGTGCTTCAAGAAAACAAACGCAATCCATCAGTATTAGCAACAGAAGTTGTAGTAGTACAACATTTCGAAAATTGACAGTGGCAGGAAAAAAAAAGTCTGAAAAAGTCCATTTTAAATGCGTCTGCAACGATCGCAAAAATGTACTTTGTTAACAGACATACAACAATCGACACTCATAGGGTGTCATCATGCATGCGACAAGATTAATGCGCTCATCTCATGTTCCGGTTTGGCACACTGCTTAAGCCACCTTTGCCAAGTACAGGATCAACCACAAATTCAGACATCAAAATCAATGGTGTGGCATTTCGAAGCAAAAAAACACGCAACAAAAAAGGTTGCTTTTGAAGACCTACATTCGCCTACAACGAACAGGTTTGCATCCCTAACATAGCACAAAAACGATGTCCATTCACAAGCCAGTGTGTAGCCCCCATCAATAAACCATAGCAGCGTCCTGGAGCACCGCACCTGTAAAAATGCACACAACCTTGGCTTTAACCTATGAACTTACAATTTTTTTATAGAATTTGTTTCTGATTTTATCCCATTTTCCTCCCAATTTGGTAGCCAATTACACACTCATTTTCATGTCAATCCCCCCCTCGTATTGTGAGTTCGCTGCCCTGTGGCCGGCAGTGACAAAGGTGAAGCATTGTCTCCTCCGAGACGGCACTTGCCAAGCCGTCGACTGTAACTCCGGTACTCCAGAGCCACTCCTATAAGCAGCGAACTCATGTTGGCTTCCCTCCCCAGCTGGCACTCTGGCACGGCTGGTGGAATCGAACCATGGTCGCAGTGGCCAGCTTCGAACATCGTAACCACTAGACCACCCGGGAGGCCAAAAAGAGGCAATACTGATGTGAGTTCAGTTAACGGGAGTCTTTGGTAAATTAATATTCATTTTATATGCAGGCGGCAGTGGAGTGTAATGGGTAGGAAACTGGACTTGTAACTCAGAGGTTGCTGGTTCAATTCCCTGGTGGAGCACTGCCATTGTGCCCTTGAGCAAAGGTACTTAACCTGAATTGCTTCAGTAAAAAAAATCCAGCTGTATAAATGGATTGTATGTAAAGAAATGTAAACTGTGTAAGTCGCTCTGGATAAGAGCATCTGCTAAATGGCTCAAATGTAAATGTAAAATGTTTTTAAAATGTCTACTTAATTAAATGGAAAATAAAACCATGACCTTTATGGAATATAAACATGCTCATGTTAGTAGAGAAATACAGTTGCTGTTAGTTCAATAAAAGCTTGAGGGTTATAAGTACTTAATGAGGTCATGAAACTTCCGGATATTGAAGTTGGGTCCATGCTTGAGACTCACCCACTTGCCTGTGTGGACTGTCTGTATGCACACTGACGAACTAGAAATTAATTATTTTGTTCAAATCTCCCCCCCATTGAAGTCAATGGAGCAGTAACCCCTTCGTATTTCATTTCTAGGGGAGTTCCATGACACCTGATGCCGACTTCTTCTATCAATAATTGGCCCACCAAGTCGGGGAATTTCCCTTTCGGCAGGCAATGGAGGTTTTCTCCTCCAAATAGAGAACAATTAAATGTGGGAATGTAACCTGTACAATGTGTAACAGGAAGATTTTAAACATGTTGCTTGTGCTAAATAATGGTTTGTGGTCTCAACAGTATATTCTTACACATAATATAAAATGTTTACTAGCTGATAGATCTCCAGTCAAGTAAATAGAGTGTGATTATTGTGATTAAATGTGATTATTTTCCCTCTCGAAAATCACAAAAATGCATGAAATGATCTGTCATAAATAGAAACTGTTCAGGGGGAGGCCCTGCTTCGGAACAATGCATGCACCACAACATGATGCTCCAGAAAACAAAACCTAGGGGAAATACAAAGTTTACCATGTAATAAGGTGCATCTAATGACATCCTGTACATCATGAAAACAAAAAACAAACAAACTTGTCAGGAAAACATCAGATAACATGACCAAAAATGGTCCAATCTATTGCTTAAATGGGTGTACCAAATCCTTCACATTTAAAACTTTGAATGTCAAATTGCATTTCAGGTTCTCTCAGCTCGAAGCGAATAAGTCACAAATCACAAAACCACAGTAAATTTTGTGGATTGTCATTTAATCAGAACTGGAAATCAATTAACCTACACATCCCCCTGGGGCCCAATATTACATGCACTTGGGAATGTACCACTACAGGCAAATACAAAATCTGTCACACAGTCTTATGCGTTTAGCGGAAATGATTCATTTTGACGTACGTGCACATCATCTGCGGAAGCTAGGCATTTCAAATAATGAGCCCCTTTCAAATATACAGGTCCCATAAGGATGAGGAGGCAGGCATGACAATTAAAAAATCTGGAGGTTCATTCCATGACACATCTCTGCATTTTGATGGACTGCTGTGGGAGATAATTTGGGTCTAAGCATCTAAGCGTTTTTTAGACTGCTTTACACGAGAAGCGGCTTTGCCTCCGGAAGTCTTACTGAAGTAAGCCGTTAGATAATTCTGTGAGCTGGTACTACAACTTGTGAAGGATATAGAAACAGTGTTCTGACACAGATGATTCCGTACCTACCCTGATCAGAATTCGATAATTTCCCTTTCCAGAGAAGAGGTGGGACTAGAAGAGGTTAGCGCTAATAGCAGAACTTAGTTTAATCCTTCTAGATTTACATAACTTTTCCCAAATTCCAGACACAGATATACGTTCGGTGTAATGCAATGATGCATGTATCCAAACACAAATTGTACGCTTTTGGACAGCCAATGTTTTATGTGCTGGAAAACTGCCTTTTTGTTGTGTACAGAGTTGATCCAAGATGAGATGAGCCAAGCAAGTCAATGTTGAGTTATAGCCAAAAGTAACCCATGTTTTCTCATTTTAACCCCATTTTCTCCTCATTTTGAATGCCCAATTAATTCTGTTCTTGCTCATCACTGCAACCTCCCTGCTGGGCTGCTGGCCGCAGTTGGCATTGGCACAGTCCCGATTCGATACCAGACCGTTGAGCCCATCCAAACACTAGAACAGTGCTTGAATAACCAATAACCCATGTTTAAAAAACATTTCGTAGGTTATGTTTTGGCTCTTTTACTTTTATGCAACTGGTCTTCATTGCCACACAACAGCACTCACAGAAGATTTTGGAATGCTATGATTTTCGCTGGGTATTAGGAAAGCAGCTTTCCACAATATTCCACATAGTGCATTCTACACTGTGCAATAATCATGGCTATAATACATTTCCTGTTGCAGGTGAACTTTGTTTCGAGGGACCTACGATTTAGCGTCTGGAAACGAAATTAACACATCTCCGAACCGGAGTTCCCCTGGGACAATTTATTCATAGTCACAATGTTTTCTCCACACCAGAATCGCGTAGCGCACGCGATTTTAGAGCAGATCCGTGTGTCAGCCTGCAAGGCTAATGATCATTTCCAACTCAGGTAGGGTCAAACAAACAGGACAGGACAGGACATACCCTGAGCTGAGTGATCACGCAGAACAGAAAGAGTCAAACGGCAACGATGGGGACAGTGTAGAAGACACCACAGACAACAATGGAATATGGCTATTTTCCAGGTGTTCAAGGCTTTAAAGAGTGCTTCAGTTTATGCTAACGACACGAACGAATGGCATGCTCCTCTCACAACTCAAACACTGAAGCGTATCAACAAGTTGTTTCGATCTTCGAGTCACGACAGCCTTCAAAGTTTGCCACTTGATAGCGCATCTTTGCATTGCGGGGACGATGTTCTGGAGAGTTCAGAAGCTGAACAAACCCGAAGAAAGGGAGAAGGCATCCCACCGCCTAAAAGGAGCTGTGAAGGGTCTGCAAAGAGCGATAAACATCGGAGGAATTACGTCTAATTGAAGCAACGTGTTCTCCAGCTCCAAGACTAAACATCCGCTTTCACACACGTACAGGCAGAAGGCTCCCACAGTGTGCACTCCAACGGGAAAAGCAGATTTGCCACCTACTCCATCGACGGCGGCTCCAGAACTCTGCTATAACAAACGTGCGGCGCTGGAGAGTGAAGTGCAATATCCGTGGAATAGCTTGATGTCTGATATCTCCGAACAATGAAAGGCCTTCTCATATTATAGTCAGAGAATTAGAAGAAAGAGATACAGAAATAAGGACATTCACCGCCCCTCCCCTCCCCTCCCCTCTCCCTTTCTCATAAATGATGCTGTGGTTTAACCCTGCTATTTGCCTTGGAGGGAAATGAACCAGTTCTTGGTTTACTCTGATCTGGCAGACATCGACACCAAACATGACAGGACAGTGTGCTAAAATTCTAAAACTAAAAAGAAAGGCAATCCATATGGATCGGCTGCGGCTCTTTAACGCCAGCCCCTGACGGAACGCATCAGAGCGCCTATCTGGCACAGTGCGGCCTCCAGCCATCAATACAGCACCGTCGAGAACGCGGGTTGAGAAGTTTGATCGACCTCCATTACCAAGCGTCTGGTGGGGTACTGAGTGCTTAAATCAACCAAGATCGGAAACAGTCTGCTGTGACTGACAGGCTGATGGATCCAATGAGTCGTTTGCCTGCAGACATACTGATGCCTAAAAACAAAGGCTCAGTATCAGAAGTGTAATCACCATCGATCCTCCATATTTCCTCCCAATATTATTTCATATTTTCCTTCAAACCTGGAATGCCTGGACGCGTTGACAGGCTCATCCCATTTTTTGTTTGGTTTGTTTTTATTTCTTGATTGATTGATTTCTTGATTCTCTTTCTTTTTTTTTTTCCTGTAGTTTATTAGGGACAGGTGTTTAGGACAGGAAATTAGCCTTAACACGACACACCTGATGCTTGTTTTTTTTGACATTCTAACAATGCTTTGTCAGTCCCTGACAAATAAACAAATAGATTTGCTGCGAGGTCCTCTGTCAACCCAGGACAACGCAGATGAGCACTTCTCTGGCCAGCTGCCGGCTCCACACTCTGCGGTCCAGCAGCTGCGCTGTGCGGTTGTTGCACTGGGCGGGGGGGGACAGGCGGGCCGCGGGTGCGGAGCGACCGGACTGGCCGCTCTAATGTGACAAGCGCCCTTCCCAACAAAGCCCACCCGCCATTAAATTCCGGAACGCGGGACGTTGCGTCCACTCAAACGTCGCCGCGCTTAAAGCGTGTGCATTAGCAGGATACGCCACCTTGCAGCCCCAGATACTTTAAACGTTTTTTTGTGGGGTTTTTTTTTTTACAGTTAATCTTCATTATTCAGTATATTCAAAATATTCAACAAAATAATTTCTAGTCCTGAATCAGCAAAAAAAAATAAACACCAAAGGAAGGTTTATCTCATCGTCCGTCCTGCTAGGTTGCTGTGGGCTGAGACCAAGCGCGGAATGCTCTTCACAGGCAAATTTCCCCACGGTTACTGTGATATAAAAGCGGAATTCTCCGGTTATTAAATTCATCACAACCTCAGGTGATTTAAAGCTTAATTTAAAGAAATAATGAGTAGCAGCTATGCTTTTTTTTACTCTTTTTTTCTTTTGCTCAATGCCATCAGCTTTTTTTAGGAGGGAAAGGGCATTCCTTTGTAATAATGCCTGCTTATGCACCTCGTATAGGCTATGAAGGACAGTCATCTTACATCAGTAATCTACATATTCAGCTGTATATGAAAGGCAGAAATGGGAATGCCCCTACACATTCAGCTGAGCACGGAGGCTAGGTATCCGCACACATTCAGCCGCATATGAAGGCTAAGAAATGGGAATTCCCCTAAATATTCGGCCGTACACGAAGGATAGGAAGGAGAGCACGTCTACGTACTCATCGGATTGGTACTTCAGTGCCTGCAGTAAAGTAACCAGAGACATATTAATAATCCTGCACCATTCAAGTGACTGTTCCTGTCCTTTATCCCCCCCCCCCACCCCACATACTTTGTCTTTGACTCACTCTTCCTCACGCAGTATTGGTAGACTGCATCAAGGTATTACGTACGGCTCCCGGTCCGCACTCCAGGCACTTCAAGCCTTGCTTACAGTAAATCTCTCTTCCGGCCTTCCTCCCTCACAGAGCCTGTCCTCCGAGTGTCACCGCAGATCTTTCCCTCCGCTCTGCACTCTTGTCGCGCGGCTCATTTCCCTTCACTTCTGCCCCGCTGCCGCTCAAATCTCCGCTAACAGACCTGCTGCGCTTCCATGTCGGCGTGTCGTTCCTACCCACACTCCCGCTCGTCCGAAAAACCCGTCCGCCGGCTGTCCCTTTCATCTCTTCCCGGATCTCCCGTTATGACATTTCCAGCTTTCGCAGACTCGCGGCGTTAAGGAAAACGGGGTGAACGTGCCACATTTCCAGCTCTTTCTGGAACACAGACGGCGAGGCTACGCGCACACACACACACACACACATCGGAATAATGGCCCTTACTGGAATTACACACAACAGAACATTATAGCACGGTGTTTACTTGAGCTTTCTAACTTGTGGCTCCAAGACAAACAAGAAATTGGCTCTGGGGAGAAGGAAGATTATTCACTCCTGCATCCGAGAAGAAAAGGAGAAACACACAATTCTCCGTTTGCCAGTTTTTTGCGCTGGCCAACACACAGAGAATAAATTAATAGAAGACCACTGCCCTGAAAATGAGCGAATCAGTCTAGAATCCAAATCCAAAATGATATGTAGACCTACCAAATAAATAAATTTTTCCCCCCATTTGTCAAAGGGGGAGACACCTGACAGAGCAGAGGAGCGTCTCTAGCGCAATGAGACAGAACAGAAACCCTCCTGCAATGGGC
Organism: Aldrovandia affinis; assembly: GCA_029706075.1. Classification (NCBI taxonomy): domain Eukaryota; kingdom Metazoa; phylum Chordata; class Actinopteri; order Notacanthiformes; family Halosauridae; genus Aldrovandia; species Aldrovandia affinis. The sequence continues at coordinate 3,487,629 of JAINUG010000042.1, forward strand.
GACGCGACGGCCAATTAAGCATCGTCGTGCGAGACTGCCAGCTACAGTCAGCCCTGGCAAGGTCCTGATTCAACACCATACTGCGTGGCGCGTTATGCCACCAGAACCAGTCCTTTACTACAGTGGCCTTTCCGGTACCACTGCTCACTGGATGAGCGAAAACATTTCTTTATTTTCCATGACCCACTCCCTATCGAAACATAGCCACGTTCGAACGTGGAATAAAGTTTGTCAAAGCATCTGCGCGACTTTCAGGCTGGTTTGTGTGAACGACGATGGACGACCCACCTCGCCCCCCCTCACGACCCACCAGCCAGTCCAGACCCACGGTTTAGGGACGGCTGCTTTAGCAGAAGGAGCCATCGGACAGCGAAAGAGACTTTGATAAAGATTCTGGGCCTGGCACCTCAGAATCATACCAAAAGCAGCAGAGGGAGTGCTGTGTCCTTAAACATCTACACATGCACTAGTTTCTCACAACACATAAAATACTACATTACTACATACTGTCACTACAGGGTACTGCGTGACAGCACAATAACACTCTCAAACATTAGCCTACTGCCACCCAAAAATTATCAGAGAAAATATCCAGCAAGTGATTTCTTTGGCAGAGGACATGCCTGCAACATGAAGACATGCCAAGGAATTAAATTAACTGCAGTCAGAATGGCAGACGCCACAGACAGAATTTGAAACTTCCAAGCTTGGAAACGGGAACAAAAAATGGCCTACTCTTTTTGCAGTCAATTGAAAAAGCTACTGATCTTTTGTCGTCCCCTTTCTTTACCAAGCTAACAATCGTGTAGTTTGAAAAAAAGGTGAAAAGACAAGGTATAAAGATAACATATTACCCTTCAATGATGAAAGGTGATTTAAAATGTACATTTAAGCTAAATCACCATTCATCATGTGAGATCAGAAGGTTATTCAATAACACAGTATACATCTACATTGTTCTCACTTTACGTCATATAGGCCTAGTTTAAGAAGAAGCCTATAGGCTTGTACAATGACTTTCTGCCACCTTAGGTGTTCCTTTTCAGCTGTGTTAAATGAATGTTTTGCTCCTTCGACGGTAACATTTTGCCTTCGTATCAACTTTGCCAACTAGCCTTTCGTTTTTGCGCGATCGGTAAGACAAAGGAATTCTAAAAAGTAAAGCAAACAAGACGTAAAACACAATGAGGTAGACACACATTTGTGTAAGTCGGGACAAATAAAGGACTTGATTTACACAGCCGCGGCATCGAGAGACGGCCAGCAAAGTAAATCAATTGGCAGGCAAACAGACCCTGCTGCCTCCCACTGTCTCAGACTGCAGCGACAGGGCCAGAAATCAAAGCAGAGCTCTCTGCCGTTTCTCAGAGGGTCACGTTATGTAAATACAATCCAAATTAAGTTAAATAAATTTTTGCTAGAATTGGACATTTTTACGTTACAAAAATTCATCGTTTCATTTCGCATCCGTTCCCTTCGGAATACGTCATCTTAAAAACAGCAATAAATACTACGTTTATGTAGCGTTGTTGTAACTGTGTTCTGGGGCCATGAATGATTGGGGGTCATATTCTGGAGGTGGAGGGGGACAGGACTGTTGGATTACAGCAAAGAGCCACATGTGACACTGTGCTCCTGCAGCGGTCTATCTGCAGGTATCGCGTGCCTGACGTCTAATGATTTTTGGCCCGGTGCCCGGTGTTCTCTTCCTTGTTCAAAGAAACATTAAAACGCGGCTGCCACTTTCCGCACCCAAGAGAAGAGCGTAAACATAAATACGTTTACGCATGGGCCAATTCCTACATGAATCTACACTAAACATGCTACAGGACTTCCGATGCGGGCCAATATACGCACGTTTCGGGTAATAAATGACCTAAAAACGTTGATTCAAACCCCCTGCTGGGATACAAGGTGTGGGCTTAAAAACATCAAACAGAGAGACTCCGTCAGCCACATCTGTTTCCCCGCACAGACACGCTCAGGCCGCAGTACTTTTCCAGCACCAATAAGAGGCTCACTCTTGGCTAAACTTTCACTTTGAGTGTTCTTTTGCGTTGGGCGAGCCGTACTGGCTCTTCTCTGCAACATCCGAAAAGGGGATCGATACACGATAAAACGGGCCCTTTCTTTCCGAGCGCCCTCGCGTTTGGGAACGCAGATCCTCAAGCGTTAGCTCAAAAACGCATTTTTGCCAAACGGTTGGAAGAGTGGACGGCTTGCCGGTATCGAAAGGCCCCCGAGCAGCGTGCGGGAAGGGCGTGGAGGGGAAACCCGATGCACGTTCCTGCGTGCTCCTCTCTGTGTCCCGGGACGGGCCCGTTACCCCCGCTCGCCACCGGGGCGGTGTCTGTCCTCGTCCGTTCAGGCGACTCGCCGGCCCCCGCGGTCCTCCGAGAGAACAGGCTGCTGACGGGGCGCTTTTAGGGCGGCCGGGGCCTGAAACAAAGCCCTGTTGTTCCTGACCGGGCCCTCCCTTCAAACCGCGCAGCGGAGAAACCAGTTGGCCCAGTAGCTGAGGGCCTGCAGTGACAGCAGCTCGTCTCATTGTGACCTGTGAACCGCCAATTAACGAGGCGGTGTAGGGTTACCGAGCGACGCTTTAAATGGGCCGTCGGAGCCGAGCCGGGAGCCGGGGTGGGCGGGGCTACGCTCTCGGACACGCCCCCTGGACGTTCTGCTTTTTCCACAACGCGTGACCCACCCTCACGTCAGCTTTGTTTAGTGGATCTCGACGCGCGAAGCTCAATCGAATTACATAACGTTATTGAGCGCGGCGGACGGAGAGGAAAGCAGCACGAGATGCGCTGTGTACACATCGAAAGGAAAATGGATTAAATAACGCATTAATATTGAAACGCGCCTGTCTGTGCTTCGTTTTGCGTTTTTTTCGCCCTCAGTGCAGGGGGTTTTAAGAGCTTTGAGTTGCCGTGTCAGACCGTGTTCTACCTCGTTAAATTAGAGGATGGAAATGGGGATTCCGTGGAACCGGCAACGCCTCGAAAAAATGAATATCAGCTTCACGTACAATCTTCCATACAGAAAAACATGAGGAAACAATGCAAAATATACATATTCAAGGGGGTTCAGAGAGCTGAAAATAGGTCAGGAGGATATAGCTGGGGGGAGGATGTGAGCGAGGGAATGCATTTCAGAAGACAGAAACCTGTGAGACATTTTCACGACCAGAGCCAAACACCTATTAAAAATGCATAGTACACTCATTTCGTCATCCAAAGGCATTCGGACGCGTTTATAATTACAGTATCGCACTGACAGTCATCGTAAAGCTCTCTGACCGTGAATAATCATTAAAAAATAATAATAATACATAGTGGAAGAAACAAAATTAAACAAACACTGTCATTTGGGACTGTACGGAATGCTGTTTATGAGCCTTAAAAAAATATGAAGGGCAATGGCAATCTGGATACACACGGTTTTCAGCTGCATTTTAGACGAACACCCTATTGGGGGGGGGTGGCAAGAAGGCACGAGAAGGCAAGTGGGAAAGGAGCTGCTGTCGGCATCGGGCGCTTCTCTCTCTCACTGTGATGGAGCTCAGCGTCTCATCCACTCTCGCCGCCACAGGGGATGAGCCACATTTATTTTCCCCCACAGTTTAGCTAAATGGAATAATTATGTTGGCTCAATCGTTCCACTAAAGATAAGGGGGAGAGAGGTTATAAAAAATTATAATAGTAAAATTTAAATAAAAAGCTTTCTACACCAATGGGAACGGGCCGTGGCCAGACCAGCTCAAAGCCGATGGCTGGGGGAGAGTGTTGATGTGAATCTTCGACGCGGCGCACGAGGCTGGAAACGAGTGTGGAAATTGCGCTCGGCCAAATCACCCTGAGCGAAGGCTCCTGCTCTCACATCAGATCACCTGTCAAAGCCCAGAACTGCAAGACAAAAAGGCAACTAAGGAGGAGGAGGAAAATAAGAGGGGCGCTGGCATCAACTGCCTTTACGCTGCACAGCGATTTGAATGCGCGATGCAGATTACATAGCCCTCTGGGAGAGAAAAGAAAAAAATTATAATCATAAGGGCGCTGCATACATTCCCTCTGATGAGGGTATAAGCTCCCTGACAATGACTGCCAGAGCGATGTGCTTTTCAAATCTGTGCCGAGAGAAATTCCCGGCCGCGCGGCTTTAAAGCTCAAATTATATTCACGGGGAAGCGACTGCGATTCGGGGAGAGCGCTTTTCAGTGGCAGAGATGAGAAAATGTAGGCGAGTCCCGTTTGAAAGCGTTGCGAAGGAGGTGATTTGCGGAGCGGGCGATTAATGCCAAAGTGCAGCTGTGCTGCGCGCTCCGATGCCGTGCACGGCCAGCCATTTTCTCAGCGGAAACTAAAAATCATTACTGTCGGTAATAAGGACCGTGATTTCGTGTCATTTAAGTCATTACGGTGGAACTAATAAAAACCAGAGTGCATAATTGCAATATTTACAAAGTGGTTGTGTTTTGTTTCGAATGGACGGACTCAATAAGGTAATGTGTTTAGATCTGCAAGGAAAAGTTTAACAGAAAGACTTCATCCCTGGTAATAGCCTGCAAATACACTTTTCCTAGGGTCCATAGCTGATGTTTTCATCAAAAAAATAAACATTCACAGACATTGAATACATGCACTCAATTTTTTTAAATGCCCCAGTACATTTATGCAGTCTATACATCCTTGTTTACCTGTTGAATCACATTTCCATCAGTGGTAAGAATGCCAGGTCTTGCAAACCAATCAGCCAATCAGATGTTATCCAACAAATAACATAGTACTGTCTCTTTAAATAAGCCCTCAGTCTACACAGTAGTGAGTTGGTGGATGATGTCATCTGGAAAGAGGAAAAATCTGCAAAAACTCGACTAGCTTTCTCAGTTCTTTGTAGAGGATAGCCCTGGGCCAGTACAATGTTCATCGAGAGAACCATCAGTCTTCTGTTCACTGCTAGCTTAACACACCTGCCACCGTTAATGTAATAGAGTTAATGAACCCGGCGAGTTAGTATCAACAACAGGGGGAAAACAATGGTCCACGACTAAACCGTTCATGAGAGTACACAATTTGGCATGCACATTGCAGTATCCAAAGTTAACCATTTCATCTGGATTGCATTACAGTGAGCTAGTGGTCACAACATTGCATTTCCTACATTTGAGTGCCTGCTAGGCTTGGGCGATATTACAATTTCCCTATTGACGACATGCTTTTAATAAAATATACGATATTATCGTTCTTACAGCAATGGCTGGAAGTGTAGTGTAATGGTTAGGGAGCTGGGCTTGTAACTCAAGAGGTTGCAGGTTCAATTCCCAGGTGGGACACTGGTGTTGTACTCTTGAGCAAGGTACTTAACCTGAGTTGCTTCACTATATATATCCAGCTGTATAAATGGATTGTATGTAAAGAAATGTAAACTGTGTAAGTCGCTCTGGATAAGAGCGTCTGCTAAATGCCTAAAATGTCAAATGTAATGTAAAATGAATAAAGGTGATTCTAATTCTGATTGAGCTGTAGGCCGGCTACTCGTTGTTGAGGCTGACGGCGTTAGCGGCAGGCTGGCAAATTCCACTGGATGGTAGACCTTTAGGTGGGTGCGCAGGATGCTTGCGTTTCCATCTTTGGGGCGGTTTGCTTTGGACAAAAAGTGTGCATATCACGTCATATCCACTTCACACCTTTATCACTTGGTTTAAACCCAAAGAAACGCCAAATAGGTGCAGATGTATTTTTCATTTGAACAAGATTTACCATCTTTCTGCCAGGTAGCCTAGCACAGCTTATAGAAAGAGTACGTGCGCGAGAAAGGTGCGTGATAGGTGTTAGGCTGTTGTAAGCTTTTGTGCATTTGGAAATTGGACTGACCTTCAAACGTATGAGAAACATGCAATTTTTCACTACAACAACCAACAATTTGGCAATTATGAATATCGTTCTATATCGGGGGAGAGTGAAAACTATTACCGTGGTCTACAAATATCACACTGCGGGATAATATCATCATATCGCCCAGTGCCTGCTTCTTTTACTTGTCAGAGTAGAGTCCGATAAATCAATTTGATGTCTCATTTATTTTGCCAACTATTTTTTGGGGATGTGAACCACAATCTGGGGTAAGACCGAGGCAGTATCCAACCCACTAATGCAGCTCTGACTATAAACATTTTACTGCTGCAGTTATGTATCTGAAGCAAGAAATGTAGTAAACACATCTATGTGCCATTTTGTGTATAGTTAGATAAACAATTCTGTCTTCCACTGCGATACTGTACAATACAGTCATCTACTCAAACATGTGTGATTTCAATAAGGTTATATCTCACAAACAATGAAATATACACAGTTGTAGTTCAGGATGTTCTACCTTGCCAGTTAGCTTACTGCATCATGTTTAATGCATTCAGTGAGAAAAGATACAGATATCCAGTAAGGGAGCAAAGTATAGAATATGTATCCTGGTTCATGTAGGATGTTACACTTACTTTGGCTGTGTAATGTATGTCTCAGCTATCTCAGCTCAGAGAAATGTCACTGGCAGAACACAGTTCTTAAAGAGGAAATATTTTCAAACATTAAAGTGGTACAGTACTCTTTTTTTTTACATTTTATCACAGCACATAAAAACATGGCAGTGCATGTCCCTGCATATCCACCCTTGCTTTCAGTTTATGCTACAGTCACAGGTGAAAAATACGATGACCATTTTGATTGCACAATATTAGGGCAGCAACAACAGCCTGTCCTGTTAAAGCACTGGTTCTCAGCGCAGTGGCGCACCCCACAGTCTAGAACTGAACCCCGACAGTGCCAGGGCCAATGATGGCCAGCGGCTGTGCAGGCTGCCGCTAAACTGGCCGTAGTGTTGCCAAGAGAGGGAGGGCTTCTAGTGACGGGTGAATGAGGGATCATGACACCAAAAATGGAGTTACCACGTTACCAGGAACTTACTGATTTAGAGCAAAACCTTTTCATTGGTTCAAATAAGTCAGTTGTTGACAGCTAGTTGCAGCTCCACCCATTTTTGGTGTGCCCGATTCTCCCATCGCTAGTGCAGTCTGCCTGTGCCAGACGCACATGAAATGTACTCCTTCGATGCAGTGACTGAAGAGTGAAAGAAAGCCATGGCCGACAACACACACGTGCTCTTGTCTACCTGAGCAATGGATGATGTGGCAATGATGAGATGGGCCCACAAATACAACTGGCCATTCCAATTTGGGAGAAGAAAGAAATCCAGAAGATGAAAACCCTGACTGTGTCAGACCGGCCCTGGCTGAGAGCCCTGATCGGGGGCGGCATTTGGCTATCCACCCAGGGGGAAGGGGGAGGGTGAGCCGGCACAAACTCGCTGAGAAGTGTGAAGGGTGTCTCCAGAAAGTGGGTATTTAAACAAATTTTTAAATATATTACACATATATGAAAAAAGATCCAGGTATGAAAGTGCATGGACTCTATGGCAGTTGAATATTTATTGTGCATACCTGAATGGCTTAGTACTTCTCAAATTACTTCACTGGACCGTATCCAATGAAAGCTTGCACACAGACGCCAAAACCATACCAAAAAACCTCAGCCATTGATCGTTATCACTGAATTTTCACTCTGAAGTGGCATTCCAGGACATCCATTGCATCAGATTTATCCATGCTGGAGGCGATACGGCATGGCTGTCCTCGCTGTGCCGGAATGGAGGTCAACCCTAAAGGCGGCCTCACCTGAAATACCAGGCACTGTGGGCTGGCGGTGGACTTTTACAAAAGGAGCAACGTGCCTATGCAGATACACAGAAGCCGCCGCGCTGCATTAAACATGACGAACACAACACCCTTTTCATTCAGGGTTTGAATAAGCCAGGTGATTACCTGTCACTGCATGACCCACAAGATTAATGTGTCGTGCAGGAGGGTTCAGCAAAGTGGAAGTGAAAGAGGACATAAGCTGTATTCTTACGGGATGGAGACAGATTGTAAATAGGCCTAGTTAAAATGGCCAAATAGATATTTACACAGCTTGCGATCCAAAGGGTTCCTCATAAGAGCGCACTGTATTGCCGTGCAATGCTTTCCTGCAAATAAACTTGGGTCCAGCAGGAAATTGGCGCTGGGGTATTTTTTCCTATTTGTTCAGGCCTTTCTCTGTTAATATTTCGGTTTTCCCAAGACGTTAATGCTTCTGGCCCATATGAAAATTAAACGTATATGTGTAGGTCTGATAGACCCTTCAACACTACTAAGGACTCGATGGTGCAAAGCTTATGGACTGTAGAGGTCATTCATTCTTCAAAAGAAACCAAAACTTATAATATATATAAGCCTGTCCAATTAGGATTTGACGTGTGTAATTAAAATCAGAGTTACAATGATGTTGCAAAGACTTGCAAGCCAGTCCTTCTGCTGCAGCACATTTACTCTTCAAGCTTAATATTCCACCAGACAAATGTTTATTCCCACCAACACCACTTTCCCTGCCCTTTTCGCAAGGGTGAGAAACATGCATTTTATTAATGAGGAAATAAAATAGGTTCACATACTCTCCAATGGCTATTGAATGTTCCTTGTTTTCAAGTTTAATTCTGGCCAGGTGTCCTCCTAGCTAGCTTTGATACTGATCAGTTTCTTTCATAAAGCTCTGGACAACAAGACAGTCTAGACTACATGAATTATTCCTCCACATCTCAAACTATCAGTTTTTATATGAAACACACCCTTTCTTAAAGTTGCCATTTTAAACCCCAAAAATGCAGGACACCGGAATATCATAAAGACATAGGTCCAGCTGCACCAGCTAACAGTAAGCCTAGCCTGGTACAACGTGGAGGGCTGAACAAACAAGCCAACCAGGCTACAAATGACTTTCAAATAGCTGGAGCGACACAGGGGTAAGATGAGGGCCTCTGTATGAGCACCAGTGTCTCATCGTTCCCTGCCTCCTGGCCACATGATTTTGTCTATGAAGAGAGAACATGCTCTTGTGTGCACATCTGCCATTAGCACCGTGTTCATTAGCCTACACATTACTGGGTAAAGAGTTCTCCCCTCATTTCCTATACGAAATCTTCGCCACTCAAACTGGTCTTTGAACAAATTGCAGCCTGTTTATTCCCAGCGACAAAACAAGTTGTGCTAGAAAGACCCGAAATATCATAACAATGCACTTTTGTGTAACCCGACACAATTCCCCATCCGTCACGATTTTTGGTGCAAAACTACAATTAAGGAGCTGCGCTGAAAAATGGACCATTGAAACCGTTCACCCAAAAATAGGTAAACAAGCATAATGAGCACGGGTTCTCAGAAGTTGTGAAGGAAGCTGGCGGACACCAGAGACAGCCACGGACTGAATTCAAAACAGACGTCTATTTACACACTAACTAACCAAAGCAGTTAATTCCCAACAAATCCCTGTCATCCTTAGGATTTCACAACAGCCTTCTGCGAAACATGTGCCGATACCACATCTGCACTCGAAATAACCTCTTCATAACGATTCACATCGAAAGAAAACAAAACACTGGCTTATATCGGAGTATCATTTAACTTTCAGCAGTATCAAGGGCTTACCATGCCTTCAAATAATGCTTAACCTGCTGCACTGGTCTCCAAGGAAACTACTGTAGCTCCAGAAACAAAGTCCCCGGAACAAGTCCACTACCACTTTATTTAGGAGCCTTACTAAACACGATTTTGACTGAAGAGTTTCACAATTTTGACACCATCAGCCGTATACGTCTTCAAAAAGGCAACAGTAAAAATAACATTATTGACTCCTTACTAAAACAAAATCAGATTGGTACCAAAAAAACCCCACAAAAAAACAAAAAAAACAGTTGTCACAGGCAATTGGGAAGGCAGCTTCTTATAAGGCCGTAATGAAAAGGACAGGGTTTGCAGTCCTTCACATGATTAACCCCGCAGCTATACAACGCAGAACCTGCCTGCCGGGGAAGGGTCTGTTTAAGCCTGCACCCGGCTGGACATGCAGTATCAGAACTGAAACCGATGAACGCGCATCGGATCTATATTGACAAACATTACAAACATTTCATAGCTAAAAGGCTATTGATTTTTGTCCCTTTTTAGTTAATGGAGGAGGCCCTTTCTGGATCGTGGGCCGTCGACTGATTTATTTTCTTTTTTTTGTGTGTCCGTGTGATTTAGATCCATTGTGCAATTTTCACACCCTCATTTATTCTGAACTTGCGCCTTTAGTGTGGAAAAAAATATATAGTGCATCGCCTTAACAGGACGTAGTAATGAGTGTGTTAACTGATCTGCCAGCTCTCTTGTAAAATGGTCTTATTTCCAGCTCGGGGGAGGGGGAGGGAAGGTTTTTTTTAAAGCCTGTCCCCCGTGCCGTCTGACGGAACCAATCATATCGGCATTCGCCACTCTGAGATGGTGTCTTACCAGATCGCTCCTTCCTTCTGGAGGTCTCCATTTTCTTAGCGAGCGGAACACAATGTGCTAAAGATGAGTATTAGCAATGCAAACGTGTGCTGAACAGACCCTTTTCCTTAGCTCTAGTCTCCATAGCCATGGCTGTGCCATTTTAGAGCCTGCTTCTGAAATTTCACAGCACACTCCTCCCATCGCAGACCAACATCAGTAATGAGCCTGCAGCGCGGACACCTTGAAAACACTTGGAAGGTGACAGCAATTCCAAATGGCCAAATAGGGAAAATAAATAATTACTGATGGTTTCGTGAAGATCAAATTGATTTCATGCATGATGAAAACAAGGTCTTGGGCAGACATTTACAAAACTGTGGCCTCCTTACAACACCTGCGAATCCAATTACAGCAATTAAACATTTTGTGTTATATACATAAAATAGAAGTCTGAAGACCAACTTAAGCATTTTTATCAGTCTATGCATCACACTTGTCCACTATTCAATGAATTGCTGTACACTGTTATTTCTAGTTACTATGGCAACACTGCCCAAAGCCATATCAGTACTATTAAAGCCCATCCTGGTGCATCTTAGACAATAATTAGGGGCTTTAGCATCACAAAGGACACAGACATGAATGGGATCTCGCTGACAGTGGGACCAGGAAGGGGAAGTGTGTGTCAACAAACACGGTCAAACCAAATACAGATGTGGTGTGGCAGCTTCTCCAAGGCCCTCGCAGACCGTGAAGACAAGACAAAATAAGTCAAGACTGCTGGAGTTTATGGCCATCAGAGATGAGTGTGAACACTTGACACTTATTTTACTGACAAACCGCAAGAATGAAATTAATTGAGAACAACAATGTTGTAATCCTTTCGGAATATCCAAAAATGCGAAATTACACGTGATAAACTAGCTCACGAGCTAGCATTGGCTGTACCAGATAAAGATAGAGAAGTTGAAATGTTTGGAATCGCTGTTGCTTAATGTTACTACCATGTGACTTTTGTGTACAGTACAGCTGGCGAGCCGTCATCTTGTTCTGGGGCATCAGTTTAGTGCAGGTGCTCCACAGATACTCTACACCAACGCGATTCAGTGCGTCAGTCTATGCAGATGCTATAAAGACCAGTGAACCCATCTAGCATCTGTTAACGGATGCCCATGAACAAACAATGTAATCTAGCTGGGCAAGTCGCAAAGTAGTCAGCTGATAACTAGTGACGGGAGAACGAGGCATTGTGACACCAAAAATGGGTGGAACTGCAACTGGTTGCCATGCACCACCTTATTTGAAATAATCAAAAGGTTTTGCTCTTCACTACACAGCAAATCACAATAATTGGTTCAAATCAGTGAGTTACTGGTAGCTTCGTCCATTTTGTGTGAAACCCATCACTACTGATAAACTTTCTTTAAATGACTATCATTATGTATGTGATATTTGCAATTGTGTTTAATATTTATAATTAGGGAAGATGTTATGTTTGATTTAGATACTAACCTCAGTTTTGACATCTTTATTTTAAAAAGTCATTACATTCCCAATATCACAATTAAAAACAAAGCTAGATAGAGAGCCATCTAGGTTACAAAACCTGGCCAATCTAAATGCGGAAGTGATAATACAATGACAACTACAGCTACGTGTATACCAAGCTAGCAAGCTAACAAAATACATTTCTACATCATGTGTAAGCCCATATAAAATGTATTGGGGGTTTGGTTTAACCTTTGTTGCTCTGCCATTGATATTTTACTACATACTTTGGCCAATTATCAATAAATCCTTGTGCGTTTATTTGGAATGTTCGGCAAAATCTCAATCAAGCCACTTTGATTGGGTTATTATGTGGGGTTTTGTTTGGGAGCCACAGACTACACCCAGAACTGTTGCCAACAAGTGGCCACAACTGCACCAGACAGAAGACATGGTGAGACATGCCAAGACAACAGAGGACATCTGGCTGGTGTGCAAGCCAGTTCAAATGACTCACAAGCTTCAGGGCTTACACGGCTACCAATATGCACCCTCATCTCCACATTTATTGAGTTCCCCTAATGTATGATAAACACGAGATTCGCAACATCCAAAACTATTTACAGCCAACACAGTAGGCCTACAATTAAAATCACAGTAAAACTTCAAAAGACCTGCGCATATGTATCAATGCAAAAATGAAGATGCTTTCGCATGAGCAAAATCTCACTTATTAACCTGTGGATTAAAATTACACTGTCATGGGCATAAAACCAAGCTGGATGAACAGAATACAAAAATGAGTGTTATGCATATGCAGTGGGGGTTTTTGTTTTTGTTTTTGTTTTGTACCATGTTCCCGTGTTACAGACATGCAACATGGGCTCCTCAAACTCCAGGTGGCTTTTTAAAGATTTGTGTAGCCCAACTTTTGCAGAATATGCATCAACAAACCAATGTAGATTCTTCACGCATATTACTCGCCAGTAGGGATGGTTTTCCAATCATTTCCCTATAAATGTTCCAGCGGTTCCTGGCGTCCCTGTCCAGATAGAGCCTTTTGTGCAAACTACATAGAGAGCATTGTTTCCCTTTCATGTCACACTTACTGGCCAAATGACACATTGTGTCATTTTCTCTTATTACAACGACGCCGACTCCATTGACACGACATTAGGGTTCAACCCTCAAACTTATACTGGCTTTCAGAAAATTAACATTCGAACTACCCAGTTTCCCCACAGTCGACATTTGACGTGGAAAAACATAGTGACCACCAACATAAGCAAGGTACCACACACGTCAATAAATATAAGGTGGGGTCACAGACACATTAGCAGTTAACGTTAGCTGCTGCCATTATCGAATAATTGAATATTTCTCACAACGACGTGGAATTCCAACTACAACAGCATTTTTGTATTATATTTTGCCATTAAAACGGTCATGTCGAACGCACACGTATTCCCGTGTCTTACAGAATCTGTGGAGGGGAAGCCGAGTGGAGATGTGTTACTATGTATGCGAAGCTGTGGCGATAAACGCCACTTCTCTAGATAACAATTTCGACAGCAACGGGACGTGCTAATGTCACCCCGGTTCGATTCTTACCGGAGGAATGGTCAACCGGTCCTCCGCCGTTCAAGAAGAGAGCCGAATACAGGTGTGGGTGCGTCTTCTCCAGGGCCACACACAGGTCCTGAAAATGGTCTCTTTCCTTGTTCATCAGCATCTTCAAGAGAAGGTCCACTTTCTCCGAGCTTGTGGAACAGTTATTGTCCAGTTCATACCTCTCCAGCGGGCTCAGGGTACCAGATTTTCCCAACAACTCTACCACCCGGTCTGCATCTGTAATGGACTCCAATAAGTTCTGGTGGCATTGATCTAACAACTCTTTGTGCTTCGATTCCATAGCTGTGCTCGCCGCCCTCTGCTCCCTTATCCTCAGCGAAATCCTTCAAAACCGTAAAAAATGATCAAGCAAGAACTTCTTCTGGGTGGTCACTTTTAGGAAATCGGCACCGCAGCCATTGTAATGAATGGCCGAGTTGAGCAGCTTTTCATCGCAAATTGAAAGAGACACAAGTAGCCATATTTGTTGCCTAAGGCTGTTGACTGCACTATGAAACAGCAGTACATTTTCCCACCGTCCCAAAAGTCCTACATTTCGCCCATTTTCCTTACCGCTTCCATCGTAAGCAGTTGCGACTGCATTAGCCCCTTTTCTTTTTGTCTTTTTTTGTTCTTCGTTCGCCGACCGAACTGCTAGAAAGTACCGCAACTCTTTAAGAGCTCTCCCACAAAACTGCAAGCTCCGCCATGTCTCGGCAGCTCAGCAGCTGCTGCTCGCTGTCAATCAAGTCTCCGTCTAATCTCCATGTAAGGTAAAACGAGGCGGGGCTTCCGACAGACACACCTGGTCATCACAGCGCGCGCTCGTAACTTTAGCCGTGTGACAACAATCACAGAGTCCGAAGCTCCCGGACAGAGCGATGGAGCCGCGATTAATTTTAACGATTTTTCAGCCATATACGTTTGTATCACACATAGCACGGCTGCTGTATAAGAGGTTAAACGCATAACATATAAAAACTATACAGGATTACTTTTAGTGTGCGCGCGCGTGTGAGATACAATTGTTGCCAGCTCACAAAGTATCAGAAACGTGGTGTATCTGTTCTAATGCAGATGAATAGGTTAACTAAATATCCGCAATCGGCTTTACACTCTGAAAACAAGTTCACACAGACTGGATGTCGCCACTTCATTGTTGGTAGTGGCTTTCCCCATTCTTGGTCCATTCTGAGATCACTTTAACACCACTTGTCCCGCCCCGCTACACAAAAGCTTTAACTATTGGTTGGCCCTCGCACCAACGACACACCCAGCCAGTGGGTAGGAAAAAAACAGCGAATGCAAATTCTGTTTCATGATTTTCTGCGATCTTTATGGCAGGCGAAAAACATGAATAGCCAGAGAGTTATAAAATAAGGTCAAAACTCGTTTGGCGTAGGCCAAGAAGTTTATGAAGAAAGGTCCCGTCAACGGTGTCAGATTGTTCATGCTAGGATTTGCACTCTGATGTTGGGATAATTCGTTCAGAAACGTAGGCTAGATCTAGTTGTTATTCACTTGTGTGCATATGCAAAGGCTTTGACGGAGATGTTATGACTTACCGAGCATGAGAGCAATTGCATGCAGTGGAATATTTGCCTTTTGAATTATAATGTAAGTGAAATTGTCAAATGTGACCGTTTTGTACTACTCTGTTATTCGCTCTTTTTAACGTTTACTATGCAAGCAAGTAGGCTACAGCCTCCCTGAGCAATCACTACGTGTACAGTATAGGCCTACCTATGTGTGTGAGAGTATGCAACTCTTGTTTTCAACATCTGCACACCGAAAAATAAAGTATCCGTATATTCAGCACACGCACTATTCAAATGTTTTCACTCAATTATTTACGTTCGAACATAGTCTGAAATTATTTTCAACAACTTTCATTGGTCTTGCTGAAAGTTCCCGACTAGCGTATTGTCACTTGTGAGCATCTGGAGTCGGACTACGCTTAGTGTAACCATGGATTCCCAGTGCTATCTGTAATGTATACAATATACTTAGGAATTACTGTATACTGTAGACACAACTTACTGAATAACATTTTTCAAATGTTCTGATTTGTTGTGTGGCACTCACAACACTATATCAAACACAAGTCTCTACAGCTTCATTCTCTCATCATTTGTTAGGATAATCAGTGCTACGCCATGGTTACTTATATGGCTTTTGCAAAGCACTTATTCAGGTTGGTAAGTGTCGGGATACTTTGGAGTTGTTTTAGGTAGGGGGGAAATTTGTCTTTGATTATGCTGGTCAAGACTACACTAGGACCACTTTAATGGTGCAGAAGAGCAGGAATGGATAACAATGGCCATGCTCACTTAAATGGTCCTAAGGTGGCCTACACACTCTTCATATAACACCAAATAATTAAACAAACAAGTAAATATTTATATTTGCCCATTACAGCCCTTTCTGTTAAAAGACTAAAAAACACTGGGAAACCCTGTCAGTTTTCCATATCTGAATCCTCCCTCAGGCAGATCCACACAATATGTTTTATTCTGCTCTGTGTAGCCCTATTACTAAACAAAGAAATGTGGTTCAGTAGTAGTTCAGTGGCATTGTTGCACATCAGTCCAAGGGCTGCTTTTGAATAAATGAAAGATTTAGGCCCCTATTCAGTCAAACTGCATTGATCTTTGTCCTTAATTTTGAGCATTTGAACATTTCATTTGTCAGCCAATACTCAATGTTTTGTTGATTTCATTGATTTTGTGATGTGTAGATATTACTTGAAAACTAAGAACAAACCACATTAAATGGAGCCCTCAGATATAAAGAGGACAATTTGACATGCATAAAAATCATACAGTAAATATTTGTATAGGAAATGTTTATTGTTTTTATGTAAATGGACAGGTATTATTTTCCAGTGAACGTGAAGGCCAGAATGCTACTTTCCACTCAAGACATCACATTTTATATTCTTATTCTCATATTTTGTTCATAATAAAACATAATATAACAAAAACATAATAACATAAACCTAATAAGACACGGGGGTGGTAGCTTTATCAATTAGTTGCTTGATTGAATATGCCTTTTAGCTTGCCTAAATTGTGATATTGAGAGAAAAACAAAAACCTACGCAAGAAGATCTATGATTTTGGAGCATAACCCTTAAGTTTGCTGCATATCAACAGTTGCACCAGTCATGTAATCATTCAGTAATTTCTGCAGAGTTCGCATTTCCTGAGGAGAAATATTTTTGCAGACAAAAACTGATAGGGATGCAGAGGCTATTATGTAAATCTTCAGAACTTTATGGAGCAAATTAACTTAATATCCATAAAATGTAACTGCATGCTTTGGCAATAGAGATTCAGACTAAACCAGTGCTATGGGTTACAGCAACCCTCTCTATTTGACTCTCATAACTGTTAAGCCTGTGTTTCATGTTCATACCCAATTTCTACAAAAATGTAATGTTTATTGGCAGTATCATGCCCTGAAAATCTCATCCACCTACACAAAATTTGAGCTAGAGATGTGACCATCTGCAAATTAAGACGTGCACCACAACATGCATTTGAATGTTTCTCATTTTGTCTTACCTCAAATATGTAACATAAATTGTATTTGCCTGTGAGTTTTCTATTTTGAGTACCTGTTCATTTGATAAGATATATGATCCAGCAGTGGGCCTGGCAGGTCTATATTTCATACACTTGGTGTATTTATTGTCTGTAAGGCAACTGCCATTTGCAGTAGAATTGATTTATGCTTTCTGTGCTGATGAAAGTATGAAAGAAATCATGGCTGAATTGCAAAATGTATTTTTATGACACATTGGTGATTCACCCCTATTGATTTCTTTCTCATCGAAACACATCATAAGCGAATGAACAATTTCCACTGGCACAGGTTCTTATCAATATTAAGGTAATTTCAGAGAGTGATATTTTACACAATCTATAATTCCTTGCTGTGACATTCAATATCAAGAATCTGCTGCATGAGGGAAATACATCATGGCTGTTTGACGTTGTCATGTTGAGGATGATTTTGAACCTATGTCTGCCCTGAAACCAGAGGAACCTTTAAAAGTTCAATTGAATCAAGATTGTTAGGTCTTACCTTTGATTTTTAGCTCTCCCTGTGGTTGCATTAATTGTGAATTGCAATGAATGAGGGCATATTCCCACTCTGGGTTACATAATTGACCTTCATTAAAAAAACACAGTTTAGCTGGCAAAACAGGTGTTTCAGCCAAATGATAAATTAACATATTCTCCAGCATTCTAGTGTCACATTCAACAATGTCTCTGTGTGCAACTGAAAAAGAACAATTCTATCAAAAGTCATTGCTAATTTATGTCTTTTTTAATAGAAAAACATTGTATGTCATGTTACCTTGTAGGCTGTGTTGAAGATTATTACGTTTTAATTACGTTTTTATTCATGAATTTACCAAAAGGGTACAAAATACACCAAACTTGAATTAAATTGCCATCACAAATCACAATTTCAGTATAATATCTAGCACAGCACTGGTCACAATCCGTTAAAAAAAATAGATGAAAAAGCTCAGACAAGCATCTCATCGGATTGATTTTCTGGGATTTTACTATACATTAATCATCTAATCCTTGGTTTTTAAATTGCTTGTATGCATTCAGGAAGGCTATAGGAGGCTTACAGCCATGGTAACCAAATGTCACCTGGGTGTTTTTACATTGTAAACACTGACTTATCCCAATGGAAACTAAAATACCTCCTGTGTGCTTGCTGTACATCTACATAGCCATGCATGAATGCATGACTATATTCTGAATGAGAACAAACATCCAAACTCAACTATCAAACAGTATGTCATAATTACAGCAACCTCACAGAATTATATTTAAAACAATCACATTTCAGCATCAAATGAAGGAAGGTCTGCTTATCTCCACGATTGCCAAAATGCTTCTCTCATTGGCAGGCATAAACGTCTCAAAACCTCACACTCTTATTCTTCAGCCTCGGCAACAAGGTAGGATCCAATCTGATCCTAGCTGATTTTCGGGAATGTGTCTGTCATCCAGTGATTAGTAGGCACACAGTCTGCCGTCAGCATGCCTGTGGAGAAGGCCCCAGACATGTTGGATTGGGCTTTCTGACTCAGCTTTTCACTGCCATCAATTCTGTTGTCATCCAAGTCTCCAAGGAGGTCATTGATCAGCGAGGCTCAGTTAACGCATGTGGCGTTGCTGCCGTCAGGACTGGCTGCTGACATTTATAGCCTCTTGTGTTTCATGGCATTCCTTTTTGGCAAAGGCACGGCTCGTATCAAAGCGTCCAAAATCAAGGCCTCGCCTTCTTCTTGTTCTTCACTCCATCGGCTATAAATGGATCCTTCTTACCGCAAGGTGACAAAGAAGGGTGAAATCACTGTACTCGAAAAACAATGACGCCTTGTTGTGATTGTTATGACTCTTGGATCATGCCTCATGTTATCTGTGAAATAAAAAACATTTGGAAGGCATTCAATCTAACTGCTGGCACTTTTCCTTTCACTTTGAGTGAATAAAGGCCAAAGTAACATGTACGATAAGCAAGGATTACAGTTATGATGTAATACTGAGTAAAGCATGCATTATATATTTGCATTATTACTCTATATTCTCCTTAAAAGTGAAGCCATAACCACTGTAGCAGTTCGATTTTTATGTCACCTTGGACTACAAAATCAATTGAAAATGCTATATGTTTTCACATCTGACATATACAGTACTTGAGGTGTGATCCTCTAGCTGACTGGAAAGAATATTGGCTACAAAATTACTTATTTTACAGGATCATCCTTTTTTGCACAAACAAAATATTGCATATCAAAATCCAATCCATGTAAATAAACATAATTATTTTCAAAAGTATTTACCTCATAATCATTTACATCATCATCAAATTATATTGCAGATTATTCATTGCAGCATGACGTTTGTATGCTTTCCAAATTGATAAATGATCATTAATGGTTGACTGATTATGTTATGATTCATAATTATAATGTCTGATTAGTGTGCTTGTAACCAAACAATATACAAATGGTAGCACAGTAATTTATGTCAGTTATGACAATACCTGACATTAATAATAGGTGATTTAAATGAAGAGAACTGAGATGTAAAACAGGTTACTGATTTCAAAGCAAATTCAGGTAACTACAGATTAAATAAAGAACTCCATCCAAATAAGCCGCTTATTCCTGGTGAATTATTACTGAATATTTTCATCGCAGGGCACAGAAAATAAAGATATCTGACTCTCCAATTAGCCTAACGGATGTCTTTGGATTATTTCGGACACGGGAGAACATGAAAGGTAGCAGGACAGTGTAAATGCATTCAGTTTTCTGAAGTCCACCAAATGAAGAATAAAAATGAATTAATATATTTTCATTGCTGAAAATAAAGATATTGCTGAATGTCAGCAGGACATTAAATGCATTCAGTTTTCTGAAGTCCATCAAATGAAGAATAAATGAAACAATATACAGCTGGAATAATATTGCTGAATGTCATAGTATTTGTCAATTCTTCTTTTTATAAGGGGGCCAATGGCCCACAGTTAGTCAGTTTGCATGCCACTGCATCGGGGGAACAGATAAACATGATTATTGTGGTCGTGGTTCGAAACCCGACTGTGCAAGGCCGGCCCAGGGGGAGCAGGGAGGGTGAGCCGGCACGAACTCGCCAAGAAGCGCGACGGGTGTCTCAAGAAGTAGGTGGGCGAGTTCCGTCTCGGAGGAGGCGGATCATTGCTGGCCTCAGGGAATTGGCTTGACCTGGAGGACGGGCGGTGAGTTTGGGGATGAGGGTGAATCAAAAAATAAATTAAATTTGGTTACTAAATTGGGAAAAACTGGAAAAAATCAACAACAACAAAAATAAGAGTAACCATGATTTTGAATTGTGACATGAAACCCCATGATCCGAAGACCTGTTGTGAGATCACAACATGGTGCAATACGTTTATTGTTGATAGCTTGGCAAATGTGTTTTTCATGTTCCATTGATCCATATTTTGAACAGTATGGACCACAGCACATTGAATTCCACTTGTGCATCGAACCGATTACCTCAGCATTTACAAATGACATACTGAGGTCACCCGACTTTCCTCCAGCTCTGATTTCTTGGCTGTAACTGAAAAATGTAGCCATAAAAATAGGTTAGTGTCCCACCCTTGTTCTTCAGATGACTCTTGATTGAGCATCTCCTGCAATGAAGTGATACCCATTGAACAATGCTTGCTTGGTTCGTCTTTTCATTGCAGCCCAGAACCATACTGCATTCATCTTTGTGACAGCCTGTAACTGAAGAATTTAATTAGATGACAATTACTACCACAATTACTGCTGGACGAATGCTGCTGAAAGAACATTCTCTGTGGTCTCTCGCAAAATGCTGGGACAAAAGTGGGCCGCCTCCAGAATATTAGCGGTGAAGAGTCAGTTGCTGTTGAAGACATTATTTTTTGGTGCCAAGCTAATCGCCCGCTGCTTTGCCGCTGCACCACTGTGTGTCAGAATGTGCTGAAAATGTAACTTTGAGCATTTTTTGCTCCGGATGAGAAAGTGAAGGGGCGTGCAGGGAAGGATCCACTTATGTAAGGCATATCATTTCTACCTGCAACAGTTGCGCCTCGTATTTTCAAACAGAAACTGTCAAACCAGCTCCATTTTCCTCAGCTGCCTTTTTAATCTACGCCTGTGTGGAAGGGGGGAGGGGACAGCAGAATTACTTTGAAATGTAAATAGGTGTCGCATTTTAGAAATTTTCAAAGCATTTCAAGAGATGCATGTGTGTTCCTGAAACATTGACAGTCAATGCTGGTGGAAAATGAAGGTCTCAAAACAGAATTATTTCCTGATAAATTGTTCTCTTTATAGACAGAGACAGAAATGAAAAAAATGTCAATGAACAGGGATGATTACATCACCAGAGAGGCTGGTGGCAAGAGTTTGGGAAATGCAGATGAACACGGTTTTTGAACACCATTTGACGATTCTTTCTGGGGTTTAAAGAGCCCAGTGAAAGTCTCCAAGTACAGCTTGTGTCAGCATGGAAAAGCAGTCAGGCGTCTGTACTTTCAAGCCATAGAGATAAAACGATTTGGTATTGCCGACAGGATCATTGTTCCAGAACAGCCACAGTTTATGCCATACCATCAAAAGAATGGTAAGACGTGTTAAAAGGACCTTTCCGTTTGTCCATAAGTGCAGATTGGGAACAGATTGAACCAAATCAAAACTACCATTCCACTGCAGTCGTCTCTCTGCGCTCCACCTCTTCACTCATGAGACAGCATCATGATTAATTTAGGTACTTAACATGCTAAATAATGACCTTAAACAGACAAACTGTCAGTAATGTGATCATTAAGTTGTGGATGGGTAAAAAAAGTATGGTGCAGGAAC
Source organism: Aldrovandia affinis (assembly GCA_029706075.1). NCBI lineage: Eukaryota > Metazoa > Chordata > Actinopteri > Notacanthiformes > Halosauridae > Aldrovandia > Aldrovandia affinis. The sequence continues at coordinate 3,509,540 of JAINUG010000042.1, forward strand.
CCCCGGATTGGGCAACGGTAAAGACACTCACCTGGAGTACAGGTTGCCCACTGAGGTTTGAACCCCAGCTTCCTGGCTTTGGCCGGGAGTCCCGTTCGGGGGTGGCAATTGGCTGTCCGCCCCAGGGGAGGGGGTAGGGAAGCCGGCATAAGCTTGCCGCGTATAAGAGTGGCTCCATGTGTCCCTGAGTTGCGGTCGACGGCTTGGCGGGTTCCATCTTGGAGGAGGTGGTTCATTGTCACTGCCGGGCCCAGAGCTGTGGCAGCAAGCTCATGGTACAAGGGTGGGGGGAATGTTTAAGTAGAAAGAGGGTACAGTTGGGAGAAAAAGGGGAAAAAATCAAAAACAAAAATAAATTTAAAAAAGAAAATGCAATATAAAAGGTATAACCAGAGCAAAACACCATGCCACACATTACACTTATCCCACGAAAGGCCTGAACAAGAACCATGATTTACCAAAAATATATGTCCATGAAACACAAAACCTCTGTCACAGTAATTGAATGATATCTGCCTGTTGCTAATTTACCCAGGAAAAAAGGCCCTTCAAACAATTGGAGAGATGATTGGAACATGTTTTATTCAGTCAATGAGCTTCATGTATTTATTTTCTAGCGTTGACTTCTTTCTGGCCACAGTAGGGAAAAGGCACACAGGCCACACACACATACACACACAGAGGAACAGATGCCAACAGGGTGCATGCTACATTGATATTAATGCCACACATGCTTTACCTTTATTTTCCTTTTGTCGTGTGCCAAAACATGTGATGCCACATCAAAGCAATCTCGGGTCAGTCTGGATGGCTCACAGCTCAATGTCTGTGGCACATACAGTGGGTATAATAAGTATTCACCCCCTTGGCATTTTTCACATTTTATTTTCTTACTTCATGGAATCAAAATTGAATTAATTGGGATTTCTTGCCACTGATCAACACAAAATACTCTAATTCCAAATCAAAAACACCAATTCTAAAGCTTTTTTCTTTATAAATAAAAAACTGACTTATTATACTTATTATATCCACTGCAGCAGCTTGAGGAACAAGGACAGCTCATGGACAGGAACTTAGCATGTCACCCCATCCATCTCTGCAAACGTGTAGTGCCAAGGAGACCGTCCTTTTGCACTAATTGATTGTCGAGGGGTTGAACCCTCAGCCTTCTGGTGTCAGAGCACAAGGCCACACAGCCACTAAACCAGTTTTATGTGTATGTATGACGTGTGTACGTCTGACTAGTGTTTGAGAACATATACATTAAAGAGGACATTCAAGGGCTGGTACATGCTAAGAATGATGCTAAGATTCCTACCTTGAAAATATAGTTTTTATTTTACACCATGAATTAGTTTTCTAACAGATGTCACATGACATAATCGTCACAGACTCTAAGCTAGGTTTACCATTGTACTGCATGGAGCCAACATACATACATTAAGGTAGCCTGAGATTGTTGGGGTGAGATATCTTACCCTTTTGTTAGATCTGGACTATGCAAACATGACTCACAATTTTTATCTCCACCCATTAAAGTTCAATGTTGAATGCTTCACCCACTGAATCAAGTGCTGCACTAAACTGGTTCACAGCCTATTATAAAGTTACAACAACATACCCTCTGAATACCCACAAAGTCAACCAAGCCTACCCATAGACACCCCAAGCTATATAGCACCTTTCATACAAAAACATTATTTGCAACCCAAAGGGCTTTAAGAAATCAAATTGATCACAACAATAGGTATATCTATATCTTTTTCTCTCTCTCTCTCTCTCTCTAGTGGTGACCTCTGTAATAGCATTACAAAAATGACGAGAATCATCAGGTTTAATATTGGGCGTTAAATAAAATGAGCAGTTTCACCATCAACCGCAGTTATAATTATGACGATTAGTTGGCAACCACAATTTTATGTAGTAAAACGTTTTCCAATAAATGTATTCGTTCTTTAATGCACTTATAGTAATGGAGACGGTTGATTATTAGTTGAAGGATATGACATGATAAATGACTAGTTCAAAAAGGAATTTTGAGATTTCCTCCAAATATTTGTAATCATTGACACAATCAACCACAGTAACGGAGGAATGCAGGTTAGTATATGAACAAATGCAGTTTCAAACTGCCCTCTGCTGGCAGAGAAACATCAAAACATGCTGTTTTCATTAAGCGCATTACTTCATTAACATGTGTATTGATTACTCCTCCCACCCCTTCATTCATACATACAAAAATCCCCATAATCCCCACAGGCTACATTTAGTTGACAGTTGAGTCATTGGTATTTTTATCTCCATCTTACTTAGTATTTTTAAGTAGTACAAATGAAAACTCGTGAATGATTATGAGATTTGAAAGTACGTGCGTAGCCTACGTACATATGATACTCTGAATGATTCACACACGTTTAAAAAATGTTACTGGAACTTGTTTGAAGGCCTTCCAATAGCCTTGTTGGAATCAATTGCATATTACCTTCAACCTAATGAGTCTACAGATGTGTAATGGAAAACCTTTTTGTGAAAAAAAAATTCCACACATAATCCAAGGCTCATAATGAAATGTTGTCCAGTGAATAACTATATAATAATGCCTAAAAGATTTAAGTAGAATGTCACATGACGTGAAGGCAGTTACAGAGGAGTATCCGAAACCCAGTTAATGTTAAGAGAAATGAAAGAAAGGGCACGCCGTTTCAAATGACAAATGTTACAGTCATTCAGTGGATTAGGCATTATCACAAAAAAGAAGGTGATGAAATCAAACCGCAAGTTCTCTTCTCGGTGTTCGCCACCAAACAAAAATCTCCACTCCAACATAAAACATGAACGAAAACCTCCTTTCCGGCATTTCATTGTCTCTTTGAAGTAGAATCAGACAAACCACTTGCAGCTGGAGTACAGCATTTAGCAAGTTTACTTCGCCGATGCCAGAAAATATGTTTTAAGAAACCCCTGGCAAGCCGCTACCATTTTGCAAAAGCACATAAAATGACTCCACGATGACTGTGGAGCCTGAAGCTTTACTGGCTGGCTTTATGGAGCCGATCAGAGGCGGTCTCCTACAGCACGTGAGAAGATGTCATTGGCATGCGATGTCATTTCTGCAGATATGTATCCGATTTGCTTATTGGCACATCTTGAAGATCTGGTAGCGAGTTCCCTTCGCAAGTAGTTTGGAAATAGGTCCTTAAACTGTATGGATGTACAGCACAGAAGCTGGAAGTGAACAAACAGCAGCAACATGGGGAACAAAAACCCACCATTCACAGGGGTTCCCAGAGCTGTTTGGGGAAGCCATATCCACAGGCTTCACAAGATGTAAACTCCACAGTAGAATAAGGCCAAATTAATTATGATTCATAATGCCATGTATGTGTGGTGTAATACAGATGTAATAATATAATATATAACATTGTCAAGAAGGTACTGTGGATGTGCACTGATCATACAGAAAAATACAAACAACACAATAGAAAAATAAATCATATTTATGGTTGAAATGTCTGGACTTTTATTGGTGAGGAAAACTACATTTTCCAAAGATGTATATTTTGGTTAAAAAAACAACAGATGGTGACATTTATTTTGAATCAAACCTAAGATTACTTAAATACAAATACATCCATCTATGGTTCAATTACATCATATTGTATTAGTTTGCATAGGATAAGCAGAGGCATTAAATAGTCTTTGTTAATTTGTTAATAGAAAGGCTACATCAATTTGGCAGTCAGCGCTATTATGTATGATAATATAAAAATTACATTTTTTTCCATTAGGTTTGGCTTAGGGAAATGTCTAGATAACATAACATGACATGTATTAGACATTCAGTTTGAGATGCATACTCAAAATACTAACTCAAGTAATACGAACCTTCAATATGGGATTATGCATACATCACAACTCAAGTTTTTATAGGGTAATGATTCTCATTACAGATATAAAAGAAAACTAGCCACAGATAATATGTTGCAATATGTATACATTGCAAAGTAAAAACTTGCATTGATGGGAACTAAAAAACATCATGCAACACTACCATGTGTACATTACTACGGTACATGTATGTAAATGTACATGGGTACATTGAATTAATCTTTAGATTGCCAGACGTTCCAGTAACATTTATCCATGTTCTTCTAGTCATTTCCACCGCACAGTTTCAACAGCAGCTTCTTGTAATCTCCAGAGGTGTCACCCTATCACACAGAACACAACAATCCGTTTTATATATACACCCTTATAATACAGTGCTGCGAATTGCACTTTCACTTGACTTCACTAAAAGGTATTGCAGGAGCTCAAGTTTAAGAACAGATGATAACGCTTCTGCTAAATGTGATTGCATTCAGTTTGATCATTCCATACATTTTCTTTGAGTAAACTGCAAGTAGTACATTTCAAGGCTAGACAATACTTAATTTGGAGCACATTATAAATAGGCTTGGAAAACGACTCTTAATATTGAGGTTTGTGTTCATTTGAATTTTCAGACTTTTAGCAAAATGTATTTACAAGACATAATAAAAACCAGGTGTCGATAGTAACAAGGGGTAGGCGGTTTGCAAATGCCAAGCCAAGAGTTGAATATTCAACACAATTGCTTTTTCTATGTCACAATGCCAAGTTGTTTTGATCATACAATGCAAAATTGTCTATGCTAATAGGGGAATCACTCATTCTGGTGCGAAAATGAAATAAAATGAAATAAAAATACTTAATGCAAAGTAAGCTACATGGAAACAGTTAATAGGCCTAACCATTTGTATTTGGAGTTGATAACTTATTGTTAAAGGGACCACATTTTGAAATATGATGAGTTAGGAGGTACTCAGCCCTCGGACTGACGATCGATAGATGAATAATAGAACTAGCTCTGGTCAAAAAAGGAAGGGTCTATTATAAACGACAGGCCTTTGTTGAAATACCACCTAAAGGATTAAATTAGCAGTCAACAGAAATGTTAAAAGCAGCAGCAAAAACATCAACATTACATTTGAAATATCCAGAGAATTTAAATTGTAAAAGATTTGTCAAACCAAGCAGAGCGTCTACACGTTTTGATTTACACAAAGTAGGCTAATGTAATAATGCTAGTTGCACCAATGCCTAGAATATCTGTATTATTCATGTTCACCAACATAGTCTGGATCCTACACAGCCTAGTTATAACTGATGTAGCATAATAATTCCACATAATTGAAAAGGCTGTTACTGTGTATAAGCAGGTGGTTCATATGTTCAGGAGGGGAATTTTGCATAGAAACTGAAATTACTCACAGAGATGTGCGTATACAGGGACTTTCCATATTTCTGCACGTATGCCTGTCTGATGTCCAACAGGTCGACCTCGCAGCGAGACACCATGACACGGACCAGGGTTCTGTCCTTGGTACCAGCTCCCTGTCAAAAGCCATGTTTATTTGCAAGGCCCCTTTCACACATGGGTTGCAGCCATACAAGTGCCATACAATAGACAAAACGAAGCACGTGTCAAACAAAACAGCATATTATGATTTCATTTTAAAAGGAAAAGATAGTAAAAGCAATTATATATAACAAATATAAAAATAAGGCAGGTTAGGGGTTCTAGGTCAGCCTGTTGTTCTTACGATTCCCACAGATGATAATCCATACCCATGGACCGATTTGGGTCAAAATCCAAACTGGCCAAGTAGCGAAGACCTAAAGTGGCTTTAAAAATCATATTTCATAGGGGGGCCTCGAATAGCGTAGCGGTCTAGCGCATTCACATTGACCGGTGCTTTGCGAGTATGAGCTACCTATTGCAGTCACGGTATGAAACCCGACTGCGTCAGTCTGACTTTTGCCGGGAGCCCCGATCGGGGGCGGCATTTGGCTGTCTGTCCCAGTGGGTTGGGGGAGGGAAAGTCAGTACAAACTCGCCGAGGAGCAGTAAGGCGTTCCTAAAGAGCAGGTGGGCGAAGTTCCATTGCTGGCCTCGGGATATTAGCTTGACCCGGTGGATGGGTGGTGGGCTCATGAGGGGAGGGCGAATCAAAATAAATAGAGGGTTGAATTGGCGACTAAACTGAAAAATTAGAAACAAATAAAAAACTATAAAAAAATAAAATAAATCTCATTTCATTGCAGTTCCACAATCAGGGCTATGCGAGCTCAGAGTCACCTGCATGGCCTTGTGAAGTCTCTCAGCGAAGTAGACAGGTGTGTTCTTGATGCATTTCACTAAAAAGAGAGAATACAACAGGGTTTATGCGGTCTGTTCGATTTAAATGACTCATTTAAAGTAAACGAGAAAAGAAATATCCTTACAAGGCTGAAATCAACAACAAGTGGTTTAAATGCATGGTATGGCAGGGTAATGGGGCTTTTTATTTTTAGGGCTTTTTATTCAATATTATTCACCCCCCCATCCCATCCCGGCACCCTCCCCCGTGTTTTACATTTCCCCATAATTATTTTTGGAGACAGAAAACCTATGTGCAACTACACAATTACACATCTGTATGCAGAAATACGCTTTTGCTAGCAACCATGAATAACTTTTTAAGTATCATGTCAATACGACATCAATTCGAAACTGAACATGTTCTTTAATAAACTATATAACCCACTATAACATATTCAGAGAAAACATGTGAGAGTGTGCTGTGCACTCAAGAGTGCATCCGTATTCTAGACAGGAAGAGACTGACATGCATGGGGACCACGGTGGAGGGGGACAGACCACACCACAATGCTGTGGGCTCAATGTCAAGGGACGGAGACTTAAATAGTTGTTCGATTTGCATTCAAAAAAGGTACAAAAAAATAAAAATAAAAGCACAACAGCATCCAACACACAAACACATTACCATGACCCTGAGCCCTGACAGCATATTAAGGGGAAATACAAGAAAACAACATTACAAAAAATATTAAATCACTTCTCTCTCATCAAGGCATTCTTTAGATTGAGCAATGTTGATGGCGGTCAACCTTCCAAGCCTCTGTTCCTCCACTTCCCCTCTATTCCATTCCTTACAGATTTATGTTACATCCAATTAGGTTACAGTTCTATAACCCCTCCCATCCCTAAATTCAAACGTTCTTTTTTTCACATAAAAGGGCAGGCAGTGTGGTATAATGGTTAGGGAACTGGGCTTGTAACATTAAGGTTGCAGGTTCAATCCCCAGGTGGGACACTGCAGTTGTACCCTTGAGCAAGGTACTTAACCTGAATTACTTCAGTTAACATCCAGCTGTATAAATGCATTGTAAAGAAATGTAAACTGTAAGTCGGTCTGAGTAAGAACGTCTGCTAAATGCCTGTAATGTAATGTAACATATTCCATATGCAAATATTCACACTTCCACTGCAGGTGGAATAACTCTTGTTAACCAGGTTTCATATCTGAAACGTGATATGAAAAGAATACAAAAATGTTAACTGCGAATTCTATTTTGAAGAGAAAAAACCCCCATCAGCATGAGAAATGAACAGCAGTGTTTCCCATGGCGACGTGCTTACCGACAGCCACCATTCCAGTTTCCACGTCTCCAGACATCTCTCTGCAGATGCTCTTCTCAATATCTCGGCCGCTCATCTGTTGATACTCGTGGAAAACTGAGACACAACGCGAGACCGTTACAAACCTACATCACGGGGAGATTTTGAGTCTTACATTTTACATTTACGTTTTAGTCTTCAGTTCAGTTGACGGATTGACAAAAGTTTGTCTCGGTAAATTTCAAATGAACACGTGGCTTGTGAATCTACATCTTACAGACAGGTGGGTGATTCGGACTAAATGACACTACTGACATCACTTAATTAAACTAGCCAACGCGTGACTCTGCAATGTTAGCAAACGTGTTAAAAACATCTTGCGGCTTCACTTTTTCCCAAGTCTTCTATTGATTTGAATGAACAAACTAGCTAGCAAGCTATGTAAAATAATAAATCAAATTTGTAGCTAGGAGGCACTGCTAAAAAGCTTTTAATTTGCATCCCCCCCGCCCCCTGCCCCCTTTGCCTGAAACAGAAACCATGCTTGTGCATGTCACAGACTGGACAGCCTGATTGAGTGACTCAAACTGACCTGATTAAGGACATTAAATACAAGGAGAGAATTGGGCAAAGCTATTTTATGGTAATGAACAAGCGTACACGATTGAGGCGATGGGGACACAAACCCCCTTTCAAATAGACAATGCAAAATGGAAGCCTAGCCCACAAATTTCCTGTTTCAGAGTACACATGTTTTTCCTCGATGCAGGCCACGTCCTTGTTTTGATCCTTTGCCGCAGTAAGGGTCACAGGCCCTTCTCGACAGGATGGGGCCGTAATATCCTGTCTATGGGAGAACGCTGTGACCCCTGCTATCAGAGAATTCTTTGTCCATTTAAAATGCATTCATCATATTGCGCAGAGCTCAAATTAACAATACACAGTAATATTTCCTTCTGGTGAATTCCACAATGTAACCTTTTCCCATACTACATATTGTTATTATTTGTACTCAAATATGAACAATACACATGCATCTCTGTCTATTGAGTTACTTGTAAATAAAGACAAAAGGCAGAAAATAAATAGCCAGTGACTGTTAAAAAAAAAAGAATGAAACACCATCAGACAACTACTTAATAGACAAATAAATGAATCTAGTTATTTCCATGGGACTTCCTTAGGAGAGCCCAAGGGGACAATGGAAACAACATCACATGACCCTTGACCTCTTAGTTGGACTTTTGACAGTCAGGCTTCTCTTTAGTTACCTGCTCTCAGGTGAGGCTTGCTTCTGGCACAAAGGATGGCATTGAACTGGGACTCATCAGTTCCCACTTTGTTCTCACCAGCGGCATAGAGGCTCTATAAATAAATAAATCATGTGTAACCATAACAACAACCAACTCTTCACAGAATCACAACGGCCTGAGAGTCGGGGACGAGAATTAACGGTTGCATAAACAAGGGAAACCTCAAGGTTAAGTGGGATAGGCCAGCAATTTAAGCGTTTCCAAGAAACCTGTTAGCAAAGTGTTCCGGGTGGCATACTAGGGCTTTGCTACTCCACAGCTTGACCGTGCACTTTTGGCTTAAAAAAATACTGATTGAACATTTCGGGGGTAGAGTAGGACAACTTTGCCCAGCGGGATTCAACATTGACCATCCTCTTTATATTCAGGGCAAATACCAGAATGGGTCCTTTACCTGAGCATCTTGTTTGGCCAGAGAGATGTCCACGGTTTCCTTCTCATCTCGATTGCCCTTCAAGTGAGCAACACAACATTAAGCACATAGGTCAACTCATCTACTCGTCTACTTTGCTTAATTTTCATTAGACTGCAGGAAACATTATCATTTTAAAATGATATGGTTGGGCTGGGCAGCATAATGGTTAGGGAACTGGGCTTGTAACTCAGATTGCTGGTTCAATTCCCAGGTGGAGCACTGCCGTTGTACCCTTGAGCAAGGTAATATCCAGCTGTATAAATGGATTGTATGTAAAGAAATGTAAACTGTAAGTCGCTCTGGATAAGAGCGTCTGCAAAATACCTCAAATGTAAATGTAAAAATGTATACATGATTTGAAAGGACAAAATATTTACTAAAGGCAAATTACAGTTTCCGGTGTTTAATCCTACACACCTACATGGGCAGTTCACCATCCCCTGCGCTACACCACTACCCAACCACAATACCCACTGACAAGGCAGTGATGTAGCTAAGCTAGAGTGGTTAGCACTGCATAGCAGGGTAATGCAGGATAAGATGGTATGCTATGACAGCACTGGAGCACCATGCAGAGAACTTCAGAGATGCATTATAATACACAGACAATCATATTTATATATGCAACGCTGATATGGAAGACCACAAGTTTAATTAAATCTCCGACATTCCAAAATGGCTACATAAGGCACTTGTAGAAGAGCATGTGCAACAATTCTCACGGACTACACGCATGCCTCAACTAGTTCAGTGCATCCTTCGTCTTTGGCTGCTTGAATTCCCAGTAAATTAATTAAAATTACAGCTGCAATGATTTAACGCGTTGCTTAAAAGGATGATCACACAACGAATGGTGATAAGAACGTGCTTCGACAGGGACTAACATTTGAAAGTTTATACTACTTTATACGGTATGAAAACCGCTCTACCTGACAAAGGGAGACCAGGAGTCTGCGAAAGTGCCCGGACGTGTCACTGATGATGGCATCCTCCAGTTTCTTGCCGAAATCTGAGTCAATTAACAAATCAGTCCATTAACAATTAGCCAATCAATCGAGTCAAAATTATAGTTAGGCCAAAAAATATGCATGTGCCACTCGGCAATCAGGAAAAACATTTAAAGGCGGATCAACATCATAGTTATGGGATCCGCATTCTAACAATAAGGGAGAACGACAGCAAACAAAAAACCACCAATGCCGTCAATCAGTAATCAGTCACGAGACATTACCAATTGTATGCATAACATTAAAGCATTATATATAAACACAAACATGATTTAGAGCTCTAATAAGCGTATATACACATTTAATGTATTCATTTGCTAACAATACACAAAATATGAGTTCAATCCCTGATTGAAAACAGCCAAAACATTACTCTCTGGCAATAACAGTCAACAAATGGGTGAGACAAGGCACCAAAGTATGTCAATAAACAGCTACAATTTAAATACAAAATCATATTAACAGTATGCATTTCATGTTGTTACAGGCTTACAAATATGGACTTTGGTCCAATGACTCATTTAAACCATGATGTTCCATTGTATTTAAAGAAAAAATCCAAAAGCTTCTCTTTGTAGCTTCTCTTGGTGAGGGTGATATTTTTTCTAGACCTATAAACCTCAAGGTTCCTGCAGAATCATGGTTTCTGTCCTTTTAATGTCTGGCGATTGCGTAGTCCATATTGCCATTGCATATGGCTGCTTTGTGCTCCACTATGTGTAGTTTTAGGTTACATTCGGTTTGCCTGATGTAAACCATACCGCAAGGACATTTCAGCATGTGAAGTACATGTGCAGATTTTCAATTGCTAAAATCCTTGATCGTGCATTCCTGGCCCAGTATGTGGGCGAGTCAATTTTTTTTCTCATATGTGTGTTGGAAGAGCGTGTACATCTCTTGCAACGACAGCTGCCGAGTGTGGGAAGCCAGTTAGTCTTGGGCCAAGGAGATCTATACATAGATGTAACTGGTTCTGTGTGGCTCATTAGGTAGAGCATGGCACTGACAACACTTAGGTTGAGGGTTCCGATTCCCATTGGTACCACATATACTGAAAATAAAAAGCGGATAAAAAGCGTCTGCTAAATGGCATACATTATATTATTAACTAATATGTCTTTTAAATTTGTCCTTCTTTTAAAACAAAATATGGGTTGGAGAGGCAAATTATTTCAACTGGGGATCACCGTTTAATATCTTCCAACGTTTCAAAATGAGCTTTCTGAGCTCACGGGACACAGAGCTGTACTCGGACACAAAGGAGACTTTTTGATGCCAAGCTTTTTCTAGTGGTAGAGTTTAGAACAGGGGTGCCCAAGTTCGGTCCTGGAGATTTACTGGGTGTGCAGGCTTTTGTTCCAGCCCTTCACTAACACACCTGATTCCATTAATCACTTCAATAACACACCTGATTCCACTAATCAACTGCTCATCAAGGCAATGAATGTTCAAATCAGGTGTGTTAGTGAAGGGCTGGAACAAAAGCCTGCACACCCAGTAGATCTCCAGGACCGAACTTGGGCACCCCTGGTTTAGAAGGTCATCTCCATTGCCATTTTTTGGCTCAACCGAAAGCCCTCATCACTGTACCTTTCTAAAGGATTGTAGGATTCCAAGCGCTGAAGCTGTTCTGAAGGCAAAAGGTGGCCTATCTTATTTTTTTGCCACGGCAAAATTTTAGAGTGACCAAATAATCTGTGGAAAATCTGTAATCTGAACATTTTTAGTTGAAAGTATGTCGTCTGGCTTTTTTCATAAATATCCCTGCTGGTTGTAATGACAAATTCCCATTAGAATGACTTGCACACCCAATACAAATATTAAAAACATGGTACTAGCCACCCTAAATCAAGGTATGAGTTGCAAGGATAATTTTGCACAGTAATCTTGGATAGTAAGACTTTTTCAATAACCAGGATGAGAGCCTAAAAACAGAATACTGTCAATCCAGAGACAGGGTGATCTGTTCTTTTCTGCGTCACCAACAACGGATACTCACCCGCTTTGTAAATTTGATTGATTTCGCGGATCTCTTCATTGGAGCGAGAAGACAGGATCTCGATCAGGCATGCTTCATCGGTACCGGCTCCCTGTCAGATAAAGTGTGTTCCTATATCAACAGTTTCCTGAAACATTTCAGCTTCCCGGCTTTAATGCCCTGCTATGGTGACTGGCGTCTTCTGTCAAACATTTAACAAACTTGGTCAATAACACGCCAAGTGTTAGACTGGAAACAGAATTTGACTGGCATCATAAATCAATTACGCAATGCAATTACAGCATATAAATTCCTCTTTTATCCCCTGCGTGAGTACAATAGGACTTACGGTTTACAGTGGGTCAGGAGAAGTACAATGTGAAACGATATGTGCTTTTAGAAGGAAGAGCAGGAGATCAGTCATAGGAAACAGATGACAATGCAACATCCCCATTACCTGTATGGCTTCTTTGAGCTCATATGCAGCCAACTGCGCCGGAGTCTTCAACATGGACATAACGAGGTGCTCAAAGTTGCCTGTGAGTTCAGACCTCAAATCGGAAATCAAATCCTGACAGAAACATACAAAGGAGGTACATCTTTTAGCTACGTGCAGTCAAAACAAATTACATTGTTATGCACTGCCTGTGTGCTGTCAAAATATTCAACTCCAGCTTACCTTCCCATACGTTGTTTTGTAGGCCATCACCAATGGTACACGTTGGCTGGTGCTGCGACTTCCAAGTAAGTCAATTATAGCCTGCTCATTAGTGCCTGTCAAAAATGTATACAATTTCAAGTATTGACACTTAAAAAATAAAATTAAAAAAAAGATATAACACTATTATTGCTTCTCTCCACTGTCCTGTATTGGTACTGCATGCGAAATTGGTAATAACTGAAAACCTTTCCAGAAGATATACTGGAACAGAAGCACCCACGAGTAAAACATGATTAAGCATACGATGCACACTATATTTCAAGTGTCCGTGAATTGTTTTCTTTCCCTTCGGTCAAAAAACGAGACAGCCTTTCAGCAAATATGCAATTTCCTTAATCAATTACAGAGTTGGCTGCTCAAGAGTAAATGTGCAGCAATCGAGAAATCCCGTTCAAAGAGCAATTAGCGCAAGGTCGTCGTGCAGAGAATCACTTACCGAATCCCTTCATGGCTTTCCGGAGAACGTCAACATCCCTCAGTGGGTCTGCCCCTGGGAATTCCTTGATTGTTCCTCGAAATCCTCTCTAACAACCCAGTGTGCAAACCAACACATTTTCCCTCAATGACAAATATTTCTCAAGCAGCGCATGTATGAAAACTGTACATGATTGCACATGCATTGCGTGCACATACGATGAAAGTCAGAAAAATATTTGTATGGCACGGGACAACGCTTGGAATCTAAAGAAGCGCTGGGAAAAAAAGAGCATCTCACATTAACGGCCGGCGCCATTGGTGCGGCGGGCGCCCCCCCTCCGTAAGCCGGCATGGACGGGCTGGTTGCAGGTGCCCCTCCGTAGTTCGGCACGGGCTGCTGACCTGGGGCGGGACCACCTTGATATCCCTGAGGCATGTTCCCTCCCCCCTGAGGGCACATGGTCATTGGTTAGGGCAAGTGCACTGAAACGCCAATCCAAAAAGGTGCTTTCGTGAAAACGGTCAGATATGAATGGGTGTGTCGGTCCCCCTGGTGAAGGTGGGACCAGGTGAGCTCGACACTTCAGAGTGTAACGGTGGTTAAGAGGCAGTGACCCAAAGGCTGCCGGCCCGTTTTCCCAGGTGGGACACTGCCGTCGTACCCTAGACGCGCTTTCATTGTTTCAGTACATGTTCAGCAGTATCAACAAAGTGTCAACTGTCTAGGCCACTCTGGATGAGGCTGTCAGCCAGGCAAGTAAATATAGAACCACTCCCCCATCTGCCACATGCCAATGGCAACGAGCCAACGTCAAAATGGATGTTACCAACAATGCAACCCATTGTTTAGAACCTCATACTGGGAAGACAGCGCTGAATAATGAACAGCAGTATGTGATGAGAGGATGACGATAAAATTGGAAATAAAAAAATAAAAAAATAAACATCCTTCATTTTACATCACAATCCACATGCATAATGTTTTGGGGTTACAAAAAAGGGGACTTTTGGCAGTCAAATCACTTCAGCTTGAGTGATTTAGAGCTAAACTGAGTTAAATGAAGTTCCCCCAAATTCTATTTGGTTAAAATGACTTTCCCGGTAACTTGTTTTGTATTCTTTATGTGCAACATGTGGTCATTTTCACAGTAAAATTTACCATTCCAAAGCCAGATCCACCTCCCCAAGCAGAGTTACCACCTAAAAAGGGAAACAGACCAGTTTACATTATATAGCTAATAAATGACAATATTTTCACTACAAAAATAGTAGATCAGTGGGCTTGCTTCCAGCACTGAGTTTATTCAACTTTGATATGGGTCATCCAAGAGGCTCAGCTCTGCAGAGCTCAGTTGCACAAGTCAAGGTTGTGCAACTTTTTTTCATGGAAGACACTGCCATTTTAAGAGGACCAACCATTCAATTAAATGTGTTTCAATAAGCCTAAATGTGCATTAGGTTTAATGAAAATAGTTTTATTTGCATAAAGTTTCACACTGCGAAGTACCACTGTCATCCCCGACCCCTGAAATTCAAAGCTAATAGAAGCGGGTCAAGTTGTTCCATAAAAACTAAATATGCAAACCATTTTGTAATTGATATATGAAGTATACGAGGACATACAAGTGTAACATGACACCTTAGTTATAAAATACATTCTGTCAGGATAGCAACACATCACTGGCAACGGATTCACACCAAATCAGAGAACAGTAAAAAGATCCCCCACCCCCATGCCCCTCCCACATCCCCCAGTCTTAAAGCTCATTGGAAATTCTTTGTCAACCCGTCTGCATGCCGACTCCCTGTGGGACTGGGTATTGGCTCTGGAATGCATTCACTGACATTTTATCACCGACTCGCTGACTCAGTGAACACAGACAGAATGCAACTGTTCACAATTCTCATCCTTGCGTTCACACCACACCATATCCTCCCTTAAACTGTTCAGTTAAAGAATGTATGCCATTTTTTCTGATAACTTGGGGAATTTAGCTCTAGAACATCTCCAAAGTTTGAGTAATTGGCATTAAATAACTATTTTCAATAAGGTTATTAACCTTGTGTCCAATAAGAATTATGCATTATTAAAAATATATATTGCACTCTTATTGTATTCTCACCAATATCAGAAACTACTTTCACAGAAATATGTTTCAGGATTGTAGGCCAACCCAACAGGATGATGGATGATGTTCTGACCATCGTACATATTAGAGACACCACACCTACAGTGATGTAAGTAATTACACGCTACAATCAGGAGGTAAAGTGCTTGGTGTAGATACTTATTATGAACCATTATACAGTGGAACATTTCCTGGTAAAGGTGGTCGCCATGTTATATTTGGTGCTCATTCTGCATTTACAAGTTTCCTATGCATGTCAAGAAACCATTCATAAATTAAACCCCCATTAATGTTGTGAATAAAAATAGGTGAAAAACCCTAATTCTAAATTAAAGAGTACAGAGATATATAAAGAGTACAAAACATACTTTTCAGCATGGACACATGAAAACCAGTTAGTTTTCATCTCATGGACAAAACGGTCAGAGTACTGTTTTTACAAAGTACTTTTAAAGAAGCACGGGTGGGAAATAGGCTAATCTGACAACACTAGCAAGTATTACATTTACAGCATTTCGCAGAAGCTAAAGTATCAGTTAACTACCATTGAAGTTACACAAGCATGCAGGGAGTACTTGCTGACTTACCTGCAGGAGGCATGGAAGGATAACCACCAGGTTGGGGTTGATACCCGCCTGCTTGTGCAGGGTAGCCACCAGCTTGAGGTGGGTAGCCACCAGCTTGGGCAGAGTAGCCACCTGCCTGAGGAGGGTAGCTGCCGCCCTGGGGAGGGTAGCCGCCGCCGCCCTGGGGAGGGTAGCCACCGGCCTGGGGAGGGAAGCCACCGGCCTGGGGAGGGTAACCACCAGCCTGGGGGGGTAGCCACCGGCCTGGGGAGGGTAGCCACCGGCCTGGGGAGGGTAGCCACCGGATTGTGGGGGATAGCCTCCAGCCTGGGGTGGGTAGCCACCACCAGGTTGTGGATATCCAGGGTAACTCATTGTAGGGGCCTGAAATGAAAACTTAACAGGTTGCTATAGCTGCTTTATCAAAATGGTATATGAAAAAAAAAAAAAAAACAATTTGTTAGAGTGCCCTGACATTGTAGAATTCCTCCATGACAATGTAGATTTCCTAGTTTAAGCATAAGTAAGACTAATAATATCTGAATAAAAAACATGAAGCTTGTGGAAGTTATAAAAACAAATACTGAACCTAAAGTGTCCATTATGGAATCAGGATATCTGTGCAAGGAAGCATTGCATAATAGAAAAAATATGCATAAGCAGGCTGGTTGTCATGGAAACTAACCAAACTTCCTCTCCCAGCTGAGTTCTTCATGAAAGAACTTAATAAATCGCAGATAAGACTGGGCTTTTACTGGAATAAGACCAATTAGAAGTATTTGAGACCGAATCGGCTTTCTGTGACAGATTACACTGGTTTGAGCAATCTCATATTGTAACAGCTTTCATCTGAACAGGCAAAAATTAGGACAATCAGTCCCAACATTTGACAATACAGTCAAAGTCCTCGAATAACAACAACGCGACAGCAACACAACCAGGGCTCTGCAATCAATGCAATCTTTGCGACCTGCTGGGGGGTTTCAGATCCATACCCACAGTGAAACAAATGGCTCACAAATAATACTCTGGCCAGCCCAGTTAGCCCAGTTAGCCCACCTGTCTAGATAACCACATTCCACATCAACCACATTCCACATCAACCTAAACCCTTTTATCATTGATATATTGTCTTAGTTTGTAGTGTTTATAAGTATTTATACAGAAAATGTGCTGAGACTTTGCATGGTTGGAAATTCACAGGTAGGCTACTACAGATCTGACATAACAAAATGATTTCCTTTTAAAAAGACTTTTTAAAGACATAAAACCTCCCATGATTTGTGTCAATGTTATACTCGCATTTAAAAACTGCCCGATCTGTACGGTAGTATGTGAACCAAGGCCGAAACGACCATATATATTGGGGGGGACACATCCCCCCCAATATTCAGATATGCTCAAATTGTCCCCCAATATATAGCCTAGCTGATATAAAAAATATAAATAAATTGATTTGGTCCCCCCCCCAATGTTGACTCCATGGTTACGGCCTTGATGTGAACCGTACTGTATGAGGGAAATGCAACAAGTGTTCCTTGCTAGGCAGTTGAGAAATTGTATTTTTACCTCCTGGACACCAGCTCATTCAAAGCGCAAAAATACAAATTCATTATTTGTAGAAAATTGTATACTCGAAACATTACAATCCACATCAAGTTGAATTTACGATACTTTCGTGTTTTCGCCCATCATTGGTAACATCGCTTACCGGTTAGAGCAATGTCATACAGTGCACGCTACTTGCTATGCAATTCAGTAGCAATCACGTGTTGCGTGGGTTCATTTTTATTAGGCTACTGCAAACAAGAACATGTTCTGAGGCCTGATGATATAGCATACGTTTTACGACTGCGCCACACAGAAAAATGTCAATTGCAATGCGACACAGTGCAAGATAAGCACAGTATCAGGAGTCCACTCGGTACAAAATGGCAGCTGGGTTTACAGGATAAATCGCCCAGTGCTTACGTAAGACATCGAAAAACGGATGCGCGAGCGGAATGAGAATAATAACAAACGGTATTGCACAAGCATAAGAATAATAACGTCATAAGAATATTTATCTAACACTACATTTGGGACAATATCGGAGAAACGAAATACCTTGTTCAAGCAGAGAATGCTTACTGTAGCCTATAAGCAGCTAGGCTAATTACGTTTAAATGTATGAGTACAGCCCTCTCTTAATGAAGTTCGCACTCTTCACGGATGCAAATGCTGGGTAAATGTGATAGCAAAAGCAAAGTAATACATCGACAATTGGGTAGTCTACTTACTTTAGTTTGAGTCGTCCGGGCGTCTTCGAGGGGAAAACAGAGCCAGGAAGGACGCACAACTATTTCACCATAAGTGGGTGGGTCTCATTTATTGTTTCCATTCTCTGCGGAACACCCTGCACATCATGAACATGGTTCATCCCGTGAAGGAAAATCTGAGTGGACCAAGTTAAATATTATGTTGCACATGTGATTCAGCGTACACATATAGCCTAATAGCATTTATTATTCAGCAACAACGTGTATTTGAAAGAAAAGTAACCACTGTAAAAAAAAACAGACAAACAAAAAAACAGGAATGCGGTATATTCCAATCAACTGAAGGTAATTCAAATATACAGTGCCCCTTTAATTAAAGTCTACACCCGTAGCAAACATTTCACATTTCACCCTACAGCCTGAAGTTAAAACATTAAATGACTTTTCCCCACATTTATCTGCACATTTTAGCCTAAAACTTACAAGCGAAAGAAAATCTAAATTTCTGAACATAAAAAAATAAATATATATATAATAACTTGGATTGATAAATCTACACCCCGCTGAGTTAGTACTTGGTAGAAGCACCCTTTGCTTGAATTACAGACATTACAGATAGGCTATGTTTCTACCAGCTTTGCACACTAAGTTTGCCCATTCTTCCTTACAAAACGGTTCAAACTTAGTCAGATTGCGTGGGGACTGTCGATGGACTGCGCTCTTTGGGTCATTCCACAGGATTCAATAGGATTTAGGTCAGGGCTCAGAGGGTGGCAGGTTTTGCTCAAGAATTTCTATATTTCGCTTCTATCCTGACGAGTGTCCCAGTCCCTGCTGACGAGAAACACCCCATAACAGAATGCTGCCACTACCAGGCTTTATGGTATGGATGGTGTTCTTTGGGTGAGGTGCTGTATTGGGTTTTCACCAAATGTAACATTTTGCATTTAGGCCAAAATGTTCTATCTTGGTTTCATCTGACCACAACAATTTTTGCCACATGGGTTCAGAATCTTCAGTGTTTTTTTTCACACCTGAACCGGGACTTAACGTGGACTTGTTTGAGTAGTGGCTTGGTGGCCTCTGATCAGTCTCCTTCTTGCTCGGTCATCCATCTTAAACGGACGGCCTGATCTAGGCAAGGTCCTGGTGGTGCCATGCACCTTCCACTTCTTAATTATGGCCTTGACCATACTCCAATTCATATTTAAGGCCTTTGAAATCTTTCTAAACTCATTTCATGATATGTACCTTTCCACAACTTTATCCCAGAGCTCTTTGGAAAGCTTCTTGTTGCAGTGGATTCTTTTCTCTGAAATATACTACCCATCAGTGGAATCCTCTTGGAACAGCTGACTTTATTTAGAAGTAATCAGAATCACTACAGTTGAACACAGATGGAGGCCAATTAGGTTGGTGTGTGATCTAGTTTTTATTTTTAATTAATGTTCAGAAATTTTGAGATTTTTTTTCACTTGGAAGTTATAGGGTAAAATATGTACATAGACCTAGAAAAAGTCTGATTTAATATGTTTTAATTTCAGGCTGTAAGGCAACAAAAGGTGAAATTTTTGAGATGGGGTGTAGACCAGGGGCACTGTATGTATATGGGCAAGGCCACACAGTAACAGTCACACTCCTATTACAAAATAAGGTCCAGGTTTACAATCAGGAAGAAATCGTAATGCGATATATAGTATGTATTTGTAGGTATGTATTTATTAGTCCTATAATGCAATAATAACACGTAATTGTTCAAGTATATCATTCATACAAAACAACTCTGATCAGTGCTCAGTAAAGGAGTCACAGCCAGTTAACATCTTTTTTTTGGGGGCAATCCTGCATAACGTGGTTATTTTGTGATAATCCAGTAATGTAAAATATCATCTGATAAGGTATTTAGTTGACTATATCATCACCAATTTTGGTATAATTTCATACATTATTTCATCATGAAAATACAGATGATCCAAAGAGATGTGGTAATGGAGGTACATGGTAAGGGAGATGTGGACTTTAAAGGGGCACTGTATGTGAAAGTTGTGCAGCGTTTTTGAACTATTAATAAATCACATGTAGCGATCTTTCTTCTGCATGCTCTTCAAACACTACAACAATTGCCTAAAATAGTGCATATAGTATAGGACACGTACAGGCTACTGTTAGAATAGTATATAGGAATTTGCAGTTTAAACGAGGATGGACACATTTCTGTTAACTAATTTAGGAAGCCTAATTGTTGCATTCAACTTGCTACGTCTTCCCTCGATACTTGCACAATGTTACAATCCAACACTATTCTGCAATGGTATTCGTAGCTAAATTAAAGTAAGCCAGTTATTTTTAATACAATACTCCTATAACCCTTTGTGCATTGGGAGATATGTTGTAGTTTAAGGCTACTCCTAAGCTTTAACTTTGCAAGCATGGGAGCGGCGTGACCTGCGTTTAGGCTTCCTTAACCGAAATCTACTGCCTGCTAAAACACGCGTTCTGTCTTGGGGAGCTCTGGTCATTTCCTTTCGCGTTTTCCGATCGAAAGCTTCGTTATTTCAGAGAATAGACACGCCTTTTGTGTCATTGTCAAAACCCGTTACTCTTTCACATTGATCTGGTCAATTTGCGTGGCGGGCTGATATGATTTTGCGAGAATCAGTCAAGTCAAGCAAACTGTGTTGTTCCACAAGTGGGAAATTCATTTGGCAGAGCTTCAAAGGTACATAAAACACATAGGCTAAAAACAGTCAAAACTAGGGGTGGGCGATACCACAAAATTTGGCTTCGATCCGATACCAAGCAATACCAGGGCCAGAATCACCGATACCGATCATTTTTACTATTAAAAAGGCTAATGTAATGTAGGGGAGAGCAATGTGTCATGATTTATGAAGTGAATGCATCATTAATAGGCTACTTATGAATACATTTTCATTACCACCAAATGATTTGCCAAACATTAAGCATTTCTTTTAGGTTCTTTTCAGGTTTGAGGTATATTCTTTTTTTAAATTCCATTAAATTAATTAATTTAGATAAGTTTCAATGGGCTGAATATATTATTTGGAAGTCTGAATATAGTCTGCTACAGTAAAAGCTAATGATGATCAATTACAGTTAACCAACAATGAAGATCCAATTTGACTAAAATATTAATTTCACTAGCCTACTATATACCTGGATATTCCTTGCCTCTCTGAAAAGACTGAACTCCAGTGAACTCTGTCTCTATCTCGCCAGTCCGGCTGCTGGGGCATTTCCCTCCTCCTCCCTTCTTTTCTGTTGCAGCTCCAAGTTCTTATGCTCGTGGTTTTTTTCTAATGTGTTTAAACAAATTGTCATGTTGCCACAGTAGCGAACAGCTTTCCTACATACATCACAGTTCACAACGTTTTCATTCACAGCTGTGAAATAACTCCAAATGATGCTTTGTTATTGATTTTGGGTAATGTCATTGTTTGGTTTTGGCCCCGTGATCATTTTGTGGCTGGGAAATTGTGTCACACAGTTCACTTAAGACAGTTACAACAAGTAGTTGAGCAAAGTAAGATGAACTCAAAGGAAAAAGCATTTTGCAATTGCAATAAGCTGGGCTGGCTATCTTAGCTGTTAACTAACATTGGCCAATTCAAGCCAGGCACCCCTGCCTGCCCCTGCTATGGATAAGACATAACTTCCCCCCACAGGCTGGCTTTTGGGGTTTTGCAATAACAGTGTTGGACACGACGAGACATTGTACTAACTTCCCCCACCAAAAAACGCTGTCATGACACCCCCACGGGGCTTGCGTCACACAAACCGCCCCTGCCATAATAGTTCCTCTTAAAAAAACCCTTCCCCTTCCCCTCCTCCTTATCAACCGGAAATTAAAAAAGTAATTAAAAGTGCCTTAAGAGTGCCTTCTATATACTACTAACAACATTCCGTTGTCATCTTCCAACAAGAGTGTAACTAGATCACGTCCAGGGCACATGAACACACAAGAATACAGAGCATGTAAAACTCACAAGGGTCGCATCTTACACGTACAAAGTTTGCTTTTCCATGATTGCACCACCCGCTTTATGTCAACAAAGGTTATAGACGCAGGAAAGAATACAGAGCATGTAAAACTCACAAGGGTCGCATCTTACACGTACAAAAACCATCACGGTTTATAAACACAAAGAATCGCATGCAATAGTCTTCCATAACAAGGAAAAAGGGCACTTTCACATAAACACCATTTCACAAATATACAAGAACTGGAACACTACCATATGTCTCGAGTTATTTCACACTGAAGAACCTTTTGCCAAATAATTCTGAGGGTCCACATGTGTTGCTAATGATTTTAGCTAGTGATGTACATGTAGGCTAACGAGCTGTTACATTGACACAATAGCTCATTCACATGTACAACCTAGCACTAGCTGTCTAATATCTGAAAAACGGAAAATGTAGCTAACGTTAGCAAGCCATCAGACTAAACGTTGATTGCTACATAATGTAGCCAGCTGATAAGTAATACACTAACAGTCTAGCAAACATTAGCAAGCCAGATATGGCACAACAAATGTGCACTAGCTACAGTGTCAATGGCATTGTATTTTGATGTTAGAAAGTGCTCTATTAGAGGAGTTGCTTTTGGTTAACGGTAAAAGTACATTACGCATTCTATAAACTCACAGTCCCTCTAACTAAACTTTAATCACAGGGTGATTGAAAAGTCATTTTGGCCTTGTTGACTGCGTTTAGTCTTGGCTTTTAGGTGTGATGCCTGCATGTATGTGTATATCCATCATGTTATAGATTAAATACCTGTACCATTAAGAGTGATTAGATTATGCCTATTGAAAGTTTCTGGCCCATAGAGAAAACGCCATCAAATCGTGGCTCATTCTTAAAAAATGTGTCAAATTTGTTTAAGGTAACTTATTGAGGGTGAATATTTTAGCACTTTGTAAAAGCGACACAACATGTCACTACAACATTATGTCCTATTTTTTATTTAATAAAATATACCTTGTAAATAGCTGATAGGTCATTATTATCTTAACCTGTTGGCAAGTATGATAATGCACTCTTTCTATTCATTCGTTTTTTGTGCAAGTGAACCATTTTTCAAACACTAAAACACACACGCATTCCTATACAGATGACCTCGTCAAAATGACACAGTTAATGTATTTCACAACAGCCACCATGTAATATGCAGAATAGTTCAAAAGTATAACTGTTTGGGCGATATAAACACAAAACTTTGTACACACTCAAACATGTATAGTGCGCTATGTGTACTCTATATTTGTCTATATGTAAATATGTTTATTTTTAATTTTTAAACATGTTTATACAGCTATAATAGACGCTGTCAATTCTGCTTATGGCGGCACGGTGGTGCAGTGGATAGCACTGTCGCCTCACAGCAAGAAGGTCTCGGGTTCGAATCCAGGCCGGGGGCCTTTCTGTGCGGAGGTTGCATGTTCTCCCCGTGTCCGCATGGGTTTCCTCCGGGTACTCCGGTTTCCTCCCACAGTCCAAAGACATGCACGTTAGGCTAATTGGAGAGTCTAAATTGCCCGTAGGTATGAGTGTGTGAGTGAATGGTGTGTGTGCCCTGCGATGGATTGGCGACCTGTCCAGGGTGTATTCCTGCCTCTCGCCTGGAACGCATGCTGGGATAGGCTCCAGCCCCCCGCGACCCTGACCAGGAATAAGCGGCTTAGATAATGGATGGATGGATGGATGGACGCGATTAACGTTTGAGGACGTGAATGCGTACTGGCGTATCACTTATGTGCACCCCTGTCTATTAGTACAAGTTAAAGGAAAAAAGCACCCATATCAACATTTACAACAGTGCTTTATTTTTGAGTGGCAGGTATAGAATTGTAAGGAATTGTTGCAACCGTTTCCTCAGAAACGTGTAACCTAATGAATTCTGAGGAAATGGGAAATGGTTCTTGGCTATACGCCAGCTCAATGTAGTCTGTAGGCACTAAAAACAGGGCACATGACATGCAGTACATGGTATACATGGCAAAAGTGCAAAGAAAGCAGCAGGTTAAAAAGAGTATATACAATTATAAGGGTATCTAAAACTACTACACTACCGGTCAAAAGTTTTAGAACACCTCCATTTTCCAGTTTTTATTGATATTTACGCAGTTTAATGTTTCAATGTACTCTGAACTGTACTTGTGTACAATGTACTTAAAGCATAGAACAAATAAACAATTGGAGATAAAAAAAGAAATCATGGAATCGTTTTGTTTAACAAAATTTTATCTACATTTTGACTCATCAAAGTAGCCTGCCTGACTGCAATCTGCAACTTTTTTACCCACTTTTCTCATATTGCTGAACACACAGATGAGACAGAAGGAGAGAATACTCTGGGCCACACTGATAGAACAGTGACATGAGGACATTATTGACATTAAAAGATTTCAATATTCTTCAGGAAGTGGAAGCGTTTTTGCATTTTAGTATACTCAGACTAAGTACTAAGTAATACTAAGTATTTATATTATTACTTTTTTTTAAACTTTCACTCCCCTACATTTCAAAGGCAAATGGGGTTAAATGTATAACTTTTTACTTTTACTGGAGTAATATTTTATCACAGTATCTGTGCTTTGGGTTGTGTACTTTGCCCACCACTGGTTACTATCATGATAGACCTATATCCAGGACAGCACTATGAATACTTTATAAATAAGTGCCCAGCTCTGTGTCTTCTTAGATTATTATTTCACTTAGCACTGATTTAGTGAATTTATGTGTAACTGAGAAAGTATAACATAGCCAAAGCCTTATTTTGACTGCCAAAAAATCACTCCCCTTCCTTTCTTTAGATTGCAGTGTTTGACTGACACCATGGGCTCTTTGTAAATTGCACCTTGGCTGGGTTGGCCCGGTCTGTACTTTAGACCAGTCCTTCCCTTGATATGTTCCGTATGAAATTGGTCTTACAATTGGTCTCAAATTCCAGAATAAAACTCAATCATTAAAGTGAAAATGGCATTAAACATCTTTTAGACATCTAATAAACATCACCTGTAAGCATGTGTACAGTAGCTGATATTCAATATTTTCTTCTCTCCAGTGTTATGGATCAGTTCAATGAACATACAGAAGGGTTTACATTTGGTCTGATGGACATTCTTACCCACAGATAGTAGTCAGGTTACATGTGTGAATAGGGTTCAGGGAACCTTCATGACTCATTCAAACACAACCTAATCATTATTCATGAAGTGACTAAAAATATAAGTGACTATCACTTGAGCGCATGCTAGGATGAACCATGAGTAATAGCACAAACAAGCACATGACTCACAAGCACGTAATATACAAATCACATCTTCCAAAGTGCACTCTGGACAGCAGCCATTTTAAACCCTCCACACTAAAAGCATCACGAGATGTGACTAAAGTTTCATAACATCCCCTTTAACTGCATCAACAAAATATTTAAAGAGTTTCATTGCTTCCTTCCATAATTAGGCAGATCCAATTGAGGATTGTGAATTAAAATAAAACTACTAGTACCACCCATTTTTGATTTAGATTTACAGGGATCTCATTTGCATATTTGCAGTGGACAAATAAAAATGCTCAAGATATAAAAGCACACAGCAGAAGTACATTAATAAATACATGGTATCAAATGTAGTAGAAATATTGAAGTAAAATAAGAACATTAAGAAATTTACGCTGATGTTATTTCAGTCTGAAAGCCCCATAACACTTGTGCACATACAGTACCAGTCAATAGCTTGAGTACACCTGCTGGAAACTAGGTTTATTTCATAATTGACAATGTTTTACACCATACCATCTTCTGTAAATACTTGTAAATTACAAAAAACACATATAACAATAAACATAAGGAACATCAAAGCAATGTTCAAGAAAATTGTTTCTAAGTCTTGGATTGCTCAAAATAGCCACCCTTTGCCATGATAACAGCCTCTCAAACACAGGCCATTCAGTTAAGTTTCAGCAGGAAATCACTCGACATGTCTTCCCAACTCTCCTGCAATAATTCGCAGAGACACTTGTGGGTTGCTTTGCTTTGACTTTTCTGTCCAGTTTTGTCCCATACCAGTTCTATGGGATTGAGTTCTGGACACTGGGAA
The DNA here is from genome assembly GCA_029706075.1 of Aldrovandia affinis. Lineage (NCBI taxonomy): Eukaryota > Metazoa > Chordata > Actinopteri > Notacanthiformes > Halosauridae > Aldrovandia > Aldrovandia affinis. The sequence continues at coordinate 3,535,956 of JAINUG010000042.1, forward strand.
GGCAAGATCATTAGTTTGAGTTGTCCTTCATTTTCCTCCTTCACCAGATACTCCTTGCACAACTTCAAGATGTGTTTCGGGTCGCTGTCTTACTGAAGAATGAAGAAGTGCCCAATTAGCTGTAATCCAGATGGAAGGTGTACTCAACATTTTGACTGGAACTGCATGTCTAATCTGCCTAGCTGGAGTTGTAATAAAGGCCTAATATTTATTGAATCCAACAAGAATTAAAGTATAACTGTGAAGTTTTTAATGTTGTCATTTTTTAAAATCAGGTTTATCCAATATAGATCATATGAAATTGACTAATTGTGGTGCTCTTGTCACCAAATTGGTTTCTGCAGCTCCCATCTAGTTCCATTCATTCCAGTTGTTTCAGCCAAAAAATATGCCCACCTAGCGTGTACACTTCAGGGTCAACCTTTCAACTCAACAATGCTTATTATTTTCCATTACAACACAGCCTGGAAAATTGGGTAAGACATAGACCTTGATGAAGATGAGCAAAAAACAACTTTCGCGTTAATTTCGATTATTTTCCATTACAACAATACCAAGCAATCCTTTTTATGTGGTAACGCTGATCATTTCCATGACCATTTATGAATGAGACTGGCTCAATTGCCGTGGACTGTAGACCACAGTACTGTAGGAATACTGCCATGCAGAAAAAACCATCCAGAATTATTCACACCCTTGATGAAGATGTATACCAAAATCCATTTGAATTGAAAAAATCACTGATTAAATAAAGGATAAAATTTTTTTATGTCCCACCACTTTTTTACAATATTTTTTCCCAAACAAGATATGTGTTGCAATGATTCACCGCCCAAATCATTATTTTAAATAACCCTCCCCTCCCAAAAAAAAAAAAAATGAAAAAAAAAAAATTACATTAACATGCTACACTTTTACATTCATCTCAATCTTAGGGAACTGCATTGTGGACTCCAATGGCTTCCTGTTTCACTGGGGTATAAAAAAGATGTAACACACACATGTAAAATCTATTTGTCATCTATCACCGCGGGGAACTGGGTGCTATGGTCAGATAAGGCCAATGTTGAGTTTTTGGCTATGCATACCAGTTTTGGTTATGTTGAAAAGAATGTCATAGCTACAGTGAAATATGGTTGTGAATCTTTGCTGTTATGGGGTTGTTTTGCATCTACTCGTCCTGGGGCTCTTGTTAAGGTCAGCGGAGTAATCAATATCAACAAAGAAATGGTTAACTGACCACAAGATTATTGTTTTGCAATGGCCATTTCAGTCTCCAGACATGAACCTGATGGAAATGTTGTGGTTTGAATTGAAAATTGAAGAGCGCAGTCCACGAGTGCAGACAGAAAATGGGAAGAATGGTCAAGATCCCACCCAATAAAAATGACAGAATGCAAAACAATATACCATGCAACCTACTGCTGCAGTTGTCTGTGGACATCAAGATTTGATTCATATTTTTGCGAAGCTCCTATTTGTTTTCTTATATCACTCTGCAACTCATTAGATAAGTAAAATATATATACAAGGCAGTTATGATTCTTGAAATAACACAATCTAACGTTTAACTTACAGTATGCTAAGTATGGAACAAAAAAAGTGAGTGAGTTATTTGTGGACCATTATCAGAATGAACTTCGCAACATGCCCTGTTTGGCCCTTTGGGTGCAATGCCCATGCTCAGGGTGGCTGAGATAATGTATGCACAAAGGGCAAGCAATGAAGAGCAAGGAGTGATGAACCCACTCAACCTGCACGTACAACTCATCTCTCAAGGGACACATGTATAAACAAGCAACGCCCCTTCCTGTAGTTAGGGGAAGTCTCACATGCTTATCTCAGTTGAGAACAGGTTTTGTAACAAAAGGACTAGCCCTTCGTGCTGCAATGTGCCACACTTTCTGGAATGACGAGGGGGATCAGGTGGTGCTAGCACCTAAAAGGACTTCACTGGACGTAGGTTAACGATGGCTGAATGATTAGGTTAGCCTTTCAGGTGGCTGGTAAGTGAGGCTCTGCTCAGGGTAGAGTTTGGGGGTTTGTGCTGATCACAAATTAGGTCACTTGTGAGTACTGTTGGTCAGAGCAGTACTTTGGAGAAATGCCTAAAGGAAGTCAGCTGTTGTGGTGTTGATACTTTCACAGTTTGAGTCAATTAGAATCATTATAATTATTTGGGTTTAGTCAGGTTATTCTTTGTATTTTCAGTCTGTTAATTTACACAAACCCATATGCAGATGTATATACACCCTTTCATGATCTGGTCTGTGTAAAAAAAAAGAGCAATTGTTATTTGTTATTTGCAACAACCTTGTTTTTTTTTTTTAAAGGACACAAACAAGATTGCAAATTGCAGATTAACTGCAACTGATTATCTTTGTGATAATACTTTCATATTTTATGTCCATAATTAAAACAATAAAAAAATATTTAAAAAATAGACTCTGCCACTGGGGGCGGCACCCAGGGATGGGGGAAGCCGACAGGAAGTTTGCTGTGCACAGAGTGGCTCTGGAGTACCGGAGTTACGGTCAACAGCCTGGCGAGTGTTGTCTCGGAGGAGACGATACTTCGCCTTTGTCACTATCGGTCACAGGGCTACGGCAGCAAACTCACATTACGAGTGGGGGATTGACATGAAAAATTGAAGGTGTAATTGACCACTAAACTGGGAGAAAATGGGAAAAAAAATGTTAAAACACAAAACGTTCTTATCCAGAGCGACTTACAAGATGTGCATAAATACATGGTAGGAACAATCATAGTTCGCAAGAGATCAGTGCAGTAATACAGCAATAGATACCATTGCAGGCAGCTGCGTACCATACCTGTAACACTGGGAGGGAAAAGGTTAGTAAAAATATTTTATTTTTATTTTTTAAACGGAATAAGCAGGGATATATAGTGTTGAGCAAGTAGGCAGTGGTGATGACAATTACCGGCGCCCGGAGGGATGGGGCAGTCAGTTTGCCAGAGGAGGCGGAGCGGAGGGGTGTGGCTGGGGTGTAGGGAGTGATGAGTGACTGGAGGTATGGGGGAGCAGTACCTCTAGCCGCTTGAAAAGCAAGCACCAGCGATTTTAATCTGAAGCGTGCTGCGATGGGGAGCCAGTGCAGAGAGGAGAGTAGAGGGGTGACATGGGTGAACTTCAGCTGGTTGAACACCAGTGGCTTGATGGCACAGGCCGGCAGGCCTGCCAGCAAGGAATTGCAGTAGTCCAGATGTGAGATCACCAGGGCCTGGACCAGGAGTTGTGTGGCCTCTTGGGTGAGGAACCGTCAGATCCTCCGGATGTTGTGGAGGGAGAATCGGCATGTCCGAGTGATCGCTGCGATGTGGCCCAAGAAGCACAGCTGGTTGTCCAGGGTCACTCCAAGACTCCTGGCAGACTGGGACGGAGACACTATGGAGCCTTCCACGGTGATTGACGCATCAATCATCGGGGAGCCCTTCGCTGGGAGGAAGAGCACCTCTGTCTTCCTCAGGTTCAGCTTCAGGTGGTGGGTGGAAATCCATGCGGAGATGTCAGCCAGGCATGCAGAGATCCGTGCCGGGACCTGGGTCTCAGATGGGGAGAAGGAGAGAAAGAGTTGAGTGTCATCGGCATAACAGTGATAGGTAAAACCGTGAGCAGAGATGGAATTGTTTATTATTTGTATTAATGATTATTATTTGTATTATTGTATTATTGTATTGTATTATTGATAAACACTCAATTTAATAAGAACTGAATAAGTACATCTATGAACTGTAGTCAAAGATGTATACAATCAAAATATAAAGTGCTGTTCCTTTAGCATTGAGTTAAAACTGTACAACACTATGACTACTTTATAAATAAGTGCTAAGCTTCATTGTCACGTCGTGTTCGTGTTCCCCGTAATTAGGTGTTTTAGTTTATTCCATGTTTTCACTTTCACTTACCTGTTTCCAGTCTTGTCATTGTATTATTGTTTTCACCTGTTCCTCATGTGTCTGATTGCAGTTAGCTGCATTCATGTTAATTCCTGATTGTTTCTCGTTATGTCTAAATGTATATAAGCTGTACGTTTTCCCATGTTCGTTGCCAGATTGTCTTGTGCTTTGCTTATGCCTACACAACTTTCCAGCGGTCTCTTTGTTTCCTCGTGTTCGTGCTTCCTCGTGTTCGTGCTTCCTCGTGTTCGTGCTTCCTCGTGTTCGTGCTTCCTCGTGTTCGTGCTTCCTCGTGTTCGTGCTTCCTCGTGTTCGTGCTTCCTCGTGTTTGTGCTTCCTCGTGTTCGTGCTTCCTCGCGTTCGTGCTTCCTCGTGTTCGTGCTTCCTCGTGTTTGTGCTTCCTCGTGTTCGTGCTTCCTCGTTCAGTCCTGTCTCAGTCTCATTCCCGATCCACCTGTTCGTGCTCCTCGTGGTTCCTGCCCTGCTCCTCTCTGTGTTCCCTGGACTGATTCCCTGTTATCGACCTCCGCCTGCCCATTGACCACGTCTTGCCTGCCTCTGACACACCTGAAGCCTGGAACAAACTTTGCCTGTCCCCGACCACTCTTTGGATTCCTGTATTGCCCTGATTGCTCCCGTATGAACTTTGCCTGTCTTTGCAATAAAGAACATTATTGCATTCTTTGGTCCGCGCCTGGTTTTCCTACTCCGTTCCTGACACTTCATGTCTTCTTAGATTATTATTTCACTTGGCACTGATTTAGTGAAGTTATGTGTAACTGAGAAAGTATAACATAGCCAAAGCCTTGTTTTGACTGCCAAAAAATCACTCCCCTTCCTTTCTTTAGATTGCAGTGTTTGACTGACAACACGGGTTCTTTGTAAATTGTTTGCGCCTTGGCTGGGTTGGCTCGGTCTGTACTTTAGACCAGTCCTTCCCTTGATATGTTCCGTATGAAATTGGTCTTACAATTGGTCTCAGATAAACACCTTTTCCATTTTTTCACATTTTGTAACTTGCTTAAATTGCCTGATGTCAATAAGTTAAAATATCCTGGGCCTTACTGAGAACTAATTTAAAGGACCAATAATGCCCCCATCTGGTACAATGATATACTTTTTTTTCATTTTTAATTTTGTTTTCATTTTTTCCTCATTTAGTAGCCAATTATACCCTCTATTCGATTTGCCCTACCCACACTGCTCCCCTCTATAAGGCAAGCTAATTCTCCAAGGGCAGCAAAACTCCACTTCCTTTGAGACGGAATTCGCCCACCCACGTTCTGGAGTCATCATTACGCGCTTCTTGCCATCTCACCCTCCCCCAGGGACAGGCAAACGTCACCTCTGATCCCCACCAGGGCAGGTCTGGTACAGATGGGTTTTGAACGGCGACCGTGATAGGTAGCTCACACTCGTAAAGGACCAGCCAATACGGGTGCATTAGACTGCTATGCTATTGGAGGCCCCTTGATATAATTTATCACGGATATAAAAACTCTTGTGCCCACGTATTTGCGTGCTTAGAAAAGTGGTTTTATGTTACCAAATTTGCGTCTGACAAACTTATGCTTTGATATTTAAACAGAGCACCATCGCAACGGAAACAGGAAAGTATTAAACATTCTATCCATTCATTATTTATTTAAAAACCCCACCAGTCCATTAGGATCACAGCAGATCAAAAACCTTTTTTTTGTGTGTGTAATAACGCCTGCCACCAGTAGATGGCGACCTCTATTCTTTCATGGCAGATCCATAGCTAATGGAGCTATATCCTGGGCTGCAAGAGGATGGAAAGTAAGTATATTAACATTACAACACAAATGGTCTAAAATATTTTGTTTGCGTTTTAAACTAATTATGTATGTAATTGTGTATGCATGCCATACAAACTAAAAACTAAGATCACAGTAACAATCTTTTGGAAAACTTGGGTAAAAATCCATAAGTTTCCTTTTAAAATGTGTTTTTACACATATTTTATCACAAATCACAATGGTGGAGGCGAACATTGCCTTGCAGGTGGCACAGTGGTAAAAACCATACACAAATAGCTGAGAAACTTGTATTACCTATGAAATACATAAATGCAAATATATGTTTCAAATACATGTATTTTAAATACTACCCATTCCTGTGCATAATTGACTTTATATTGATTTTTACAAATATTTTTACAGTCGAGAAATAGGAAGTTTGCATGCGGTCCATGTTTGCACCCCATATTGTGCATGAAAACATATTTATGGACAACAACATTTTTTATGTAATGTCAAAAAAAGTAAAAAATAAAACAAAATATTTTGAAGTACTATAATCTTTGAGGTTTTCCACAAGTATGACAGTTATATTACTCCCTTTTTCAATGTCAAAAAATGCAATTCATGGTATGGGGTACTATAACTCCCACAGGAATCTATCTGAATCTATCTGATGCTTTGAGGTTTCTCTCATGTGTGATGCAAGACTCAAATTTAGAGGACCCTCTCTTTTTGTACAGATGTACTGATTGCATAAAAAATAGGTGATTTCCTGGAAACTGCGTAGTTTTGAGAGGCCAGCAGTGGTGCAGAGGGTCATCTGAAACCGCCAAAATTAACATGTTAAATGAAGGCTTGATTGGAATCACTGAGTTTAAGATTATGCAACTGTGAACCAATTGTGTCCAGAGCAGGATGACGTTTTCAGGGTTTGTCCTTGAGTGTCCTCTGAAATAAATACATCTAAACACAACATTTATTTGAACTATATCTGGATAACTTGTTGAGTAGATAAAAAAAAACTTTTGGGGGAAACTCTACATTGTGTCTGTGTGTCTGTGTGTGTGTGCATGCATTTGTGCACACTTCTCTTGCTACTCTGATCCCCAGATCAATTGGCAATTGACTACAGTATATATTCCATTTTTAAATTTCATCTATTTTCAAGCTGCCTAGAGAACAGTCATTAGGCCACTGCCTCTGCTATTCCCTTGCCCCTTGTCCTTCTAATCACACCACAGTAAAGACAATTTGCTTTTGTTTATTGATTTGCTCATTTTCTATAAAAAAACAATCCATATTTCCCCCCCTTAATAGACATTCATCCGCTCATATAACCTGAACGGTATTTAATTGCTTGCACATTGACGTAATTTCCTTTATGACCTGTATAAAATATTCCTGATACATTTTAAATGTATTTTTCATGGAGAACTGTATATGCCTAAGCGCACAATTTTAAGAGGAAGAAGAAGAAGAAGAAGAAGAAGAAGAAGAAGAAGAAGAAGAAGCAGCTATTTTAACAATACAGTGTATAGAAGTGAATCCGGCACCTCTGACAGCTGATTGGATTAACTCTTGCCATTCAGGGTGGACCAACTTCACCGATGCGCACCATATGAAGACAAAAAGTATCACACACTGTTCAGCTTTTTTTTTAATATCCTGTCATTTATTAAACATGGCAGTAATCTATGGCGTTATGGTAATGGCGTTATGAATTATATATATATATATATATATTTTTGTTATTTACAGATCGATATTGCACATGATGCCTCTGCAGTTGGGCAAGATGACAGCTTGAATGATATTCACTATAGCCAGAAGTTTGTAATAAAGCGTAGTGTATTTGCAGTCTGCAGAAATGGCGAGCATAGAGTAAGTGACAAGTCAAATCCTGGGAATCTCACCTATGCTGAATATTGAATACACAAAACAATCTATTTAGTCCTGTTTTTACAGTTAACCAATGGAATTCATGTGATGCCAAATGTCACATCCCAATAGCCTGTCTCTAATATGGCGGGCGTTCAATCATACATCTGTAGCAAACACTTTTCAATTATATCTCATTCTATTTATCCTAAAGATGAAATCAGTCGATAACATATTTTGAAGTGGTGTTTGTTTTATGGGCATTCATTGACTTGACTCAAAATTCAAAACATTGACTGAATACTACAATAATTAAATGTACCGATTACGGAGCGATTAAGGAAAGTAGGATAGATAGATAATCTACTTCTCGGAGTTCTTGCGATTACGGCCTCTCCTGCTTTCTGTGCTACAGCGCTATTCAGTGCGTCTTCCAAAAATTATCCGTCAAAACCAATCCCTTTCCTGGTTTAAGAAGAGGAATGGTGCTTAATATTCAACAGGGTATCCAATCGTATAGGTCGACGAATAAATAACTACGCAAACAGTTGCCCTATTGGTCCGTTAGTCGCGTGACGCGCTCCAGTTTCTCATGAATATGTAATGATTTCTGGCTGTTCCAGTGCAAATAAAGGCAGATAGCGGACCTCAGACTCCTGCACAAACTTTTTACCCTGACAGGCCAAAGCTATGACTTTTGCGTAACCATAAACTAGGGACTGGGATCCCAGAAGGATCCGAGGGGTGAAGAGAAGGAAAGTAAGACACTTCGGGGCGCGACAAGAGGAAACAAAAATAGAAAAGAACACAAAGTGACCTTACAACTAGAATCCGAGGTTGTGATTTACCTAAAAGTAAAGGTGGATAACCGAACAGCTGAAACCATTCAAAGATGAGCTTGATGTCTGCCATTGACACTAGTGCCTCTGTGTACCAGCCTGCACAGCTTTTAAACTGGGTCTACCTCTCTTTACAAGACACCCACCAGACCAGTGCATTTGATGCATTCAGGCCTGAGTCTAATTCTTCCCATCCGGATCTGACCTACACCAAGCCTCCTGCTGCTGACCTGAGCTCCTCTCTAAATTCCAACTATCTCAACAACTTCTTTCAGCTCCAAAGGAATGAGGTTAGAGAGATTCGGAATGTGTTCTGTTTTACTTTCATGTTGCATCGATGTAGTCTGCAGCTGTCGCCGCGACTGTAAATGTAGGTTAACTCATGTTAGGTTCCGTAATTGAGCTTGATTCATGTTTGTGGCGTGATTTTGCATATCTCAAAAGTAGAAAAAAAATCACGCCAATGCCATGATGTTGATTAACAGTGCAATAAGTTTGGGATTGTCTTCACATCATGTTGGCCTTCAATAAAAATCCTAAACGTATACAATAACGGTGCATTCGGACAGTTGTTGTTGTTAGTTGGAAATAGCATTTGTCATTTGTCGACAATTTATTTAAGCCCAAAAATTGATTCATGCTTTGTCAGTTATATAAGTCGAAGCCTGAGGCGGTGGATTCTGTGCAGATTTGTGTACCTTCGCGATCAACTAGTTTGCCATTCCGTTTAATCATTTAACTCTGTTCATTGAAATATTATTTGGATATCAGTTTTATAACTTTATAATATTTTATTAACAAATAATTGTTTGTAGAACAGTTTTGTTGCATAATTTGACGGTCGCTGTAGTATAGTGTGTCTTTTAAACCATTGATCAACCTCAGGGCTCGCATAACGTCGGGAACAGCTTGAAGTTACAGCAGACGCGCGCAGTTCTTTTGTGGCCACTTGTAGGCCAACATCGTAACACTACAAAAGAAAGGTTGTATGTCATGGCTCATTTTAATTGCTGCAAGATATACTCTGAAAACGCTGATCAAGCGCGAATGCTTTCGTTTAAGGCGGTCTTTATAGTGTGGCTGGGTGGAATGCGGTGCACGTCGAGATGTCTGGCGTTGCGGTCTGCATATTGATAAGATGTGTAGAGCATAGTGACAAGTTTGCATAGGTGTCAATGTGGTGCTATGAAAGTGCTTGGGAAACAGTCTGAGGATGCATGCATATATATATATCGAACAGAATTCATTTTTGATGAATCCATCTGTCTGTGCCATTGTAAAAAATATTTATCCTATATACTGCACTGTACTTTATCATTTCTTCTGTAGGACATACTTATTATGATTATAATCATGGTATCTGCAATTCGTTTTATGCATTAAAAATGATTAATATGAATATACTGTATTCAATAGCCTACTGTAGTTGATAGTATGTATTAATGTAGTAGCAGCAGTAAACCCACCAAAGTGGAATGGAGGATCAATGTACTATGAAAGAGATTATATTCAGCCAAATACATACTGTAATATCCTGAAGCTTAAACAATGTCTGCTTGCATACTCAAGTTGTCCTATATATTGCTCTGTCTTTAGTTTTATTTTAACCTAGTTGTCTATTGCACATTGATGCTAGTTTATTGACATCAAAACCTATATTAAGCCATGTTGCTAAATATTGGTTTGCGTCCCAAGTCAGAAGTGTCTTTACATTATGGCCAATGCATGTCTGAGGAGCAACATGTCAGTACCCATTGAAATGCAAACCAAACATACAGTAAACAAAGTATTTAGTTTCAAATGCGCATGCATGACATCGCTATTATGTGGAGGTATTTTCTCAATTAGTGCATTTTGTAAGAAAAAAAAAAGTTTTAGAATTTAGACCACTATTGTTGATTGTTGAATTGTATATAAAAATCCAAAGCAGTCCATTTTACATACATTAAAATATTAGTTAAGAAAGAACAGGGGTATTTCAGATGGCTATTATGCTTTCATCTAGAGAGAATCTTTGATGATACGCTACACTGTGATTTGTCTTATGCTAGCAATGGAAAAACGTGAAAGTGAGGGGTTTAGTGCAGCGAGAGCGGCCTGTTTTGTATTACATAACATAATATAAAGTGTGGTACTGTACTTGATGATGGTTTGAAAGGTCTCTTGTAAGCACAGTAAATCAACAGCAGAGATTTTTTTTTAAATTGAGTCGAGCCATGTACATACTTCACAAAAAAACCCCAAAAAGTGTAAGGAGACACCTGCCATAACTTTGATATGCTTCATATTCAGAAGGAACCCAGAGGCATGCTGGTAGACGTTTTACAGAGGACATTGCATAACTCATGTCTTTTGTAAACTGCATTGCCAAGTATGAATGGTTCCAGAACTTTAATCACATGATTCAGCTGAATTTGCTGTGAAGTAAATGCTAAAGAGTGGGATGATCTAACCCTAAACGAAACACGCTATAGCCAGAGAACCTTCATATAGGATTATGTAAGCAACTGCCTGTGAACCCTCTTGAATTAGTAGGTAATTAGGGTACTTCCCACATTGTTGTGCCTCAGTACAAGAAATGGTTGCTATGCCGATTAGAATTGTACTTTAGGAGCCAAGTTGAAATGTTATTTAGTAATGGTCGCACAAGGTTATTAAAACCTTCATTAACGTGAAAGGAAATAGGCTAATTATCATAAGGCAATTACTTTGTATTCTGATGGATACTGCTGACACAGCAGCGTAAGAATTAACAGCATATGTCTTGATATCCTGATAGTGATCTGCTATTTCCCACAAACTTTCAGGTTTAAAAAAAAGGTTTTATTTTTGTTTCTGATTTTCTCCCAATTTGGTAGGCAATTACACCCGGTATTTTCCAGTCAATCCCCCCCTCGCAATGCGAGTTCACTGCCGTACCCTGGGGCCAGTAGTGACGAAGGCAAAGTACCGTCTCCTCCGAGACCGCAACCCTCAACCGCAACCCGGTACTACCGAGCCACTCCTGTGCGCAGCGAACGTCCTATCGGCTTCCCTCCCCCTTCCCTGGGGCGGACAGCCAATCGCCACCCCCGGTGGCACTCCCAGGCAGAGCCATCTCTGGCACGGCCGGTGGGATCGAACCCCGGTCGCCGTGGCCAGCATCGAACGTTGTAACCACTGGACCACGGGAAACTTTCTTGTTTTTAATGCAATGGTAGAATTTTGAGTCTCAAGACCCGTAAAACCATAAATCTAGCAGTTTACAGGTGTTGTGGAGAATGCCCATATTGACCTATAACCAATCAGTACAGGATCTAAATCTTTCTGCCTTTTTATAGTTGAGGACTGTTGTAGTCATAGGTGTAGTATTGTAGTTGCAACCCAGTGACCTGGTTGATAATTGTGGAATGTTCCTAAAAAAGAAGGGTGTTGTCATAAGGGTGTGTTCTATTCAAAACATTTTGGATGAAAACTTTTTGAGCTTTTTCCTAAAACCGAGTCATTAACATACCGAGTCATTTTACTCACTTGGCATGTTAACATGAGATGATTCCCAGTACTGGCATTTGATGTTTTTCCCATTAAGTTAATTTCCATTTCTTCACCCAGTTTGAGTGCAGTTTTTTTATCGTTTCAGTCACAATCCTGTAAATACATTTTAAAAAATCATTTTTTTCCTCCCAGCACTGTAGGGGAAAAACAAAATACAACACAAATTATTCTTTATTGTACTAACATAATTTCTTCACTCCAAAAATGAGAACCAAAACTACAGCTGTTACAATGGCCTAATTGGACACCAGATGCCTGAGGCCAACAGAGGTGTTAAACTCTTGATGGAATTATTCCCCTGTCTAATGCCCCAAAGCTCCAGGCCTTGAGAAATCGGTCAGCGAATAGCAGGACCTCCCTGAGCAGGAGCCCTGAGCAGCGGGCGAGCAGTCCCATTAGGACGCGCAGGAGTCATTTAGTGAATGAATAAGCCCTCCTTGTCTATTGATATAGTACCTGTGTGTAACTGCGTTCTGGTGTCAGTGGGCAGCTGTGGAGGAACGGCAGGCCCAACAAAAAAAAGAGCCCCCCGCTGATTTTCGTAACCCAAAGGGAAGGGTTCACAGAGGTCCTGCTCCCCCGTCAGCAGAGTATGTGTAATGTCCAGTCGCCGAGGTCAGCCGCTCAATTCAATTAACCTCCACTTCAGGGAAACAGGGCTTTTGAAAAACACTGCCTTGGTCAACAAAAGTTCAAGGCCCTAGGGTTTAATTTGAATCAAAGGGGCATTTTGTTTCGTTTCATTTAGATGCCCAAATGCTATTATTCAACATTTATGTACAAATGCTAATAGATTTGTAAGAGGTTAGCTGATTTCTCTCTCTTGTACCTTACATTTCATTTGATTTAGATGCCCAAATGCTATTATGTAGCACTTATGTAGAAATGCTAATAGATTTGTAAGAGAGTAGGTGATTTCTCGCTCTGTACTTTTTAAATTTTGATCTAGTACATTTACATTCTGCTGTGTTGTGCAATTTAAATGGCTATATTACAAACAAACAAACCCTTATATGAAGTCTTTATGCATTAGGGATGAGTTATGAAATTGAAGCATGTATTGTAATATTAACATTCGTTATATACTAATAAGTGTTCAGTCATGAAAGACGTGTTTTTTGCGACCGTTTCCCTCTCCTGGTGGTGTGCTCACTCACTTTAAGTAGTGTGTGGGTAGACTGGCTCCTCTTTGTGTGGTCAAATGTGTTTTCTTTCAAGGTTGTGTGCTGCAATAAATCATTTCCACTCTATGCAGTGTGTGTGCTTGCGTGCACGTGTGTGTGTGTGTATGTGTGTGTGTGTGTGTCTGTGTGTGCATGTGTGTGCTGGTAGACTGGGGTCTACTAATCTACTAGTCTATCTAATGTGTTCAGGTAACATACGTTTTTCCTCTGTGTGGTGCGCTGATAGAATGTGTCCCCCTCTCTGGAGTGGTGCGCTGGTAGAATGTGTCCCCTCTCTCTGGTGCACTGATAGAATGGCTCTGAGTGGTGCGCTCCCTATTCCCCCTCTCTGGTGCACTGATAGAATGGTGTGTTCGAAACGCTCCCTATTTTTGTGCAGTGTTGCCATTTTCTAGTGTTGTTCGAATTCTCAACTGTTAATTTCGTTCACTATAGTGAACGATAAAATACCCACAATTCACAGCGATTTGTAGTGAACAGCGAATGTACCCTACAATTTATCCCGTGTACCACAATGCAATGCGGTCGTGTCTTAGTTAGCTCACGACTTCCATAACGGTAGCTATTGGTGGCTAAAGCAGTGGCTAGCAGACAGCACCACAGTTGACAAAACCACACTTGCACATCATTAGAATTTCAACAATTTATTTGGGGTTTAACATTAGAAACTGAACATGCAAACCCGATACTACCTCAGTACGTTTCAACCTGCTGTCATGAGTGCTCGGTTTGTTTACGTGATAGTGGGCACATCCGCTTGCGTCACCTTTCCGGCACTTTTTTTTTTGACGCAAATTACGTTCAGTTGTAGTTCATAGGAACACTATATAGGAACACTATATAGGGAATAGGAACGAGTGAACGAGTGAACGGTTTCGAACACAGCCACTGTGTCCCCTCTCTCTGGTGTGCTGGTAGAATGTGTCCCCTCTCTCTGGTGCGCTGGTAGAATGTGTCCCCTCTCTCTGGTGTGCTGGTAGATGTGTCCCCTCTCTCTGGTGCGCTGGTAGGATGTGTCCCCTCTCTCTGGTGTGCTGGTAGAATGTGTCCCCTCTCTCTGGTGCGCTGGTAGAATGTGTCCCCTCTCTCTGGTGTGCTGATAGAATGTGTCCCCTCTCTCTGGTGTGCTGGTAGAATGTGTCCCCTCTCTCTGGTGCGCTGGTAGAATGTGTCCCCTCTCTCTGGTGTGCTGGTAGAATGTGTCCCCTCTGGTGTGTAGACTCCTACAGAGGGAAATGGAGGTTTTCCAAAAGTTGACACTGGTATATCTACATCAAACATGAGCAGCACTGGAACATCTAATCCAGTACATTTACCAGTGCTCATAGTTGGCATGGGAAACCCCTCTGGTAGATCAGACATGCCTGCACCAACTGTGCAAGAAGTATGCGCAGTCCTCCTGCACAATGGCTGTTCAGCTCAGCAAGTGGAATACACTGTGAGTATACTGTAAGCAGTGGCTGTACAGTACAGACTTGTACACATGCGTGTGCTCATCTGTGTTCTCACAAATCGATAGAGGACAACAGCAGCCATGTGACGACCTTATCATTGTGACTGGGAATTCCAAATTGGGACAGAAATAACAGATACATTATTTTTATTTTTTTTAAACAACATACGCTAGGGTCATATAAATATAAATATGTCACATAAATATGTTTTTAGAAAACATATTTCATACATATTTAATAATTAAACATATTTAATAATAGGCAACAACTGTGACTATGGCAAGGCAGACATCGCTTGCTTTCACCAAAGCTGCCTTGTTCAGTTGTGTGACAGCTGGGCGTGGTAGTGTGGCTGAGCTAACTTAAAACCCTGATACAGCCGCCCTGGACGTGTCATGAGTAATCGGGCTTAAGTCAACGTCCTCCGGCTGTCTCATACGCCCTCCCGCTCATGGGCCCACAGGCCTCTCTCCACAGATACAATGGGACCAGTTGTACAGGGAAATTGATCAAGAGTGGGGAAAATACACAAAAACAGGACACTGTTCTTGCCACAAGGATAATGAAGGCTTTTCTCTCGCAAGGAGAATGGGCACATCTGCAGGATCATAGTAATGCCTTGTTCTGTGTCACAGTGCAAGGAGCATTAGGAGGAGAATAAAGGAGAATAAAAACAAAGACTGAGACAAGGCTGCCTACATGGACTACCGACGCTACAGACTCACGCCGCCGTTTCCATGAACTGATCATTATCAGTCTCCGGCTGAATCTGTTGGCAGAAAATGTCAAATTTGTAATTCTCCTAGGCCAAGGCTTCCCAAACCTTCCAAGCCCATGACCCACTATTGAGTCAATACATCCATTATTAAATTGTACCCAAATATATGTTCAGATATGGCATTATTTCTTTATATATATTTGCCAAGAAAAACTATTTATACAAGCCAGAGCAGCGCTTGGAAAGTGTTGAATACATTTTCACGTGTATCTTTCACCTCAGCCTCACGATCCACCGGTGGGTCCCAACCCGAGACTTCCCTTCCCCCTGTTAAAGGCAGCATTCATAGTCAGCGTAGTCCATGTTAAGCCCTGTGTCCATAAGACATGCAACCGCTGCAATGTGTGCAAAAAGCGGAGGTCTTGCATCAGTCTTGTCCACAGCCAGTTAGCATTCCAACAGAGGAAGAATCAAATATTGCAGTGTACAGAGCATGTGGCCAGTTATTGTTATATAGCCGACTGTGTTGAGAAAACCTTTGAAAGATCGGTTTTGTCAGTGTCATTCCAATATCTTGTCTGACTGCTGAATTATTTGAGGGGGATTCGTGGGATGAATCATGGGGAAAGAGAAAACCAGCTTGGGGGGAATTTATTTAAAAAATAAGCAAGCCTCTTTCTTTTGTCCTCTATGAACCAAAGCCCTTGTACACACTGGACAAGCTCATTGTCAGAACTGACCAATGAGCATGGGGCCAGCAATGTTTGTTTGAATGGATATGTGAGTGTATTTGAATGGAGAAACAATGATAGATTGTCCTCACCTCACCCACGTCAGGAAAACCAATGCCTTTTCATCTTTGCTCCTTCGCAAATATTGAAGTCAACTTAAGAGAATGGCTGCTTCTTTGCCCTGATTGCACACAGTGTATTTCGGCTATCTAGGTAAACTGTTTTACATGGTGCTAAACGTGATACTTGAATGTGATCATTTTGACGCTATTAACTATTGTTGTTGTTTTACGTGTCCAATTTCTTAGAAATTTCAGCATAGTACTAAAAAAGCCTTATGTTATAATGCCCTTTATGAAATACTTATAATAATGTTTGAGACCTTATAGAGTGTTATGAGTCATTTTTACAGGCTATAAGTGAAGGAATGTCCCTGGCACTATCTATAACACATTATAAAGCATTATAAGTGTTTTTTACAGGATTCAAATGAAGTTATTTCCTCTGGCACTATGTATAGCACACTATGTGGTACTGTGTGGCTCAGTAGTTAGAGCATGGCAACACTTAGGCTGTGGGTTCAATTTCCGCTGGGACCACATACATACTGAAAAATGTATGCATTCACTACTGTAAGTCACTTTGGATAAAAGCATCTGCTAAATGGCATATATTACTATAAAGCGCCATACAGTAAGTGTTTTGTAGTTTTACAGAAAGAAGAGATGCCATTCAGCATACACACTTGTATACTTATGCAATATATTGTATTGCATAAAACCAAACCAACAGACAGACAGACTGATCGACACACAATTGTAACAACAGCCGTTGTTCCATGTCAGATAGCTACCAAGAGCAAACATTGCATTGAACCAATCGGTACAAGTTTAAAAAGTTTCATAGTCATAGTCTTTTGTAAAAAAAAATTTTTATGCTTTCACCAATTTGGAACACCCAATCATGTTCTAAGCTACACTGCAACCTCCGTTGTCGGTAGAGTGCAGACAAGCACTCGCTCTCCTCCGGAACATGTGATGTTAGCTGCCGCTTCTTTTCACACCGCAGTCTACACGTTAAACTCAGACATGCACAGACATGAGTCGGAGGACTTGGTGCACAGCTGTATACTGGCAGACTGTGGGCGCAGACTGAATCCCTCTCTCCCTGGACGACACTACAGCCAATTATACGTCACCCTGCAGCACTGCTGGCCACAGTGAGCACTGGCACGGTCTGGATTCGATATCAGACCATGGGACTCACCCACACACTAGAACATTGCCTTAACAGGATGAGCCTCATCATCTCATAATATATATATATAATATCTCATAATGCTGTATAACTATAGTTATAGATGTTTATGAGCAGTTATTAGCATCTATGTCAAACATTATAATGTGCTACGCATAGCTCATAAGGCATTATGAATATGTTTATAATGCATTATGATGGGGGTATTCATAGAGAGTATTACCAATATTTATTTTGACACTGCACTCCAACGTTGATTCACTGATATCATGCATATTTCAACTTTTGTAGAAAAAAAGCAAATGGGCTTTCATGAACTGATCACTGTCCTGATGTTGCTGTACTTTTGCAGGCCTTGAATAACGGCTTATATAAAGGTGGCTCCCCCTACGGCTCCCTCAACAACATAGTGGACGGCCTGAGCTCTCTGACAGACCACTTCTCTGACCTGTCCCTCTCCTCCGAGCCGAGGAAACCCAGCAAGAGGCCCCCGCCGAACTACCTGTGCCACCTCTGCTTCAACAAGGGACACTACATCAAAGACTGCCCGCAGGTGAGACGCCTACAGCCCCCTAGCCCTCTGGAGAACCCACGTGCAGAGGCGCAAAGCCACTGGCCTACTTTACACACAGATGCCCTCTGTATTTTGTCATGCGTATCAAGTTAATTACAAAAGCAAGTGAGCCTTGAGGAACCAATGAGGGCGTTGTATAATTTCTCTCCCATGCATTCAAAACAAGTTGCCTGAATATAAAGAAAACTACCATTCTCTCTCAGGCCTGGTTTGCGACCAGGGAGGTGAGCTCTGTCACACTGCTGATAATGGTAGTAACAGGAAGACTAAATTGGATTTTCAAATTTGAATGGAACGGAATGCACATTAACTAGAGGCAAGATTTGTATGGCAGATCAAAATAATTTCAGCAACAGTAAAAGAAGGCCTTATTTTGACGTGAGCAGATCTTTCCCAGCAGCCTGAAGCTGTTGCAGAAAATAATTGTGCATTGCACACGTTGTAGAGTGATTTACAGATTTACATCATTTATGATAATTTCAAGCTGCACACTTAATAATTTCAAGCTACACTTCATTTGTCATTTTAGTCTTGTATCTAATCTTGAAAATATACTGTAGATACAACAGTGGCAGCTGTCTTCAGTAGACATTCTTTGAAGCCAGAGAATACATGTGGGTTCAGAATCACACCAGATAAAACCAGCATTTTTTTCTGTGATTAGTGAATTCAACCAAAAACGTATCCTCAAAGCATTACAACTTTGATGCAGATTTGAAAATGAGAGGGACTTCAACAATGCAACTACTGGAAGTTTTTAAAAATGTGCAAGAATTTCAATGTCCATACTATGAGCTATTTGCAGTGGAACAAATCATTGTAGTTACATGATCAAAACATATCGGAATGCAAGATTGCATGTTAGCTCAAACTGTAAATTGCTGGAAAGGAAACTGCAGGAAAAATAGTCCCGACTTCATGAATCCCCCTGAGCACCGTGCATGCCAACATATGTATGAAACATGACGTTCAAATCATAATTGTGTTACATGTGTTGTGGTGCAACTGAATGTAATTAAAACACAAGCATTTGGCACGGTGAAAAAACGAAAAGAAACGGTTATATAAAGAAAATATCAAAACAAGTTTTTTTGTGTGTGTTATTGGTGATTTATGGACCCACGCTGTACTTAAGGATTTCTTCCTTTCTTTCCACTAAAAGGCAGGGAGAGATTCCACCCTACATCCCATTTCAATTGAGTGTACCAGGGCATTGTAATGAGCGCCAGATGTTGAATTAAACCGGTGAGCCTCTCCATATGAAAGATGATGGAGTTCCCTGTAGAGCCGGACGAGCCATGCAAGCTCAAGGATAAAATATCTCCTCCGTGCTCTCGTGCAGCCCAGCTCTCTTGGCACATATGGATCTCCAGTCTGTAATTATAAGGAGATGCTTGCCATTAGTTTGTTTCTTGTGTTGTGGCCAACAGGAAGTGACTGAAGCCTATAAACAAAGTACATTTGAAAATATATATATATTGGTTTGTTATAATCTTACAGTTGGCTCACTTTTCTTCAAGAGATATTCATCGGTTAGATACAAAGATGAGATGTTGATGAGGAGCACTGCGCCTATGCCCGTTAGGTTAAGCTGTAACGTTCTCATGCAGTAATAACACATTAGTAGGAAGCATGAAACGTATATTCATATTTCAGTCCTTGGCTTTTGGTATCCCCCTTCAGGATGGCCTCTCTGATGTATGGCCTATGGTGTGTTTGACTGGTTGCAGGGCCCGTGGAGGGGGGCAGGGCAGCTAGCGACTGGATGCAGAGAGAAAAACGTGGAGGGTGAGGGGGGGGGATCCATCCAGCAGAAGAACAGGCCTGGTTAAAGCAGGAAACGCATGGTTTCAGTCACACTACAGGATTGTGCTTATGACATCGATTAATGCTCACATCTGAGCAGTAATACCAGTATCAGGAGCCACTCAGCTCTTTCTGGTGCGCATTGGTTGAAGTCCCCCTCAAACTGAAGCCCTCTGTTTGAACCATTGCTTAACACAGCCTCGAAACCATGTGGCAACTGTAGAACCCCGTAGAGCAAGCAATGACCGAAACCAACCACAGGTCCTGAACATGTGTATTTCACATTGACAATACCCTCGATACTAGTGGCTGCATGAACCCAATCAGTCTGCGCAACTAGAATCTGGCAGCCTGGCGTAATGTGCATTTGATGTAAGTTAGTCCCGCTTTAAGTCCCAGCCATTTTTAACTGCTAATACACACATACTGCAGGGAACATTAACATCTCCTGACAGTCCTCTCACCTTCTGCTTCTAACATGTCCTTTTCCCTCCTCTCAGGGTTTTGTTTCAATAATGGACTTACTTTTAAATAATTGACTTTGACTTTTTTGAATAAATTGACTATTTGCAAATCCGCATTCAAATCCTTGCTTTTTTTCGTATCGTCTATCGAAGCAGTCATAAACTAAACATCAACTAAACTAATATTTCAATGCATTCATTTTTAGTTGTTTTTTTCAGGCTCGGATGATCTCATTTCAAAATTCAATAAAGTACAAAGTTTAATTTGCTCCGAATGTTTTACTTTGTGCTGGCCTGGTAAAGGAAATAAATGCAGGGATAAGCTGGTCCTACTAAGAATGACTGAATCCCTGTCTTGAGGACTTGAGATCAGTGCCAATGTAAACACAGGGCTCCAGTCCAGCGCTGGGGATCACATTCGTGGGCCCGCGCTCTCGTTGCATATTTCTCCCGCTCTATCAAG
Organism: Aldrovandia affinis; assembly: GCA_029706075.1. Classification (NCBI taxonomy): domain Eukaryota; kingdom Metazoa; phylum Chordata; class Actinopteri; order Notacanthiformes; family Halosauridae; genus Aldrovandia; species Aldrovandia affinis. The sequence continues at coordinate 3,556,539 of JAINUG010000042.1, forward strand.
AGATGAAGTGAAATTGTCCCCAGACGGTGGAGGGGCAGAGCCTCAAATTCCACTCCCCCGGGGGATGGGTGGCTGTGGTGGGGCTAAGGGAGGGTGGGGGCGGATATGAATCGGGGAATGTCGCGGCTCTAAGAAAGAAAGAGGACCGTGCAGGAAGAGAGTGTGTGGGGTTGGCCTTTCGGCACAGGAGGTGTAGAGATGCAGGGCCCCAGGGAGAGCTGAAAGGCCCGTTTTCAGTCTTAGCTAAAACGTGTGTCGATTGGTTATGGCAACCGCTAGTTAGCCACATTAAAGACATCAGTAAGGAGCTTGTTGCCAGTGATAGGGGGCAAAAGGCATGCATGGCCATGCAAAGGGTGGGCTTGTCAGTTATTAACAGAATTCCTAACACCATTTTGTTTTGGCATATGACCAGGCGGAATGCAGTGGCTTTTATGGAAAAGGCTAAAGGCTTTAAAGCAGTCTTTAATGCATGGACCTCCTAAAGAACCCCAAAAATGCATTGAACCTGCAGGACCCGTAGCTGCGGCGCACTGCTGAATGCTTTTTCTCATGGAAAATTTTACTTTGCTGAAATGTTTTTTTCTTCTTCTATTTTCTCTTTATGCAGTTTTTTCCCCATTTTCTCCCAATTTAGTAGCCAATTATACCCAATGTCAATTATCCCCCTCCCTCATATTGAGAGCTCGCTGCCGTATTCCTGAAACCGGCAGTGACATGGGGCAGAGCACCGCCTCTTCCAAGCCGGAACTCGCCATCGTAACTCCGGTATGCATGCACAGGCTATGCCCACTCCTATACGCAGCGAGCTCGTATCGGCTTCCCTCCCCCCACCCTGGGGTGGACAGCCAATAGCAGGTCGCAGTGGCCAGCGTCAGACATTCTACCAGCGTCGGAGGCCCCCTATCTTCCTTTGCTGGACTGTTGCTGGTGCAGCAAGTGTCTCTACTAGTAAACACTGCCGTGAGTCACATCCTTTGAAAAGTCCAGTGGCCTTCTTAGTCCGGGGCTCGTCGCTACGCTGTAGTCACAGTCAGTGTTTTGTTCCAGTGGTGTTTGGTTTCACTCTCCACTTGGCGATGTTTGGCGATTCTTTCCATGGAAGACACTCGTGACCGTCTCCGAGATTACAACGTTGACTGAATGGGATGCCTATTCCGAGATGTACACCGCAGGCTCTTCAAAAGTTCAGGCGCAGCCAGAGCTCAATTCATCAAACCGTTTGGGTTGAACCGAAATGGCCTCCGTGCTTTCAAGTTCTGAAGGAGACATATCTTCATGTTTTGCTTGTCCTACAATGCTCTGTCCAGGATGAAATGCTCTGTGAGGTTTGAAGGGCTTGCTGTGTCGAAGTTAAGCAGCCCTACAAACTAAAACACATTTCATTCGAATGTTATGAAATGAGCTCTGGAAAGATAAACCCCCTGCCTGTAAATATTGAATGCTGTAAATTCTGTCACGTTATAAATTACGTACAGTACATTACATATATATCTGTACTGGAAGATAAGGAAGAATGAGTGGTTGTCAAAATTAAGGCCTCGTGAATCTCTGAGAGGCATCTTTTGCACAGAGCCCTTTTTATTCACTGGACATAATCAATCTTTTATTAAAGTCGTAATCATGGTTATGAAACGTGTGTATGTACAGCACAGGCGTGACGTTTATTTATTGCAGCTGAATTCTTTAGCTAAAATGGTCATGCAAATCCATTTTTAAATTCGGCATCAACGTAAAACACATTTAATGGTGGCCGCCGTTTTGCTTTGTGCCCTGACTATGTGACGTGACATTAAAGAGGCCTCTGCAGACGTTTCTGGATTGGCTGGTGCCATTCATGTCCGATCCGAAAGCCAGTGACCTCATCATAGGCTTCACAAAGTGAAATATGATTTCGATCTACCAAAAAATAGGAAACGTACCCTAAAATGTTTTATGTTAAAAATGTTTACCCTCAATGTTTCTTAGAACAATGCTACCAATCATACATGCAGCATACAAAATAGACGTGTCCTTTTATTTTTCCAGGACCAAGAAAGTAACATGAAATGGCATCCGCAAGCTACTTTGAAAACAGCAAAGAGCAATTTGGCCACCACCACGAGATGCATCAAGAATAAATGCCCCCCCCACCCCGGATTGGTCTTTGTGTATTTGGGTGAAGTTCCAATCATGCCATTTCATGTGATTATTTCCTAGGAGACAGCATGAGTGCTGAGAAAGTTTGAATACGATGTTCTGTACACACACACACACACACACTCACACTTTTGGGGACTTGTGGGAGAGTCAGTACTCACCAAATGATCTAATGTAAAATACACATCTCTAATCTGTATGATAAAGAATAGTTCTTGTGACTTACTTAAGCTGACAGGAATGTTAAATACTGACGTGCAGAGTTGCACACCTGTCACAGTAGTACTGGAATTATGTAATTTGACAATTAATCATAAGATTAATCATTAAACATTTAAACATGTTTTGCATGATAAGTGTATTGGGAGTATGGAACTGCTGTGGGTGCATTACATTACAACCTTCCTTCAGTGATTTTAATACAGGCACACCCAGTCTCCCATGGCGTGCTGTTGTGATTTAAATAACAGCAGTGCATATGTTCTTTATATACAGATGCCTGCTGTGTTTAATATATAACGCAGCATTGCTTGTTTTTGCTCGCTTGTGCCTTTTGAGTATTTTCTAACGTGTACTCGTGAGCCAAGTGGACATGTCTGGGATAGTTCTCAACGATGTCCATTGCACAATGGCACAGGGTCTTTACAAGAAACGTGAAACGTTATCGCCCTTGCAAATTGATCGATTGTCTTGCAAAGTCATTTAAACCAGCGAAATCCACAGAAAGATCCCTGGAAAGACCTGACAGCAGAAGCTGATGAGATTTTGAGTGTTTTCTAATGTGTCCTCGTGAGCCAAGTGGCCGTGTCTCAACAACACGTTAGTGTTGACAAGTCCTTCAGCAGGCATCCCTGGTGGGCCACCTTTGTCAGCCAGGAATGGTTGCGAAGGGGTCTGGGGCCTGTGGCCCGGAACATCTTCTGACGCTCCTGTAATTAAAGCTTTAAGATCGCATTTGCATGTTTTTCAATTGACTGATTCCCAGAATAGCTAAAGTGAGATGTAGTTGAAGCAGTCTGCTGCAGACTTGCTTCACTGCTCAAATTTGGCCTTGGCGTAATAACATGGCACTGCTTCGAGGATCGGGACACCGCACTTAATTCCTTACGTACGGAAAGGCTGCATCGCAACGAGGATGGAGAACCAGATCAAAGTCCTTTGTTCGCTTGATCTTTATGCTGATGTAGACTTACTATGTAAGCCTGGTCCAAGTCACCCTGTCAGGATCGAAGTCGGTTATTCTCCCCCCCCCCCCCAGCTCTGAAAGAGATAGAAGTGGCCACGCACATTGAAGACACTTCCTCAAAAAGGAAATCAAAGTTAAAAGAATAGAAAGAGGGTTTCCTGCCAGCTGTTTTGTGTTTTGTTCGGGAATATCAGTCTTCCTCTGGGTCGCCGATACAACAGTTGTTGCCCTTCCCCTCTCTTGCAGAAAAGAACAAATCTTTGGCCTCTATTCAGTCAAACTGAAATATACTTTATCCTTCACTTTGAGTAAAGAATCTAAGCAAATTTGACCTATTTTCATGCTTACACTAAATTTGGGATTTGGGCGGTCACTGAAATGAGTTTTTAAAAAGGTTTGTGAATGTAAAAAAGTGCTTGCCTAAGTTTTCTATCAAAAGGGTACAGACAAAACACAATTGACAAGTCACTTTGAATGGAGGTGTTAACATTATTTGGGAAAGTGTTAGGGCAGCAAGTATGTGTTCTGTAGCATGAGCTGTTCCTGCACTTCTGATGATGAAGCACAGTCATTCATTGCAAGTAGCATTCCCAAAGCACTTTGGCAAATAACTTTGGAGATTCTACAAATGTATCTTCATCTTAAGAAAGGGTGTAAAGTCATTTCTCATAACCCCCTCCTTTTGAAATCTGGGAAAGTGGAAAGTCTGGAATTCATTCATTCTTCAGTTTTATACACTGTTGTAGGATGATGTCAGATTTTTGTCAGAATGTAAGACGTGTTTCAGAATGTCAAACTCACAGCAATGAATAGGGCAGAATTTATGGTAACAAAGGCTTCTACAGTCATAAAAAAAGACTTAAATATGTTGTCTGGGTGTTGCGGCATCGGAGGAACAGGCTGCTTTTTGTTCTGGGTAACACACATGTAGCAGGGGTATTTAGCTTGGTTTTTGTGTGGACGAATAGAAAGGCCCTTCTCTGGGGCAGCATTACCCAGCAGCTCAGACTTGTATTTATTAACTGAGCGCAATTATTTTTCCATTAACTTTTTATTTTTGCAGTGAGCTCCATAGAGATGTCTAATATGTTTTTACCAGAATGCAATGGCTGACCAGAATGGCCAACAGCAGGATTTTCTGAGCAGAGTTTAGTTATATAAAAATGAAATAAATGATCCTACATCATGAGATAGAAGTACATGATCAGCATTTTATTTGTTATTTGCTTATCCCTTTATGCTCAGGTCCATCCATAATTTTTGTATATTACGTTCCATACATATTTTCTGCACATTTTTCACCTTCATCTTTCATCAATATTGATTTATTATTACCAGTTAAGACATTTCTTTATTAATTTTGTAACTCATGTTACATTTTGTTATAGAACAAGTTGCCCTCTGACAAGCACTGTACATTTTCAAGAATTGAACCACCACTGTTGATAATAACCTCTCATAAATATTTGGCATCAGTAAGTGTCTTAAATCCCACTTTTGCCCCACCCCTATTTGAGAATACTAATGTATTAAATAATTAACCTAAATGGAAGATGTTTTCCCACTACCTCAACTTAAAAAAATATTTTATAACAGGTGACATGCTATCGATCGATCTTAATTTTATTTTGTACAGCATAGCACCATTTACAATCAACGTATACAGTACTGAAGTGGAAATCATCATAAATCCCAACGACCCCCCCAAACATTTATGACCCTTTTATCAGTTAGTTGTCTGAACTGGGGGGAACTGTAAGATTCTGACAGAGCGCTGACACTAAATGACAGAGGCAGACCTTGGCGGTGGGAATGGCTGGAGCTAAATAAGGGTCTTATTGTTAGTCTTCAAGGGGCTGTGGATGAAAAGGTCAGGAAGTCAGCTCGTATTGTTCCCTCGGTGGGGTGCTGACTGCAGCTCTGTGGGGCCCAGGACATGAAGCATCATTGTCTCCCTTATTCTTTTTTAGCGCATTGCAGCCGACCGGCTCAAATATGAGCGGGGACTGCTCCAGCAGAGATGTTTGTCCATGTCCACGTTACAGCTTTGGAGATGAGACGGCGCATAAGAATGAGCAAAAAGCACCTTGTGTTTGTGCTATTATACCACTGCACTCTTCACTCGAACGCATTCTCATCGTGGTTCTAGTACACATGCTCACTTCATTGTTATTTTATCAGTCCCTTGTATGTGTGTATATGCATATGTCCTGACTCATTGACACTATTGCCAATACATTGCACACAGAATGAATTCCTTTCGGCTTATTGTAAGATGAAAATTAAACAATGCTTAAGTAATGGTCAATGATTGTGGTCCTGAAATACTTTTTTTTCTGTGGCATACTATATGGAAGTACGCCCAATGATATTACTAGGAGGGAACCAGAGGGAGCAACACATTATATTTTCATATTAGACACTCTGCAAAGTGTTCTTGTAAAGAATTCAAAAGAGAAATATTTTTTCACAGTGCATTGCAGAGGAAAGGATAAACAGTAGGATTTATTGTTTTCGTGAACTTCCACACACAGTACGATAACAAGGAAAAGAGCCGAACTCCCCGAAATTAAAATACACTGAACCCTTTGGAGATAAAAAAAAGAAAGAAAAGACAGCAGTTAGTTGATTTGCGAATGGGCTTTGGTAATGTTGGAATGCTAAGTGCATGACAAGTTGTTTGGATTGAAAACAGGAGGCTTCAGATCAAACGGACAAAGATATGCTTGTGTGACTGAAATGTGCTGGCTGGTCCCTTTGACATTGGCGATGCTCTGTGAATCTCCCTTTGGAGACAGCTGCGTCGCAAGTGCAGTACTTGCATGCAGCAGTTAGTGAAAGCTCCGACTCCCAAGTGTAACTCCGCCTTGGAAGTCGCACTCATTACTAAATTGACATAGTCTTTTGTGCCAATGCCGAATCCAGAACCGTGTTTGCACATTGTATTTACACTCCATTTTTTTTTACGCTCATATATAGTTATAGTCGTACGCTTGGGCAGAGTATCACCCCTATTTGCACACGTTATTACCGACATGTTAAGGCCTATGTATCTACACCCTGGTTTTCTTGTCGCTCTTGTGAAGTTCACTGTAAATTGCTCTGAATGAAAGCGTATTCCAAACAAATGCATACAAAACAAGGCTTCATTGCTTTGAGTCCTACCCCACCATGCTGCTGAATATGAACAATGGCGGTACATTAATGCAAGGCATCGATTGTATTACCAGTCTCCCATAGGAAGGAATATGATATCTCCACATTATCATTCATTTATACAAAGTCTTTCTTTGATTTTTAAGGGATAAATGAATATAAACACTCAAGATTTTGCTCTCTTTCATTTTTGCCGGAGCCACTTGTGTGGTCTCTGTATGTATTATTTTATAGAGTAATCCAAAAGATGAAGAATACATAATTGCATTATGCTCTGTTTTTGAATGGCCATTCGATCCCTCTCTTTAGAGCCACATCAATTTGAAAGCCTCGAGCAGTAGTAACCGATTATGTTAAAGACTGAGGCCGGACTGTTTTCGTTTCTGATAACTGTGTTATCTGGAGGATGTATTTCTGTTTGCGTTGGCAGGAATGCCAGCCGTGCCGCAGTTGTGAGGGAGAGAGTGAAGAGGCGCTGCTAGCAATTCCATGTAGTTCACTTCTGATAGCCTGTGTTTTGCCTCTTGAGGTAAAGCTAAGTAACATGTGGGAAGTATGTCTTAAACACATGGCCTGGTCCAGTTTTGACTGAAAGATCACGACCATTACTTTTGCCCAAAGTGTTTTCCAGTTATGGAAGAAGAAATGGTCTTTTTTTATTTTACTCCAATTTTTAATGCATATTTGCACTGCTTTAGCAAATATTTTCCACGATTTTGAGGCTGTGTTGTCAGAGGCAATTCCCTTAACATACCATGGTCCAAGGCTGTCCTGGACCATCATAAAAATCAGGGAGCAGGAATTTGAATGATTTAAATGTTTTATCCCTATATATTTATAGGTATCATTTCATTATTTACCATGAACCATTATTTATGTCAAACAGAATGCATGCTTCAGCCTTTGGTAAATCAATTTCAAGAGCACACATATGAAGAGCGTTGTTTGGCCAAGTAGTGACGCAACTCAAAAAAATGCTTGACTGCTAGATAGCACACCCTGTTAAGGCACTGTTCTAGTGTGGGGGTAAGCCCCTTGGTCTGGTCTGGTTGAATCCAGGCCGCACCAGTGCCAAATGTGGCCAGCACCTCTGCAGGGCCGTGTCGTCAGTGAAGGAGAGGTTTCAATCAGGAACAGTCAGTGTACACCAGCGAACCCTTCTGGCCAATTGGGTGCCCACAGTCTGCCTGCACAAGCTTCACATTCAGTGTCATCCTCCAACCAGTGAAATGAAGCAGTGAATGACATTATGGGTTTTGGAGGAGAGCATGTGCTTGCCTGTGCATTCAGAGAGGGCTGCAGCAATGCGCTAGGCTTAGGAATACAACTGGGAGAAAATATCGGTAAAAAATGTTTTTACATTTTTTTTGAGTTATTATCTTACTTCAAATATGTATAATGGATGGATGGATGGATGGATGGATGTCCATGTAACAGTTCATAGGTTGTTAGCCATTTGTTTAGTTCATTCTTTATTAGAAATCAAGACTTATATACAGACTATTCTGCTGGGTTGAAAAAAATACACGTTTTTAACCGTTTCTAGTGGGATATTGGAAATACTGAAAATGCACTCCACAATCTATGTTCCAGAACTTCCCATAATGGTTCAGTGATGTTTAGATCTGGTTATTTGGGAGGCCATGGAAGGCCATGTTTTACTTCATCCTGGTGTTCATGAGACCACTCTTGAAGCTGTTTAGCAGTGTGTATGGGAGCATTATCATTTTGGAATATGGGAATGTTGATGAAACAATGTTTGCACCAAAGGGTGCTTCTGGTCACCTAAAATGGCTTCATATTCCTTGCCCATAATTCTACCATGTAATAAACCCAATGACTCTCATGAAGTACCTTAACAGATCCGCCACCATGTTTAAGAGTTGGAAACAGGCAATGTGGGTTCAAGGCTTCCTTTGGCTTTCTCCAAACATAAACCCATCCAGATGTAGGAAAAAGAGTAAAAAGACTCATCAGACCATATTACTTTCTTCCACTGCTCACAAGTGCAGGTTTTGTGCTCATTACACCAGGTTATGCATTGTTGCCTCGGTTACAAGCGGTTTCCGAATGGCAGCCCTACTATAAATATCAGCTTTGTGAAGCTCCCGGCGTACAGTTTTTGTTGGGACTGGGTCACAGAGGTGTAGATTCAGTTCTGTGGTCATTTTGAAGCTGTTGTTTTGTGGTTTTTAGCAACTATCCTGTTAAGTGTCCGTCTATTCGTGTCGGTGAGCTTCCACTTGTGGCCACTGATCTTCTTTCCTGATGCAGTTTTTCCTTTGTTTGGCATATGCCATCATGAGTTTCATCACTGTTCCCCTTGAAACATTCAATTATTTTGCAGTTTCTGTGACTGACGCACCCGCAATTCGTGCACCAACTATTTGACCTCTTTCAAAATCTATTAGATCCCCCATGTTGATAAAAATTCATAAGTGTTGAATTTAAAATATCTTTTATAGAATATAAATATTGGTAATTAGTGTTGACATTAATAAAAACACGTAATGTGTAGGCTCTTTTCTGATTATGATTGAGTTACTTCAAAATATGAGTCATTTTTACATTTACATTTTTACATTTTAAGCATTTAGCAGACGCTCTTATTACATTTACATTTTTACATTTTAAGCATTTAGCAGACGCTCTTATCCAAAGCAACTTACACAGTTTACATTTCTTTACATACAATCCATTTATACAGCTGGATATTTTTTTCACTGAAGCAATTCAGGTTAAGTACCTTGCTCAAGGGTAGAACAGCAGTGCCCCACCTGGGAATAAAACCTGCAACCTCTTGAGTTACAAGCCCAGCTACCTAACCATTACACTACACTGCCAGCCCTTATCCTGAGCGACTTACAAGATGTCTTACAAGACTTACAAGTCCTTTTTCATTGAGTGTTTCCATTATTTTGGAACCCTGCCCCTACCCTCTGTATGTCCTAACGTTAACACATATTGTTATACAACAGATCACTTTCTATTTTACCTGACTAACAACTACAGCTGGCAAAAATCTGGAGTGATCGAGCTGTGAGAACTATAACTTCAAAAAAGAAAACCTAAAGCCCTTAAGGATTGATCAGGATTTATTATGTCTCAGGCTTTACAGTGCAATCACATAGGGATGCATATGACCACTAGAGTGGATCATAGACAGCATGGTTTGACTGATTATTCAGGGTGCTGTAGCATATTCTTAATTGCTTCTGTTAAGGGATTTAGTTGGTATCCTTGGGGTACACACAGACCATGAGAAGAGAAACTAATATAAATCACTGTGTAGGCTGTGGAGGCAGTGGCCTTTGTCCCTAATTTTGAACAAATAATTTAAGCCTGTGCTACATTTGTATTTCTTAATAAGCATTTTGTCTTTGGAAGTTGTTTAAATTACTGATAAAAAGTCACACTTATGTTTTTTGTTTAAGCAAGTCCAAGTTAGCAAGTATAAGCATGTTATGATTGAGTCTGAGTGTAAATGTTTGTTTCTGCTATTGACTCAAACAATATTACATACAACCTCATTAAATCTCTAAAACCATTTGGTAGTTATAATGATCCAGTTCATGGAGCAAGTTACAACTGTGCTTAAAAAAGGCTAGGCTAAGCAATAGCAGTGGTCCAAAGGATGAATGTCAGTGTTGAGTAATGTAACATGTCATCTAACTTGAGCCTAAAACTCAAATTTGTCTGATTGTAGTCGGACCGTCTAATATGGTCCGACTTCCACAGCCTGGTGAAGGAAAAGACCAGCTTCTCTTCAGTGGAGAAGAGGGTTGCTTGGACAGGACAGGGTACAAGAGAGAGGAGGAAGCGAGAGGACCAGAGAGTGACGTTTTAAACAGATAACGCTTATCTGTGACGTTGGTTAGCAGGCACAGCCCAACCCAGCCCTTTCAACATGACCAGCTCTCTATTCTGATGTGTTTAAGACTCAATCTGTAATATTTATAGTGCCTTTTAATACCCGAACAACCAACGTCTTGGATTAAATGCTGTGTCTACACCAAAACGCACAATCAAAGAGCCATTATTACATACAATACTAAGAGAATGCTGGCCACAGTCCACGCTGTCACAAGTAACCACAGCGATCGACCTAGCAGCTGTAGTACAATTTATTACTACAGGGTACTTTCCACCCCACGCCTCCACCCCGACTGACTGTGGAATTTGTGATAACTGAGAAATTCCCTCCTCAAATCTCAAGACTCCAGTGTTCTGACTTAAGATGGGAAAATGTTCTCTTCTCCTTTTCTCGTGTATTTTTATTTTTTTCATGCAAGCCCACACACCTGCCTTTCTCACTCATGCCCTCTGAAACGTAATCCCAGGGCACAGATGCACAAGTTGTTAGAGCCGACATCGCCAAGATAGGGGTTTGACAGGATCGGGGACTTGGTTATGTCTAATGTAGGGGTCACTCCCTGAGGTAAACAGTTCCTGGCCCGGTCAGCAAAACCCTGGAACAACCAGGCGCTGCATACAGTAACACAACACCCCCTCCCCCTGCTTCCCCCTCCCTGCACAAACCAATCTCTCTTTCTCTCTGCAATCTTACATCAGTGTGATGTTGGACTGGTAACAACAGCTATCATTAAAAGGTCAGTAATACACTGCAGATCCACACTTATCTCAGTACAACTGACCTCAGTGGCTGTGACAATATGCTTTATCAACTGTTAAAGTATTCTTTGATAACTCTGCACAAAGAGTACATTCAGTCTTTGTTGATTCTGTTGATGATTAGAATGCAGTAGTGAGTTTGTAACCAGAAACAGAATATAAATTAGGACATTATCCAATCTAACTGTGATGGTTCTTAACTTTGTGTAACTGATTCAAGCAAATGCTGTGTTTCCTTAACATCCCAAAGCATTTTTTTGTGTCATGTCAGCAACAGCTGAACTTGTAAAGCAAGCACCAAGAAAAGTAATGGAAAAATAATACACACTTAAGTTTGTTCCTCAAAGTTAAGGACAAGTCACACAGTGGCTAAAAGCACATTGGGTTTAAGGACAATGAAATCTCTGAGTTCAAGAGGGGACAGATTACAGTTTGCAATTACAAAGTCTCTCAATATGCTTCTCTAATTGAAAATACAATATTCTGGTAAGGAGAGATTTGAAAAGCTAAATAGCAAAGTTATTAAACAATATTTTAAGACTAATCCAGATAAACAGAAAACAATCATGTTGTCTTTGCAGCATATTTCATTGTCAAAAACAGCTTGCTTAATATGTCTAAACATTCCTCAGTTTATTTTGTGGGATGGTTGGCAAGCACACTCACAGACAGTAAACTGTTATTGAGAGTTTCACTTGTGGGGAAGAAGTTAGGAAATTAAAAGTTCCGACAAACAGCAATAAAAAAGTACTTAATGTATCACAATATGTCAAACATCAGGTTTTGTTTCAGAACTGTTATATAATACACAGTCTGCTCCAGAATTATTGGCACCCTTGATGAAAATGGACAAAAAAAGACTATAGAAAACAAATAATACCATTTCTGAGATGTATTGTAATTTTTCAACATGTGGAAAATATTTGACTTAATTCATGATTAAATGGAATCACCCAAAATAAATGTGCCTTCTCCCCTGGCAACGCCACTGAGCCTTTTTATATAACGTTTAATAAGTTTGGAGAACTTTGGAGGGACAGTTGGAGGGACCATGGACCATTCCTCCATGCAAAGCCTTTCAAGATCCTTGACATCCTTCAGTCTGCGCTTATGAGCTGCCCTCTTCAATTCAGACCACATGTTTTCGATGGGGTTTAAGTACGGAGACTGCGATGGCTATTGCAAAACAGACTGAAACGGTCATTGCAAAACATTGATTTTGTTTGCCTGTATAGTGATAATAATAATATAATAACAATGCCAAATCCTGCTAATATTCATATTCTTGATAATAATATACAAGTGGACCTCCTATGTTAGCTCTAGATTGCTTTTCCAGTTCAGTACAACTATACACAGTCTGAAGTAATGCACATTTCATGATAAGTTTACTTAAATGCTGAGCTACAGTAACAATTCCTTGTACACCCAGGAGCCATGAATATCAATCTTGTACAGAACCATATGCTCTGAGAAGCATACTGTATACTTTCTCAGAACTTGAACTTTCGTATAAAAATAATTCTGTAAGTGGTGTTTGTAAGTGAGGCACCGTAAATAAGGTGTGAGCAAATGTTAATCATAGATAAAAAGCTATTGCATTGAGTTTTTTTAGTGTTGCAGAAAGGTGATAAATCTGGGTTGAGTTGATTAGCGATTGGTCTACTCTTGGTTTTGTGATAACCACTCATAGCTAATTCTTTACTATGATAATACAAATAGCCACTAAACAACAGTACTCTTCACCTTTTTCTTTGGCTTTACATTTTACAGGATAATCACTTATTATAAATATTTATTTATTTGCCATATTCTTGGTTATCTGGGGTAACTTACAGAACAATGGCAATCGAAGGCACATAATAAAGTACAAAGAACAAGAACAGGTAGAGCATAGAGAATATCATAATTATAACACAACATAAACTTTGACAGTTTGATTAATATCACCATAGAGTTGCTAATATTACGTGAGCTAGTCAGTCAGTGATTGTTAGGTCAATAAAGACCAAATGGTAAAGGGTCAAGCATCTCATTCCAGTCAGGCGGTTTAGAGACAGATCAGAGGTAGGGGAGTCCAGGTACAGTCTGAAGGGAGGCGGCATGCATAACATATTTACAGTTTCAGTACATATGAATTCAATTTTAGATATTAATTTTACTGTTTAGCACTTTCATACCAGCTGTGATTAGCCAATCCAGTACTTGGCCATTATTAAAAGGTTCTTATTTATTAAATGCTTTATTTTTTATTTTTTAGATGTCATTTCATTTTACATTTCTCTTGGAGAAAATAACAAAACAATTGCATTGCCACATATCCAGACATTGCATTTAGCTTATTATTCAATGTTTTCTCTTGCACATTAGTAAGTCTGCCTTTTTGCAGTGGTTTAATGCTTGAGCAATACAGTAATTTCATGAACACATGCAGCCAATATCTTAGAGCTGAATTGACACATTACATCAGCAATATCTGATCATGTAACAAGACATTCATCGTCAAAATCACATTATTTATTTGCTCGCCAAATAATCATATTTTTTATGTAATTTGATAAATACTGAAGAACACCACAATACATGGATGGAATTAGTGGACAGATTAAGATAAAAAGATAAACTTTTACTTACACAGCTGTAGACAGTATACCTTAAATAATGGAGTCTGATTGTGCATACTTGTAAGAATAGCACAGGAACAGATTTTAGGACAGTTATAAGCAGATTGACTCAATTACTCTGTACTATATGCAATGGTCAGTGGCTAATTTGGACAGCCACGTCTGCCTTGGCTGAATGCAGCGTGTCATACTGTGTTATCGTTAATATTAGTATTATCATGCAAGAAATACATTTCTGCAGTATTTATATCATTTGAACTAGATCTTTATTAGCAGCCCAACATTCCCGTTACAGTGAAGTAATGCTTGCAAAAAGGGAGCCTCGCGTATACTTATGATACAATTCCTTAAATTAATAAACATGTTTAACAAGCTAATAGGTTCATAATTAGCCTTCCACTTTAAATCCAAATATTTACTAGATTTTTGGAAACCAATCTGTGAAAAAGATTTGACTGTTGTGATTTTTACAAATTAGAAAAAACTGTCATCCATTAAAAGGTCATTACAAATAGTCTGAATATTGGATTACGTATTGTTTCACCCAGCAATTCCTTGTGTTATTACATAATAACAAAATCTCAAAATAATTTCTTGATATGTTGATTATAATTAAACACATCTTTATTGCCTATAAATCAAAAATGTCCAGAATCCAATTAATATGGTTTAGTGGCTCACATACTATTTACTCTCCAGTGTAAGTATATATGTTGAGGTCTCTATTTGGCAAAACGGTTTCTATGAGTCTATTGTTTAGTAACGGTCTATGAGAGTATTACTTGACATTTTTATACATGTTTCATTAATACACCGTTTGGTTGGCATCCAGGTTTGTCCAAAATCTCTTCTAATGTCGAGGATGAAATTCAGATGCTAAAATCTGGTTTGGGTTTGGAAATGGAGCACAGTGCAAGAAATGTGATCTTTGATCTTTTGCTTCCTGTCGGCCTACAGAATGCTCGACAGTTCCAGGAGGGTCGTACATTACTGCGATAACCAGCAGATAACAGTTGCACTACTGTTTTGGGCATTTTTACAGATTTACATTTTAAGCCTCCAAAACATCCCCACAATCTCACAAATACCCTCTCGGATTCCTGTTCTTCTTCGCTCAAGAGCCCCCTGGTTTCCTTTTGGGAAACCACGCCGATACCTTCTGACACAAGGAAGAGTCGTGGAAAATAGGATGTGACATTGGCTCCATAGCTTTGAGTGGGACTGCTTCACCACTCCTTTCCCTGTATCAGAGGGCTGTGGAAACCAGGGGAAGGGGCTTGTGATAGTACTAACATCCACTTAAATTTCCATAGCTGGGCCTGGTTTTCCCACCAGAGAGAGAGAGAGAGAGAGAGAGAGAGAGAGGGAGGGAGGGAGGGAGGGAAGGAGGGAGGGAGAGAGAGACCACACCTTAGCATATCTCAACTCTCCACGACCAGAGGGACAGTGCATAACCACCAAAAACAGACCAGTCGCAAATAATATAATATAGATATGAGATATTATAAATAATAATTTCTGTAAGTTCCAATAAGTTTACTGTTACAGTTTTCATTATTATAAATACACTGTTTATTTATTGTGCCCATTGTTTAAAATATATACTTGTTTTTCTGCACTATTACTTGTATGTTGTGCTCTGGCAGTATTTACTCTCTGTATCTCATGCCAATAAAGCATATTTAATTTGAACGAGAGACAAGAGAGAGAATGAGAGTGAACAAGGAGAGAGAGAGAGAGAGAGAGAGAGAGAGAGAAGGAGAGAGAGAGAGAGAGAGAGAGAGAGAGAGAGAGAGAGAGAGAGAGAGAGAGAGAGAGAGAGAGAAAGCAAGAGCCTTCTCATATAACACAGTAACTGCATTTCCTCAGCTCAAGGTAGGAGCTTTCTTCACATGGGGATTTCTTAAAAGATATATCTGGACCTTATCATTTCCCAGATGTTTGCGATGAACAGTGGTCGAGGGCATAGGGAGAAGCCATATGTCTTTGTCACTTTTACTACTGAGCCAGTCAGAATGGTCTGCTTTGTGCTCAGCAATGAAAGTGGGCAAGATTACTGCGGTCGCGAAGGAATTTAGGGCACAATGAAATATCTGCGTAGCGGCAATTTCTTGCTCTCTGTACTGCATTTCTTGTTGGGGGAAAAAAATCTGAGGGGGTCTGTCAGATCTCTGAAGGTCTGTCAGATCACATAGAGCAATATTTTCCTCCTCCGTGATTGCATACGGTATTCAATATTTCTCATGAAAATAATTTTTGCAACTGCAGAATTAAACCATACAAAAACCATTTTAGATGTGCATTTTCTTATCCTTTCTCACATGTAGTTTAGCCTTCAAACTTATCAGCATCATACATGCTGGTAGCAAGGCTATTTCCCTTAGTGATTGTGCTGTTAGTGAACCATCGAATGCACTGCATATAAACAAAGCATTGAAGTTCACTCAAGGAACTTATTTGCATATTATCGTCATGGGGGCTGTAGCACTGAGACGGTTTTTGCAATGTGTAGCCTATTACAGATGCAGTGTAGCTCCAGGTCTTGGTTCAGTAGACTTGATTCCTGCTAAGAGCATTTCTATGTCCCATGAATTGTTGTACCACCGATGGGGACTCACGGTCTGCCTCTTTTCCTTCTTGGAATGTGTGGGGTGCATATATGGCCATGGTATGTATGCACGCCTCCCCAATCAGACTTGTGTATGTATCTAGCTGTAGATCGCAAAGGTACGTTCATCTGTCAAAGATCATGAGTGACATGTCTGTGTAATGAGAGCACAGGCCCCCATGCAAAATAGTACCTGTGGATGGTCTAAATTACATGGTTTAATTATATGCATCATTTCATTACTGATGTAATGTTTAAAAAAAAGAAAAGAAAAACATGCAGTGGACACAGCAGGATATGGCTGGGCATTATTGCCCTGATCGTGTAGTGCGAGTGTGTATGCTTGGTAACAACTGTACAAAATAGGAATGTTTACCTCAGCAGATATGGCAGAGCAACAGCAGCTGCTTGGGGGACAAAACCCAGCTCCGGCTTCCTGTTGAGAGCGCCTATGCTCTATATGTCAGGGAGGGTATGGACAGGAATACTCTATATTTGACTCATCTTGCCCCTAGAGAATGAATATGGTGTTCACTTGGCACGATGCCAAAAGGAGACCAGTTGCTCAGCGTGTTCCTGCTAATGCCATTTAAATATCCGAAACAATGTGAGCACTAGTGACTTGATTACTCTTGTTATTAAGAGTAAGTATTAAGTATTAACTTCCTCCCCACTATTTGGCCACTATTTATCTTTGCTTTATGGTGTTATTTTGCCAGAGGGCTTTTAATAGTCTCCTCAGAAACAGTGGCGCAATCGCAGCGATATATAAAAAAAACAGGCCGCAGAAATTGGGAAATGCATCAGCTCTGCAAGACTGTACTCATGCCTAGCGTGCACTGTGCCGTGAACCATTTTATTATGTGCGCGTGATAATGTGCGCAGCTCTTTAAAATCACTCGATAATAACTGCCCATTGCCATAGGTCCCATGCCCCCCTATGGAGAAAGCAACACGTTATATAAACGAGTTGTGACCGGCAATTAAAAATATTTGAGTCAATTTCAACCACGTGCTCCATTCCAATTTCTTTACACGGCAAGCTGTTTACCGGCCCTGTCGTTGGTGAAATTAGTTGTTTCTCCCTTTCTGTGTTTTTGGCTTGCCCCTTACAGAAAGGTGTGCTTTTTGTCCAGCGCACTGGGGTGCCTGTGGCGGCGGTCAGTAATCCACCGGGTCGGCCGTGGTGCAAACTCTGGCAAAAGGGGTTTTAACTTGTCTCGGCTGGTTTCCAGTCGGCTTCGGTGAGGGAGCACTGGAGGGGGTCACTAGTGCAGTTGTGGGAGGGCTTTTTAACATTTATTTTACAGAAGGCGGTGTATAGTGACGGCTGCTGCATTGGCTGCGTTCACCTTGTACCCACGCACAGATCTGGCTCTTTGTTGTGGCAGATGTGGCATATGTGGCAGAGCGTCACCCCGGCTGAATCTACAGGCATGCCCATTCGTGCAGGGACCGAACTCGCTCTGTGTGGATTTAAGCCAAAGTCCATTTGCCTGCAGTCACTCTGAGGCCTGGTCAAGCTGCGGGAGACACAACAAAGTTTCATGTGACATGTTGTGAACTGTCTCCTTCCCTTGTTTTGTCAAACATGGTTTAAATTGTTTAGGCAGTTTTAGAGTCCTCGTTTGCATTCGCGTCACGTGTCAAGTTTCGCCTACAACTGAAGCAATTCAGACAAAAGCTCAGCCAAGATAATCTATTTCAAGAGAAAAACACTGTGGGTTATATAATCTGTTACTGGAGAACATATTTGGTTTTAAATGAATGATATGGGTTGTATTATTCTTCCTTAGACTGTAAATTAGTTCACTTCGACCAAGCCAACATGCAGCAGAGGCAATGGGGTACAAGTTTGTAGTTACATAAATGAATTTAATTGTAGGCTGGTAGCAATGTCACCAAAAGCAACAGCTAAAACACAATTATTATTTTTGCTAACAAAGAGAATGAGAAAAACATGTCTGATAAAAGATGATAGATTAAAATGATTTGGGGCTGAATTTTGATATATTTGCCTCCAAAACATTGAGTGAGCCAATAAAACAAAAAGTGTCGAGTCAGGAAATCCAGACGCATGCTTCAGCAGGATTACAGTTGCGCGTCCACCCACGATCCATCTCTCCATCCCCCGTGCCATCAGACTCTTAACCATTCATATCTATATGTGCAACTGTGCGTCCACCTACAGTAAGTACGTGCTCATCTGTCTATCCATCTCGTTCCCTCTCAGAACAGCTGGGCTTCTCTGTAAAACTAGGCGGCCGGGCCAAACTAAACAGAGAGTAGGAACGAGCTCGGGTTTGTTAGTCTGGAGTAATTGACCACATGGTATCCAGTGGTTCTTGTGTTCTCGTGTTCTCTGGGCCGGTGTCCCGTGGGAGCTGAGGAAGGGGCTCCGGCTCGGAGGACTCCATTGTTTACACTGATGGTTTCCAGATGCTGGCAGAGAGCAGCCAAACCTCCCGGGGCCTTCGCCAGGAACCAGGAAGCAGTCCAGGGCTATCTGGAATACTTGGAAAACATGTCTTTACTTCGTAATAACCTCAAAAAAATAGTGAGGCCAGTTACTTGCCTTGTTTCAAAACTGATTAAAAAACAAACTTTCGGCCATTGGAAGCGCCAGGTTTTTACTACATTTTAAGGCGTCGCATTGCAACATTCTTTGCGGCCGTAGGATTGCTCGCAGTCGTCGTTATGTTCGTCGCAGCCCAGTTTAGGACACAGACTTGGAAAACATAAACAGTGTCACCAACCAAAACATTCTAGTAGGACCGGCCAAAGATATTCAATGTCCTTGGCAAACGGAGCTCTATTTACACACACCGGTTAAACGAATACAATCAAGATAGGAACTGTGTCATATATTGGAAACCTATAAAAACATGTGACATAGTTATGCTATAGCAGAGTTAATTAGAGTTATTTTATCCATTCAATTTTGGTGAATAAAGGTTCTTTAAAATACAGTAACTGAATGAATATTATGATTTGAGACTTTTTTCCTTTTTGACCCCGAGCCAAAATATACATGCCACTCACTAAGTTACAGTTTTTTACTTTTCTCTCTTCGCTGTGGCAAAGAGTGTCTTTCTGTTTTTATATTCTTTTTTTATTTATGTAGCTCTTTCAGGCTGTCTAGCCACTCTCATTCGGGGGATATTCTGGAAAAAAAACATCAGTTTGTGAGAAGCCAAATTTGTGATTTCACTGCACACCTGTTTCCCCTGTTAGTTTCTTCTACCCTTTATTTTCTGCACAGGCATAAAAAGAGACAGCTGCGGCAGTTACAGACCCAGAGGACCCAAGAACACTGACTTCATTTAACTTTCCTGGTTTGAACTGATATGCTATAGAACAGCAGCACATAAAGTTTCACAAAAAGACCAACCTTTAGATGGCCAATAAAATAAAAAAGCTTATTCTAAAGACACAGCACCACAGCTGATGGCCAACACTATTATTTTATTTTATTTTAGAGAATGCCATCTGTTGGATCTTGGCCATCACTGTTTCTCACAGTGGCACGGAGAGAGTACTCTACTAGTGGCCCACATTCAGTCTAAACCCACTTTAACAAAATCAAGTCTTTTTTTCTTCCTTGTGTTTTTGTGGCAACATGGTTCAATAATGGTCATCATGCTTGTAATGTAATGTAATTAATGAAAACTATGCTTAGTTGAAGATGAAGTTAAAATGAAAGTGCATTGCATTTATGTTGAATCTGCACCAGTGTGTTTAGATATGATAGTAGCTTACTAAGCTAACTACTCTAGCCTCATTAAGATAATTAATGCAACACACAATAATGCTGATGTCCCCCAACTGTTAACTTTAAATATAGCTGTAAATTTACTTCTGAATAGTATTGGAGACTCACACTCACACCCTTCCCCTCCCTAGTCAACCACCTTGTTGTACCAAATATTTTTCTGTGTGAAGTTTGAAGTTGTATCATACCGTACATACTTGAAGTGAAGTGAGATACTTTGCCTGACCAATATTTTTATGCCGTGAGTAAAGTAAGTCCTTCAGTACCAATCTGTTTATAAGACCTGCAACTGATAATGAGTTTTCATCGAGCTGTGGACTCAAGTAGTTTCAGTCAAAACATACATTGTTTTGCTTTGCCATCTAAACTGTTGTTCACTGTAGACAAAATATTATCTATGATATTGCGTACGTCCTGTAATAGTGCTTTATCATTGCGGTGAAGTTTACTGTGAACTTTGGATTTCAGTCAATGAAGTTGTGGGTTTATTTGTTCCACTTTTGACTCTACATGATGTTTGCAAGTGAACACTTCCTCACATGATTGCAAGGGAACATTTCCTTATCTGCTCTTTTTGACAGGAACATCTAGATGTATATTGTATGTAAACAGAGCAAAAGCAGTCAGAACTGTTTTTACTAACAGAAAGTCATATTAATGGTCCTTGGTCTACTTACTGGCAAAACTTTGTTTAGTTAGAGAAAAAAAAAATATATATATTTTTTTTAAACCTTTGGAAGGCATATTGTTAGAATGAACCAGAAATATTTTTATTGGTATGCTGGTTTATTGCTACCACAATATACTCAAACTAAATCAAAATGGTATATTTCAATCTTGAGAATACTTTTGTCCCGTGCCATTTCTTTCCAATATTGACACAGTCATATTTTCATACAAATACTTTTTTTCATGCAGAAACAAATCTAAACAAGGCAAATTGTCTCACATTTCAAGTGAAAATAGATGTTTATGTTTATTGCAAAGAGTACAAATATTATTTGAAAAAATATATGCGCATTGAAAAGCAGAGAAATCAGCTGTGCTGCTGTGTACATTCTAGAAGTTGTCTGTTTTATGTCTTTCTTGTTTTCCTTTGCAGTTGTCATGGTCAATATTTCATTGTAACTGTAGTGGAAACTGTTAAGCGTTCTGTGACCTTTCACCCCGTGAGTGTGGGTGTTTGTTTTGCTGGCTCGACGGAGTGAAAGCTGCTTCCTCCAACAGGAAGACGAGGGCTCTGCCTTGCCCAGTTACATGCGGCAGGGTGTCAGTGTCTGCCTGGGAGAAGGGAACGGGAGAAACGGCGATGGACAGTTTATCACCTCACCAAGCCTCCACAGCGCCTCACAGTGGAGGCCCATTGCCACTGCAGGCAATGAAGGCTGATTCATCTGCTTTCAATGTGCTGTGGCATAGGTGTAGTCGGGCTGTCAAAACACTGGAACCCTGATAAATTTCCCACTATTACGTTACATTTGGAATATATGGCCGGAGGCATGGGCCTCCAAAACTCAATGTCTGCTCCTTTACCTTGCCAGTACTGTGTGCCATACATTTTTATTGATAGTGAACTCACTGCATGTTGCTCAAGGAATTAAAATGTAGGTTTGCAAAAAAAAAAAATGTACCCCCCCCCCATTCTAACACATAACTTAATTCAAAACACATAACTTAATTCAAAACAGACAACTGGATTTTATAATGGGTTTAGTGTTTTCTTGTGTTATACAAGTGTGGTGTCCATCTGGCTTTGATTTCCTCTCCCCCCCGAGTCCTTTATGGGCTGATTTGAGGGCCCACTCCAGCTGGGAGTGATGACTGTGTGGCTGAGGTATTTGTCCTTGCTGAAGTGAGGTTCAGCTCATTGGTGGATCTGCTAGGCTGGGGCCTCCCTGCCACTCCTTGGGGAGCACAGCTGGAGGGAGGGCCTCCATTTCAGATACAATGCTTTTAATCCACTCCTCTTTGAAAAGCATTGATTTACACTTAAAAAGATGTACCACGCTGGTCCTTTTTGCCAGTAACCTACTGGTGCTATTGAAGTGATAAAATGTGATTCGCTCAAATTTCACACTTTGAAGATGGCCTGTAAGACAGGAAGGGTATGAAAAACGCTTTGAGTCCGTACAGTCGGTAGTGGAATTACCGAAAGGTGTCTGGACCAGTGTCAAAGTCTGTATTGTATTTGTATTGTAGCTGTGACTTAAGGGATGGGTTCTTCATGCCAGCCACCCATTCTCCATTTTGAATATGGCTGCTCCTGTCTTAACATAAGGTAGTTGATACAAATGATAAACACTTCACACACTATAACACACAATATGATTTAAAGTAAGAAAAAATAAAAATAAAAAATTATTCTTGACCAACGCATTTTATCAATTTATTTTGTAATTTAGTTCTAATTTAGTTTGGCTGGCACCCAAGGAAACTGAAGGGCAAGTCACTTCCATTTGTTGTGAGGTTAACTTATAGACATAATGGATGTATTACCTCCAGAGTATTGCACAGCGTGCAAGAGTATAAACACATAACTAAAACACACGTTGTGCCAGTCGGCTCTTGTTTAAACTCATAACAGCAGTTAGTCCTTCACCGGGTTGCGACACACTCTTCGTTCGGAAGAACTCTCCAAAGAGCATAACAAAACTCGGATGTTTAGGGCTGTGTATTTGGACCATTGTTTCTTCCTTGTGTTTTTTTTAAAGGTGGACCTAACCTACAGATATCCACGTAGACAAAACAAGATTGCAAAACCAAGAGAGGTGTAGGAGAACGCTATTATCGAATGAAAACCAGACCACTGACCCATTGTGAAGTTAATGACCATTATTTAGCACAATATGATAAAATGAAACTTTAAACAAACTATAACATTTACATTTGACATTTTAGGCATTTAGCAGATGCTCTTATCCAGAGCGACTTACACAGTTTACATTTATTGACATACAATCCATTTATACAGCTGGATATTTTACTGAAGCAATTCAGGTCAAGTACCTTGCTCAAGGGTACAACAGCAGTGCCCTACCTGGGAATTGAACCTGCAACCTCTGAGTTACAAGCCCAGCTCCCTAACCATTATACTACACTATTATACATTATACATAAATTGCCTGTTCACTGTCGGCACACCGGCTGAGCTTTTGATTTCGGTATGGGGTTGGGGTTGGAAAAACAACGGATCACATTATTACCCTGTGCATTTCCAGTCAATTCGAGTCCGACGATTCCGCTATTTGTTGTCAGTACTGCGCATAGCGAAATTTAACCGTGAAATGAGAGCGAAAAGGGTGCCTGTGACACGATGGTGGGAACATAACAGGCCAGTGAGGTTTCAGTGAGTGGCTTCGTCACGTGCATCAGTATGTGTCTGTTGCACATAATACCTACACTTGTGCCTGTGTTCCATGTCCCAGGTGATTAACTGTCATTCATTTCTAAGATGATAAAAAAGGAATGCGTTTCAGTTAGCTACTCTGGCTGCGAACGCGTTTCCCCTAAACTGCCTGATGGCCGATCACAGCGCGTCACGTCAAGCCTTTGCTAACGATGATGAATAGAGAGGTTTAAAAAAAGGGAAATCGTTGTTTATGCCTTTGAGCCTGCATTGCAATGTACGATCATTTACAATATCACCATTGGACAGTCTTGATAAGACAGTACAATTACAGGATGATCGTGAAAAATGTGTGTTGAGCACATTGAGGTTGCCTCACAGTGTGTTGTGTCTTCAGGATCTCGTAGGTATTTGAGAAAGATTATTTTCCCAGCGCCAGGCCTCTGGCACGCCAAACTCTGAGAGCAGAACACAGGAATTCTGATGTCATGGGTTTCAGCCCCGTTTCCAACTGACAAAACAACAGACTCGTGTTTGGGTGATATTCCCAAGTGTTGGTGTTCAGCTACACCCAGGAATGTGGGTAACCAACAAACAGAAAAGAGATTTTTATTTTGCCAAGGGGGGGGAATGTTGCCCACCCTTGAAGGACTCAAGTTTGCATTTTCCATGCGAGTCAAATTTTTATTGATTATTTAACCTTGGTGTCGTATTTCAAAAGAGCGTCAATCTGGTTACACAAAGCTGATTAACGCCCAATAAGCCGCTCGGTTCAATAATAAAGTCAGCTGTGAAGCCTGAGGAATGCGTCTGTATGGTTTGAATGCTTATAGTCCGCCATCGTGGCATACGGTGCCTCAGCTCATTGCAAGAACTTTGATTTGACAGTATTATATATACACAATGTGTATGCGCAGATCAGTATGTGAAATTTAATACAAGTTCACCGTGAAGCCAACACACTCGGTTGGCTCGTACAGCCGTAAAAGTGATAAAGCTCTAAAACAGTAAAAAGAAAAGTCCCCCTAGTCGCCTGGATGATGGAGCTATTTTCCGCCACATTATGTGTGGACAACGATAGCCATCTTGTACAAACAGAAAAAAACTGGCTTTAAATAGCCATGGGCAAACTGAGATCCTAATGCAATTAGTTTACTGGGTCTAAAGTATTTATTTGCTTATTTTTCTAAGCAAATATTCACACACCTTAGCATAGTTATGAGAAAGAGAGTGCTCTTGCAGTTTGAGGTTAGATGTTTCAGTCAAACATTACATTAACATATTGACAATAAAATTAACAATAATATTACAGATGCTCATCTCATTTACCGATGTGTATTTTTAGGTGTTAC
Source organism: Aldrovandia affinis (assembly GCA_029706075.1). Taxonomy (NCBI): domain Eukaryota; kingdom Metazoa; phylum Chordata; class Actinopteri; order Notacanthiformes; family Halosauridae; genus Aldrovandia; species Aldrovandia affinis. Next base: position 3,581,354 of record JAINUG010000042.1, read on the forward strand.
ATCTTTATTTTGATAAGAAACTTAATCAATCTTGAGATATTCCCTCAAGCCATGAGATTACACTTAAGCAATTTGACATTGCAACATCACTCCCAGCTGAGCAGTATATTATTTGCGCGGTGCAGAGGGGCATAGGAAAATATATCCCCCACGTTATATGGAGCTGCACCAGGCCTATGGTGAAATGTTTGACCCTATATGTAAATCAAACCTTTAAGGTTTCACACATGTCTGTGGATGGTTGGTAGACTGGCTTCTATCTGTTCAATTCCTTTGCCCTTATTTATTTGTTTATTTGAGTAACCTTTATTTAGCCTGGGTTTAACATTTATTTTTGAAGAGGAAGTTGGGAAAACTTTACTTAAGACTAAAGCTAACTTTACTTATACTAACCTAACCTAAGTAGTGAATGTTGGTAAGGTTTGCTTTGTTATTTCTTAAACAACCATTTTTTATTTAGTAATACCAGTACCAGTTATTTCAATTTGTTACTCCGATGTCAGGGCAAATAGCCTTTTTTATTATTAATACAGAGCTGTTGCTTCCTGTAGTTTGGACTATTTCCTTTATTTTTGCTTGTGGACCCTACACCAGGTATCCAGCGCTACACTCCGACAGACAGTGTCAGAACGATGCCTCACGTTAACATATATCAATGAGAGTGGATCTGTGGTCACACTGTGTTGCCAGGAAGATGTTCTGCAGACAGTCGTCAGGTCATTTTTCTTCGCATTGGAGCGGACGACTGCTCACGGGCCAAGCGTAACCAGTGACGCAAACCACCGACGTAGCGGTGGAATGCAACAGATGTCGATGATTACATTTCCCATCACTCACAGGGGCTTATACAGTGCACAGTCACCCCTCCCCCTCCCCCCCAACACACACCCACCCAATATCTGACTCCTACTTTGGGCACTCTCTATTCACTGCAAAGGAAACCAGACCCACCAAACAACTCTTTGATTTCTTAGATTTCATCTGACATGCTGGGATCTTAGAAATTAGACCGACAGAGGAAAGTCATTCCCAGGGAAAATGGTCAGGTTGTGGTTAGTCTTCGTAACATATTAGACAGCAGGTATTTTTCAGAATGTCATTTCTAATAAAGGGAATGAGAAGGGTGTAATTGAATGGAAACCATATGTACTGGTATGATTTAGAAGTGTTTGGTCTGAAAGTATTCCTTAACATTTAAATGGCTGTTGAGGAATAATTGAGTCAAAATTGAATGGCAAAAAATATTGCTGGCTTGTGTGTCGCCATTTTTCAAACATTAGTACTCAACACAGTCATGGATTTACAGTTGGATTTGCAATAACTAACTGCAATCTTGAATCTGTGCACAGTATTCAATTTACACAGTGTATGGGCATAGGCCAGCTTATTTTTAGTTTGTTTCAGTACTTCTCTAAGGAGCAGCAGCGATTTACAATGGAAACCACAAATTACAGAATTTTTTGGAACATTTTCCATAACCATCTTCTCTATTTATTTACCCAAAGTATGGAAGACAGACACAAACTATCAATTGAAAATTTGCTAGTTGCAATGAATAGCTTGAGGCCGGGCGAGGCTGGGTTCTGAGTGTCAGAGTTAGATGGCAGTTGGTGGGGAGGGGCATGGTGAAAAACATTTGAAACCAAATCCTAAACGGCATGTTTGTAACGACTGCTCAAGATTTTTCATTCGGCCGATTAAACCTCGAGTTGTCCTGAAGATGAAAGATTTGTGTTTTAACTTTTGGAGTCGCACACAACCACACGCAATCATAGTGCCTAGATTGATTGCCCTTTTAGTGTCTGCACACGTGCTCATTGGGTAAGTCAGTGGGATGTAGGCACAGTGAACAGATACATTTAGGACGCCAGCAGTGCGGTAAAGCGTACGTTTTAATTCATGCATCCCTTCCCAAGTGCGAATTCTGCGGCGTTGCGCTCTGCAAAAGGAAGGGAAGCCGACTGTGATATTCGAAGCAGCCGTGACAATGATCTTGTGCCTGAACTGAAGTTGCCACCTATCTTAATTCATGTATCAGAAATACTCACAGGACCACAGGCAGGTTTGTTCAGCTGCATTAGAAATTTCCTGAGATTTTTGTAGCATACTCTCCACTTACTCTTGTGAGGTCTCCCAGTTAAACGCTCAAAATGACATATGCATTGAAGGTTTTTTCACATTTAATAGGAGGTAGTGGACCAGTTTAGTGAATATACTCAGATTACTCACCGAGTATTCTGTGAGAGATGACAGTTTGGCAGCTATTAAACCCCTGCAAATGTTTAGTGCCTCATAAGAGAATTTTGTATATCCTCTACATAATGTAATAGCAATAAATTATAGAAATGAACCACTATTATGAATCACAAACTACAAAAACTACAAAATGCTTTTGCTATCAGTTGCAACACTAAATAACACAAATGACTCCACCACTCTCTCACCCTTGAAGGAACCCATTGCATGTTCTCAACGATAACAGTTAAGCACCATAAGTTATTTCAAAATTCTCCCCCCAAAAAACAGACCGGCCGCAGGTTTTTATGGTTATATTTAAGACCTTTCACATGAGTTTCATTATCGCGGATGAAATGTTGACGACAAGGTTAAAACCCATTAAATAACAAATGCAGGACCACAGCCTAGGGTTGAACTTGATGGCCACAGCCCTGTGTTGAGCTGTTATTAAAGGCGAGGAATGGCTTTTGTAATAAAATGTCTCTGCCCAGTACTTAACTTCGCAAAGTTCACAGAGGTCAAGCTGGAAAAAGATCATGTTTCTGGTCATTTAGCACATTGATGCCGAGAAAACTAATGGCTGCAATCCATTTGCAGCGGTTTGAAATACAGGCCAAGAAGGCAACTTTCAGGAACAAGAGCAGGGGCCAGATAGAATCAAAACGTTGACCTGAGGGCGCATATGGTGGTGCGTCCGGCTAAAGCCATCATTGGCAGTGCATTGACACGTCCCGCAGTCCGGAGGCGAATCCTGACTGTGCCAGCGCTGACTGTGGCCTGCAGCTCTGCAGGGTGGCTCATAATTTGTCAGGTGGTCACCCAGGGAGAGAGGGCTCTTTTATAGGGCATTCTCTGCATCCTCACGCAAGAGTGATTCTGGTTGATCGGGCCCCTGTTGGCTGCCTGTGCCGGCTGTACAAGTAGTGCTGTCCTCTGGTCCAATGACAGTGCAGTTCGGCTGGTGGACTGCAGGGCATTAACGAGTGACTGACATGAAAAGAAGGATGCACATGCTAGCGTGTGCTCTCTTGAATCGCCGAAAGAGTTTGACTTTTGAACTAATGACAAACTTTTTAACCTGCCATGTGGCCTATGGTCATGGTAATCATGAGTGTGTGTGTTTTGCTAAAAGATTTAAGCCTTAATGCATTAAATGGGCTAAATGATGTACTCTCTAATGCTTGTGTACTCTCTAAGTTTCCTTCATTGGACATATTTTTAAACCTTCGGTCATTATTACTTTTTTACATAAATTATGCATATGTAACGGAGTTGGTTCTGCCTGCAGCGAGTTTCGAACTGAGGATCTCGACGCTACAAGAGAGCGATTTAGCCTGTTACACACGTACCAGAGCTCCACTGCTACACATATGTGTGCATTGAAGGCAGTGCATAACCAGCATTGTCTAGAGGGCTCATTGGAATACATTCTCACCTCAGAATATAAGGATGTTTATCATTATAACTATAGCTGTTAGAAAGATAAGCATCTGTGGTAATGTATTTGAAAAAAATAATATGTATACCTTATGTATATTTTAATATGTACACAACACACCCCAAAAGTGTTTCCAGCTGAGATAAGTTTGGTTATCTTATTTTATTGATGTTTTCTGGAGAGGTTGCACAGGGTGGATTCTGTCACTTTGAACAGTTGGTCTGATGCCGTGCATCGTTGACCCCACCCCTCTGTTGTTCTGCTTTGTTTTGTTTTGTGTGTTGGCTATCCTTTGGTTGCTTGATAAAAAAATGGCTAAAACAAGAACAACAAAACATACGTGTTTGAACACAGTTGTGTGCGACATTTGTGTATTTGTACAGCCAGATCTAATCATTGTTTTTCTTGTCTGTCCAGGCCCGGCCTAAAGGGGAGGGTCTGACTCCATATCAAGGGAAGAAGAGATGCTTCGGAGAATACAAATGCCCAAAATGCAAGAGGAAGTGGATGAGTGGAAATTCCTGGGCCAATATGGGACAAGAATGTATCAAATGCCACATAAATGTTTACCCACATAAGCAGGTATTGTACCGTTCTCCAAGAACCCATCTTAGAGAGCATTTGGGCTCTGGTCTTTTTTTCCTGTTGAAAGAACCCACACCCATTTAGGATTGGCAGTGAAACATGATGCCCATAGGTTTGTAGAGTACTGAGATCACAAACTGTAAGATCATACGTGAGTCAAATCTGTATCATTGGAACAGGGATCAGCATGATCATTTGTGATACAGATGACAGCTGCATGTGGTTATAAAGTGTTTAAATTCATTCATTTTTGAAAAACTCTTGAGGTAGAATTTCGAAAAATGTGACAAACGCACAGACATCAAGGCTGTGAAATAAATTAGCAATGAAAAGGACGTTCGTTGAATTAAAAAAAATTACAATTTTTTTTTCTCCAAAATTGCTTTAGCCAAAGCTTGTGTTTGGTATGTTTGACAACAGGTTGATGACGTGGCAGGGCTAATCCTGAAGTATATATCCAAGGAGCCACCCCTTTCCTTGTACATGTACAGAACTACAGCACCAATTGCACATCTTTATAGGACTAAATAATACAGTCCAAACTCCATTGAATACCTAGATGAAGGCCTCTGGTAGAAACCAATGAATGATAACAATTCTAAAAAGCTTTTGGCCCAAGAAAATGCAGGAAACAAGACAATTAAACATCTGTTAATAGTGTACAATAATAATTGTTTTAATGCAATAGTCTTGACTTTTGTACAATATCAAAGTCACCTCAGAGTTTTTGTCGCACAAGCATGACATAATTATGCATATGCCAAAACAAAATATCGATTTTTTATGGAACAGTTCTGAAAGCTGTTTTTTCTGATTAGCACCGATAGCATTTTTGAAGATAAAGAGCTTTTCAGAAAGATAACAACCTCCCCAGCTTACCAGACTGCAGCAGTCCGAGAGCTCCTGTCAGGGGCTGCTTTTGGCTGTCCACCCCAGGGGGTGAGGGGAGGGAAATTCGTTACAAGCTCGCCGAGAAGCAGTAAGGGTGTTCCTAAAGAGCAGGTGGGCGAAGTTCCATCTCGTAGGCGGCGGATCATTGCTAGCCTTGGGGATATTAGCTTGGTGGGCTCGTGAGGGGAGGACGAATCGAAATAAATAGAGGGTTGAATTGACTACTTAATTGGGAGAAAATATGGGGAAAAATTTGAAACAAAAGAAGAAAAAAAAAAGAAAAAAGAAAAGCAAGATAAAGAAAGTTCCCTTTGGTGGAACTTTTTAAAATCTAATTTTCAATCAGCTTTTGACAATCCATGTAAAAATCCATATCGACTCATTGAGCTTGGCAGAAATGCAACAAAGACAAAATCAACAGGAGGTACTGAAGAGGTTTCTTATGCCAGTTGACTTGTCGTTAAGAAGATCAGGGAATTCCCTCTGTCATTTACAGCTTGGCGATTAGAACATTTGAATCAAAGTCAATTATTCACCTAGAAGTAATAAACTTAGCTATATAATGTAATGAATCATTTGTTTGGGATCTTTAGTGATGATGCCCTAAAGACATTAGTAGTCATGTGACCAACTTAATCTGGAGTGGAAGTAATAACGTAGAAGAATTTTGATAAACGCCTAGATTCAATTTGTTAGTATTAGAAACGGTGTGAGTAGCATTCATTGTAGCAGTATGCTTGGCAATTCCTGAAAAATCTGTGGTTATCCATCCATCCAGGGCCATTGGCTCACCAATGTGTATTTGAGGGAACCCTGAGCCATATGCATTTCTTGGGTTTTGTATTGGTGCCATGAGCAACAATGTCTGTAATCTAGGCAAGGGGAGGAAATATTCTCACTATGGTTTTTTTGCAAGCTATGTTGACAAAAATGCAGAGCGTGCAACAGCCAAAACCCGCAAAGTTTGTAACCGTTTTTAACTGGTGTTAACTGGTTTTTCCTTCATTGAGCAAGTTCAAATTCTTAAATGCTTAAAAGCTGGTTTACTTTTTTGGTCACTGAAGGCTTATTTTAGTGACAAACTGATTGTAAATGGGTGCATTCTGTATAAAAATGTATAATTTGTGACCTTTGTTAGGCCCTATATTAGTGCAGATTTCTGCATGAATGTATGATTAAGTCATTTTCTTCGTCCTAAATAAGCTGCTATGTCAGCGAGAAAAATACGGAAGCAACAACGGTTTGCATGCAAACATGCAAGTACATTTAATTGTTTGAAATACTAAGCTTCTAAATGCATTCAAGAATTCATCATTTCAAGAAAGCCAGGCTCAAACTAAGGGATGCAATAGTTTAACTTATATTTAACAGTAAGATGGGTTTTTTGGAACGGAAAATCTGTGAATTTGAAGTTTCAACAAAGGAAACTATGTCTTTAGTTTTGAATTTGATGACAGAAGAAAGTCACTTGCCAATGTTAATGAGATCCAGAACCAGATCGCATGATGTGGCCACATTAGAGGGTTCTTGGGCTGTTTAGGTGTAGCCAGGTCTTTTGGTGGGCTAAACTTAAAACAATGGTTTCAATTTCTTTGAAATTAAGCACTTCAACCTTAAACAACTAGGAATAAACATATTTTTCTATCCTTTCACAGCAAACTGGCTGAAGCACTGCAATCTTTGATTAGTGCTTGAAAGACAGTCACTCACTTCCCCAGTTGGTTTGACATCACTAATCACTTCAAGTTACTGTGGTTATTTACTAGGGGAGTTGTTTTATTGTGATGAAAAAAAAAATGCGTATTCATCATTTGTCTGTTTGCAATTATGGCGGGCAGGAAACTGAAGCCCTGGTGCGAGCAAACTTCTCTCGAGCGCACTTTGTGGTTTGAGCAAACATACAGTACCTTGAAATGGATCGTCTGGTGGAAACACATCAGCAAATATAGAAAAGGAGTAAATTGTATTTACGCCTCTGGATATTTCCACTACGGTCTGATCTGGTTTCTCAAGAACAGAGGGCCCCCTCTCCCTTTAAATCTTCCAGAAAACGTTGAAACCTCCCAAGGTGTTGGACTTTGGTGGGTTTGAAACACCCCTGGACTGCTTAGTATCAGTTCTTGTCTGTGGCGTTTCTTCTTTTAAACCTAGTTCAAGATGTTTTTAAAACCTCGTTCAAGATGTCGGTGACAGATTTGGTTGACATGCAATAAAAGTCGTCCGACATGAATCATATTCATTCACTGCGATAGTAGATCGCTCTGCCTCTGTGCATGTGCATTTTAAATGTAAATGTAAGCTTAAGAACATAGCATTGCCCAAGGAGGGAGGGTTTCAGTTCGCAGGGAATTCCCCTGAGGGCATTGCAACTATGGAATGGGCCTAGAGTTTTGATTTGGGTATTCCAAATTGTGGAGAAAAATCGTATAAATTAAGAATATGTAGCTCTAAAAATAGGTTTGGATGACTTGTGCCTATTTAAAACCATATGAAAACCATTTTCTGGTTTTCATATGAAAAACCAGTTGGAGTTTTTTGTATCTGTATGTGAAAGCACATAGAGATCCGAATGGTTATAGCCATAACCGAGAAATAATAGGTGACACATTTAGAAACATGGATAGACTGCATTGTTTTTAAACTCAATAACTCCACAATGTTATACGTCATTCAAATCTCAAAGGAAGAGGGAAAAAATGTGCTACCTTTCATTTTCTGACATTGGTTTCTATGCAAAAGTCCAAACTGTTTTAATTCACCAGTCTGTTCAGGAAGATGTGGAAGCTATTAGCCTTACTACTGCAGTTGACCGGAATAAATGGAACACAAAAGGCCAAGCATTGCTCGCTGTGGAATCCAAGAAGTCTGTGGAGACCGTTTTTACCATATGGCTACATGTCTGTAGAGAAAGGGGTTTTCTTTTAAAATCCTAGAGGAACATGAAAGGGGAACAAATTCTGCCACTATACAAAATTTATTTCCCTGTCTGCTCTCAGCCTCGCTTGTCAGCACCCCCTCTACCCAATTATACTGCATAGGTTCCATCAAAGACATTACAGAATGGTATCCAGTTCAATTTAGTTAAGCATTCACCTTTCCTTTGACAGCGAGTCAACGTGCGCCAAGCATATTTATGTGAGAAATATTTTTTAAATCTGCGCTATTCTCTTTAGGCCTGACCTCAGGGCCGTTGGCGAACACAAGCGCTGCATTGTCTGCTCCCATTGGCCCCTTGGTAACCTGCATTCCCATGCTCATAAAATACTGTGCATCTGAAACACTGGGTATTATAAGTGCAAGCCATGGTTCATTTGCTACTAGGAAATAAAATAAAATAGAACTATCTTAGTGCACGTCTGGGTCAGATTCTTATATGAACTCAGAGGTAGTTAAGTTTCAATGAAGGTTTCTAGGGGAATCTTGTCAGTGCTATATATCAATGCCAATTGGGAAACAATCTCATGCAATGCCAATTCCTGAGGGTGATTTATTTTTGGCTAGTTTAGTTTTAATCTTTCGTTTTTTTACGTTATACCTGGGTCAAATTGATTTTTCACGTTGAGACATCGAAACACAAGTGTTGCCAATTTACAACTGAAATTTTTACAACTGTGCTGCTGAATTTCCAGTACCAGACTTTACATTTGTCACTAATTGCTATTGCTATTTTTATGCAACAGCTACCTTTCTAGACACCTGGAACACAATATCTGTTCCTCTATGCAAAATATGTATTTAATAAGTGAACCAGGGTGAACCAATTCGATTTCCATTTAGTATATAGTATAAATATATCCGAAAAAATCTGATTTCATAAACAATACGTAATAAATACATATACTGAGCTTGTTTCACAGGTTAGCATAGTATATGGCTAATTCTTAAATACTAGTAAGAATTTAGTGAGCTAACTACTATAAATACGACATAAACTGGCCACAGTAGTCAACAGGGTACAAATAAGACCCATTGCATTGGCTATCTTGGGGCTAAGTTGTTTTATGTACTTCAACTCAAAGTGGAAACTGGTCAGTGAATCTAGTGATTTGTCTTTGGTGGAAAGCGATTATACGGCACAGCAATAGGTCAGGCAGTGGGTTGCCATAGTTTCTGTGACTGTACTAGGGAGTGAACTCTGACCATTTGTGTTTGATTGCTTTGAAACATAATGGAAATTGATATTTTCTAATTATGGCCTGATACATTGGTGTAATGTGAAGCTCTGCTAGTAACAAAACAGCACTTGCTGGAAAGTCTTGTCAGTGTGTCATAAGCTGTCTCATTAGATTTTTCCATCTTTTTTCGTTTATTTTGCTGTTTAAAATATATTTTCATACATAATTGCTTATGATGGCCATCCAAAAGACTCAGAAAGGTATTCAGAGTATGCTTTTCATAAGTTCCAAGAAGATAATACCCAGTGCTGTTTTCTCCCTCCTCTAACACTGTCAACAAACAGGACAGTCTTTGCCTTCACTTTTAGTGGAGTCCATAAGAGGAAAACAAACAATAGTAGTGTTTTTTTTACTAGCTACTACAGTCAAAGGCTTTGTTAGACCATTATTCCTGCTGAAAAGTCTGCTAAAAAAAGAGATATTTTTTAAATGAACATGGGAACTAATACATTTAAATATTCATATTGAATTTAAAAGCATAGTCACTACACTATTTTAAGTCCAAGATCATGCAAGCTGTTCAAAGAGTAGGAACATGATGTACTTCAAAAATACTAACCCTAATTATTATTATTGTCATCGTTGTTATTTGTGACAAGATTGTCAACAGCCAATCAGCGTAATTACGTACACTTAGTGCATAACTCGTTTCAAGCCATCAGCTTTCAGCTTTAAAGCGCCTTGCAGTGTGCTTGCACCTGTCTGAACGAACATCCACACCGCTCGAGTTATCGGTTTCATACAAAGTTGTACAAGAAAACCATGTAGGATGTTCTATTAGAATGTGGAAAAGACACAATTGGCAAGACATATGCTTTATTATTTTAACATATATTTATTTAAATATGTTTCAGATTTTAAATATGTTTATCAATTTGCCAATCCAATGGAGTTCTTACAGCTGGGAGCCTAAATAAAAAAGTATGAGCCCCAGATGCTTCCAGTGGGTTGTTTGTAAAACAATACACATTTAGAATGTATTCAGTTGAGAGCTGTTTAGCTGTATGGGATAAATTGTGCTTGAATGCAGAATTAACACTGAACTTTTATATACAGTCATTTGTATTGCTCAATTGACCCAATGCAATCGCTCAAGACCTTGTCTAATGTACTAAGAATAGAGCGTAAATATACTCCCAATGGCTGAATCTAAAGGCAGAAGTTGAAATCAGTCAACCAGTTAAAAAGCATTCCCTGAATTAACAGTACAAGACTTTTTTATTTTTACAAAATGACTAGTCAAATGAGGCGCACTTCAGACCCTCTATCAAGTGGTTTTATGCTGATGGTATGAGTTTTAAGGTGACACTGCGTTCGTAGGCGTAAACCTATGGAAGGAGGAAGCAGACCCTGGCCTGGCATTCTGGCTCAATCATTCCGCTTTCTGTCTTTCTCTTTGTTTAGCGACCTTTGGAGAAGCCGGACGGCCTAGACGTCTCGGACCAGAGCAAGGAGCACCCTCAGCACCTGTGCGAAAAGTGCAAAGTCCTCGGCTACTACTGCCGCCGTGTGCAATAATCCCGGAGAAGACGGTGACGACGCCGCGCCCTGCAGCCCTTCACCGGCTCATCCAAAAAGTGCTCTTTCTTTAAGAAGTGAACCGTGCCAAATTTGATATACAACATACAGCTTAACTGCTAATAGGCCTTAGAACACCAACACAATGTTTCATGCAAAAAGAACACCTTTTTCCTGTGTGTGTATAAGTGAATTTGTGTGAATTATTATCATTATTATTATTATTATGAATAATAATAATCATCATCATCATAATAATAATGTCACTGACAGTGTTACTACCCATATCAGTTGCAACAGATTACCTCACATCGGTGTCTGTTGGTTATTGTCACCACTTCACGGTGGTGTCTATTGTTTACAGAATTCTTTCCTTTTCTGTTTCCCTCCCGAGGGAAACCCGCGGACGTTCTCAGTATTCTCCTTCACCGTTTAGGTCTCTTAATGTAACGTGGCTCTTCACAATTTGTGTTGTTCATTGGGTCAGCAGCACGTCTAATCAACTGTGAATTAATGTAGGGATTATGAAGAGTCCCTGGCTTGTCTATTGCCTGTGTATTTATTACCGGAGAGCCACCATGTCTTGGCTTGTAGGCTATTATTCGTTTTTGTATTGTGTAATTGTACTGATTCTTAAGTGCCATATTCATATATACGCATTTCATAGTTGTTTCAACGGCCTTTAGAAACTACTGTAGACGATATACTCATGCTTTGATTTTTTTCCTACGTGTTAGCAAGCTCAACAATTAATTAATTAATATTTTATCTAAGTACCCGTTGGACCGTGAGCTAGTATACGTAGTTAATTTATATATAAAGACATTGGCTCATGAAATATATATATTTTATGTGAAAGGTAACTGTGCAATACCATGGCATATTTTAGAATAGTTATGAAAGACGGACTTGCAAGATATCATATTTCATTTTACCGTTGTGCGAGATCACAGATTTTATACACATTTGCGAGGATAGCTCGCCGTCAATCCAGAAAAAACAACAACAGCAGAACACAGACAGAAGGTCAGTGCCATTTGACCCTTTCTCCATATCTTTATGTTGCATAGTCCTATAAGCAAAGGCAAATACAAAGTTTCTGACATTGCATGTCTTCCCCGACATGAGACACGTGTTTCATGTACAAACCTTTTGGTTCCTAAAAAGTGTCATTTACACAGCTTGAGCCAAAACTAAATACTCTTTGGACTTGGTTGGTATAGTGCTCCAGGACAAACTACTTATATTTCCTGGAATTTCAACCCTACGCCTCTTGTAGTTTGTCCATGGGGACAATTAGTTCCACTATCTCATCGTTTCCTTTTGAAGATGCATAATCTGACGCATACAATGTAACAGTTTTCACCGCTTTGAACCGATGCTTTTACAGATAGACATTTCTACTCAGGTCAGCTGCACTGTTAAAATAGGAAATGATCAGGTATGTAGATTATTTTGTTGTATGCTATTTAGTCCTCGAAATTTGGCTGATACTTGGTTTTATTTTAAGAAAGTTATTTTCCATGTTCAACAAAAGCCTTTTTAAAGATCTTGTATAAATATTTAAAATAATAATAATTGCATAGCATTGGGTAAAGTACATCACTTCATTTTTTCATCACGTTTAGTAAAGGAAAAGTGCATTACAAATTTGAATAATGTTGGGCCGTATTCACATGCCTTTAACTTACCAATCACACATCACACTACTATTCTGTCTATACTTACCCAAATTTGCCCTATCCGACTGTAGTAATTGGCTGTCGTTGTTTTTTAATGCACTGATCGGAAGATGATATTCAGTATGGTTGTTTGAAAGGGATACTAAGTTAAATTATGGTAAGCTACACTTCAGGTCTTTTGTGTCAAATGTATAAATGCATCCATAGAAAATGAAAGGGTTCAGTCATGAAAGTCATTTAATTTCATGTTATTTTGTCCTGAATGGGTCATCGCTGTGTAGTCCTAAGGTTTCCTCAAAACCGCTGGTCCTCTGGGAAATAGATAGGTAATCGGCCCTGTTTGTGAAATGTGACTCTTTTTTTTCAATCTAATTGGCAAAGTGCTCTTTGCAATGTTATGTGTACATTATGTATGGCTCTGTTGTGGCCGACGGAAAATGAAGCATTTCAAAACACAGGAAGAACAATGAAAGAGGAATGTCTTTCATGAAGACCTCAGTCTAAAGAGGATGCGTTACTACCACTGATCTGCATTGCTACATCGGGTAGAGGGATCAGTACTATGTAGACCAGCTCCTGAGTTTTGTTGGAGCCACTATGATGCTCACTTAATTGCACATTATATCTAGCCAGTAATACAATTTATTTAAAAATGTCCTTTTGAAATGTGCCTTTTTATATGCCATTTTATAATCACAAGGGTGATATGAATTTGAACAAATAATGCATAAACAGATAGCCGGTGTTGTAGTCAGAAGTGATGTGCTTTAAATGATGGCAACTTCTGGATTCAATTTCAGATGCCAGCTGGTAAATACAGTGGATAAATCGAGGTCAGTGCCTGCAGCCCACATTTGGTCTTCTTCAGGCTCAAACATTTATTTCAACAACCGAGTCATACTTAACCATCCTGATAAAAAAGAATCACTGCACCACCACACCATATTACATTAGCAACATGTGCCTTCCTTTCTATATCCAAGTGTTAGGTTGGGAAGGAGAATCATATTCAAAGACTGGATTCTCAAATCTCATCACATCTCCAAGTAGATGCAAGAGAGAGAGAGAGAGAGAGCAGGAGAGGGTAAAGTTTTTAAAGAAAAGTAAAGTTATATCAAGGGACACTGTTCACTGTTGTAAAGTAAAGAAGAGAAACAGTGAAACATGAGATTCTGCTGAAGTGATATGAAAAAGTTATGTTATCAGAAGTCGTGTAACAGCTTAATCTGATGCTAAGGTCTAGATATTCTTAACAAAATCCAAAGTAGTTTAATGTAGTTTGCTTTTTGTCTTAAATTGCACAACCCTCTGAATTGTTCTTTATCGGGAATTGATACACAGATAGATCATAACTTGTTTTATGCTTTCTAAACCAATTAACAGTGCCAATATACACTTATGCAACAATCTTGATTTCCCCCATTTATGACATTGGTGCAATCAATATCTTTAGCCTCGGGCTAGGTTTAGCCACAAAAAGGGATTGACAAAAATGTTTTAGCTTCAACATACAGAAAGAGGCGTAGTTATAGGTTACCTAAGGCCTAATGTCCAATTACAATGCACTTTGTCCTTTGACTAATACATTTCAGCAAGAATACTCTTTTTTCAATTGTTATACATTTGTATTTATTTCAGTAACCACCAAACTCACAATGTTCTGTAAGAATCCAAAAAAGAAAATAAATCTTGTTTTAAAACTGTCACTGCACATTAAGGATAACATTTTCCAAGCAGTGTGTGAGGCCTATGTTAATTTTAAGAAAATATAGCTTTATATTTTGTATGAACCTCAAGGGATTGTCTGTGCCTCTCAGACAAATGCTTAATTCCACAATATATTCGTATTATTGAGTAAAGGGGCTGTATAATATGTATATCTAAAGTGAAGGATGTACCTACTACTTTTTCTATTTAGATTTTTTTTCCGATAGCTGCATAATGTCGATGTAAGCAGTATGTAAAAGGTTAACTAAACTTGAAGTACATAAAGTGGATCATTTATGTTTTAGTTCTTATTCTGGTGTGCAATTGTTTTCCCCCACAATTTGGAATGCCCAGTTGTAATCGTAGGCCTGTCTTATTGCTGCAACATCCTTTGTCAATTCAGGAGGGTGCAGAGAGCACACCCCCTTTCCTCTGAAGCAGGAGCTGCCAGCTGCAGTTTTTTTGCTGCAGTTCCCTGGTTGGCCAGAGGAGTTACTCTTGCGCAACGAGACTAGCCAGTCTGGGGGGCACTGTGACCAATTATATGGGGCTGCCAACCACACTTGCCACAAAGTCAGGATTTCATACCAGACATTAGAATGCATCCCTACACTTCCGTCTTAGCAGCACATCGTGCTTTAGGAGAATGAGCCACCTGGCAGCCCCTTTGTGTTCAATTTTAAAGGAATCTCTTTTTGTCCTTTTATGTGGTTGGCCGAGATGCAAACCTATTAGTGAATCAAGCAGAGAATTGTATCTTTAGGCTGCCGGAGCCCATCTTTAAAGCTGTTTATTAGTTTAAGAAGAAACTAGTCTGTTTGCAATGAGTTTAAGGAGTAACTGAAAACAACACAGCATTATCCTTGGCATTGCACAGATGAGAAAACAATACAATTACCCTTCATCGGGGGTGACATTTTGAACTAGCTAATAATTTCCTCCACGCCATTACTGTAGCTGACAGGGGAGGAAAAACAAGAAATCAGCCCTGTTGTCATGGAAACAAAGACATGTTATTCAAAGCTTACACTAAATGCGCTCATTCTCATCAATTGCATCTACTTAAATGTCCAACCCTTTGTTTTCAAAAACAACCTATCTGCATATAGCGCTTACGAATGCCATGAAAACGCATTGCCTGAGCAGCCAAGTGATCCTTTTTCTCTACGCGGCATGCTTCGCATGTGAGTCTTTGCATCAGTTTTAACATGGGTCGAGAAGAGATTTTCCTTCTGTCCCTCTGACATCTCGGGCCTGTAATGTTAATATTTTAATGTGTCTAATGTGAACTTGTGGGACGTGAGAGTCTCATAACGAAATGAGGAATCAAAACATGACAGCACGTCACATGAATGTTATTACCGCCATGGGATAGGGAGGGCTAGTGAAATTATTGCATAATCTTGGTAATTTATTTCTATAATTTTCCATCGTAAAGGTAGACATGTTGCATACAGATACACCCGTTGTATGAACAGGAAATGTTTAGACCATATAAAGTTGCAATAAGTAAGCACATCATCTGTCTGAATTCTATATTCTATATTTAAAAGTTGAATATAAAACTCTTTATTACTTTGCCCCATGGAATGTTTGGATCAATTCTTAAATTTAATTGAAAACAAAAGCAGTTTTTCCTGAATTTATGCAATTGCACCATCTTGCCAATGATTTTGTTCTTATTCTGATATATTGTCCTTATTTAATTCCGGAGGCATTCCTTGCCAATATGATTTATCCGAAAATTAGACATATACTGGCTTATACATAGTAGTTATATAAGCACGGTGACGACAAATTGATATTATTTCTGTGCAAAACAAAAAAAGTCTGTTGCCTTTTAAAGGCGTTTTTCTGTCCAGTCCTTCCCTTTAAATAAGAAACCGTCCACATGACCTCGTCCGCCTCAAAGGGGCTGTGATGGAACTGTGCCAGAGCTGGCTTCACGCTAGTCATAAAGGGGCCTTCGAGTCTGGAAGATTACTCAGGACATTTTTCGCGATCCACAAAGGAGGAACATCCCCGAGGGCCCTGGTGTGATTAGTCGACTAAAATGCCACTCTGTGAGCCATTGATAATGTCTGGGAGAACAGTCAACGAGTAAAGCAATGTGTCCCGAATGAGTTTGTAAAGAGCCGACAAAAGCCATAATAAAGTGTACGCCCATTCAAAGAGCAACACAAATGCTTGCGGATACATTTGCCTTGATATACACATACTTGACTTTTACTGTTCTTTTGAGTATGGATTGTTTTCTTGTTTTTTTCCTTACTTATGATGTACGTATGTATTTTTGGAAACCTCTTTAAGTTGTTAACATTTTTAGAGCAATTGCAAGCGAATGAAGACTTATACCCCATGCCAGAGATTTTTGCAATTACTATTGTATGTATATATTTGATGGCCATCATTTAAAAGTTTATATCCGTCGTTTTGAATTATCAGAGCTTTTTGGTTATAAGGGCCTATTGTTGAAATAGAAACAAAGCTGGGAGTTTTTCTTTAATGTTTTACAATCTGGGGTTATATCCTACAGAAAATATTTAAGGAAGGATTTTTTTTTTTTTTTTTTTTTACATTACTTTTGTTTGTATAAAATATGCAACAAAACTACACGAAGAAGGAAATATTGATGTCTACATAGATTATTATATTAAGGTTGGTACATAATTCTTAAATACCCTTGGTCTCTTAAAAGCCATTTTTGTTTGTTATATGGATGAAAATATCAGTATTATCTAACCAGTTATTATATTATGCAATTATGAATGTGCTTATCAAAGTCTATATATATGTGTATTTTGGAACGTATGCTATCTTTTTAAAGAGCAGTATTGATCAACATTACTAGCTAATAGAGGTAATGATGTAATGTTTTTGCTAATGACATTTTAATATTATGAAGAATAAATTAAAAATGCAATACCCCTGTTGTATCCTAAGATATGGAGCAGGGTTTATTGTTTCCGAGACTGGCACTCAGCACTGTTTTCAAGCACAAGAAACTGTGAGTTCTAGTTTGCAATAGGAACAATGTTAAGGAACGAGTGAGAATCCTTTGTTAAATGTATTGTACGGAAATGTAGAACACAGCCTCTCCATTAAGCAAAACATGAGGCAATAATTACTGAGGTTGCATGTGCATGCAGTTACTTCGATTTTCTGGGAGAAATACAAATTATTTTTCTTATAGCGTATATGTGTATCATTTTAATGCATTCAAGTAGATTGCCAAATATGCTATTTTATCTTAGTGTACATAAAATACTAACTGTATTTCAATACTCACTACATTGTACATGTATGCTACAGTAGATACATTATCATACTGAGTTTTTGTGGTTTCCCAAAAGTCAGGATGGTCACAAACTGATATGATAAATTAGATACCAATGTTTACTCGTTTTACTTCCTGTAACTTGCTTTATTTTGTAAAGAAAAAAAGACTAATGCTAAATGGAAATGGGCAGAACACAGAGGGGGTTGGCAAAGAAAATGTATTTCTGAGAAGGTGCGAGGAATGTAAAACTCTGCTGTTGTATGTCCATAAAATGGCATTCCGGAATGTGCCTTATTTGCTTATTAGAAACAAAAAGCTTGCTATTTTAGTGCTTTTTTTAAAGAGTTTTATTGCTGAATTAAACTATTGAAACAGCACTGCTTTGTTCTCTTTTATTTGGTTGTTATTTTGATTTAGACTTCAAACACAAAGGGATTCATTGAAGGTTGGTGGTGACCAACTTTTAGAAGACTTTTATTATTTTATAATACCAAGAAGAGTTCCCAGGAATGTCTACATCGATACATATATTCTTTAGGATTTCATACGAAATCTGAGCCTATGACCGCTTTCTAAATTGTGAGTACGCATTATTTATAAAATGAGCATACTATTGAATAAAGTTGCGTAAATCACACATACGCATGTTTCATTTATAAATCACAAACATCCTCAAAATTGTGTGCACGTGAATGCCCTTAATTAGCCTTATATGGTGGCTTATTATAACTTATCTCACTGTTCAATTCGCTTGGACCTCTGGGTCTAAACCACAGTCCTAAAACTGCACATGTGGCACGTCTTAGACAGTGCTAGTGCAGCCATGGTCCCTTGAATGTGAACAGCTGACACATCAGTTTTTATTGTAATATCTATGATTTATCTTCTCACGACTCGCAATTTCAATGTTATTTCAAGTTGATAATGTAATCACGTGCCAAACAAGTTTGTTCCTTTGTATACATTTTTTTTGCTTTTCACACAATATTATATTTCTTTAGCTCAGTTATTAATATGAATGGTAGCCAGTATTTCAGTAGCTGGCTTTTTATCACTGTATATTGTACATCGGGATGACCAGACTGAGACCTCGGCTCAGAGTGAAACATCGAACAGCTTTATTTGACGTGTTAAAGCATGGACGGTGACAGAGAAAACATGCTGCCACACAGGCAAACACAGGAGATAGGGTACCACACACACAGTACAAGACACCCTCTTGGATAGTTCTTAAATCTGCATGGACAGCGGCACAACAGAACAAAAACCGAATCCTGGTTACACTGCACCCCCTCTCTAAAATGGAGCACCCATGCTGCCAAAACACAATTTGTTTTTAGTCCCCAAAGATCCCTGAATTCTGCCAGCCACACAGGCGGCCTCCAAGGGCAAACTGTGCTCTGGTGGCTCACTTGTGCTGGGCCCAGAGTCCCGTACGTGCTGCTGAATGGTGACCGGTAGGAGCAGGGGCAGGAAACTGGCCAGAACTGGCGACGGCAGGAACAGCTGTCCTGGGCAGGGCAGGTGACTGGCGAGGGCCAGTAAACAACTGGAACCGTTGTTGCTAGCGAACCTGGTGGCTGGCTGCTGGCTGACGTGGAGGTGAACGGCTGGTTGGCGGGCACAGAGGCAGACAGTAGTTGGCGGTTGGCGACGGCTGGCATGGGCAGAACTGGTGACACAGAAGGCTCACCAGCGGGGGCAAAGGCAGATGGCTGGCGCTGGCAAGGTGTTGGGGAGCTGCTCAGCCATGCGGCCATGGTGCAACAACACAATGTGGGGCCAAGTCTGGAGACGGACTCGGCACAGCACACCAGACAAACACCAGGTGAAGCATCACGCAAGGCCCCTCCCAGTCGCAATACGACATGGGGGAGAGTCCCTTCTTCCGACGAGGGTTATGCACCCACATGCTCTCCCCTGGGTGGAGCTCACAGCCAATGCAGCGGGCATCATAGTTGCCCTTCTGTGTGAGCTGGTGCACATCATCCAGGCCCGGTGCACCTCACTGAACACCTGGCTCATAAAGTTCCGGCTTTGGTCGCGGTGCAGCTTCCTCCGGTGACTTGAATGCTGGACAGGTCGCAGATGGCAGGTCTGCACCAGGCCGATGGGGGAGCCAGTATTGACGAGGGCTGTCAGAGGGAACCTTCATGTTGGGCTCGTCAGCTGGTGGTGCCTCACTTAGACCAGCTGGTTCTCACTTCACGACGGCCCGACGCTGCTGCTGATATAGCACTGTTGATGGTGGCGTTACTTAGCGGTGTGCCATTTCTCCTGTACTGCTGGCAGATGAGCTTGGAATGGCCCCACATGCTGGAGCCGCTTCCCCGTCACTCACGCTCTCTTGTTCGCCTACAGCTCAGAGTGCATGATGCCAGTGGTCGAGGCCTCCATTGTTCGGGATTGCCTTCAAGTCTTCTGACCTGTCCAGAGCTTCATTGAGGTTGGTGGTCCGGGTGGCGTGGACCTGCTGGCGAAGCATCGCTGGCTGAGGAAGGACTGCATCGAGGGCCAGGCTGTCCCACTGATGAATCTCCTCCTTGAGAGCGATGGGGGACATGACTTCCTCGAATCGCTGTGCCAACGCCGCACGGAGGAGTTCTGTATGTCGGGGTGAAGGTGAGGTCAAGGAGCACTTGGTGTGTGTCGCCTTCTAGAGCCGCCATCAAGTTCATGCCCCGGTCCCACTTTACTCCAGCTCGCTGGTTCTGTGATCTAACTGAATTGAACCATTGCACTTTGTGGGGTGGTGGAGTGTTCCCAGGGCCCAGTAGCCGGACGAGTTCTGCTGACCTCTGGTGGAAGGTTCTCGGTGTCCTGCTCCTCAGGTGCCTGGGCTTCGCCAGCCCCTGCTAAATTAGCATCCAGGTAGCTGATTCCGCTACCTCGATCAGCTGCTCCCGGGGTAGGGACCAGACGACCGCTCATCTCATGCCCACTACAACGGACTATTTCCCCAGTGTCCTACTCTCCATATCCAGGTGCTGAGTTCTTCAGGGGAGCAAACTTTCCCTAAGGCTCAGTATTGACACAATCTTGCTTAACCTATGATTCATGGTTTCTTCATTCTTCCATAGTTTTCTACGAGTCTGGAGATTTCCACATGAATTCACCCCACTTCTGACACCAATGTAGCATGGACATAAGAATGACCACCAAGAGTGAAACACCTTGCTACCAGCTTTATTTGATATGCAAAATCATGAACAGTAACAGAAAACAACATGCTGCATAGACAAACACAGGAGACAGGGTACCACACACAGTACAAGACACACTCATGGTTAGTTCCTAAATCTGCATAAAAGAGGGAGGGAGAACAGACAAGGACCGACAAGAGCATGAGGACAGCGGCACAACACAACACAACACAAGCCCGATCCCCATTGCTATATAATTTATTAATCTTAACACAACCCACAACCCAGTGCCATATTTATTTGAATTAAACATTGATCTTATTCAAAACCAGTGGTGGGCCGTCAGGGCCTGCAAGGCCTTCTCTGCTGGCCTAAAAATATCTGAATCACAGACTGATGTTAATTATATTTTTTCCATGAATACTTATTAAATAATTCCAAATGGTCTGTCCGCTTCCTTTCATAGCTTTTCCCCTAGTTGCGCTGCTTCCAGACGTGTATTTTCATATTAAAGCATTTAACCAAATATGATATACTGTATAAAAAACCGTCATTACTAGATCTGCTTCATGACCCCTACTTCCTGCACGTATGTTGCACATGTGACAGTGTTGGTTCTGCTCGCAGCGAGTCTCGAACCGAGGGGATCTCCGACGCGACAAGAGAGCGATTAAGCTTGCTAAAGACTCAAGTCCCTAAGTCCGGGAACTAATGTACTCTTATCCACGTTCTGCGGGTGCTCACTGAGCCCAGCGAGTTCCCCTCGAAACTCATGCGGCAGATCAACCGATTGCCATCAGTTGTATTATCCGAGTCACGGCACCAATGTGAGAGTTTCGAACCGAGGAGATCTCCGACGCGACAAGAGAGCGATTAAGCTCACCGAGCTAAAGACTCAAGTCCCTAACTCTGGGAACTAATCATACTCTTATCCACGTCACTCGGCAGCGGGTGCTCACTGAGCCCATCCGCTACACACACACAAATGAGGCCCCGGGTCTTGTGACTAATACTTGATTTGAATGTAACTATATTTTACAACCGTTTTTCATATACATTTACTGAATCAGTGAAAGATATCCTTGTCTTGTACAACCAGTTAAAAATATTCAAAAGTCATAGGATAGCAGCAAAATCCCAAAACTGAGAAATAATCAGAAACCGTTAACCAATTCACAACACAGTAGTCTCCACCATATATGGGAGTGTATAAACCAACTGTATTTTCACAAAATGTGCTGTTCCCAAAATGCATTTCAGGTCCAGGGCAGTAAACGTAAGCACATTATTACACATGTTACTTATTGCCTTTCATATTTACAAACAGAATGTTTCATAAAGGTTGACAATGTAACTAACTGTCCTCACTGTGCCATCTTTACATGGCAAAACTGGCAAGGCAGAACCATGGCATGGCATGGGGCACAGTAAACCTGGGGATCCAAACCACATCAGGTTAGTTTTAAGAGATGATTAAAAAATGATTATGAACTGAACATAAACACGAACAACATTAGCAATTTTAATAACAGAATCTGATTGTTCAGAAAAATACATTCAAACTAGATCTGGCTTTATTTACACATTTTTGAACATTTCTTTCTGTTAGGTTCACAGTGTGCTCATAAGCTATAAATGTGATCATCTGTGTCCAGCTTTCCCTTTTCTACTTAAAGGAAGAATAGCTAATTCCTGTAAAAAATAATAATAATTGTTTCAGAATGGAGAGGTTCTACGTTGCACACAGAATCAGTGTTTCGCAACAAGCACTTAAACGCCATTTACGATACGATTTACGATAAGGGTCAAAGATATCCCTCACACACACTTGTTCTGTTTTGAGGAATGTGCTGCAGCATGTGGACACTGCTAGAGGCAGTGCCTGCCAAAAAGGGATAAAAGCTTACTAGAGGAGTAGAAGGTCAAATGTGTGTTTGTTCGCTTGTTCTCAGACTGGATATTTTGACACTAAATAGTGCTTGTTTCTGAGAAATCCAGTTATCGGGTTGTTTTGTGTGTGTGGGAATACAACACTGCGGGATAAAGTTTGTGCTCTTGTTTTTGTCAGCTGTATCGTCAGAGTTGCACCAGCTATTGAGGAGCCAACGGAGCTCCGTTCTACATGAACCCCCTGCTGAGAGTATGTCAGGGGGAATCGCGTTGCTCTGTGCCGCCAGAGATGTGAGGTTTTGTGGCCTCGTCTCTCCACTTTTGTTTAAGGGTCTGGATTTCTGCCCTTCTCCCCTGGTTTTGTTTTTCTCGTCCCATCTACAAAATATCTGAACTCAATAACAAAAGCCCTCAGACCGACCGAGGGAACCGACGTAGCACAGAAGCCGAAGCCGGAAGAGCGAGCCAGCCAAGAGACAAGAGAGTTTGTTGACAGACAGGGAGAGTCTGCTTCACTTCCTGCTTCATTAGGCTGTGGACTGCCTCGCCCCTCTTTCTTTTGTTTGCTACAAACAAACACACACATGTAGACTCCAATTTACCCCTTCATTTAGCTTTTTATCAATTTATCATTTGGGATTTACATTTTCCAGCCATAGCTAGGGTATTTCTTTATTTGATTTAACCAATCTTTAACCAGGCAAGTTAATTGAGCAAACATTATTCTCAAGTTTACAATAATGGCCTGGCCAAGAGGGCAAACACAGCAAAAACATAATAAAATTGGACAAACAGTAATTTAAAGTTGAAGTGTTTAAACACTTAGGTCATATATTTGTGAGTTGAAGGGGTGGGCATTACACTTATAACACCTCCATTTCAGCAATTATTTACTGGCGAATATTTGCACAAAGGAATAGACAGCTATTAGAATTTAAATTAATGTTTAAACCAACAACAACAACAAAAACTGTATAGCGTGTTCAATCTCCCTTTTTTGTGTTGCTTAAAAAAAACAAACAAAGGATCTTTTGTGCAGACAAAAACCCCAAATACAAAAGACATCTTACCAGCTTTGCTTTTATTACTCATAATCAGCAGGAAATCCTGCCAGGATAAATTGCTGTTACTGACTTTCCAAGGGTTCACAAATGGACGTGCCAACAAAAGATTTGAGAAGCAACATCGTACAACTCTCCAAATGGCTGCAATAAGAAAGTAACTTGTTAGCATAGACCCTGGAAAGTCGTTTACATACATCTAAACCCATTGAATAGAGGAACAACCCAGCAAACTTTGCATTCAAAGTATGTATTTGGAAAAGCAGTGTCATACAGGAGTAAGCACAGACTTTGGCTTGGAGTCTGGTGGCCAGACTCACACCCAGTCGTGTGGACTAGGTTGTTGATCCCCAGGCATCAACAAACAGGATGCCAAACAGAACAGAGGTACAGATGCAGAAGAGGAGGGGTACGACATGGAACAGGCCTGTATCTCTACTCATTATTAAGTGGGCTACAATGCTCACAGGCAGGGCATGACCAGAGTCCACATATTCCTGAGGAATGGTGTCTACTGATAGTCATGGCTTCAAGAGAGTTTGACCATGTATATTTTGTGTCTATAGACCAGTATTTCTCAATCCGTTCCTACAGGGCACACTGCCCTGGAAATTTTAATTTCAACCTCCGCTCCCAACCTATCATCTGCATCGGTTGTCTGTTAATGATCACTTGAGCATAATTAAGTGGTGATTGGAATGAAAACATGCAGGGCAGTGTGCCCTGTAGGAATGGATTGAGAAACACTGCTATAGACATATGGCTCTTATAGGACAAAACAAATTAAACCTCCAGTTCTCCTCAGATTGTTGAGGGGGTGGGTAGAATGCTGTGAGGTCAATAACTTGATTTGTGTGACAGATGCGGGGAGGAGGGGTACCACAAATCATAAACAAGGTAGGCAATAGATATATGGGTGATAAGTCATGGAGACAGGTGTTCCAAAAATTACTAGGTATTTTCTGAAATCTCCTTTCCCGAATCTTGATTTTGATAATCACAGCCACATGTTCATACATTATTGTGATTTGTGTTTTTACCTATTGAAATTGTAACATCTTCGTAATATCTGCACTGACATTTCACACACATATAGTCAATTGCATTTGGTTCCATTTTATTGATAATTTGAAACACTCTTGCACCTAACACACATAAAGTTGCATAAAAAGCATTTTCTTTACCGGTTTTGTGAATGTTATTGATAATGGAATCCCAGGCATAGCAAAACCCAGAGTTAGAAGGCCAGTGGTTAACCAAATTCCTCAAATTAACATAGAAGAGCAGAAATATTCAGCCAACAGCAAAAAGCCTAAATATGCCTGAACATTCTTGCCAAATGCCACTGAATTGTTTAGCTTTATTCACACAATAAGTACATTACATTACAGCCATTTAGCAGATGCTCTTATCCAGAGCGACTTACAGTTTACATTTATTTACAATCCATTTATACAGCTGGATATTATCTGAAGCAATTCAGGTTAAGTACCTTGCTCAAGGGTACAACGGCAGTGTCCCACCTGGGGATTGAACCTGCAACCTTAACGTTACAAGCCCAGCTCCCTAACCATTATACCACACTGCTGCCTGTAGGCCCGCATGGAAAGACCCTGCCTTTGTCTTCAGGAATGCTTGGGGCTGCACCTATGCACCTGGCCTAGCACGATGGGGTGAAGGAAGTCGATCGGACGCTTCCCTCAACAGCACCTCAAATAATGGAAATGGTAACAGACCCATGTGTTCTGATAGCATTCCAAAGGCACAAATTATAATTCCAGTTCCTCTCCCACACCACAAAGGTGGGGAACTATGTGCACGCTTGGGCCCTCCTCTTGGAAACTGAATCTCTGGTGATGTCATAGCATGGAACTCTGAGACAAAGACATTGTCAGCAAAGGGCAAAAGTGGACAGAGGCGCATACTCCAAGAACATGATATCTGTGCATTCATTTGAAGTGCAAGGGGAAAAAAAGGCAAGCGCCCTCAGAGCAGTTGACGGCAAATTTCAACCTGGGGTGAGAGCAGCCAGTTTAACTAAAAACGATGATGGCTCAACACCCCATTAAGCAACTTTACCTTGGTGTTTCCATTTCTTTGTTGACTACCTGTACACGTTCCTATTCTATTCAAAATGCTGTGGACAACTACCAGACTTCGATGGAGTGAATCACTTCTCTGCACCCAAAGGAGACATGCCTGTGCAGGAACCCTTGCCTCAAATCAGTGCACACACTTAGTTGACATCACACTGAACTCCATAAACATGAGGGCCTCCCTAAAGCCCAGGTGGGTCAATGAGAGATGGTTGCCAGAGCCGCAACTCTGATAAGCCAGGGAAAAGACTGGCAGGGCAGGTCAACCAGGGGACTACGGAACCTACCCTGGAGCAATCAACACCTCAACATCTTGGAGATCAGGGCAGTCTTTTTAGCCCAAAAGGCGTCTGGCTGCACCTGCAGGGCAGACGTATCCTGATGCAGATAGACAACACTTAACACATAGTCTACATCAATCGTCAAGCGGGTAAATACACTGCTGGCTGTGACCCAGAAGATCTGGAAGTGGGCCCTGTTGAAGATAGCCACAATGAAAGAGTACCAATGGGTGGTAAGCTGGTTAATCACATGATTTATTACCACTGCCAAGTATGTGAACGAGCTCCACAATTTGTCTGAGTACACACCGCTTCAGAAGGAAGTTTGAGGACTCTAGTATCATCCTGTGGCCAAACCCAACCTTCCTTCCAGAAAGTTTCTGTATCACATAAATCAAGTTATGGACTTTGCAGCATTGTATCCACCCCCACACCAAACTGAAAACTGAATTGGTTTTGTCCTATAAGGGCCATACTATAGAAACAAAATACACATGGTAAAACTCTCTTGAAGCCATGACTATCCCACTAGGCAGTAGACACCATTCTACAGGAATACATGGACTCTGGTCATGCCCTGCCTGTGAAGGTTGTAACCCACTTAATAAAGAGTGGAGATACAGGCCTGTTCCATGCTCAGCAGTGCACTTGTCAAGACAGTGGCCAGCTGGGCCACACCGCACGTTCTCCAGATCCTGATTCAGGTTTATTAATCTGGCAGCCCAGGGGCAAATGCAGCCCACACACACTCTTGGCCCTTTGATCACTTGTTTGTACCCATCAACATTTGTGACCTATGTCCAGGTCTGGATTTGCATAATGTTAGCATACCTCCCAGTAGTCTGAATAACATTTAATAACTATGAATATTTTAATGCACCATCTTTCTTCACAAATACAAATTACTCATAGTTGTATAAATAGTGCATGAAAAATATCCGGCCCATGCACCTTTTTTAGAAAGAACCCTGGCCTGCTGTGTCAATGTGGAGCTCCCAAACTCCATGGAATCATCAGATGTACAGAACAGTCTGTTCAATTCCTTGTGGCTCCTAATATACGTCATCCACGTAATGAAGTAGAACATAGGCAAGTAACTATCGTTCTATGAACTGAAAATGACAATTAGTGGTGGTTTTTGCTTGGATCCCATTGCCTGACGATTAAAGGAGTCCTATAGGAAAACGGCTGTTGAACAGAGGGCTTTTTTAGTATCTGATTCCAGCCGCCATAAGTACATACATTTATATATCACATTTTATCTCTTTGTTGCAATGGAAAGATATAATTTACAAAACAACTTCTAACAGTTGTCCTCGGTTCACAAAACGACTATATTTACCTTTGTAACATAGTGGGTTTAAAAATAAAAATAAAAATAAAAATGGAAAACCCAAATGGGGGGTGGAGGCGGAATTTTGAAGCAACTAAATTACAATTAAAATAAATCTACAAGTTCGTTTTATATTAATGTCAATACTAATTACCAATGTTTCTGTAATAAAAGACATAAAATAAACACTTTAATATGCAAATTTCTAAACTAAGTCACAAAGCTTACATTTAAAGTAGGATTGCCATTCGGAAACGGCTTGTGACCAAGGGCAATATACAACACACAACCTGGTGTAATGAGCGCAAACCCCGGACTTCTGAGCAGTGGAAGACAGCAATAGTCCGATAAGTCCTCCTGTATGCTTTTTCCTACATCTGGATGGGTTTCGACCAGGTGCACCCTATGGTGCAAACATTGTTTCCTCAAGATTGCATTGTTTTTGCTCAGACACAAGCAAAACAAATGATATGCCACAGTGCATGCCTTAAAGTTCACTGGTTGCTTTTCTACACATTCAAGAGTTAATGAACTGCCAAATTCCACATTCTAAATTTAAATATTACTCAATTAAGACAAGCATGCCAGACATCACCATACATTGCGCTTTACCAAAATGTAGGCCTTTGCTAAAACACCTCGTAACAGTGAAGAGAAAATATGACTGTTTTGTAAGCTACAGAATTTGTTCTGCATTTATGACACAGTAATATCCCAGGCATAATTACATTGAGTTTAGTCAAGGACTTATCACTTATTCAACAATAAAAATTCCAAATTAGCCAAACAAATACATGCTGTCAGCATGTACTTCAGTTTTTCCCAAACAAGCAAAGTATATTTGTATCATTTTCAGCATAATCCAATCAAAATCTGGCATTAGGAGTGTGGCTTTGCTGGTAGGCTCACTGACAATGTAGGGTGGGCTGAGCTGGATAGAGCATATTTTAACAAGGTTAGAAATCGCAAGGGAGGGCAAACTACCAACAAGAAAAAGTACTTTGGTGCACACAAAATAACTGCCAAGGAATAAATGACAGATGCAGTTTCGTGTAAAGTTGATTTTAATTCCATACACCACTGTCATTTTTAGTAAACAAATTCCTGCGTATATTAAATCAGATGACCTTGCTCTATTCCTGCAACATACTTCACACCCTGTTAATGTTGCACTTTGCCGGTTTCACAGCAACACACATGTTCAGTATTAATACTTGCCTTGGATGAGTAAACAAAAGCCCTTTTAAGTGGATGAAAAGTTGCTTTCAATCACTGCCACCCCACCCAAAACCGACAGCATTACATTATTTTCTCATTTGAAGTTCACAGGGAGCCCAAATCAGTGTAACAAGAAACCTTACAAACAAGTACAACTGAACTACACAAAGAGATTTATTTTTCCTGATTTATTTTAAATTCACAGTTGGTTCAATTCACAGTTGGCAACATGATGACAGACTACTTGAGCTCGCCACAGTCAGTGACGGTGATCCTCTTGGAGGTGTTACCAGACCGAGAGCCGAAGGACTCAACTGTATTGACCACGTCCATCCCTTCCTTTACGTGTCCAAACACAACATGCCTTCCGTTAAGCCTGGGAGAAATGGCAATATTCTTCATTACATCGCACGATTATATGAACGGTTAAAAACATTTATTTTATTTTTCCACCATACCATTCTGTTTTAGAAGTGCAGATGAAGAACTGAGACCCGTTGGTATCCGGACCAGCATTTGCCATTGACAGCACACCTAAAACAGTGAACGGACCCATATAAATATAAAGTTCCTCGTTAGCCACTAAGGAAAGCATACTTGATTTATTTTAAAGATGTACTATGACTGACACTGGGAAGTAGAAAAGAAAAACTTACAGCCGAGCACTTGAAACACAGTGGGAGACAGGTTTGTAAAATGCAGGGGGTAAAAGCTATAATTTGAACCCCACACTGATTTCTGACACACAAGTGGCCATTATTAAACCACATTATTTAACTTCTGGAGTTAGTTTTCGTGTTGAAAAAAATAACCGGATTGGTACACATCATGAGGAACAGCACATAAACAGTAACATTTGTAAATTGATTCCTGGTGGGTGGTTTAGAAAGTAGGTCACCATCATAAGGATTGGCAAATTCAACACAACTTCTTATCCAATAAAATAGCCCCATCTACTGGCAGAAATATAAATCTATTTTCCCATTTTTGACAGCCCTCTTTCATAAAGCAGAAGGCCATGTTTCAGGTCTTGAGGATCAGAATTCACTCAAACAGATGTTACTTCCGCTTTAACGTTGGATAACATGTTCAAGGAAGTGCTACTTTAGAATTAATAAGGCAACATTTCCATTTTATGCGATTCATAAAGAAGTAGCACAACTTAAGCGGTTACTCAGGAAGTCAAACAAAAAGGACAGGATTACTTGAGCTCTACATAAATCTGTGCAAATATGATGTACTGCTGTTGCATATCTAATACAGTAGGTTTTTTTAAATGGTATAAAACCAAACAAAAAGTAGCCTAATTTTGCCTTACTGGATTCCATATATTTAAGATGCTAAGCTCATCTTTGTTATCTCTCATAAAGAGGTGCTTTGAAAATGTTGAGACAGGCATTTCAGAATATATTCATACTTCAGATAATCTTGTATGTTCTTCAGCAGCAACAGGACTCATGCGTGGTTTATCAGTGAACACAAATATTGTGCTTACCAGGTCCGGTATGTTTCAGTTTGAAGTTCTCATCTGGGAATCTGGGCCCATAGATGGACTTGCCTCCAGTTCCATTATGATTAGTGAAGTCTCCACCCTTTAAGGCCCAAGAATATACAAAAAAATGATTTGCATAAATCAGGACTGGAAGTGAAAGTGTACGTAACAGTGCAATAAGATGTCTTTTTGGAATGCATTTATAGTTGTGCAATAGCAGGGTTATACACAATATCAACAACAACATGCATGAACTTGCTTGACTTTTAAGTACAAGGCACTTTTTTCAACCCTCATTTCTCCAGGTATAGACGTTTTTTCAGATATCAAGACGAGACAAAATACCTGGCACATAAACTGAGGAATCACTCTGTGGAATGTTGATCCCTTGTATCCAAAGCCATGTTCCCCTGTACATAATGCCCGGAAGTTCTCTATCAAAATATAATGTAAAGAGAAATCCACCAACGTTTAATGAGACAAGGCACAAATAACTCCATGGGAAGCTAAGGAAATCGTTAGAGAATTCTCGTTTTACATCAGTGTCCCCACCTGCTGTTTTTGGAACAACATCTGCATTTAGCTGAAAAAGAAGAGCTTCGTTACAAAACGTTCGAAAACAAAACAAACAAAACCTTGTTCAATTTTCAGACAATAGAAGCCGTATAGGCCTAATATTCAAGGAAAGCAATGATTTACACATTTTGCACGAGGTAACAGCAACTCGGTGAAAATAGCATAACCCTACCGTGCAATTTCGCACCTCAATTATTAGCAGCACAGCTGATAACATGACAATAAAGTAACACATTCAGTCACAATAATTATGTTTATAACCTGTTGATACGTACGACACACTTTCAAGTAACGTTCGACAAGACAGTTATAGAATGCCTAAAAAATCAGAAAAATGGCTAGTAAAAGGCAGCCAAAATGTCAAGCTTGTCAGATGGGTAAGTATAGCGGGCAGACTAATTTACGCAAATGAACGTTAACGTAGCGGTGTATTATCATGGCGCAAACGTCATTCGTCATCTGCTAACTAGATAGTTGCGGAGCTTTGAACCTAGCAAAATTTTAGAATCTCTGATCAACTGTTAACAAACGTTAGCAGATTGTAACGTGTTAGATAAATTAAACATGCGTGGAACATGACTTCATTCACAATAGACAAAAACGAGTTAACCCAGCCAGCTACGTTAGAAAACTCGCAGAAAGCGAACCATGCCCCAGGCCAAGCCGCAACATGCTCTTGCTCTTTGCTAGCTTTTCAATGCACTGTAGCTAAATGTCACGATATCCTTCCAAAAGTCACCGACGTGTGCTAATATTGGTCCTTCAGTGTATTTAGCTAGATAGAATGCTACAAAGCTCTAAATAAAAATTGCTCTATATTCCGATAACTCATGCTAAAGCTGGTTAGTCGAGCATGGTGACTAGCTATGTAGGTTAGCTGACTATCGGTGGGCAAACTAAAGTTAAATCTGACAGATGGCTAAAGCATGTTGCGCCGGGACTTACTTCGAAGGTGACTCTTCCAACAGGCTTGTTGTCTGCTGCAATATCGAAGTACACAACTGGGTTATTGACTGGTGGTCCAGTTGTAAACACTCGGGCGGCAGAAAATGCCAGTGCACAAAATTTTACGTGACTCTTTATTTGCAGCATTTTGGTTCTTCGTGTTCAGTCTTGAATCAGACTGCTGCAGCCTAGCGCCGTTTGCATAAATACCGCTACAGGAAGTTGTAGTTCTGGTAAACCGCTACCACCATAGAGCGCAACAATCACAATGCAAGACCAAACTCCAACCTATTATTGAGCTCCAATGAATCCTTCAACAGATCAAACAATCGCAATGCTAAACTTTCATCAATATATTTCAAGACCATTATTCTTCCCATATGCATTTAGCAGATGAGGCAGGACTTGCATTTATTTTCCATGCTCTTATCCAGAGTGACTTACAAGACGTGCATTAATACATGGCATGATCAAAAGGACTTTACAAG
This sequence comes from Aldrovandia affinis, assembly GCA_029706075.1. Taxonomy (NCBI): domain Eukaryota; kingdom Metazoa; phylum Chordata; class Actinopteri; order Notacanthiformes; family Halosauridae; genus Aldrovandia; species Aldrovandia affinis. Next base: position 3,613,391 of record JAINUG010000042.1, read on the forward strand.
GATGCAGATCACCTCTGTTTTAGCCAGATTGAACTTTTGGTGGTGGTCTGCCATCGAATTTGAGAGGTCCTGGCTTTAGGAAAGCTGAGATGCGTTCTGAGACCGGTCTATCACGGAGGAAGGGAGAGAGGGAAAGAGTTGAGTGCTATTGAGATACCAATGCCATGAGAAGCAATGGGAGGAAAAGAGGGACCAAGGATTTCTTCAGTTTCCTGAAATTTCCTGGATGTGTATTTGTATTTTGATTGAAACCAGTGCTGGATCTTCTTATATATAGGGTTCTTCTGCATACAGATTATGACTTGCATAGCATATCATACAGTACAAAATTATTCACACCCTTAATAATAATGAGCATAGAAGGCTGTAAACAATAAACATTACAGGTAATGAACTATATTGTATGCACCAAAAATGAAAAATTATATTATTTTATACTAATACAATTGCTGAAATTGATTTTGTTTAACAAGTAATCTTTCTCTCCCCAAAATATGTGTCACTACTATTCTCACCCGTGATAATTATTTGAAAGAAAATCCAACAAAAATAAATCTGCATTAAATTGTTACCTTTTTAAGTTTAACTCAATGTTATGGAACTGTATTGTGGCCTCCCATGGCTTCCTGTTTCACTGGGGTATAAAAACGAGGTAACACCATGGGGAAAGGCGAAAAAAAACTCTCAGAAGAAACAAGACAAAGGGTTGTTGACATTCATAAGTCAGGAGATAAATAAAGATCAAAGACCCCACTTTTCATGATTATGTCAATCGATAAGAAGTTTAAAACCACTGGAACAGTGGTAAACCTGCCTGGTACAGGATGCAAGGGCATTTTGTCCCCACGCACAGTGGTTTGGGAGACAAAGAAAAATCCAAGGGCCACAGTTGGAGCTCTACAAAACTTGGTTGCATCTTAGGGACACAGAGGCTCCAAATCGAGGATCAGATGCTAACTTCATGCCAATCGGCTTTTTGGAAGGGTTTATTGAGAACTATCAAAAAGAAATGGCCATCTGGAGACCAAATATGTAGCCTTTTGGCCATGCACACAAGCGGTGGGTCTGGCTTTGGAAGGCGGACGCTTATGTTGAAAAGAATGTCATACCTATGGTGAAATTAGTTGGTGGATCTGGTCCTCGGGCTCTTGTAAAGGTCAAGTACCCCGCAAAGACCTTTTGGCCCTCTACAAGGAAGCTTAAACTTGGCCACAAATGGATCTCTCAGTAAGACAATGATCCCAAACCTCAAAATCTGACCACCAAATTACTGTTTGACAATGGCCATTTGATCTAATATTTGTGGTTTGCATTGAAGAGGGCAGTCCACATGTGCAGACTGAAGGTTCTTGAAAGATTCTGTATGCAGGAATGGTCAAAGGCCCCCCCCAATATGTTCACCAATCTCACAAAACCCTATAGAAGATGATTCAGTAGTGTTATCCCTGTGAGGGGAGGGTGCACAAAGTACTGAAAACAAGGGTGTGAATAATTGTCACATCTTTCTGGGGAAAAATATTATTTAAAATCTTTTTATATTTAATATTATTAATATTAATATTGTTCAGAGGTCTGCATGTGCATCATAATGATTTTCCTTGTCAGTCACCAAGCACAGCTGGTAACACAGCAGCAATCCAAACTGTTTTGTGTGGCAATATGGATGTGTTAGACTTCCATTAGAGGGCGCTAAGAAGTATTTTTTCAGTGCAAAATATGTACAGTATATTCATTTTAAAGCCGTCTAGGTGATGCTATATGTCTGCTTCACATTTACAGTGCTTTACTTTTATGCAGATTTATACAGGCCTCTTTCATTTAGTTCTGAAATTTCATTTCATTCATTGAAATTCATTTAGTAAAAATTGAGAAATCCTCATAGAACATTATGGGAGTTTTTCAATGAATGAATTGAATTTCACTTCATTTTCTGAATTGACCGAATTTAAATGGAATTGACCCCAAATCAGATATATATACAATTGTATGATTAAATGCTTCCCCAAACAAACAAACGTATATCTTGATAAAGCCATCAGTTACAAAGATCATTGTAATAGGTTCCTACAGAAAAGAGCAGCTGCTGATTCTGTTCGATATTTGGATACTAGACTGATTGCAAAATCATATTTTTATGAAATTCTCAGACTTGCAGTGTAAATGATTCACAAACATGTATCATTATTCAAAATAATGTGACCTGACACATCTACCCATACAGGTACAGGGGGAGACTGGCAGGTCTGTTATGGTGTTGGGTGCATTTTCCTGACATGGTTAAGGTCCACTCAACCCATTAGAGGCAATGTAAACATCAATAACTAAAGCCACCTTCATCCTATCATCAAGCATTTCTATCCTGATGGGAGTGGCCTCTTCCAGAATTACAATGCCTCCCTCCACAGGGCACGAGTAGTCACTGAATGGTTTGATGAACATGAAAACGATGTAAACAATATTCCATGGCCATCTCAGTCACCAGATCTCAACCCAATTGATCGCTTATGGAGCAGTGCCTGACAGAGCGTTTTCCACCCTCATCAGCAAAACTTCTGTGGAAGAATCTAGTGGAAGAATGGTGTTGCACTTGTAGAATCTATTACAAGGCACATTGAAGCAATACTGGCAGCTCCTGGTGACCGAACGCCCTATTGGGACACTTTATGTTGGCATTTCCTTTATTTGGCAGTTACCTGTATGTATACACATGACACATATATTTTGGACACATTGGCATGGGAAGGTCTTTCAGTTGTTGACATAGCACTACTGTTATTGCAATGAATAGCATTGACTTTCAGGGACGTGCTCAATTAAGTCCAAGACTAGCAATGGAATTACGGTACTTTTCGAAAGTAAGTACTTGCAAACAAACGTGGTATAGTTATTCACCTGGTTGTTCTGAGATGTGGGAGAGAAGTATGGAAAGACCAATAATAAAAATGATTTTATTCACATTAATTCATATACATGTGATAGTTGAAAATGAGTCACTCACCCAGCAGCTACTCTCTCACCCTTTGCACACAGAGGTCGTTGCTGTATACAGTGTATATAGTGCATCTTTGGTGTTACAAACAAGCTGTAACACAAGTTTTTATTGAAGCATATAGGTCTCTGAAATGTCATCTGATAATGCATCTACTTATTCAACCACATTGTAGGCATACCAGGAAAAAAAGGCAGCATTACTTTATCAGATTTTCATACCTTTCTATGTAAATGGAAAAAGTGCAATTGAAAAAATAACAAAAAAACAAACAAACACTTGATATTCTTAGGCACTGCTTTGCCTACGTATAAAGGATTTCACACAGATTTAGTATCACATAAATTGACATGTAAAAGGAGCTTTTAAGCTACGGACGCAAGGATCAATTAGTATCAAAATGGGATGATTTTTTTTACAAAACATTTATAAAGAACCACATGAACACCATGGTATACAGGTATCATCTGAATACATATTTATTAGATAAATATTAGGTTGTCACATCATCTAACTACATACAGTTCTGCAAGACTAAAAATCACAATTAGTTTCTTTTTTTCTGACCAGTTTAGAATATGAAATGATTGTACATACAATGTACAAACATAAAGACAATGGCCACTTTTGCATGATTCACCTTAGATTGTACCTTTTAATTTTTTTTTCCGTTTTGTCTGATCATGATATCAAAAATTGTACAAACTATGGATTTGGTTACAATCTTTTGGAATCCCCCCAGGCCCCCCGACTCCCCCCCTCCCTTCACCTTTCCGCAGTATTCTCTTCATTAAATCTTTTTTCCTGTAGCACCTTAAAAATATGCAGGTGATAGACTAATACACTTAGGCTAAATATTACATGTAGGTAAAACAAAGTTGTCATTGTTTTTTTCTTTTTCTTTCTCCAATTCACCTCGACAGAGAGGCCAAAGTATATTACATAAGGGGAACAAATGCTGATAGATTCCACAGACGCTAACAAGTAAGATTCATTTCCCACATTGAATCACTTCTGATAGGGGGTTGCAAGCTTTTTTTTTTTTTTCTTTTTCTTTTTTTTTTTTTTTCTGAGGAAACGATGCACATTCCTGAGGAAAATGAATACACTTCTGTTAACGTGTCTATACTAATTTACATATGTACAGACCTCCTATGAACCCTCCCACTGTGGCCTAGTCTTGTTCTGCTGCTCAAGTCTGGACCTCGGTGTGGGGACATGACTCCTGTTTTTATAGTTTTCTTTCTTTCTTTCTTTTTTCCCCAGACAAAAGTTTCCATTTTAGATGATTGTGCAACTACAGTATGCAGAGGTGCCTAATACATGGGAATGGCTCGTACTTAAACGTAAGCGAGATGTAAAATAAGAACGATTTCAAATATGACTATTTATATACAGAAAGGGGGAAGAAAATAAATGGGGCAGTGTGTCTTTAAAAGATATACTGCACAATTGACTAAGTTGGATACATCATTTTCAATTACTGTACCAGCACCAGTGAGCTATTTCAATCATATTACCCTCTTAAATTGGAACTTCCAAAAGCTGTATGATTTATATACGTGCTATGTTCATATTTCCGTACATGGCTACATTAGGATAAACCAAATTAAATGAGCATGTTAACCTCACATTTTCATTATAAAAGAAAACATAAAAATAATTTACAAAACCAGAAAGCAATATTCAAAATGGGATACAAAATTTGAACGGTCTTCAGCTTTTACAAACGTTGTATTTTCTATAACAAAAATAAAAAGTATATCATATAGATTTATTTAACATAAGGCTGTGATACGTCTTTTTTTTCCAAAATACCACTTGTACAACGTAACACTTAACCAATCGGATATCCCCACGGTTTTCTTTCGTTACACTAGGGTAGTCAAATGACACCGCTGCTTTTCAAACCGTGCCACAACGTTTGCTCTTCAATAACGGTGAAAGAGTGAGCCGTCAAACAGATTGAACAAATCGATCTTTCTGTACAGTTGCTGAAAACCATGAAATGCTCATGAAAGGATTACAACGGAATATTGCTTGATCAAAATCTGAAGTGATACAGAAATGCTAGGCCTCCGCTTTCTGATCAGGGAAACTGCAATTGATTTCAGGGGCTAGCACGTTGTACTTAATGACAAATTATGAGAGACACCTGCTTGTAGATTCTGATGAATTCTACTGCTGTACTGGGAGATATGAAATGTATGAAATGACACACACAAATATAACACGAAAAGCAAGAACACCTGCAACACATAGCTTATGAAAGGCCGTTGGATTGGTTCCTGCTCTACAGAAGAAAGCTCTTTTGTTAAGGTGGGAGTGGTAGTGGTGCTGGGGGGGGTATTAGACAAGCAGTAGATAACAACCATGGACAACCAATCATGAACAGGATTAATATTATCTAAGACAATACTAAAATATTCACAAAAGTATTTACAATAGCTTTTTAAAATAATACATTTGCATACTGAACAGCGCTTTTCTGTTAAAAATGAAATTGGAAAAAAAAGATGGCAAAATGTCATACAGTTCAGCTTCCAGATAACAGACATTTGTTTAAAAATATCTACATAGAAACACTGGGGGCTACCGTTTATATTTATGCTTCAGTGATGAATTGTGTTTCTCTCAGTTTTTCCTCTAGGTCTTTGCAATATTAAGAGTAGCCCCACTCCCCACCTCCCCTCCCAAACTTTGGTGATATAAAGCAATTTCCCAACGATTACTTAACTGTTACGTATTTGCAGCACTGCAAAACAACAACAACAAAAGAGATTAAATAAAATAACAATTAACCATTACAAAAAAAACGAACAATATACTGTAAATATCAGAAAATAATCCCTTCGGAGAATAGTTAGTGTTAAAATTAAATGAATGAGAACAAAATAGAAGATGACAAACAAAAAAAAAAAAAAAACAAAAAAAAAAAAAGCTGTGGTTAAAGTCATTGATAAAAAGCACGCCATCTTAGCTCAGAATATCACTAAACAAGGGCAAAATTGGCACACATGCACTTTTTATACCACCTAACTGTACATAATTCATCAAGGAGAGAGACAGACGTCACAAAATGAGTACGCAAGCGACGCAAGACCCATGCAGGAGACGAGGAGAAGAGGAGCACAGAGGAGAGGCTCTAGCTAAGGGCGCAATACAGTGACTCTGGGACAGAGGTCTACTCGGGCAACAGTAATACCCCAACTACAAATTCCCTCTCTTTTCGCTTGTATGTCCTCGCCTTTTTATCGAATAAACTCTCCTGTCACGTAAGATAGGGACTGGATTACTATGTAACAGTCTTGTACAAAAAAAGCTGCGGTTCACTGTTTGGATATAAATGCCCGTTACAGCTGAGTACAGAACACAGGGAGGCGCGAGTTCGTCCTCCTCCGTCCGACCGCTCGCCCGATCACGACGCCTACCCAGTATCCTCCTGTGTTTATTATTATTTCATTTTTTTTTCCATTTAGTGTAGTGAAGATGGGGGTTTTCCATATTACAAAAATAGCAAACGAACGAAAAAGAAAAGAAATGCACAAAAATTGCCAGAAACATCGATTTTTTCCCCCCCTTTATCTGCATCAAGATGAAAATGTGCTTTCAAAACGCGATGAAAGCATCTGAACATTTAAGGACAGTTTTTGTTTTTACTTTACAGTGAGAACATAAAATAAAAATATTTGAACAAATGATAGAAAAGGGGGTGTGACTACTCCTGCTGACTGTGCTTCTTCCCTTTGAGATGTTCTCTACTCCACGCATTTACAGTTTGCCGTATATCTTGTGCTCTTAAATGGTGCTCGGCGGGAAAAGCAGTGCTATTGTTCAGTTGGACGAGAAAAAAAACCTGTGATTCGGGAAGCCACAGTTTCAGAGACTGGAACAATAATGTTCAAAGGGGTTACAGACACTGGCCAGGATGGGCAGTTTTTTTTTCTCTTTTTTTCTCACTTTTTCTTCTTAAAATGAAAAATAAAACAAGGATTAAAAAAATGCTACAACACTTTCCTAGTGTTCACACGGAATGCCCGTGTGACATAAAAATGAACTGAATATATAGCTGCACAGTTTGTCAATGTTCAAAGGTATTACTTTATGGCAGCCAGCAGGACTGTCATATGTCTGTGTGTCTGCAATAACGTTCAGTCAATTTGCACTGGAGAATGAAATATTTATAAGAGGAAGAAGATTAAGGGAGTGCATCTTTGTGTTTGTCAAGTACGGAGTGACTGTCCGGGGCAGTGGGTCCACTCCAGCCAGTTCAATGAGTTTTTTGAGAGGAGGGCAGCTTCAGTTGTTCTCGAAGAGGGAGAGGAGATCATCGTTGCTATTGCTCGGGAGGTCGGGGGGGTCCAGGTAGGACAGCAGCTCGTCCGGGTTTGCGAGCTCTGGAAGGAGCTGCGAGGGAGAAACAGAAATACGATCAAACTGAGAGGCGGGCCTTTCCCAAAAGATCCAGTTCCTCTCCATTTCACATCAAAGAAAGAAGCAGAGAGAGAGAGAGATGTGAGGCCAAGCACAGCCAAAGCTGGAACCCTCCCTCGTTTGCTGTGCCAACAATCGCGTTGTGATGTTTTTTGGGGGGGGTTTTGATTTTAAAATGTATGATCGATGATCGAACACAAACCCTATCCACAAATCAAGTAAGAACCGGCGAGTCTACAATGCCTCAGTCCCGGGGGAATCAAGTTTGCCTTATGGCCGCTATTATGATAAGGCGTTTTGACTCCACTATTACAATAGCCAGGAGGGAAAGGATCAGATCGCAGTCGGCGCAATTGTTAGCAACAGAAACGATTCGGAGTGCGCTGACGGGAAGCCAAAACGCCGGTACGCGACGGACCCACGCGCGCCGCGATGCAATGAGAGAGAGAGAGAGAGGGTACGACCACGTGCTGGTTTTGGGTCCCTGTCTAGTGCGGGGGGTGCTGGGGGACTTACATCCAAGGAGGGCTCCGGCATATCGGGGGCTACCGGCCCGCCGGCCTGACCCTCTAAGGCGGAGGAGGGGTTAAAGGCCAGGTCGCCGTGCGGGTGGCTGTTAGAGGCCGGCTGCGGTGGCGGGGGCTGGCGCGAGGGCTGAGGAGGGCCACTGTGATGTAATGGCTGCCCTGACTGGCTGCTGGGGTGAGGAGGCGCGTGCAAGCTCTGCGGCATGGAGCTATGGGACTGATCGGAGCTGACAGGATGAGGCATCTGCGGAGGAGGAGAGGCAGGAGAAGAGAGAGAGTGAGGCCGTGCGGGGGGATGCAGCAGTCCGCCTAGCCGGGGGGTGAAAATCCCAGAGCACCCGCTGCCCTCGCTGGACCCCCTCCCTCCACCCCCAAACAACCACCAAACCCAAAAACCAAGAGCCCCTCCCCGCCCCACCTCCCCACGCCAGACAGACCAAGCCTAAAATTTCAACTTTATATTAGAATCACCGATTGTCCTTCTCTGCTCGGGACTGTCAAAGAATGATCTGAAGTGAATTACATGCTGAGAAGAAAAAAGCGCAAAAAAAAAACTCCAAGGGCAATTTAAAACCCTCCCTTTGTAGTGGCTGTGTGCTCGCCTGAGGCAGAGACAGGTTATGTTCAAACCCGTTAGCCGATACCAGCGCCGTGCCACGTGTGAGACAAACAATCTCGTTTCCCACCACTGTTCCTGCCATAATTACCTACAGAACTGGGTCTGTTTAGGAATTCACTCGTGACAGTCTGTTTAGGTCCATTACAGTGCATCTTTGCACACAAAATTGTGGCTTCGAATAGTGTAAGCACCTCGGAGAGAGCTGCGAGGGCTTCTGCTAAGTGGGTCAGCTTTTGGGCGTAATGATTGCTCTGGAGTTCATCTGCATGCTTGTGTATGTCACACGGTATTACAAAGCAGAGGATTCCCTGATGGGAAAAGCTGTTATGGAGCTGACCTGTTCTCCGCTGGGCTGAGGTCACTTACTGTGTCAGGCATGCTGTGACTGAGTGGCTTGTCCGGGGTCATGAGGCTGTTGGGCATGTCCGGCGGGTGGGACAGCTGGGGCCCGTGCATGAAGTCATTCATGGAAGTACCACCAGGGTTACCGTGTGGGAAGTCAAAGTTTCCGTGCCCCTGGTAACTGTTGCCTGACGCACAAAACCAAAGCCACAATCAAAAACAAATGCAAAACATAAGTTTAGGTGTTGCCCTTAAATTACAAACTTGAGGACAGGTAAGGTGATAAAGATATGAATAGTTTCTGATTAGTTTCTTTAATTATAGGGATTAAAAAAAAAAAAGCCAAACTGTGGTTGGCTGCTGGCTGCTACCTTGGTTGCCATATTCACTGTTGTTTCCCCCGGGCGGGGGAGGCATGGATGGGTAGGGGGAAGGGCCAGGGCCAAGCTGTGCGATCATCTCCATAACATTGGGCATGATCATCTGGCTCGGGCTCATGGTCTTAAACCTCTTGGCCATTGGTCCGTCCGGGTCCTCCTTAATGTGAATGTCCGATTTTATTGCAACCGGCCTCCAACTACACGTTGGGTCAATGGTGACCTCCTCAAACTCCGAACTGAGGAAGAGAAAAGCTCAAATTACTTCATAATTGTTTAATAATTTGACGTTTTAAAATAATGACATGCGGTCGGGTTAGGGTTAGGGTTGCAGGGACTACGGCATTATTAAAGCCAACATTGGACCTAGTCGGGTGCTGATGACAGTGATGACGGAAGACATTTTCCGAAACAACTTCTGAAAAGCAGAGAACTTACTTCTGGATGGCGTTCAGAATGCCCCACATGTATTGGTCAACTTCCAGTCCCTCTAGTAATGCCGTTTTACTGGGGAGAGAGAGAGAGAAACACAGACTTAGAAGACCTGATGTCATGTCGAAACTTCGACATCGTTTAAACGGCCCTCCCAGATTTGCACGCCGTGGAGACAGATCGATGATTTGTGTATAAAAATGAGAATTTTTCTCTTATTTGAACGTTTCCTCTTACTTGCATACAGGACACCGCCACGTTCCCCGCTCACAGTTCAGTTGCAAATAGGATTCCAAATCAAAACACTGAGGGGGGTTGGAAAAAAAACAAGACAGTGTATCAAAACATTGTGGATCGATAGGACGGCAAACAGTTCATGTGTATGAATGATGCCCCCTCGAGTGCCTGGGAGACACAGGGAGGATTGGCGTCGGCCTGCGCTTTGCCGACGGCACTTGCCTGCACGTGTTTACAGTCGTGGCCTCTCGCCGGAAGCTGGATGCGCCGGAAGGTGATCGGACACTTTAGGGACACCTTGATGGCCGTCTGCTCCACGCCGTCCTCCCCGTTTAGCGTGGCGTTGCCGGACGATGCCGCCACGCTGCTGAAGTTCCTCTTGACTGCGGACGGAGAGGCAGGGTTACAAGACAGAGCCGGAAACTCGACAGGCAAAACGCAACATTTCGGAGGCACCTTGGACGGCCTTTAAGAAATCATTGACAAAAGTTCCAAACGTTTATCGATTTCGAAATAAAGACCGGCGCTCTTCGTACATGACGTCTTGTCTCTTTCGCTATGACCCGGTAACGATATCTCCCCCGTCAATATGGCTCTTGTGCGTGACAATATGTTTATTACAAAAACGAGTCGAGCGATCTGTGTTAGGTGAAAGAAGGATCCTGTCTGTTTGTTGTTATCCGGCGCAAGGCATGACATGGAATGCGCCGGGCGGTCTAAAGAGGACCAGATTGGCTGAAACGCATTGCATACCACATTGAGGCTAAGTGGCCATAGCCACTCATTGTTTGTTCCATTGCCTGTCTGTTTGGAGCACTACCCACGCAAACTACGTCATGCCTAGTGCTGTGTAACAACAAACAGATGGTATCCAGTTCCACCTAAGACAGGAGTCTCGCCTCATTTTTGTACGGTTTGTGCCTCTGCATCTTTTGCTGAGGGCCCTACGCCTCTACCAATCAGACTGCATTGTTTATTACCTCATTGGTTTTTTTAATTGATAGGTTTTTCTATGATGTTCACTGAATTTCCGCCTATGTACTAGTGTTAATCTATCCTGGATAAGAGTGTCTGATAAATTAATACATTTACTTTTAAATGTAAAAGGCCACAAACTGGACGCGTGCTTGGTCTGTCCAACCACACAATGAACCTGCCTCTCGTTTTCACACACTTTGACCAGCAAACTTAAAATGAACAGTAATTCATTTGAACAAATGCAAGGCAAAGCTCAAGCAATCTTCCGGGGGCAGCTGTACAACGGTTTCCCCCTTGACAGGAAGTGGTCCCCGGTTTAATATAATAATAATAATATACGCCATTTAGCAGACACTTTATCCAAAGCGACTTACAGTAGTGAATGCATACATTTTTCATACATGTGATCCCAGTGGGGATTGAACCCACAACCAAAGCGTTGCCAACGCCATGCTCTACCTACTGAGCCACACAGAAGCACAGGTTTAACAGGGCTCCAGCTGACCTTTGGTGATGCAGTGCTCGGCCGGCAGCAGCCTCTTCTTCAGCAGGCCCTGGAGCACGGAGCGGACGGAGGGCCTGTGCACCAGCTGGAGGACGAACAGGTGCGACTGCAGGGAGAGCACACACACACACACACACACACACAGAGAGAGAGGTGGTTCAGTCACGCACTCCACAACAGTTCCAGCAGCGCGTCCGACAGATACACACGCCGTCCCGGGCAGAACGGGCGTGGGGAAAGGAGCGCGGCGAACAGTACTCACGCAGCAGCAGGCCGTGACGGTGATCTGGATGGTGTTTCTGCCCGGCTGACACACGTGCTTCAGGTGCAGGGGCTTGTGGGACGTCTTGTTGTCGCCCCGCTCGATGGTGAGCGGCGTGGCGTTCACGCTGACCTGCACCGACGCCGGCCAGTTGGTGTTCATCTGCCGGTCCTCGTGATGGTAGCACTTAAACTGCAGCTCCAGGTCCGACCTGGGCCACAAAGCACAAAGCTCACTGGAGTCAAGACACCTGTTAACTGCATCCGCCATGCTACCTGCACAATCATGTTAATAATAATAATAATAGACTGCATTTATATTGCACCTTTCATCATATGACCTCTATTTAATGCTGTTGAATTAAAAATATGAATTCCATAAATTGTGTCATGTTGTCCTGATATCCGTTTTCTGATTTCAGTTCAGTGTTAAAATCAATGGTTTTCAATGGGGAGTTTACCCTGTACTATAGCCGTGCTAGCAGCAGAATCAAAGGGGCCTGTCACCCGTGTACCCGCTGCGCAGATAGCACTGACACCAGGCTGTCACGGTCGTCTCTTCTGACCTCGTGACTTTCTAACTAACCTCGTAAAACGGACAGAAAGGAATAAGCGGTTCTCAAAGTGAGGCGCTTGGCCGGCGATCGGAGAGGCCCACCTCCACATGAGGGTCTGGTGCACAGACGGGCGCAGGTGGAAGACGTGGTTGCTGACGGCGAGGTTGTGCTCCAGACGGAAGGGCTCCAGGACCACCCCGTCCCGCACGGGGAACGTCAGCCGCAGCTCCTCGTTGGGGTTGGCTGGGAGCGGAGAGGGAGAGAAAGCGTGAACTTTCCCTTTTGCATCTGTGGTGCGATAACAGTGGGGGTTTTAATTTTCACACAGGAGGGAAAGTGGACCGGGCGCTGTGCAGAGCACAGGGGACCCAATCACAACGGAACACTTTTACAAGTCACATGATTTCACCACCTGTCTTGTGCACCGCCTACATTTCTTTGTATTTATACAGATTGATATGTGTATACCGACATATTGTTGTAAAGCATTATAAAGGTGCTGGTAAAAAAACCATTTTAATTTTATTTTAAAATGTTATTCTCTTAGTATGAGAGCTTTTATAGCACAGGTAAACAGCCTCAAAGCCCTCTGACAACACTAGTGATGTACCATAGCCTGCTAACAGGCCTAAATGTGCAATGTGCTTTTTTGAAACTTCCTCTGGTTGGGGGGGTCACAGGGTACCCTCCACGAGTACTCACTTGGAGGTGGCGGGAGAGCGCTGATATTTGGTTTGATTTCTGGAGGGAACGGGGGCTTGACGTCCTGGTTGGGCGACAGGTACGGCGGAATACTGCTGCCCGGGGTCATGGGGGGCGTGGGGTTCCCCGGGACCGGCGAGTGGGGATAGTTACCCACGGGCCTCGGGGGCTGCAGTGAACAGAAACGTACGAGGCGTCAGACACGGGCCTAGGGTGTCCCGTAACCCCATGGGCGACGGGAGCACTGCGAGCCGCTCTAAGGACGGCCGTAGCGCTGACCTAAACCAGAGAAGAAGAAAAAAACCAGCATACCCCGTTTATGTTGCCTTGGCTGTACGTATATCCACTCCCGGAGAAGTTGTTGCTCTGGCCGTTGAATGGATCTTGCTGAAAAATTGCAATGAAAAGGAGAGTAAAGCAATTGACATCAGCAGTTAAGTTTTGATCTTGTATGGGATGGTACCCGTGGATGGTGCCCATGTAAGTGCTCATAAAGGGTGCTTGCCTTGTAATACTGGCCCATGGCCACGCTAGGCGGGGGGTACTGGCCCGAGCCCTGCTGGCCCGGGACCCTCTGCCCGGCGTAGTTGGGGGACGGCAGTGGCCTGGGCGGGTTAGGAGTGGGGTACTGCACTTGCTGGCTTTGGAACTGGCTGTTTGGTCCATACTGCTGGCCTCCGTAATTAGGCTGAACGTCCAGAAAGATGAAAAAGGTGGGTCAAAGTAAAGCTTTAGTTGCTCACCAACAGTTTCTATGGCAACAAAAATGAACGATAGCAATTGTAGTCTCGAAAAAAAGCAACACTTGCATTGATTTCAAAGTCAAATCAGGGGCCGTATGTACAAAGGTTCTAAGAGTAGGAGTGTTGATCTAGGATCAGGTTTCCCCTGTCCATATCCTAACCATATCCATTATGAGCTAAAAGGCTAAACTGATCCTAGATCGGCACTCCTACTCTTAGAATTTGTACATACAACCCCTGATCTACAAGCAAACATCTAGACCCAACACCCACTGTTAAACATGACGGTCGGAAACACCAAGCCTTCAGGAATAGCCTCACGTCGGGGCATGGATTAGTGCTGGAGTTAACCTCCTCGTACGTTCGTTACAGGTGTGGTAAGGCTACTCACCTCCCCGGGGTAAGGCCTCTTCAGGCCTGGCATAGCCATGGACTGGGGCCTGGGGCCCGGGTAGCCCTGCTGGGGCATCCTCTGACCATGGTTGCCGAAGGGGTTCATCCCCGGAGCGCGGGGCTGGCTCATGCCCATGGGCGGGCCGCTCATGTTGGAGGCGTTCATGGCCGCGCCCATGTTGCCGGGGTTCATGTTGCCGGGGAGGGAGGGCGGTCCGCGGGGCCCGGGCTGGTTCATGAACTGGCTGCTGTAGGCCTGGCTTGGTCCCATCTGGAAAGAGGAACACATCTGTAAGAGAAAACGCAGGCTGGATTAGCGCCGGTGAGGAGGGGCCGCAGCTGGGACGTTCCCCTCTGTCAATTCGGGGGGGGGGGCGTCGCTGCTTAGCGGCCTCGCGATTCGCCGTCTTTCAAAACCCCCCGCAGTGCAGCGACAGCAGCCGGTACGCTTTTGTCTGGGGCCACGCAGGCCTTTCTGAGGCCGAGGCGTGGCCAAGCCCGACTGCTTCGGAAGACCCCGCGCTACCAAGAGCGAGACACAGGAACAGGAGAGAGGGGAGGGGGGGGAGGGAGATGAGCGACAACGTGTAAACAGAAGCGTGTAACAGTTTGAGTGAATGGATCGGGCGGCGGTGCCGTGATTGGGGCTGGCTCATACCGGTCCGTATTGGTTCATGTCTTTGTTCTGGGTCTCCTGCAGGGCGGCGACCGTGGCGGTTGCTGTGGCGGTCGCCGTGGCAGCGGCGGCAGCAACAGCGGCGGCGGCGGCGGCAGCGGCGGGTTGGGTGAAATCTCCGGGGGTCCGCGAGTGAGGGGGCATGCCCATACCCCCTTGGGGATTCGGACCTCCTGGATAACTGTACAGGGGGAAGGGGGAAGAGGTCACTTCCATATCAAAGGCAATTGGCAATTTGTGCTGGGTTTAAGCAAACAGATTCGGAAAAGACAGCCACTTTCTGAAATGGCTAATGTAGGCGTTGTCGCAGCGTGGCTCCCTCCCTGCTGCGCGATCGGCCAGCTCAGTTTGATTTCTGTCCCATTGCTTTGCTGACTTAAAAATAAAAATAAAATAATAATAATAATCTGATTTTACCCCATTTTTCTCCCAATTTGGTAGCCAATTACCCGTGTGCTTAGTTCAATCCCCCTTCCCTCATAGTTCGCTGCCGTAGTCCTGTGACCGGCAGTGACAAGGGCGTAGCACTGCCTCCTCCGAGACAACACTCGTCATGCTGTCGACTGTAATTCCGGTAGTTCCCCAGAACCACTCCTGTGCGCAGCGAACTGCGTGTGTCGGCTTCCCTCCCCCCTCCCTGGGGCGGACAGCCAATTGCCGCCCCGATGGGACTCCCGGCCAGAGCCAACTCTGGTAGGACGGGGAATCGAACCCCGGTCACTGCTTTGCTGACTTCTATCTGGATAAGAAAGCTGCCTTGCTACCGCACCCACAGAATAGCTTGTGCCATCAGATTCCGGTATGGGAACGCAAAGCACCAAATGCGGCCATCGGAAACAAACTGTCGGTGGCCAACTTTTCTCTGGGAGACCTAACCCACTTTCTGAAATGACAGAAATAGTTTGTCTCGTAACCTCACTAACTGCAGGACTCGACAACGCTGGCTCCTAACTCACAGAGATCGTACAGATCACGAATAGAACAAGTGGGCACTTTCTCCTTTACTAGAGTGATGGTTTGCTGTCTGGAGTTGAATATCGTCAATGGAAGCTGTGCTCAATTGATCGCCCACTGAGATCAGCGGAGCATGAGTATTCTCTTTGTACCGTGTCTCCACCCACATCCTGGGCTCCTGCCTGCATGCACAACTTTCCCCTGTGAAGCTCTCCTGTGTCTGTGATGTAAGATACACACACACACACACACACACACACACACACACACACCCACACACACACACAAACAAACAAACTCACACACACACACAGACACACACACACACAAATACACAAATACACAAATACACAAATACACAACACACACAGACAACACACAAAATGCACACACACACACACACAACACACACACACACACACACATTTACCTCCCACCAAAGCCTCCCCCTCCTGGATAGTTGGGCCGCCCGTACATCCCCTGCTGCATGTACGGCTGGTTGGAGCCTCCTTTGGCAGGGAACTGTTGCTGTTGGCCAGGGAACTGAGGGGAGTTGATACCAGGGTTATTTCCAGACATGCCAGACGCCATGGGGTTGCCACCAGGATTCATGTTGTTGGCGTTTACCATCGGGTTGCCCAATACCTGTTTCAAATCCAAAACAATCGAGTTATTCCCATTTTGAAAGGCATACGCCATTCTCCTTTGGCTTATATGGTAGCTATTTATGGAAGTTGCCCTAGATAAGGGTGTGTGCTCTGACTAAATAATTATATCTTCACAGTCAAGATGGAAGTGCACTTTCACAGAGGCTTGCTCGAATGTTATTTAGAGTCTAATTGTACGATGATGTCACTTCCCAACGCCCAGAGACCGTACAAAGCCTGTTTTTGCATGTGTGGGCAGTGACATCATTAGATGAGCACTTAAAGAAAGAATGTGTAACAGTAGCCCTGGTAAGGATTAAGTCAGCGAACAATGGGTGTGAGCTCAACGAGCCAATCACATGCAGGGCATGTTTTTCATCTTCCCCTTGTTGGTTTTCCATAGAAAATATGTTTCTCTCTTATGGACAGTCAAAAGTCTGGTGTGTAGAAACATGCTGATTAGTCACTGTACTGTCGGTGGGACTGAGAAACCACAGGGTGGGAATGTTTACAAACTCCTGTTCTGAGCTGACCACGCAGTCAGACTGTTTTCTATCAATACCATCCCGAGCTGTCTGACAACACAAAAAAAACGCTCACTGAAACTAGTTATACAACTTAACCAGAACGGGTCAAATACTACATCCAAATCATTCTTATTAAATGTCATGTATTGTGTACTGTGAAGCTGGCACAGAAAATAAATGAACCTGGACATGAGCTGTGTGAGGTTAGTCAATCTCACCTGACTTTGTGACGTGTTGGTTACACCCCACACTGTGGTCACCACAGATAGGGAACCAGGCGGCTGATTGGTGTTCTGTTGCCAGGGAACGGAATCATATGGAAAGGGCCCATCACTGCAGAACAAAAGCAATCACTGATATTAACACATTGATATTAATGATCGCTATTATTATTGGTATTGAGTGAATGCAATATGTAAATTTGTAATATTACAATGTACCATTAATTTAGCATTAAGTTGTAAAAATAGATTGCCCACTCATTTTTTGTTCAAATGTATGTTTACACTTACTGTTTCAGCTTGAGACCAACATCGGTTATGTGTTTTTATAAATAAAACATGTATTTTTTTGCAATGAAAAGCACAGCAGAAAAGGCTTTATCACACTCTGGCCCAGAGTATAAACATCTTGCCCAGCCACACTTTGTCTTAATGCTTTAACAGTTGTGCATTTACACACAAAACTCCCCCCCCAAACACCATAAACATAACAAATGGATAGACTCGCAAAGCAATTTTTATAATGAGGCTGTCTGGGAGGAGGTTTACACAGTCTCTGAAGAATGCTTTGTTTGCCATTTTGGCTGAAATGGAAGAGGTTTATTTTATCAAGTGTGGAGGTATGGACCTTCACTAACCTGCCTCTGGCAACATATCAGGATCGTGTTCTGAGAGAGAACACTCCACTGAGCACAGAATGTTCTAGAAACATGACTTCAGTGCACCAAGGCTTCCCAGTGAGAGCTCTCCCTCGTGTTTCACTCACAATACAGCACAGCTTTCCTTGGCCAAAGACCAAGAACCAATAACTTTTCACTGTTCTTTAGGATCTTGTTCCATTTGAGTATTTGACTGTGTTTTACTTGTTAACTCCGAGTGTTTATTTCTGGCGAGCATGACCAGAAGCCCTACTTTGAGGACGGACACGTGGGCAGAGCTGTGCTATTAAAGTGACCACCGAAAGCGGAAAAAGGTAGGGCGGAAGCCAACGTTTGTACAACATATGTGAAGTACAAAATGTGGAAACGCACAAGGGCACAAACAAACTCTTTCAAGAGCGCCGTTCCCGGAAAACCCAATAAAACGTGTGGGCCCCCGGGGGCTCCCCCGGCGACGTGTGTCAGAGGGGCGGGGCTCGGGGACGAGAGAGGCGCCGCCATTGGGTGAAAAGGCACTGACCCGTGCGAGAGGGAGGGCTTCATGGAGCTCATGGGCGGCTGCATGGGCAGCTTCCCCGGGGCCTCGTTCTGCCGGTTCTTCTGGTGACGGAGGAGGAGGAGACGTCCCAGCTCCTCGCACCAGGACGACAGGAGCGCTGGAAGGGAAACACGGACACACTCGTGAGCTCCTCCCGCCAAAGCCATCGGCTGAAACAAGCCCGCCACAGTCACGCCTCCCCAGCGAGGCTGGCGGAAATGTGTTAGGCCTCCCTGCCCACCCTGTGACTGACTCCCCCGCTGTACAGCACGTCGGACTTCACTGTGCCGTGTCTGGAAAACACCAAATGTTTATTCTGGGCATTATAAGGACCTCAGTGTGAAAGGCATGCTGGGAAATACAGCGTTTACTCTGCGTGTTATAAAGACCCTTTCATCAACACCATCCCATAGCCTTGAAAGGTATCACCTTCTGCACTTCATTCTCATCATGAAACTGAACATTTTATACAACTGTACATTTTATACTTGAATCAGGGCACAGAGAAATGGAAGCACTTGTATGAGATGACATACCATGGATAACATAATATAAGAAATACATAATGCAGGCAAATACACACAAATGAAAATATAAATAATTCAAAACTTAAACATTCTTTAAACTATTTTTTTTTTCTTTGCCAATGGTAATTATGAATGATATACGCAGCGTTCTGTCTCAGATATATGGGCAATCTTGTACACCATTTTGTGAAGAAAAGATGACGTCACGTACGTCTGTTACAAAGCAAAACCAATGTATGTTTAAATACACGTCAGCAACCTCTGTTAAGTCTTCTGGGTTAGTTACGCCTGTTCTGCTCTTTCCAGAGTTTTGTGTAAATATGACAGGTTTAGCAGTCGGTAAAAAAAATCAAAGCCTTGCCATTCTTGACAAGTAGGCTAATTCAAAATAATTGACACAGGAAAAGTAAATAGCGCAGCTGTCTTTGCAACTTGAAAGACCTTTGGCGGACACACAATGTAGCTGCTGTTTCTACTCTTTGCCAAAAGGGTGCGCTCTTGCCCTATTTTTTACCAGACTGCCACTGGGGTTAGGTAACCAAACTGCCATAAAGCGTTTGATCAAATCATATTGCTTTTCATCTGCAGTGCATCTTTAACAATGTGCCGGCTGCAAAACACTTCTTTTCCCATTTCCTAGTGGAAAACGAGAGACCGAGTGGATCTGATAACCACTGAAGGCGGCGAGCCCTCCCTCGCGACGCACAGCAGTGGCGCTTCCCTTCTAAACACGCGGTGAAAGGAAGCGTTCTTCCCGACAGCCGCTGAAGCGGGGTGGCGGTGACTCGCACGCAGCCATGTCAAAGTGCTGTAACAGCGGGTCTCCTCGGCCTGTCGGAATCACCGCGCTGTGAAATGGATGCGACCGCCTCCGCGGGACCGCCAGATCTTTTGGACGAGGTGTTTAACCCTCGCGCGCGGGTGAACGCGAAACACTGTCAGCGAAGAGGATTTGGGCGGAAAAAAAGAGAAGTGAAAAACGAGCGCAAAACAGCAGGTTTATGAGGCGGATAGGCGGTGTGAACAAAAGGCGTTGGGAGTTTTTAACCCACAATCGGGGCTTCCAGATAACAGCTTGCAGCACCCGCTGCCAGATCTAACGCCACAAAGTGGGAAGTGATGCTCTAATTCTGTTTAAGCGCGCAAAACCCTGCCACGCACGGCAAGTCTAGGGCCTCCTTTTGAGAGCCGGTCAATAAAGCTTAACTACGCTTCAGCTACCCACTGGATCCACGCGCCGCGGCTAATTAATTGCGACTTATCAAACTGCCCTGCCCATTTACACGTGCGGTGTATTTACTCGAAAGCCGAGCTCAATAGTACCTCTTTTACATGTATCCAAATGTCACGGGCGTAGGGAGCGTCTACAAATGGAAATAATGTGATTATCGCACGGTGCCTGACTCTGCCTGCCCCATGGCACTAATGGTACGGGGGGATATTGTCCTCACGTGTTGCGTGTTAATTAAATAACAAAAACGACAAAAACCTAACAGCAAGATCAACTGAAGGCTATTCAGATCACAAGAGACGATATTCCTCGAGTCGCCCTATGGAGACAGAGCGCGTGGCGTGAGATACAGCTCCCGTCTCATCTGAACACAGAGCACATAGGCTTCAGCCCCTGTGTAAAGACGAGGAGGAGAATACAAAAGACGTGTACAGATGGTACCAGCAGTCCCTCTTTCTCCCCCTCCCTCCCTCCCTCCCTCCCTCCCCTTATAAAGCGAGCTCTGGAGAGCTACAGTAAGCAGCTGGGTCCCCCCTCCTGAGGCAGGTGTCAGGAGACAGACTGCGCCGTTCCTCCGGGGTATCGATCAGCCTGTGAGGAGGCCGGCTCGGCGCAGCGCAACGCAACGTGACCGATCAGCTCTTTTATTTGCCCTTACTGCAGTGCAAAAGAGTGTAAAGGAACAAGCGCAAGCCCCCACAACGATCCACGGCGAGGCTCAGGGCCGCGCGGCAACATGATCTGGTACAGTAGGCGAGGAGGTGAAGCGTGACGCGACGCGCTGCCCCTCGCACGTCTACCTAAGAGCTGTATAGTATATGCCATTTAGCAGACGCTTTTATCCAAAGCGACTTACAGTAGTGAATGCATACTTTTTTCAGTATATGTGGCCTCAATGGGAATTGAACCCACAACCTAAGCGCCAACGCCATGCTCTACCTACTGAGCCACATAGAGCTAACACGCTACAGCTCAATTGCATCCAGTATTTTTACGAGGTGACATGGAGGTCCTCCATAGCGGGCCATTATTTAAGGGGGAAAACATATATATTTTCCCTGTATGGAAAGATTTTTATACTGCAGACAGGTTTGACAAACTGTAAGGAAACCAGACAGTGCACCAAGCATTTATCCATTTCTTTATTCTTCAGTGAAGCAGCCAAGGCTAGGATCCCCTGTGTCCTGCTGCTATGCATTTTAAGACCTGACAACATCCATGAGACCTGGCAAACACACACGCACTCACTCACACACTCTCTCTCACACACAAACACACACCCACACAAACAATCTAGGGCTCAAAATACAGAGGTCAGTTACATAGTGCAGACCAAAATGACTGGGTGTATATACAAATTCTGATAATCTGAACCAGTACAGAATTCAATGCTTTTAAATATTCTTACACTTGGATACATGCAAAAAAAATAAAAAATTGTGAAAACAGGCAGGAATATACTTTTGCACAATTTTTTAATTTTTTTTTTTAAACCTGTAATTTTGACAAAGATGTAAACTACATACACAGTCTGAGTGCATTTTGTTAGATTCACTTCTGCATACTGAAACTGTTTACGTCTCCTCAAGCGGCCTCCAACATCCTAAATAAACATGACTTTTTCTACTTCCTGGCAGTGACCTTGCTCACTCGTTTGGCCTCTTTCATAGGTGATATGTGACGCAATGGTTCTTAATTTCCCTTGTGATCCCACATACTTTGGTCTTCAAAATAAAATGAAAAGAAATAACTGTCATTTTCAAAAGCAAGCGACGATAAATCCAGTGGAGATGGGTCACCATAACCAATAACACCACAGGGCCTACCAGAGAGGCCAGTTCAAATTCACAGAAGGAAACAAATGGAGAACTTCTCGCTCCTGTTCTCATTGAGGTTTGTGAAGCCACGGATTGTACCCGTAACTGTGGACAGTAGTGTAATTTAATCATACATGACATTTATGAAAGCTAGCTATCTTCTTGTGTAGAGGTAAAACCTTACCACCACCCTGAAAATGTCACAAATTTTCTTTCAGTAGAAAAAAAAAGCCTGTTTTTCAGTTTTGTTTGATTCACTCAGAGCTTACAGCAGCTGACTGCCAATTACAGCTTCACTGAAATGTTTCTACTCTGCTCCCCTTACACTTTTCCACCAACCTAAAGTAAAGCTTCTCTTTTAAGTCAGTTTCTAAAACTCTAAAATTGACACTGGGAATTCCTCATTGTGACTCAGCAATTTCACAGTTTCAAGTGTTTACATTTTCAACCGGTTTAGTAGCTATAAAGGGAAATATAATTTGAATATTACATCCCACGTTGGAAGCTGACTGTAACTATCTAGAAATCTTTAGCCACTCGGACATGGGAAATGCACTAAGCTGTTCTAAATGGAACATGTCGAAATCATACACCTAAAATGGCCAGTATCACCCGCCAAGGAGAGGTCACTAGTGAGGCAGGTCCCACGTGAGAGGAGGCACTGGCTTTTGGCAGAATTCAGTTCAACTTCAGAATTACACTGATGCTAACAGATGGGGAAACGGAACTTTCATTAAATGGCGGTTAATGGAAAACGTACAACAAACCAACAAAAATCGGTTTATATATATATATAAGTATATATATATGTAATATTTTAAATAACCACATCATGGCCAAAAGTCTTGAAAGCATGTTTCCAGGGGCATAAACCCAAACACGACGGATACAGCCTATGTGTATCTCTGTTTGAAGCACTTTACCATAGATGCCAGTAAAAGACTTGACGCCACAGACAGCACCTCCCAAGAACACACACAGTACTCTAAAATTCACTGCTCGCTCTCTTTCCAACAAGAAGCAGTCCCTCCTCCTTTCACGCACTTCAGCGGCACGCCAATCACCCCAATTCACAAACCAAAAGGCTACAAATCGCGCAAATGGTTAACGAAAGTGCCTGCCAACAAAGCAGGGAAAGCCACACTGTGGCAAGTGCGAACAGCAACAGAGCGGGTCTAAAGAGGGAGGTACAAGATCAGCCCAAACTACTTACTGGAATTATTCTACCCTACCATTAGAAACAGCTTATCGCCTCACAAAATCACTGCTTCTACCGAGGGAAACCTGTTTAAAGGGGTGGTGAACTGTTATTTCCTCAAAGACTAACTTCAGGCCTCGTGTGACAGAGGAAAGTGGATGGGCAAATAGGCCATTTCTTTCTCGGGCTCTGCCGCCGCCGCCACACGCCTCCTGCTCCTAGTCCGGAACCCCTACCCCCACCCCCACCCCCGCCTCCTCCACCTCCCTCCACACCCCCCCGGGACAGCCAGAGCAACACAAAAGGTTTACAGTTTTTTTCTCTGCCGCACCAGCCACTTCAACACGACGCCACGGACTCATCCGCTTCCACTGACACCATCTTTAAGCCATGCTGAAACCTGAGATAAGTAGGATAAATCATTTTCTGGACTCCCCCAACCCCCCTTTCCTATCAAGGAGCACCTGGTTATATTTGACTTTACTGTACCGCACGCCAAACATCCTTGGTTCCGCGTCTTTCATCCGTCAAGATGCTTTGTCGTTAAGAATTTCTCAAATAACCGCATTATGTGATATTGAGTTACTGTGCACAATTGCATTACTGTATTTATTTCGCAATGTAGAAAAGACCCTTCCAATATGGAGGCTTCTATCGGTTTCGAAATTAAAAGAGTGTTCCCCCCTCACCTTTACATTTTGTTCTGTGCTTTCCCTGAGGCTAAGCCATGGCCGAGATTTATTGATATTACAGTCCTTAGCTGTAATGTGTGATGGTCAGCCACCATACCGAGCAGTAATGCATCTGCTGGGACAGACTGGGTGGTTCACTGGCCTGTTTTAGCCTCCAGCCTTCTCCTTGTATCATAATACCCTTGAGAGACATGATAAATTAGGTGTATTGGTTTCTTGACAGTTATCCAATTTTCTTTCCATTGATGTCCTCTCTCCCCCTCAAAGAGGACACACAGAAACAATTTTCCTCTGAAGTTATCACCCCGAGAGCTTTACATACCGCATAGTTTTATTTGAAAACGACGCCTTTCCTTTTTAATTGATTCCTATTTTTCCAAACCGAAAGCAAAACCTCCGAGGCTCCTCCTCCCTAATCCCGTTCGAAGAGTCGTGTCCCAGTGGACGAGCGGGCGCAGCTGTGCCTTGGCCTCCGTGCAGAGGACTCTGTGTGCCCTGGCGGGGATCGTGGGGAGCCAGCAGGTATGGCAGACGCCCAGGGCTCCCGTATGCCCTCCCCCTCCGCCAACCTCCACCCCCGCCCCTCTCCGGCAGACACCTGTTCTTTCATCAACCCAGGGCATCGGCCTCCCGCGCGGCTCCAACCAACACCTGCCCGCGCATCGCGCCGTCTGGTGACAATCGCTCCCCGCGTTCGGAATAACACAGAGTGGCATTACACCAAAATGGCAGCCGCTCTGGTGAGCTAAAACGCCAGCTGCCAAAAGTGGGAAGTCGTGTCGCGAGCCCAAGCAAACCTGGCCGACGCCCCCACGCCCCCAGCCGTAACTACGAAAACCCTGGCCGCCCCAGCCTCCCCCCCAATAAAACTGAATTAGCATTCGGCGTGATCGCGAGGAGCGCAAGAAAACAAAGTGGAATTCTTTACGCCGCTCTCAGAAACAAGCTCTGCCTGTTTGTTCTGACGTCTGCTTCCTCCTGTTCCAGATTCTGTTTGCCCAGACTGCTTCCCTCCACTGCGGGAGCGTTAGGACTGGAAAGCTCGCTCAAATTAAAAAAAGACCCCCAAAAAAAAAACATAAGGTGGCACCCCATCAACCAGCGTTAAATAAGCCCATTGCCAAAGATGGGACGCGGATTTGTGAATGAGCCAGGGAGGCCGAACAAAAGCGGGTGACCAGCAGAGATGCTGGTAGTTGGAAGCATGGCAAGGCTCCCAGTGACCCTGCTCTCTGATGTTTCTAGGGGAGCCTCTCCACACTGCTGCCAGCGGAGGCCCTCGACAGCCTCTTTTTGTACGGCCATGAATGTGCCAGCCCTCCTGCCGACGAAAGTAAATTATAAAGAAAGAGCCAATGGGAGCCCTGTCGCCCTGGTTACTTAAATCACCTTAAGTGCCATGCAAAGTATTTCTTTCCGTGGCTCAAAGCGCGGTCCGCCTTCGCCAAACTCAACAAACTCCTCTCGAGTTTGGAGCCTTCCGTGCCTCTTTCGTCCACCGAACGTATTCGATCTTCCTTTTTTTTTTTCGCGCTTTAAAAAGTTTTTAAAAAAGACTCCGATGCGGCTGATACGTTTGATTTTTGCCTCGCCGCTGAAACCGGGGCCTGTGCCAAGCGAGCACAATCGGCCCGATGGGAGGACTCATAAATCAAGATTTCCTGGACCGGGTCTCTGACGAGATCGCGGCGGTGTCACCGAGGCGCCTTTGTGTTTGCCCAGATGCCATCATTTATTCATCGGGTTCAATTTGATAATGTGGGGGAACGACTGGCGAGCCGGGAGCCGGCACGGAGCTCCCGCCGTTTACGGCAGGGCGGTCACGTGTGGCCGGGTTCTGCTTCCTCGCCGCTGGGCTGTGAGCGCATCGGTGCACTCGCACACCAGTAACCTGGCCAGGCCAGAGACGGTCCCAGACACGTGTTCCTCGTAACGAGAGAGGCCTGAATTCAGGAAAGCGGTTGGCAATTAGTGGAACTACTTTTCATAACTACCGTTATTAAAGTAACTAAACCCCGTATAACTGCACAAAAAATGTGATGAGCACTCCGTGAAACTTTGAGATATGACGACCCCGCACGATCAATTTTCTCCCAGGCGCTGATATTGGTTGAATGTCATGTAAAGGGTGCTGCAGTATATAAAAATGTGGCTGACTGATTAAAAAGCGTAAAGGCTAAAAACACGAAGGTAACCTAAAATATGTGCCTTAATTTGTGTAATCTTTAACAAGTGAATCGGTTTGGTTTGTTCACAATGGCCACAAAACATGGGCACCACAAAAAAATTAAGATTATTGTTTTATTTTTATTATGATTTTTTGGACTACCAGACCGCACATCTCTCCCATGTTTAAGCAATCCCGTTTGGCCAATTCTTTGATAAGCGAACGCGAGAAAAAACCAAACGCACAAGGGAACATTTCCACAACTTGTTAAACCCTTGCGAGGGACACAGAGTCGGAGGAATGCATCAGAGACTCTGATTGCTTTATATGGGAACTATGGGAACTCGGCAATGTGTTGTTTGTTAAAGGTCTTTCCTGGCTGAGTGGATTCGGCAATAAAGCAGGGCCGCTTCCCCGCGCAGTCCGGATAATGCACTCTCTCTCCACCCCTGCGCTCCCTCCCCTCTCCGCTCTCTCTGGGAAGCCAGGGCGATGCTGGACCCATGTCAATGGGTACTTAGACTCATCGCTGCACGGACAGCCAGACTTGCTGGCGAGGTTTTATGGACCATTTCTGAGCCCCGGCTTAAATACGGTCTCCTGCTGGCCACATGGCCACAGTGCCTTGCCTTCCCCATCCTACAAAGAGAGCGCTGGAGCCCTGCCAGTGAGGTATTACTGCAGCGAGACGCATGTGTGTCTCTGTGAATGTGAGAACACATATAGAGAGGCAGCGCTCGCGGATTTACACTTTCTATAGAGCCTCTACAGATTTCAAATTCGTACACAAAACAAGAGCAACCAGTTTCACAGAGCAAACAGCAGAATACTGTGCGCCAGTTCTTAAGAAAACATCTTTGTTGTTATGATCTTATTTGCTTTTTTCTACACTTCACATCCCTTTCATTTTGAAAATATGTTTTATAGGAAGTGAAAGTAACAGGAGCATATCGGGCTGCGTTAAATTCAAAGGCAAAAAAAAAGAAAAAGCAAGACCCCGGATTTTGGAAGTGCCAAGGCACAGGAGCTGAACGACATCCGAAAAACCGCCAAAAACTAAAAATAGAAAAGACAGCACTTCCTCTTCAGCGCTGTCCCTACAGCAGAGAATGTGGTTGAGTTAAA
This sequence comes from Aldrovandia affinis, assembly GCA_029706075.1. NCBI lineage: Eukaryota > Metazoa > Chordata > Actinopteri > Notacanthiformes > Halosauridae > Aldrovandia > Aldrovandia affinis. The sequence continues at coordinate 3,640,466 of JAINUG010000042.1, forward strand.
ACAAACTCATTTACCACATTGCTGACATTTACAGTGGTGGAACTACTTTCATGTTCCATGTATATGTATTTAAAAAATGGCCATTGCACTCAGAAATCACAAATATCCTTTGCTAGTGCACTGACCCTTCCAAATATGTCAGTGCACTATTTGAAAAACAATTAAACAATTAAAACCCATATCCTAATTTAATTCATAATCCCATTCATAATCTAAACCAATCGGTACTCCAGAAGATCAAACATACCTTTGGCACTTAATGGAACCATTGGCTTATTGTGAAATATATCTTACCATAATGTTCCTGTGTAACCAGTTCTTACAGGTTAGACTATCCACCATAATGAGGAGCCAAGTCAAAACCAAAAGGGTGAATCATTGTTAACAGCCAACATTTTGGTGGACGAAAGCAACATCTGCAATAAGGAGCCAAGTAGAATCATCAAAGAGGCTACATGATACACACAACTACTACACACATCTATTGCAAAAGAGAACTGTATTTTTTCTCATTTTTGATTAGTTAGCCACAGTAAGAAATGTATTTATGTGCTCATTTATTATTTAGGAAAAACACTCTTATGCGATTCCCGACACACAGAAAATAGTAAGCAGTAACTTCACTAGAAATATTCTTTAAATATTATAAATCTTGTAAAAGATCAATTGGACTCACATAAGACAACATTTCTCATAGTGCATAAAACATAACATGAAATGTATGATAATTAACCTTACAGATTTGTATTTGTAAACTACCCACTGCAGTAATGAGAAGAGTTTTTCTTTTAAGACTAACATTGTTTCGCAGTTTGGCAAGGACTCGACCCATGCATTGTCCTGGCAGCACAAAACTCATTGACGTTCCGGCATAATATAGAAACTGAAGCCAGATCAAAGTGTTCTTCAAACAGCTCAAGTTATACAATAGACATGTGACACAGTTTACAATGTGCCCATTACAGTGTGTCTGCACTACTTACAGACAGTTCCAAGTGTCTCTCTTATTGGCAGCCGTTACGTTCCTACTGGACGATCGAGAAAAGTAGGGCAGTGCATTGAGCAATAATCTCCTCTGGCACATATACGGCTGATTCTCCTTTAAAATATGGTCGCCCACACAGCACTCCCTTGGAACATGCAGGTATAACCATACTGTATTTGCTACCCTCGTTGTGAATTAATTCCTTGACACATCAATCCGCAAATAAAAAAATAAAAATGTAAACCTAAATGCGATCTCCAGTCTCTTAATGTGTGTTTTGCTGTAAGCTGATGTGGTGAAAAAACTCCCTCAAACCTACATCTCTACATCTTAATTTCAGCAATGACTCCAACAAGTGCTGGCAAGTTGACGAGCAGCAAAGGGGAAATACATTTCAGACGCACAGGGGGGATATTACATTGCGATAGTCATTTGGGGAAGATAACGTTGTCACTGCGTTCTAATTTAACTACCGAAAATTGGAACAACCACAGTAACTTGCTCACCTTATCTTGACAATGGTTACAGCAGCTTACCTGCTGTTGCCAACGCAGAGGGGGAATGAAGAAAGCGTGTACTCACTTCTGTGGTATAAAGTCAAAGGCTGCATGCTTAAATTAAAATACGATGGCATACAGGGAGAGCAAAATAAAATCCACCAATGCACTTGATTCTAATTTTGTACAAATATATACCAATTTATATCAGGAGGGAAACTAGTGAGCTGGCCGTTCTCAGTGTCTAAGCGGTGGTGAAAAAGCACACGTTCCTGACACCAGGGCTTCTAAGGCAGCCACGTGAAAGAAGCTGGTACAGTGGCCAGATTGTCTCCCTGAGCAACAGGCTGCTATTAGCGAAGGGGACACTTTAAGCCCTCGTCCACGATGAGACACTAATTAAGAGCAGATGCAATCGGGTCGGGTGGACCCGGAGGGTCGAGGTAAGAGCCCGGCGTACGCTGGCGGTGGAATGAACTCATCTCAATTAGTACCAGGTCAACAGCGCTTGCCAACTCGGTTAAACCGTCCTTCTGAACACGGGCAGTATAATACCATCTTTATTTAATGGGACTTTATCCTGGGGTCGGGTGCTGCGAACTGAGTTCTCGATCACACGTCACACAACATTATTGGCAGTAAGGCATAAGAAACACTCGAAGGAAGAGAAGAGCTGCCTCCGCTGTCTGCTACACAGTGATTCATGAAGCTTGACTTTTTTGCGTCCATGCAAGACAATCCCTGCCATACAAACACAGACAGATGTGCAACAGAGCAGCAGGGAAATAACCGTCCCAAACCCATCCACCAATAAGCAAAGTAAAATGTAAATGTAACGAAGGCCTCTATTTGACCTAGCGACAATGCTTCGTCCTCCGCTTTGAGCAGAAACCTTTACGCATCGATGCTTACGCGGGTCCGGTTTGGACATCCGCGAGAAGGACTATAAATGCCGCTCAGAATGGAACAGAGGGTCACACTTGCTTAAGAGGACAAAGCTCATTGTAGTCAGAAGAAACAGAGGCCTGTGTTGTTTTCCGTCTATCTATTAACGTACTTATGGCTGTGGCAGAAAGAAAACATAAGGCAAAAACAATAAGTCCAGACAACCATGCTTCTGCAGAACTATAACAGACAACCACTTAGCAGCCAATGGAATAGACGCACCCTTCCCCTGTGACCTGCGAGGGACACATCTAAAGCAAACATGTAGAAGTCACTCCGCTCCAAAGAGTTGGAGGGAAATGAATTAACAGGGATGAATGTGCAGGAGGGGAGGGGGGGGGGGGGTGAGAATGGTGGGACAGATAGTGTTGTGCTGATGCACTTCACAAGCCGTACTGTACAATATTATAACACATAAGGGTACCTGAGTCACTCTGACATCTCCTGCAGGAGTTGGTTTCTGTAGGGTTCAAATTCAACATTGGTAATGCAACTTGCAGCAGAGCATGCTGGAGTTCAGTTTCTACACTGACAAATTAATGACCAGCTTTAACATACGTATGTGGGGGAGGTCAGACATACTAACAGGGCAATTTGTGCTGCTTTCTGAGGGAAAAGAAATTACCTTACAATTAACATTTAACATGTACTTTATACCTTACTGGAGCCTGACATTAAATTAAGTAATAAAGTTGTCAGGTATTTGAAAGTGAGCCACAGGGAAAGTTTTCAGTTGGACTAACCAGGCACAGACAAATTAGATGCCCAGCACGAGGCCGTTTTTAGAAATGCTTGAAACATCCAACCAAAAGCTATCCCTGAGTTCTCCCTTCCCCCCTCCATATAAAACAACCCTGTGTGCCTTTTAATGTGGCTGTGATTATATCAGTCCCAATCAGAGAGGCAGTGAGACTCTACATTGTCAACAATGCAGGGCATGTCCTCCAGTACTCCAGTTTACTTGCACATTTGTCTTCAAAATACATCTGCAATCACGAAGCCTTTTTTCACCCGGCTTCACCATCATTTCACTGTGTTTTCGTTCTCTTCGTTCATTATTTTTTGAAGGGAAAATGCACATTGCTGCAAGGTGCTGACAGAATAACAGAGACACTTCATCAACGTTATTCGTTAAGAAGTCCTAGAAAGTGCGCTAAAGGGGAAAACAACTTGTCCTCGAGGGTAAACAATACCTGGCCGATGTGGAAGCCCAGACAGAATCCATGAATAACGTCTACCCTATCGATTGCATAAGATGTAATAAAAACGTTTAACTTTTACAGTACACCCCCACCCCGCACTTCAACGTCTACATTAATTTTTACAGTGTTGTTGCATGTTAGTAAACAGCATTCAGCACTCGTATTTCTCCAAAATAAATATGAGAATCTATTTTCATTAAGAACCGAAGGTGTTTGACTTTCAATTAATTCCGTACAGATAGCGCTAAAAACCAGGGGGGTGGGGGGTGGGAGCGTTTATGCTGGCTGTCACGCCATTTACGCATTCAGCGTTGGTTTATCCTTTCAGGAATTCGATTACAAAACTGTAAGTGGTCTCGCAGAAGCCATGGAAGTGCCCAGTCCATCCAATGAATGCTGCAGCAGGGTTGCTGGGGCAGGATTATCGGGACCAGGAATGACACTCGGCCAGAGCGGGCTACTGCTCAGGATAATTGCTAATGTGCCAATTTTAGTCATTCGAAAACAAATCCAATGGGGCCTCAAAGACTCGCAAACATGCGCTTTGCGTGAAGCGACGAACAATCGCAAGCCTCCATAACCCACACACGCGCATATGTACGAAAGGTGTATACATGAATATATTCACATGCATGTAAACAAATATGAATATTTATTGAGTGATAGCTGCAGATATACAGCACAATCACAGAGCCATTGTTCCTCTTCCCTTTCTACATGTGTTTGTGCGGTGCGCACTTTCCGTATATGACACTCAGAGATGGTGCTTTGCTACGGACACTTAAAACCATTTACTGTACCTCAAAACTGACAGGTAACTGCATTCCCAACGAGTTGATTTGCATGTTTCTGCTCTGCCTTGGAATCTAATTGGGACGGGAACAAGAACCAACAAGAGGAACAAGGGGGCCGAGACATGTGACGGAGTACAAGCGGTTACCCCTTTAGACAGTTTCCCCATTTCAAAAGTGGAAAATAATGTACTTTCCCACCAATTAAAATTAACTTGCAAATACTACAGATTTGTATAAAACAATCCATGGTACTTCCCCCATCTCCTTTGTTTGTATAGCTACAGTGCCCCCTTAAAGTCTATGCCCAGTCTAAAACATTTCACCATTTAGTTGCCCTACAGACTAAAATTAAAACACATTAAATCAGACTTTCTGAACATTGCTAAAAAAACTAAAAAAACTTTAAAAACTAGACTAACTTAAATTAATAAGTCTGCACCCCACTTATCATACCAATTGTAAACTAGTTCAGGGGTAACCAATCACCTTCCAGATCACACACCAAGCTAATTGGCCTCCACCTCTGTTCAATTGTAGTGATTCTGATTACTTCAGAATAAAATCAGCTGTTCCTAGAGCAAGGTCATGACTATAATTAAGAAGTGAAGGGTGCATGGCACCACCAGGACCATGCCTAGATCAGGCGATCCCTCCAAGCTGTATGACCGAGCAAGGAGACTGATGAGAAAGGCCACCAAGAAGCCAATGGCAACTATGAAGGAGCTACAGGACTTTATGGCAAAGAGTGGTCAATGTGTGCCTGTGTCAACAATACAGAAAGCTCTCCACAATTTTGGTCTGTATGGTAGGGTGGCAAGAAGGAAGCCACTACTCAAAAAAATTCACATTCGGTCCCGTTTGAGGTACGCAAAAAAACACTCTGAAGATTCTGAAGCCATGTAGCAAAAAGTGTTGTGGTCAGATGAAACCAAGATAGAAATGTTTGGCCTAAATGCAAAACGTTACGTTTGGTGAAAACCCAATACAGCACATCACCCAAAGAACACCATCCCTACTGTAAAGCATGGTGGTGGCACCAGCATTCTGTTATGGGGGTGTTTTTCGTCAGCAGGGACTGGGGCACTTGTCAGGATAGAAGGGAAAATGTAGCAAAGTACATACAAATTATTGAGGAAAAGCTGTTGCTCTCTGCAAGAAAGTTGAAATTGGGAAGGAGGTTCACCTTTCAGCATGACAACCAAAAGGACACATCTAAAGTAACAGTGGAGTGGCTAAAAAACAAAAAGGTGAATGTGCTTGAGTGGCCTAGTCAGAGCCCTGACCTTAATCCTATTGAAAACTTGTAGAATGACTCAAAGAGCGCAGTCCATCAACAGTCCCCACGCAATGTGACAGACATTTTAAGAATTATTTTTTTCACTTGGAAGAAAAAGGCTGATTTAATATGTTTAAATTTCAGACTGCAAGGCAACAAAAGGTGACATTTTTTAGATGGGGTCTAGACTTTAAAGGGGCACTGTATCTTGTGACCCACACATGACAATGAACAAATACTACAGTGGGGTACAAACATTTGGGCACCCCTGGTCAAAATGCCTTTTACAACTAATATCGAAGTGAACAGAAGCTAACCTGACCTCTAAATGGTACAAAGTTAAACATGACACATTTCTCCAAATTTTACAGCAAGATGACTTGCTGAAAAAAAAGTACAGTTTCAAAATAATAATAAAAAAGAAAAATGGTCCTGTGCAAAGGTTTGGGAACCCTGTCAGTTAGTACTTTGTAACTCCTCCTCGGGCAACTATAACAGCTTGCAAACACTTCCTGTAGCCAGCTAAGAGTCTTTCAATTCTTTCAATTTTTCCCCATTCTTCCTGGCAGAACACCTCTAGCTCAGAAATATTCTTCAGCCTCCTTGCAGGCATGGCATGTTTGAGATCTCTCCACAGATTTTCAATAATATTCAAGTCTGGGGACTGTGGTGGCCATTCCAGAACCTTCAGGCTTCTGAAGGTTTTCTTTTGCATACTTCAGACGCTTAATTTTGTGTTGAGGTCGTAGGAAAGGCTTCTTTCTGGCCATGTACGTCTTTGTTGTTTAAAGTATGTTGTATTGTTGTCCTGTGAACAACTAGACCTGTGTCTGCTACTTTGTTGCAGCTCTTTTGCAGTGATGTGTGGGTTCTTCTGAGCATTTCTCACCAGGTCTCGGGCCATTCTATCTGAAAATGTTCTTGGTCTTCCAGACCTTGCCTTGACTTCAACTGTTCCATTTATCTTCCATTTTCTAATAATGTTTCTGACAGTGGAAATAGGTAGTTTGAAACGTTGAGAGTTTTTGTAGCCTTCTCCTTGATGGTGGAAGTGAACTATCTTGATTCTGACATCCTTGGACAACTGTTTAGAGGAACCCATGGTTGTTAACACCAGACAGAACAGCCACCGCAGTCAGATACTTTAGAAGGCATGGAGTTGCTTCAGAATAAAAAGTTCAGCCCTGGAATTATATTCACCTGACTCATTGAAGCCATAACGAGTAAATCACCTGGGTCTGGGCCTTAGTATTCATCTTTTTAAAAGTAACAAAGAATAATCCAAAAGGGTTCCCAAACTTTTGCACAGGACCTGTAAAAATAAAAAATAAAAAGTAATCTTGCTTTAAAATTTGAAGAACTGTGTCATGTTTAACTTTGTACCATTTAGAGGTCAGGTTAGCCTCTGTTCACTTAGATATTAATTGTAAAAGGCATTTTTCCAGGGGTGCCCAAATTTTTGCACCCCACTGTAAAAAAACTAAAATCTTACTTTTCCCCAAAGAAACATCCTAGCATTAAATTAAACTGCAGCTACTGTTTACTGTGCAATATATAAGCATATAAATGTTCATATGCATGTGTGCCCCGTGACAATCAAAAAGGAAAGTGGATGATTTGAAGAGATGAAAATGTTTACTCTGGCAAGCAGAACCTGAACTCAATTGTGAAGTGAGTTTAGCAGTGAAATTGAGACCCACAGCAAAACCCCCAAAAAAACAAACTGCAAAGTGACTGATGAGGAAACGGCACAAACTAACCGATTCACCAGAGCAGTGCTGCACGGTTTCCGACCACCGCTGTTTGTTTCCTGGGGAGGCCCTGAGACCTAAGCCATTGAAGTGTGGCGTTTTCATGTCTTATTCCTGCACGAGGATGAAACAGCGCGGGGAAAGTCTCTGAACCGGCAGCGTTATGATCAGTGTGAAAGGCGCCTGTCCTGCGGACCCCTCTCATGAATATTCCGGAAGGTCTCTGATGCTCCGTGTGCCACTGCTACCAGTTTTAACGCACGCTGGTAGCGCTGCTTTTTTACATTTGTATTTATTTATTTATTTAAATCATTAAATTGTAAGTTTCTCAGGAAGAAGTTTCACAAGTCTTCCCATCCACCAAGAAAAGAAGTACAAAAGCTTCATTCATTTTCTCTTTGGGGAAAAAAAAAAAAACAAGAAGCCAACAATATACCGGTGCTATTACACAGCACATTTCCACGGGAGACCGCTTATTGCTCAAAACTTCATGTCTTAGCATGTTGCTGTCGATCTTAACAAGTGAGACAAACTTGTGGAGGTGGGGGGGGGGTGCTGAATAATTTACACAAATAGCAGTTAAGTCGAGCTAGCTGCAGGGGTGGTGGGGCTAGAGGGATGTCTCCTAAACAAAATTACAGCACACTTGTCATTAAATTAATCCCTTGGCACAGTTGCGTGAGTCTAGGATTCATCAACTTCGTCTGCTTAGGCAACGATAGGTGGGGTAACCTGTCGGGGTAGAGGCAATTTGAGGAAAAGGAGGGGGGTGCTCGCACACAGGCTCTTTTAGACAACCAAATTCAGCATATCTGCTGTTTCTTATGGGCTTTCCTGACAACAAATTCTACACTAACCCTCTACTGTGGTTAAAGAAAAAAAGCTATTTGTTAATTCATTCCACTGAAATCATCAGCAGGCACCCTTTGGTTTTTGACACGCGTCACACTCGATCACAAACTTCACAATGTTGCTTTAAAGGTCAAAGTTCTGTACGCTTAGCGAGTCGTGCTAATGTTTCATTTTAGCACGAGCGAGGCGCCGCTCGTCTCTTCTGCGTGTTTTCCGCCCTTAAGACGTTCTCACGCCGTGATTGGCTGGGCATGTCGCGGAACTGCCGTCAAACTGTTAAACGACTCGCAGAAATGTCGCCCGAAGTAGGCCAGCTCATCTCCGGGACACGGTCGGACCCATTCTGACCCTTCCTGTGTGAGTGGTAACTGGGTCAAATGTAGTCAGCTGTTACAACTCTATCATGTTGGGGGGGCTGCGAAGGCTGTAAGCACGGTTTCACAGGCTCCCCTTCCATTTGTTAAAAAACCTTGGCAGGAGCAATCCCCAAACTCCAACCCCTGAGGGTATCATAATGACAAGTGCCCCCCTCCTCCCAAAAGCCTCCATACCCCCCACTCTCAAGTGCTATCTCCTGCTCTTGACAGCTCCCACTTTCCCACACTGTCCTCATCACAGCAGTACAGAACTGAGGCGCACCCCCCCTCCGCCCCCGACCCGCACACGTGCGCTCGCACACACACGCAGACACACACCTCCACCAGACTTACCCACAAACAGCCACGCAATGTCTCTGCCTGCCTTATTTCTCTCTCTTCACTGCATAGAAAAGGGCTCATGTGTCTGGAAACACTTCTAAACTGGAATCTGCTACAGCAGAACAAAGGCACACAGGGCAGCCTGAATCTCAGCACTATGGAAGCCAGCAGCTATTTTCAAGCTTTCTGTTCCTCTCTCACTCACTGCCTCTCTCTCTCTCTCTCTCTCTCTCTCTCTCTCTGCCTGCCCTCTCCCTCCCTCCCTCCCTCCCTCCCTCCCTCTGTCTCAGGGCACCCTCTCTTCTCTCTCTGCCTGTCCAGTGACTGCACAATGCACATCAATTATTCATTGCCAGTCTCTCAGTTTCACAGGCAAAACCAATCACAGATGGAGTCCTTGCTAATGGGCTCCTGCTGCACTTGCCATCGGCTTCCTTGCACTCAGGCGAGGAATCCTCAGGAGACAACGGGAGGGAGAATAAGGTTAAGCTTTTAAAAACTTCACACGGCAGAACAGACAGAGGAGACCACGGTCAGGATCGGTGGAGGCAGTGCTTGCCACAAATGCCTCTGCAACAAAACAGGAAGCGGCGCTTCTGCAGCGTTTAAGGGTTAAAGAAGAGAGAGAGGGAGAGAGAGGGAGAGAGAGAGAGAGAGAGGGAGAGAGAGAGGGATTATCTCCTCACCTCGGATGTATGCAGCTGTTATTGATGTATCTTCCTTTTCTGTCTAGTGATCCATTGCTCCCTCTCCCAATACACACATCACACACAAGCAGCCACAGCCACTTTGCCAGAAGGGAGAAAAAAAAATGCAGGCAGCTCACATTTCAAACTTGCAAGGGGGGAGGTGCCTAACATGCTAGACAGCCTGTATCTTGGCCTGTGTCCAGAGTAACGAAAAAAAGAAGAGCCAATCAATTCATCTAAAGCAACGTTTGCTTTCCAGAGAGCGATAGAAGTCCTCCCAGACATTATGGATGGAAATTCTTCTGGCTGGTAATTTTAGCAGTGATGCTACCCCCTCTTTTGGAGTGTACTGTTGACTAAATCCATCAAACTACTTGTGCTAATTAAGGGCCAGAGAAGACTCGGCTCGAAAGGCAGAGCAACTGGCTTCCTGATGTGCAGGGCTGGAGTCAGTGCCGTCTGGGGTGGGGGGATGGAGGCTGGCCAGGCAGGGGGGTGGGGTGGGGGTGGCAAGGGAACCAAAGAACGTGTTTTTTAACACAAGTACCTGTCAGGAATTGAGCAAAATTACACAATCAATTTTATCCTAAACTGTCAATATTGTGCTTTAATTTAACCACATGGTAAACAAGATTTAATTGAAAATTCATTTCCAATTAGTGTCCCCTATTAGTCTGAAAATTGAGAACGCCATGCCTGAAATGCAGAATACTGTACTGTAATATGAGAGCAGGGCAAACAAATCTGATCTTACGTACTTAAAAACACAATTCGCACAATATCCCCTTCAGTGAAAAGTTTCCAAGTTATTTTTTAGGTACACTAATATTCCCTTAAAAACTATAACAGTACTGATTCCTCTGCTTAGACCTGTTTAGACCTGCATCTGTTTTATTCGTTAAATTGCTTGTGCCTTTTGAAACCACCAGAACTACGAAGGGAAATACACACGTTCTTCCCGCTGTCTCACAACAGTACCAGTCAAACATGAAGGGATCTCAGAAAATGACAATATGCAACATAGCAACAAAGCTGTTACCCCCATAGTTACCCCTAGTAAATACTTTCCTGTATACTGCCCCGGCAGTGGACATCAAACACTATGGAGTACCCTCTTTGATTATGTCGATACTGTACAACTACATTCTGCTTCCTGAAGTGCGTTGGAGTAACAGGGGTTAAATGTATACATCTGATGCAAGCTGAATCCCGAACATACGCAGGCTAACTAAAACGCCAAACACGAAACAACTCCATCGACAACAGACGCATTTTCCCCCAAGTTCATGTCCGACTGAGGTTCAAAAACAGGCCTGGTAAATTACAGAGGCTATTCCTAGATGCTGACCAAAAACAAAAGGCCAGTGTACGCTTACCAATGAGGATATTCAATTATCATGTGTTATACCATACTGGGGAAGGAGCGCTGCAGTGACATTTTGTGTGCATGATTGACAGGGGTGCTTTCTTACAGCAGCTTTTCTGTGGTTAGCGTTACTTCCTCTCCCTGAACTCTTACAATGTAAACAGTGTCAAATTGTAAAAAAGAATTAAAAATCATGCGGCCAGAGACGGCAGCAGGATAACAAGCGTAAGAACAAAACTTTAAAGTTAACTTAAGTCAGGTGGAAAATTCCTCTCAATTTCACTAATGAAAATGATTGAAATTCATGTCACAATGATGTGACACCAATTGTAATTGCTCAAATCATTGCTATGCCTTGCAGCAGTTGTAACTAAAGGTGTTTACTTTAAAACCAAACAATCAAACCAAAAGTCAAACAAACTGCATTCAAAAATACAGAAATATACAAATTAAATAAAGTAATACTTAAGAACAGATAGACCAGAAATAATCAAAGTCAAGCCTCATGCCATTTCTTTATAATAATGAACTTAAGTCTACACGGTTGTCAGGACCCAATCAGAAATGTAATTTTTGTGCTCAAAACAAAAATGAAATGTGGAGATAATTTCCACTGCTTCACAGTCTTCTGAATAGTTAACAAGATTGCACTCAGAAAAAAAAATCAATGTTTTAAAATAGGGCTCTTGTTTCTAAAAATAATACGCATTATGCTTTGTTAATAATTCATCAGTTGCCCTCTTACTAAGCAGTAATCATATAGTAGTTCTCTGCGATGTCCTGTAAGGTCATTTTCTCAATGACGGGTAGACAGACGGTGGCCCAGAAATCTGTCCTGAAAACCGACCCGGTAAAGTGGCATTTGGAACCCACACTGCACCACCTCCTCCGAGCACAAAAAGACAGAAAGACACGCAATCGCCAAGGCAGGCAAAACAAATCTTGTCTCGGGTTCCCTCAGTATTTGCACTCTTGTCAGCTACTATAAACTGTATACGCGGCCTGTGAATTACAACCAACATTGGAAGTTATCTGTCATAGTCGACATGGACACTGCATGCTTTTACACCATGAGACACCGGCGGGCCCGAACTGGGGCCGAGGCTGATTTACTGCCTGCCGACAGCATTCCTATGCAAAGCGACGGCATTCTTTGCATTGGGACCTAGAGGAGCGTCCTTGCTTATCAGTTCACGCAGGGGCAACTCCCTCGTTTCGGGCCGAATTTGCAACTCGTTACCACGCGTTGAGAGAATGGCACATCTGAAGGCTCAATGAGCACACGTGAACAGATCCAATCGGTTTTAGTGGACGGGAACTACGGGTAGGGAAAGATCCGCTAGGTTTGCAGACAGGTTCAGTTCAACGATAAAAAAAGAAATTTAAAAAATACGCTGAACCTGACTAACCTGGCTCCAAAATGTACTGTACCAGACGGAGATAATGGACAACATGCAGGTCACCGCAAGCGCAACTTTGGTGAAAGCAAACCTTTGACAGAACTTTTTTTTTTGTACAAGATTCTTACATTTCAATCTCATTGCAATAAACTTGAACAATTCTATTGGAAGTTGCAAAAACTGAACGTAAAGCATGAAGTGCTTTTCATCTGTGTCTCACAATACGACAACGGGGAGAGTAATTGCGTGTAAAAAAAAGAGGCTAATTTGGTCTTATTGGAACACGATCCACGCAAAGGCACGGTGTTGTTTCATCTGGTTGTGTCCTAAGAGGCAGTCTGAACAGACTCTTGAACTCCCTCCAAATGTATCCAACAGTCAAATACGGGCTAGGCCACCAACAACGTTTTTACACGTATATGCTATTTTCTATTTAGGAAAAGCCACATTAAAACTATCAGTTACTTCATGAAAACCGAAAGTGGGGAAAGAGTTTGGCGGAGAAAGCTTCTTTGGAGAAAAATGACAGACTTTTAAAGTTTGAGCATTGCGCAAACCGACCGCTGCATGCACAATTAGTGTAATTCCTCCAGCTCCATGACAGCATGTCTGAGCACATGTCTGTTAAAGTTATTCGTCGTCTGACATCTTAAAAGCCAACAAGCACATCCAGGAGCACAATACCGACAGAGTTCAATTACATCAAATCAAAGTGTATCATACCGGACAACGTATAAAATCCAACCACTTCAGACAAGACAATGGATGGCATAAGAGTGTTGTCATTCACTTACCATGATAGTACATCCAAAATAGCCATTTCATTTACACTGGCACTCACAGTTGCCATGCTGTCTTTTCAATAATGTATCCAGTTGACGAGAATTCAACTAAACTCGAAATATGTTTTCTGAAAATGCATATTTCATTTGCGATGCTGTAATTTGAGCTATAAATGCTCACAGAGCTGTGTGAAATATTCATATGAAGACTAGAAGTTAGGTTCACAGCTGTTGCAGAAGGGATTGGAGGTCTTGCTGACAATAGGCTGACGGATCATATATTTACTGAACACTCTTCGGTTGATATTGCGCCAAGTTTGAAAGTCAGCAGCCTTAAGCGCGCATTAAACAAATGAATCAAACGCATGCTTCGTCTAAGAGGCTGAATCCAATTTAACACGACTGTCTATTGTGCCCCCTTTGAACCGAAAACCTGCGCTGCTCGACTGCCAAACTGTTGAGTTGTTAATTTGTTATACCAATAAACAGGAGCTTGTTAAACATCCTGCGCAGCGCTTTCAATATCTTAACACCGTGGTGTGAAGTGCAGCCATGTCGTGGTATTTACCTTTTCATTTGCTGCCTAATTAACAAGAGGGGAAAGAAGATATATTTGACTGTATGCAGACTAGAAATACAGGCTCTGGCATTTCATGCTAGGACTGGTTTGAAACGTCGCTTCGCGGTCTGCTTCGCGCTCACACCTACTGTATCCTGTCAAAACACCCAATGAGACAGAACGGGATGGTGCAATCGATGCTCCCCCTGGAAATTAGGAAAGTAATTGGTGGAAAGGTGTTTTTATGCAAACACGTTCAGCTGGGTCTCTAAACACGTCCCCGGCGGACGGGAAGCCTCAGAACACACCGACAAACGAGCTCACTGTAGCATTGCCGGGATGCTGTCAAGGTGAATGCTTGGAGGAATTGCATGATCCAAAACATCTCGCTGCTGCAAGTGACAAGGAATCTGGAAAACCCAGTACAGTACGACTGCTGAGAAGGCAGAGCCGCAAAACCATTTAGCATGTATCCCCCACCCAGCACCCCCCATCAATATGCCTAGAGCGTGTTTCACAAGCACTCTTAGCCTGCATGCATGTTTCAAAGTGGATATTTCAAGCACTTAAACTTGAAGGAATGTCACTTAACTCTTTGCACGCCGTATTCTCCTGTATGCTGAATTCTGCGTTTTTTTAAATTACAGCCCTTCCCATTTTTCTTCTTTCTCAACAAGCCATTCCAATACAGACCTGGCCGCAACTTTTAACTGAATTTACAGGTGCACATAATACATTATTCATCGCGTCGTAATTAATATATGGAAATTGTATAAAAATGGTGATTCCACGGTCCTTCCGCAATCGGTCAGGACCGCGGAATCACTTGCGATCTTCCGCAAGAGGCTCAAAACCCACCTTTTCAGACTCCACTACCACTGAATTCTGTACATTTAGCTAATTGCCATCACCATTGCCTACTTGTTCAACACTATATACCCCTGCTTACTCCATTTAATAAAAAAATAAAATAAAAAAAAGACTAACCTTTTCCTTCCCAGTGTTACAGGTATGGAATGCAGCTGCCTGCAATGATGTCTATCGCTGTATTACTGCACTGATCTCTTGCGCTAACTATGATTGTTCCTACCATGTATTTATGCACATCTTGTAAGTCGCTCTGGATAAGAGCGTCTGCTAAATGCTTAAAATGTAAAATGTAAATGTATGGTGTGAAGTCCAGGTTTACGGATTTGGAATTAGTTCTAGAACGCCAGACGCCAACTGTAAAAATAATATTTTTGAAACGTGTGCATAAAGCACAGGAACATGTGGACTAAGGGAATTTAAATGTTTACTCGAAAGTGCACTGCCCTGCTTTTAAATTAATGCTTCAGTTACTGGTTAGAACTGAGGAATTCCTTGTGCTCGTTGAAGCGCAAGCAATTTGGAATGTGCCACCCTGACCCACACGGGGAGAGTCATGATTAAGCACTTAGCTCATACAATTGCACCGGACTGTACCAATTTAGGAGAGGGGTGCCTCCACTAAAGGTGGGGAGGGCTCCATTCGGTTCCAAATTGAATTTCAGTCAAGGAAAGGAATTGAGGAATTTCTCAGACAGTGCTTTGACTCCCCAGCCTTACCAACATTATGGCTCTGTCTCCACCACTGCGTTCTGTGGATGAACAGTCTCAGTAATCACAGATTAATACAGCAGGCTAATCCTGTTAACAGAGGTCACAACTCGCAACCCCTCCACCCCTCAGCGCGCCATGGTATGCCCCAGCCTCTAAATACAGCTGCAACGTGTTGCAAGGCAACGATATGGATGAACTATTAAGCCTACAAAATTAGATCAAAAGTATGTGCAAACAAAAGACAAAAGAAATGTAAAGAAGAGTGCTGCGAATCTTTCTTTTAGTTAAATTCTGACATGGCTTTCCCCTGCACACTGCTTGGCTTTGTGGTACTGTGTGTGGGTATACTTCAGACAGCATGCACTGTGTCCAACACAGGGCAGTGCAATCAGCTGATGAGGCTTCAAATGTTTTCTGAAACAGCCAACTAAAAATGCATGGGGGGAGTATATTCATGTGGCCTGTTCAAATGAAAACTATATTACTGTAAAATGTTTGAAGTGAATGAATATTTCAGTAAATGCTTCAAATTCTAAACAAATTAATATAGACCTTTTGAAGAATATATGAAGAAGCTTACAAGAATGGCAGAAGGGTTTGCATGTCACCTACTGCAGTCGTGATCATTAAATCTGGCATTCTTTGTTTACATTTTCCTTAATGAATCTTGTTGTTAGCACTTAATTATTCAGTTTAAAAAAACGAATTACAACAATAGCTATGCTATGTATGAAAATAAATGTATTCCCATGATGGCATGAATAATTTCTTTTTGAATATTGAAAGCTGTAACGCATATATTTCTGTGTGAAATGGAAATTAAACTCACACATGGTGTTGTTTTTGATCACATATATACTTTCTGTTGTGGCGGTACATATATAAGGTGCTTGAAGAAAATCTGTTCCTAGGCAAAATTGTTCATTTGGCATGATCCACCAGGCACAAAAAGGCCACCAATCACTAAGGACTGAAGAAAGGTAAGACTGACTTAAGTACAGTAGTACTATCCTACAGTATTTTCTGTAAATCTGCAATACAGAAAAGGTACTGCAAATAGAAAGCCATGTATTTTTGACATGGACTGAGTCTACACATCTCTGGGATTCCCAGATATACATTTTCCCCTTTGATTTCCCTGCTCCTATTATCAGACGATATGGTTAGATGCTAGGTCCCGTCGATTCTGTATATCACATTTCAGTACTTAATCATTTAGAAATACCCATGGTGTAGGCTGCTTCCAATAACAAGCCAGCCAGTGATATGTGGGTCAAGGCTAGTGCTAGCAGTTTAGTGTCAGTCATGTGGATGTGCACCTATTAGCAAATTATTTTACTTTTATTTGAATGACTTAGATCAGTTTACGCTGGAATTATATTTTATGAAGTGTTTGACTGCTATTTTTTTTCACAATTTCATATAGATGGACTGGTGCTGACCATTATTTCTTAGCATTGGCCCACTCTATTGTGGTTCTGTGTGGCTCAGTTGGTAGAGCATGGCAGCGCTTAGGTTGTGGGTTCAATTCCCACTGGGACCACATATACTGAAAAATGTATGCATTCACTACTTACTGTAAGTCGCTTTGGATAAAAGCGTCTGCTAAATGGCATATATATATATATATACTATTGACCTGAGTCTGGGTGAAATCACTACTCTTTCCAACCCTGAAACAAGCTCCATAACGTTGTGTGCCACTATAGTGTATACCAGGGGTAGGGGGGCCTGTCTTGGAGAGCCACAGGGTACGCTGGTTCTTGCTTTCACCATAAATCAGCAACAAATTCAGGCGAGTAAACCGTGTGATCAACTGCTTTAATCGAGTAACAACACAAACCAGCACACCCCAGCATACTCTCCAGGATCAGGGTTCCCTACCCATGGTATATGTCTTTAATTATTCATCTTTATTAAAAATATACTAAACCTTCAAAGAGTGGAATACCCTGTGTTTGACACTGGCAAAACATATTCCTACAATTAAAAAATTCATTGACAAATGTTGCTTTTTTAACCCTTTTGGACTTTAATTTCCAATGATTATGACCATTAAGGGGAAATCTGTACATTTTTGCACACAACACAGATGAAATGGGGATGGGATCCGCCCACCTGCCTCGTTCCGTGTCTCCAATCCTCTAACCGCATGCATTCATTAAATAGTTTTGTTTTAATTCAGGAAAATGTTCAAAGTGACATATCAAATAACAAGAAATAATCTTCTTTATGAATAAAATAATTGAAAATTAAAAAAATGCCCTAACACCAAGAAGCAGTCAGTCTATCCACTTATCTACTGTAGATGAATCCATCATAGGTTGGGGACTGCTTCTCAAATCCCCTGTGAGGTATTTTAACACATTTTTAAACAGATTTTTGTTTACAATCCTAACAACTGCCTGTCATTTAAAAGCCATGGGGAACAATTTATCTTTGGGAGAAACAAGCAGCACATGGTACACTATAATCCAGACAAATCCATTTATGTAATAGCGCCTTTCAGCTGGAAGCGAAGCGGCACGACTCTCGACTTGGCCGGGTCCTCCTCCTTTTATTATTATTTTTTAATCAAAGTGCTTCAAAGAGCGGGAGACCGTAAATGTGACAGGAGGAGAAATCATGTTCGCCGAATTCGTTTCGACCTCGGACGCCAAGCCAGCCCCTGCCGACGGTCGCACACGGCAGCCAAAGAACACACGGAGCCGCCCGCCACACCGGCTGCCCAATAACAACGGAGTAATCAGAGGATTTCCATCAAAAGCTTGTGAGGCCTCATAAAGAATTAATGATGCTTTCCAGCAGGACGTTTACTGGGGTGCACAGGTGGCTACAAAATTGATAAGACGCCTTTTAAACGGCATTTCCGATGGCACGAGCGCAAGCAGATTGCACGTTCTTAACAGCCATCTGAGAATGTAGCTGTGAAACGGGCAAACCGCAACACAGGCAGTTGATGGTTTAATCCCCCAATACAGACCAGTTAATTACAGGATGAAATTATTTAATTATGACGATAGGCCGCATTTCATATATTAACAGCTAAAATGTTAGACTTCCTGATGTCCACACCTTGCTTACCGATTCAGGTGGGTACATTGTTGCAAGTTCCGAAAATCTCTATTGCGACAACAGGAGGGCCACATACGGAGACGGCCTTTGCTAACAGGCTTCCTCTGCACACCCACCCACCCAAGTGTATTTAAAGGCCTGTGAAAGGAACCAAGGGCCACACTCCTGTGTCTGTTTTTAATCAATACACAGATGGCAAAGTGAGAAATAACATCTAAAAAAAAACAACCAGACACCAGCATTATTTTAAAAAAACGACAGTGCTAGCAAAGTACCCAGAACCATACATTACGTTCTACCGATGTTCTGCAAAACATTTAAGGGTTTTGAGACAAGTTCCTCACTCCTGCAATGACCTGGCAGTTATTGCAATCTTTGTGCTGGAAATCGCCCAAGAAGAGAGGCAGACGAGCTAAATAAATTATTGTTAAAATGATGTTATGCAAAGAACACCCTATTCAATTAAAACCTTTTATCCAGCCGGCTCCCCCCTCCCCACCCTGCTCCCTTCTCCCTAACTAATCTTGTAACAAATACATTCCAGCGTCGATTTGTTCGCTGGGAAATTCTGAACCTCTTCCAGCAGCCTCGGTGAATCACAGACACTGAGTCCCTGTCTCTGATATCGGATGTCCGACCCGTTGCCGCCATCCTGGCTGTCATGTGATTCGCTCGCTGCAGTTTCTCAGCAACGGCTGGGTGAATTTTCAATACAACCTTGCCCCCGGGCCTCTGTGAGTGCCTTTTAAGAGCCATCTTTCTGACAAGGCTCTCAGTGTGCTCTTGCCTTGGCCGTCTCCCTGTCTGGGGGCCTGTGCGCCCTTGTGACAAAGGTAAGAATGCGAGAATCTGCAGCGGCGCAAAAGCGTCCCGGATCACATTGGCCATTTTTTTTTACGCTTCTTTAACGGCGCTGCTCGCCGTCTCCGACCCGCGATGGTGACGCACGGCTCCTGACCGCCGTCTGGCCCAGATCCGCTCCCTTTTCCGAATCATCGCTGCGGGAGGAAACGACGTAAACTGCGAGGGATGTGGGTGATCAAACACGAGCCGATGTCTCAGTCTTGAGCTGTGACGTTGGATGAGATGGCACCGTGTAAAAAGGCAGAGCACGCAACGGCGGGGGGGGGTCATAAACGGACGAACAAACAAGCAGCGATCTCTCTCTGTCTGTTTCGGCCCCTCCCTTCAGGTCTGGCTCTGGGGCCCTCGGGATTCAGAAACCTTTAGGCCGTTAACGAAATGCGCGCCTCTGAAACAAAAAAAGTCCCCCCGAAACGATCGCACCTAAACATTTTTCCCCAAAACTTTGGTTAAAAAAGTACAATCCTGATAACAAACGAAGAACAAGGCCGCTTATCGGTCAGAGACGATTTATTACACACAGTTTAGTGAACAAGCCACTGCAGCAACAATTATCCCAAAGAGATTCACCTTCTAAACGAAGGCAGGTGAGAACCACAAATCACAGACTTGAGGGTTTCCGAATGTCCCCCCGCCCCCCTCCCAGTAACCATGGTTATCTGCAGAGCTTTTAGCTGTCCATTTATCTTCATTCTAAACAGCCAGCTTTGTCATGCCTTCTCCAACTGGAGGATAAGCGCTGCTAGCGGGCCTCTCCCTGTCTGTCGCAGTTGTATATCTATCACCTGATAGCCACCTACATTTTACTTTGACAAATGTACAAGAACGGGACACTTCAGGAGGTTGCTTTTCCAAATACCATAAGGCACTGTGGAATGATCGTGGTCTATCCCTGTTCATCAGCATTGTGAGCGAACCTTTTCAGATGTATGTCATGTATCTGTAGTATATAAATTTGCAGCTAAGTGTATGAGCCGATAATACTTTTTTTTCATGGTATAAATGTGGTGAATACGCTAAAAGCACAGTGCAGAAAGCAAGCATGGACAAAGCACACATCAATTTCTCAACAGTGCATCAAGAGAGAAGACAGACAATAAAACAGTATGCATCTCACCACCGCTCCACACATTTTTCATGTAACATTGAAATCAGCCAAGCTTACAATATATATATATATTTAAATGGATGCACTGCTGAAATTCACAAAATTTAAATAAATAACTTTGAGTAAGGCCTAGTCTTGTCAATCAACTCTGCTAAATGCCTGTAATGTAACTCTTTTTGCCTACTTGGGGAAAAAAATGCTAAAGGGAAACATTTAACCAGTACATTTTCCATCCTGAATCCTAAAGACATGCTGTATCCAATGACCATAAAAACAAGTTAAAACTGCCAGTGGCTCTCACTCATATATTTCGATTAACACCTCAGTTATGGTCAGCATACCTGCCCTGACTCAAGTTATATAACTTGTATCAAAGTCCTACATAGAGCACTCTCAAATAAACAAATGGAATCAAACAGGCCACAGAAAGCAATACAAACTAAAGACATACACCTCATTCAAATGCAAAATTCCACCTAAAGCGGACTTTCGCATAAAAATAACACAAGGCCTTTAAAACAATTAAACAAATACACGGACATAACGGACAAAAGCACGACCCGATGGCAACTTTCAAATAGATGTACTTATCATGCGCGTTACCTGAGCTATGAGAAACATTGGTTGCTAGGTGACCATCGTGACAGGGCACCGTGAGCAGATCCTGGGGCACAGGAGGTCAAAAGGAGCCCTTTACTTCTGCCCTGGAAGTGAAGGGAGTGCGAGGGGCTCAGACGCCGGGGCTCACCTGCAGATTTGGGGGTGAACTTGTCCCTGTTGGCCGCGCACACGGCCAGGAGCCGGTACCCCAGGTCCAAATCGAAGCCCTGCTGCGCGGCGACGCGGCTCACAACCTGCGCGGGAAACACACGATCAGGAGAGAAAGGGAGAGGGAGAGCGAGAGCGAGGGGGGGGGGGCAGGGACAGCCTTTGCGTCTCCTTTGCTGCAGGAGCCCTCTGGTTCTGGGATGGCACAAGCTGTCCCACAGCGGAGCGGGGAGGAGGGGGATCATCACACTTCATGGCTCCCCTGACTTTTTCTGCATTTGGGCTGCTGAATATTTTAAGATCTTTATAGGATGCATAGAATTATGCTGTCCCGACCATCTCTCCCGCAGGAAATCCGGGAGCCAACGCTGCGGTCGAGACATTGCGCCTTTTTTTTTTTTTTTTTTTTTTTTTTTTTTTTTTTTGACGGTTCTGCAGATCCTCAACAGGAAGTTCACTGGAAAGAAGGGGCGGAAAGTTTCACCACTGAAACCCCCCCCCCATAAAAAGCTGTCCCCCCTAGAATCGTCCTGAGTGTGTGGAACCTTGTTCTGGTGGTTAATCTGGTTAGGCCAGCCTTAAATGAACATTAGTCAGGGGTGGCTTTTATTCCCTATATTATACATTGTATTTTTATACTTAAAATGGCAAAATGGCAAACGAGGAAGTTGACAGATTAAAAAAATATTACACGGGTCAAATCAGTCTGGGTGATGTCAGACAAACCACGCCGGGGCCTATTGAACCGAAACCACCATAACAATGTCCCGTTACATAATTGAAATGCAGGCCCAGGGCTGTACCGCGGCTACGGCAGAGGGAGACGCAGTTACAAGTGTCCCAAAGATGATCTGTGGCCGTGAGCCGGAATCGCCCGATCTGACAATGTCAGCGAAGCAATAACGTCTCCTAACGCCATTAATAAATTCGAGGAGCGGTTGGCATTTGCAAAAAAATAATAAAAAAAAAAGAGCCAAGTGACGCCACACTGCACTTATGCCCACTGAGAGGGGACATTAAGTGAAACCTAACATGGCACTGGGGGTATTATAAATCATGATTAAGTGGCAAATACCGCCTTGATTTACCATCTCTATTATCTGCAGCAGAGGCCCCTTCCAGTCCTCCTGACCTTAAATGCAAAGCGTATTCTGGCGCAGGCAGGGAGAGCTGGAGGCGGCGACATGTTTTTTTGTTGCTTACTCAACATCGAGACCTGTTTTTCTGCCCTTCGACCGAGTTTAACACAAACCGGGCAGTATTTCAGCAGGCCAAGTGCTATCCCATCCACCATGTTATTACCTCTTCAAAGTATAGCCTAGATGTTTTCTGACACCAAAAAAGACAATTGTATAGCTCATATTTATAGCAATTGCATATTAAGAGAAGATACATGTGCGTGCATTGGCTAATTAAAACTCTCTCTCGCGCAAGGAAAGCTAATTCTAGTCTGTTCAGAGCAACATGCAGTGTTCATCAGAATGCCTTAATTGCACCCATGAGATAGTGAAACAGTATCTGCTGTGTAGCACAATTATAAATGTTTTCATTTTTAGCAACTGATATGATTTTCAGCCATCTGACAGACCGAATCCCCAAATTCTTGCCAACTTCAATTGCCTTGTTGCAACTCTAAGTAAAATTTCTGCCAAGTGTGAGAACGTGGCGTTCCTCCAGAGAAGCCTGCAGTAGCTCCACTGGTTATTAACTGCATTGCATCTTTCCAGGTGAAACGACTAAACTTGAATCTTTTGTCAATGTGAGCACAATGCATACATTGCAAAGTTTTCACAAACAATGTAAACGATAAGTTACGTGCAAACTCCAATGCACGCACAAGCGTTGAAAGGCAAGCCCATTTAAGCATTTCTTTAAACAGAACTCTTTGAATATAATGGAACTTAATAAATCAATTTCAATGTGAGATATATAAGGCGCTATAAAACGCAGTGAGAAGGGCAGTGAGAAACCATGTAAAACCACAAACCGACACATCAAATGCCAGGAGCGGTCTATAAACAAGAAAGGAGATGTGAGAAGGATGTGAGAAAGATGTAAATCTTATGAGAGATTTTACAGAACATAACACCTCTTGGCCCTGGCCTTTCTGAATAGCAGACTTGCATTTTAAATGTACGACCAACGTAAAGCAATATAAATTTAAGAGGCAGGATATTTTATTTAGCAGCATATCCATTTTTGTTGATTGGTTACCACGAGCGCATGCAATAAGACAGACTACGTTTAAATTGGCGGAAGACTAAATAAACGTTTGTATCATTCCGTAGACGCATTAGTGTGTTAATACAGTTGCACCGCAGTGGGGGAAGACGTAACAACATGGCAACATGTGATACTTCCTCTGCCTGGGACTAAGTGGTGTGGTTGTCACTGCCCCTTTGAAAGTCGAAGGTGGAAGTAAAAGGTGAACACGTCGCCACAATATTGAGAGCTGTATGTGTAAAACATTAGTTTGGAATGAGTGTAATCGAAGCTTCCAGGGCCTACAAACTTAAAGGGCTGCTGTCGCAGAGTGGAACTGGAAAATCCTCTGGATTTTCACTGCAGGAAACAAATTGAATGAGTCAAATGCAAAAAGAAAAAAAACACCTGCTGTTGCACATTGAGAGGATAAAAAAACCACTGGATCGATGATGATTTGAACGTAGAAAAAAGCGACGATTAAAATCATTTAAAAAATAAACCATGAACGCATTTTCAGAAGGCATTTACAGTGCACGCACGAGCTCGCGAACGGAATAGACAAGCATTATTACAGCGAAGGATTTAATCCTCTTCCTGTGGTGGTGCGCAGAGAAAGGCGCGTCGCTTGTAAACATGGTTGGAAAAACAACTGGCAGCTACGGAACGCAATTTCGAACGGAGCCCAGGCCCAAGTGCGACGTGGCAATAACGTCTTTTGGATCCGCGAGACGAAAGGCAGGAGAAACGGCGGGTTGCGTGCCGCTGCACTCCGGCACTCCGAGTCGCGTTGGCAAATGAGGACGCCCCGGGGTGAAGTGTGACTGACAGCTCTGCCTCCGTCAGCCAGCGCTGAAATCTCCTGCCATCTTTAATCTGTACATGACACGCAGCTCACTCCTGCGAGGGTGGGGGCGACGTTGTAACCCCAGCAGATTTGTATTCGTATTGTAACAAGATATCAATTAGTACTCTTTATGTGTCGTCGAGAACAATTCACCGGGGATTGCTTTAAGGAACAAATAAAGTACAGGCGAGACACCTCGCCTGCATTCCCGATGTTGGGGAACAGGCTAATGTGCAACCGAAAGTTGCAGTGATGCCTGCTCTTCACAAATCGTGAGTGTCTAGTTACAAAATACTGTTCGTTCCGTTTTCACACACACGATAGCACCCGTTGAAATTGAACGTACAGTTGTCCAGATGTCCCTACAGTTCCACACACACACACACACAAAAAAAACAGTCTTTTCAAAAGTAAATAGAAGAGCCATTTGGTGGACTGTAATTCCCAAAGATGTAAAGTAATTTGCTCTCATAGATGTTTGAGGAAACTATTTGACTAATTAAATGGCTAAATACTTTTATAGGCTTCGTACAGGGTGGCTGAACTGTGTGGCTTTTAACTGGGGAATTAAGCGCTTCAAAGACGTTATTACTTAAAGAACATTGATTACTAGGTGGTTGGAACGCTTATTGCTCATTCCCTTCCGGTGTACCCTGACTTCTTGTAATCCTTCTGTCTCCCTAATTTGTCGTATTTAAGGGCATGTCAAGAATGGCACATAACTATGCAGCATGTAGCATTGTCATAGCACAGCCCACTAGTAATAGGTTTCAGCTTTAAACTGGGTAGCTACTGAGACAACAGACTTTCATCAAGGTTTTTGGTAAAGCACGTTGCTCCTTGTTTTCTAGATACCAGAGAAAACAAACCAAATTACTTTCCACAGAGAAGAACCAAAGCCAAAACAAAGCAACCAAACGAATCAGGGCTTGGCAAAGCACCATTGTACTTTTTTTTTTTTTTGGTTTGTGGAGAATGGTTTCAGCAGATGCTGTTCCAGGTGTTTAAACACTGTCAGATGGGTTGAGGGCGGGAAAAAGTTATTTGTTGCATAATGTTAATTCAATGTTCTTTGAGCCTAGATGGGCTGAAGGGCCTGTTCTCAACACTATACATTTGTAAGTTCTAACCTTATTTTTCACAGGTTTCCCGTGACCTCGCTGAAGTTCAGCTTTTTGGAGCCTCTCCTAGGTTTCCTCTGTGGCGCTGTGACTATTGCTTTAACCTCGGCCACTGAACCCGAACAGAACCACGCAGTGAGCGGTCACCGTGGGGGGGACCGGGTCGTCTTACCGTCAGGCAGCCCATCAGGCTCTGCTCGAAGGGGCGCTGGAAGGCCCGCGGGTCGCCACACCAGTCCAGCAGCTCCGTGGCGGCCGTCTGGAAATTCGCTGGATTTTGTAAGTGCTGGAGAACAAAGCACAGACACACAGTGAGTGACATTACTGAGGGGGGGGGGGGGCGTCTGTTGAATATAAAATTTCTCTTCATTTCCAATATGGAACCAGCTTTGAGCTGTGCCCGCTGCATGGCACGGAAACACACCGCCCGCTCTCTCAATTGTACACTAGAAAGCACATTCACCAGGTGGCGTGCGTGACGCAACACGTAATGAGTTGCAACAGGGCTGACTTAGGGAGCGGTCGTGGTTGCTTGCATACATAGCAGATGAGCAACAGACCAAATCATCAGAATAATTGTTTGTGGGGCGGCGGATAGCGTAGTGGTCTAACGCAGCTGGTCCAATAGGGTGTGCGCTGCCTGTCAGGGATGCGGTTCGAAACCCGTCACTACCAGACCGGCCCTGGTCGTCAGCCCCGATCGGGGGTGGCATTTGGCTGTCCGCCCCAGGGGGGGGGGGGAGGGTGAGCTGGCTCGGGTCTGCCATGAAGTACGTAAGGGAGTCTCCAGAACGTGGGTGGGCGAATTCCCTCTCGAAGGAAGCGGAGTTCGCTGCCCTTGGAGAATTAGCTTGCCTCGTAGAGACGAGCGGTGGACTCGTGCGGGGTGGGTAAATCGAAATAAATAGAGGGTGTAATTGGCTACCAAATTGGGAGAAAAACGTGAAAAAAAAAAAAATTTAAAAAATATATAATAATAATAATAATAATTGCTTAAGGTGAAGAATAAGCTCAATGGCTGCCTCTCATTGGCTGTGATGAAATCTGACACAGAGAATGAACACCACAGGGGGCCCTTCACACCTACGTAGCGCCACTACGGGATGGATGTGGCACGGTGAAGGACTCTTTCCCCGGTCCCAGCCGATGTTTTAAACTGGCCCCCCTGGTTAACACGGCCTGATCCCGATCCTCCCTCGGCTCTATTCAAGCTCGGCGTCTCCGCAGTCTTGTGAGAAGCTCGTCTGAATAGCCGAAGGGCCCCCGTTTCACGGGCTCCTCCGCATCAAAGTGCGACCCTCCGTCTGACAATGAGCCCTGCGACCTTCGGGGTCTCCTCACGGCATTCCTCGCCGGCTTAATCCGCCCTTTCAGTGATCTTTTGTGTGGTCAGGTAGACGCTGGCAAAAGGACAAGGATTTGCAGGTTTGAAAAAAAGAGAGAAAAAAAAAAAGACGGCCAAGTTGAGACTGGACAGCAGACAAGAACCCGCTCCAGCGGTGATTACTGCCCGCGGAAACCAGTGGAACGCGTGAGCGCGCGTGCCTGCCCACACCCTTGGCAGTCGCTGTTGCATGAAATCTAATCATTTCTTCAGTGTCCCAAAGCCGATCATTTCAGCCACTTGCATCCAAATCTTTCCGCAACTCGGTTATCTTGTTGACAGACAAGACAAGACAGACAGAAAGACAGACAGACAGACAGGGGTGATCACATAGCCCTGGAGTACACAATGTATCTTCTTCAAAGATCAAAACAGGTTTGAATTGAGACAGGACAGACCGTACATTTCTGAGCCAATGTACCTCCTTAATTCTGCAGAACTGATTTGAACACACAAGGGACAAATAAGGTGCACGTTTCACGGCGTCGGCAGTGAAAACGTTTTAGAGAAGCTTGTTGCTATAAGTGAGGAGCTGTGCTTGTCAGGACGTACGAATTCCTCCGATCCACCTGAAGGAAACATCGTTACTTTCCCATTGCAGTGAGGCGCGCCGCCACCTCTCTGGATTTCCCTCGGCCGGTCTTTAGGGGGCGGCAGAGGTCAGAAGTTGAGGAGGAAGCTTTCATATCCATTTACAAAGCCCTCATTTGACAAGGGGCCGGATGAAACCAGTCCTGTTTATTTCATGAGCGGGATCCCAGAGCGCCACGGTCTCTTACAGCGCGAACGTTTGTTGAGAGAAGGGCCGTTTCCGAGCGGTGTGAATTCCGTACTTTCGGCGACGCTAAATTTAGAGTCGCACGGGAGGCTACGGACCCGAGCGATCTGTGCTGAGAGGAAGAGAGAGACAGAGAGAGAGAGAGAGAGAGAGAGAGAGAGAGAGAGAGAGAGAGAGAGAGAGAGAGAGACAGACACACAGAGGGGGCCATGAACGCGGGGGAGAGATGCATGAAAAGACAAAAAGAAGAAAACGCACACACTGCAGCTTGTTGCTGTTCTCGGAGCGACTGGTACCGCCGGTGCACCAGTCCTGTGATGCGCAGTGCCAGGGATGCCCGGCGGTTGGCAGCGCTACGCCGCAGATGTTCCCGATTGCGCGGCCAAATCCCACCAATCAAACTTAACCAGCGGCCAAGAGACAGGGCCCCCCTGGATACGACACGGGGGATACGAATGCAATTGGAAAGAGCGATCCGCCATAAACGCAACGAGCCAGAGAGCGGGTGTCACACGACCACGGTCCAATGAGAGAGGCGCTGTGAGACACGGGCAGCGTGCGCCAGTCCCGCCTCATGGCACTACCGCGACCCGCAGACAACTTCACTTCACCGACTCGGGGCTCAATCGGTGCTGTTTTTGCTGTGTTCGGAGTGAATTATTCCTATCGAAAAACAGCTCTTTAATGACCTCGAGCCTCTGCTTCTTTACCGCACCTTATCGGTCAAGTCTCGATCCGTCTAATTCGGCAGACGTTCGGTTGATTCGTGCGAGCACAGACGCTATACGTAATTAGCATGTTGGCCGTGTGCAGAGCATATCCAGCCCGCTTAAGCACAAGTGTCACGTATTTAGAGGGTACCAAAAAAAAAAAAAAAAAAAAAGGAAAAATTGTCTCTTTCATATTCTTGCGGCGTGTAAAAAAAAATAAAGATAATTTCTTCAAGATGCAGAATTTGTGTATGACAATCTTTAATTAAACCCAACAGCTGGATTGGTGCACAACATTTCCTTAATTATTTTAATCACTTGAATATTCTACACTGGTAAGGAGGAGAGGATAGCAAGTTAATTGTTCTGATCTCCCCCGATAATCATCTTTCTGTGCTTTGAAGAGAATGGCAGATGACTGAATGGGCTTACTGGTGGTCTAATTGGCAAGACATAAATGCTATTTATTATACTCCGTTCCAAACCAAGATTGTCTGTCACACAAAGCTGCCTCTATTAGTGGGGGGTGCTGGCTCACTTTGGATGATTTAAATTATCTACAGCTTAACTATTTATTAGATCAACTCAATGGAGATTCAATTACATGCATTCTTCTAATTGGCATGTTTACCCACAAGGCACGTCTACAGTTGACGCTGTTTAAGTTTTGGGGGGGATCTGGGTTAATGCGTTTGACCCGGCCGGTGAAATGTGTTTACACTCGGTTTAATACGACCCAGCGCTCGCGCCGTAATCCTCTCGACCGTAAGGGTGTCGCTAGGGTTGCGCCGTCGTCACCGGAAATATTTCCAAATGACCTAGTTACGGAAAGAAATCGATTTCGCAATGGGTGTGGACTAGAGGGGCGGCAACGTTTTTGAGCGGCCAAAATAAACCGCGGTTTGTTTTTGATCGGGATCCGGTGTAAACCCCTCTTGCTGCTGCTGCTGCTCCGGTCCTTACAAGAAAAGCCCCCTTAAAAGAGAGGAAGGCCTGTACGATCTCCCGTTAAATCATCGTTTCCTATCTGACTGCCTCCTGTTTGTTACCCCCCCCCCCCCCCCTGTGGGGCTGAGGTCTGCAGTGAGGTATCGCCCCAGGGGGAGACTCTCAGATGGATGTCATGACTACATGCGCAATAGGAGTGAGTGGAGAGGAGAGCCCCAGGAGGCCCAGCTTGTTTGGTTTAGAGAGCGCACACACGTACCCCCCCTCCCCGCGCGCGCGTTAGCAGCAGCCGCTTCAAAGGCGCCCCCCCGCTCTGCCGCCCTCAGGACGGGCTTCCCTTTGTTTACCCCTCCCAATAAAGAGCAGAGTTTACCTGCTCCGCTGAAAACAAGTCCCCCCCCTCCCACACACTCTAAACACCCCGCTAACAACATGCAAATCTCTGTGGGCCGGCCAACTGTAAAGCGGAGGCGCACATGTGTCTCCTCTTCGACCTGTGGCGTGCAAGCAGGCAATCTGTTCAGACCTCGGAACGTTTCGAGTTTGGGGACACAAACCCAGGACGTGGGGTAGGTATTTCTTTTTCTTTCGGTCCGATGAAATGAAGTTCTAATTCCATTTGAGTAAAACTCGACTTCATGTTGTCTGTGCTTCCAACGGAGCCGCATGAGAAAGACTGTGGATGAGGGAGAGAGACAGCAGGCCCTGTTATTTCAACTTTGAGTCGAGACGAGGGTGGAAGGGAGAGTCAACGCGCTGGAATTCCTGAGCGCTGACAGCGGTACCTTCGCTCTGCGGTCTGCTTTCCCATCCAGACGGCCGCTGGCGAGTCGCTTTTTTTCATCATAGTTTTTTCTTAAACCCGCGAAACCCACAGGATCACTTGCTTGAGCTCGGGTCCTTCATGCGTCACGCAGAGGAGCACTCCCGACAATTCAGAGACGCCAAAGGAGGGATGAACTCCCACGGCACTTTCGAGAAACTTAAAACGTAACACCCACATAAAAAACACACACACGCACAAAACCAAACCTAACAGACTGTCAGGCAGAGATCAAAGGCCCAACTCAAAAAGCTGTAGCCCCGGGTTACGTATGGACTTCCATTTAGTTCTGTCAAAGAGTCCATCCCGCAATAAAAGGTGACGGGGGTGCAAAGGCCCGTAGCAATGAGCGGGCGGGAAAGTGAACCGGAGACGATCGGAGCAGCCTCCCCACGCTAACCCGGTCTCTGTAATGATCCTTTTTTTTTTTGTTTCTTATTGTTTCTGATTTTCTCCCATTTTCTCCCAATTTGGTAGCCAATTACACCCACTATTTTTATGTCAATCCCCCCTAGTAATGTGAGTTCGCTGCCGTAGTCCTGCGACCGGTAGTGACGAAGGCGAAGTAACGCCTCCTCCGAGACGGCACCCGCCAAGCCGTCGACCGTAACCCGGTACTACAGGGTCACTCTTATGTGCAGCGAACGTCATGTTGGCTTCCCTCCCCCCTCCCTGGGGCAGACAGCCAATCGCCGCCCCTGGTGGCGCTCCCGGCCAGTGTAATGATCCTTTAACAGCTGATAAAAGAGACGCTCTCTGATAGTGCTTCTGTGTGGCTCAGTAGGTAGAGCATGGCGTTGGCAACGCTTAGGTTGTGGGTTCAATTCCCACTGGGCCACATATACTGAAAAATGTATGCATTCACTCCTGTAAGTCGCTTTGGATAAAAGCGTCTGCTAAATGGCATATATTATTATATTATTATTATTATTATTATTAGGCTAACGGATCACCGTTTATAGCGGCCGTGAGAGACAGGAGTGCGCTCGCCGCTGGCCTACGGCGGGCACTTCCTGCAACCCCTGAGTGCTGCTAAAACATTCCCAGAACCTGAGGCCAGAGAGAAAGATCTTTCAGTCCCACCCCCCCACCCGTCCTCTGGCTAAGCCTACCTGCTTAGCTCAAGTGCCGAAATACTTCAGAAGGATGCACAAACATACACAAACGACAAAACTCGCCCGTCAAACGACTGTGTTCTGGAACTCGGCCTGCATACTCTTCCAATGAAGTCAACGACGGGGAATTTGAAGGGAGAGTTACCCAGAGAATGCGACGTAGCATCTTAGAAGGGAGACACAAGCCCCGACTGGCACTCGCTCTTAGATTTTAAAAGCAAAAGATAGTACGATTTGGCGCCCACATGCGGGACGACTCCTGCCAAAACTGTGTGCTGCACACTAAGCCTCCACGGCAGCACCTAATAACAGCGCCCCCCCCCCCCCATGGTCGACGCTAGCGCAGGCGGCAGTGTTGGCATAATGGTTAAGGAACTGGGCTTGTAACGCAAAGGTTTGATTCCCAGGTGGAGACACTGCCGTTGTACCCTTCAGCAAGGTACTTAACCTGAATTGCTTCAGTAAAATATACAGCTGTATAAATGGACTGTATGTCAAGAAATGTAAACTGTGTAGGTCGCTCTGGATAAGAGCATCTGATAAATGTAAATCTAAAATGTAAATGTAAATGTAAAATGTAGCGCGATGTCGCTTACCTGTTTGATACACAGCAGGCGATCGTTGGTCTGCTGTATGTGTCTGTCCATCGACGGAATCGAGTTCATTTTGATTGTCTCTCGTTGGGCCTCTACCTGAAAGCCATCAAACTTCTGCACTCTGCGAAGAGAGGGAGAGAAAGGGGTGGCGTTAGAATGTGAATGCTTCCACAGGGTCTGCCTGTCCCGTCAAAGACCGGAAGTTAAAAGCGGGGCCCGCTTTGATTCACGAGCGCTTCACGGCGCTCGAACCACGACCGTCCCAGTTTTCCTTGACGACACCATTGCAAGACCAGCCGGCCTACAGCGAAGCCATAGTGGGCCAATGAGAGGGGCTCGAACCAGAGGCCTTCCTAAAAATCAGCCCAAATTGAGAGGGGCTACAGGAGGTAGAGGCCTGTGACTGTAGGGAGGTCCTTCACTCTGTGTACACTGTGCAGCTCAGAGCACGATGCGCAAAATTACCACACAACCAATAACTCGTCTCCTTCCAGTTCGAGACAAAAGAGAAACTTCAGCTCCCTCATGCAGAGAACATTAAACTTGCATCTGTGCACTGTTTGCATTACATAAAGGTTATGTCATCCTTTGCTTAACAACTGTCTGCGCAGGTTGTCTGAACAAGTTGAAAAAACTGCACATTCTCCAGCCACCGAAACAGAACCGTCTTCGCAGGGCCAAAAATGGAAATATTATTGATTTTGGAGACACACCGACTGGCAAGGAGGAGAGATGTACCTCACAAAAGGTCCTATGACCAACACCCCCCGCCCCCACCCTCCCCCTCCCCCTCCCAAACAACGTGGTTACAAGTGAGGCTCAAATTACAACATTATCACAAGTCGCAAGCAATACCCCGACATTCAAGGTTATCAATTGAGCCCCGGTCGCCTGATTTATCGTCGCGTTCAGCGTCAAATAAATATCACGCACCGCGGTCCCGCTGGTAATTTACAGCGTCCTGCAGCTTTAAACGGACGGGTGGCTGAATTAATAGGTAGAAATCGGAGAGCGGGCCTCTCTCACTCTCCCTCCCTCCCTCCCCCTCTCCTTCAACCTCTGTATTTATCGCCATCACGCAGTGACAAATTCCGGAACACAAAGAGCCGGCGAGAATCCCACGCACTCCGGTGCGAGGCCGCTACGCTACGCTTATAGCGCTCACTTAGGGGCTCCTGCCGGACTTAACGGGAGGCAAGTAATCTACTCCACTAGACAGCTAAAGAGCTTTTATGCTACCTATCGGAGCCCCTCGTACCAGCACTCCAGGAACTAGAGGGCACATCGGCGCATTCCTGTCCATAAATTAAGAGCGCTCATAAAAAGCACTGAATGGGTTTTTACGCCAGATGGAAGTTATTTGTTTGTTAACTCCTTCGTTGCTTGTAGGTTGGGGGTGTATAGGAAACATGTTGTTGATCAGGCGGTGCCACGATGCACCAACATTTAAGTCAGGGGACTAGTCACCCCTCTCCCCCCAAAAAAATAAAGAGGGAGAAAGAAAAAAGATGAACATATTTACAGGCATTTAGCAGACACTCTTATCCAGAGTGACTTACAGATTTACATTTATACAGCTGGATATTAACTGCAGCAATTCAGGTTAAGTACCTTGCTCAAGGGTACAATGGCAGTGTCCCACCTGGGGATTGAACCTGCAACCTGCAACCTTCACGTTACAAGCCCAGTTCCCTAACCATTATACCACACTGCCGCCTTTGATATATCTGCATCCAGGCCTCTTACTAAAACTACAGTAGATGACATTATAAATGTGATCAAATCCATGAGCAATGGGCTTTCGGTTCTCTACCGAATCAGGAGGACAGAACCACTGGCTGTGTTGTTTGCTGAAGCCCTTTCCAGGAGAGGGTCACAATATGCCGCTGCTATTTTCACATCTGCTTCATCTGGCAGTACCTGTGACGCAATCGCTTACTGGAAAGAGGTAAATGGGTTCCACCTGAAAGCAGCTTCGCTCGGTGGTAGCTGTGATGTAACCTCGAACCTGTCTACGGTAACAGCAAAAGCCCGTCAGGGAATAACGTGTGTGTTGGAACGGATTCACCGAGAGCAGGAATCTGCGTCCACAAAGTTGACTTATTGACCTGTTCATTTTAATGTCTGAAATACTTCATGAAATGTCTTCAAATTAGGCCCCGGCAGCACACAAGCCCCGAAAGAATGCGAGCCGTAAAAAGAGTCAAATAAAATCACGAGTGGAACTGGCTGGGCCCCGCATTTTTTGACAATGCGCTTTTCCAAGCGCGACCGCAGAGAAGGCGCACAGAACGAAGTCCTCGCCGAGCGGCTCGCCGCAGACGGGGGACCGCGCCGCAGTGCCCGGCAGCGGCCAGCAGGTGGCTCCCTCCCCTCTCGAAGGCCCTCGCTGCGCGGAGGGGCCGCGTGGTGTTGCTTTAAGCCGTTACAAGCTCTACAAATCCTCAGCTGCTGCCTCCTAACAGGGTGCGCTCCAGCCAACACTGCCTGTCTGACCTTGTGGTTATTGATGAACTATTTCCCCATTCCCTGCCAATGCTCACACCTCCAGTGGTGGGCAAAGGGAGCAGGGGCTACAGGCCACCGCTCGCTACATTTCCTGCCGCGTTTTGTGATGTTAATACGTGTAAACCCACGGAGTTTAAAGGAGAGAGGGCAGCAGAGAAGAGAGGGCGAAACCCAAACACGTTCCCCTTTCGGTCGGAAAGTCTCCCGACGCCAGCTCTTTACTGACGAGGCTGAAAATGACACGGTTTACGTGACAGATGCACTAGCATTTAAGTCACTGAATTGTATATCTCAGTGCTCATCACCGCAGCAGCACCTCGTCTCTCAAGACGTCGGCCGTCGCCGAACGACGGCTGTAAACACAGAAAAACCAAACGAGGTCTCTGAACGCTTTGGAATGATTCCGGCGAATGATTATTTTAGAACGGGCTTCCATTAGCCCCTGTCAAATATGCGTTCGTTTCCGTCCTCGGTCAAAGTCAATGCACAGTCGTTGTCTCAGGGTGTTTTTTTTGTCTTTGTTTTGAAATTCGTGTCATGGTTTGAAATTCTTTTAGGGGTGGCCATTCGCCCTCGGAACCGCCCTCCGGACCGCAGCTCGCATGAGAACGACGAGTCCGAAAGGTGACATCACTTGAGATCAAGCGATTGCCAGTGCGAAGCGGACATCGCACAACTAATAATGACGTGAAGGGAGATGAATCAAATTGAAGGAACGCATGATGGGAAAAACACAGCCCAGAGACAAAGCCGAACGAACAGCGGAGAGGGGGATCCGAGCGGCGGCGGCGGCAGGCAAGGATCGCCGGAGAGCCGGGTGAAAATCTCTGGCTGTAATCAGAGACCTCCTGCATGACTGATTTCTTCATTTCTGCACACAGATGATGCCTGTGTTTCCAAAACGCCGTCCTGTAACAACAATGGGGCCGCAAAGCTCTGTTGGTTAAAGCGTCTTTTTAAATATTTGTACTTCTTATTATTCTCCCTACGCTGGTGTCTCAGAAAGAGCTCAAAAGGACCCCCCGCCGCCTCTCTGACAAAACAGGCATTTATAAGACAAAGGAGATAGGGTACAAATGCATGCAACTCTTCAGGGAAAAGGACTTACAGGCAATCAATGACAATGGTTAGAGTCTTTCCTCACTGTCACTAAAAACACCCTCGTGCAGACCAACCCACCCTCTCTCTCGCTTCCTTTCTCTCTTTTTTTCTTTCGCCGTGTTCGGTCTGCTGAAGAGTCATGGCACAAGTGGTAAACAGATTTAATTTATTCATGTCTGCGGCTGGTGCGGCCAAATGATCGGGGGCTCCTTGAGAAGCGCGAGAGAGAGTGCGTACGTAGAGAGAGTGCAAGGTAAGGCACGGCGGTTTCACGGGGGGATGGGGAGACACCTCGAGCGTAAACACAGCCCCCTCCCGGAGACGCGGAGCCAGCCTCTCTCCAGCGCCGTTACCCCCTCACGGTTTCGAGCGCCCGCGCGCGAGAGCCTCTCGTCCTCCGCCATCCCGGAAAAGGCACAGTGCTCTCAGCTGGCCGGGTAAATACTGACACTTCAGGGAGTGGGTAATGAGAGCGTGCACACAAACAAACACACACACACACACACACACACACACACACACACACACACCACCCACTCACACTCACGCACCACACACACACTCACGCACGCACCACACACCCACACACACTCACACACACTCACACGCACACACACATACTCATGCATCACACACACACACACTCACTCACGCACACACACACACATACTCACACACACCCACACACCCACACACACACACACACACACACACACACAAACACACACACTACACACACACACACACACACACTCACTCACGCGTGCACCCGACCGGGAGGGGGTTAGAGGTGCGGACGGGAGGGAGGGGGGGGGGGTTAGAGGTGCGGACGGGAGGGGGCGTCTCTGGGCGTGCGGTCGCGCTCAACGGCCCAGGACCGCCGATCTGAACCCGGATAATCTGCCTCACTTTCACACCCCATTGGGAGAGACGCAATGTGAATCCCACCTCAAGATGTTCCACCCCGCGCAGACTGTTAACATGCAAATCAGATAATTAAGCACTAAGCCAAATGATCTCCCCTTAACTGGAACAGGACTATTGATCCCCTTAATATTGTATAAACTGATTTCTTTTCCCTCCCTCCCCCCCTCCTCCTCTAATTCACAGTGTTCTCTCCGGGGTGGGAAAGGAGCGCTGATATGGATCGGATTCTTTGGCGATGCTTTTTTTTGCCGCAAAAAAATAAATAAATAAAAGAGCGCGTGATCGTCGGAGTGGCAGAGGCAGAGGCAGCCGGGGGAAAGTTCCCTCTTAATTATTAAACACTTTGGAAAAGGAAATAGTTTTATTAAAGGTTTATTTACTGCGAGCTGGTAAAAGACTCCAGGTGCAGGTTCCCTGTCTGGTAAGTGGCCAGGCAGCGAGGACAAAGCGCTATTTGTTATGCGAGGAGAGCAGGAGGATGGAAATGTGTACTCCACTGCCTTCCATTGTTGCTTTACAAAATGTGCCATAATCCCCAGCAGGCCCTGGCCCACTCACCCCCCCCCCACCCCCCAACCCCCCAACCCCCCCCCCCAACCCCACACCACCACCCCACACACACACACCACACACACACACACGCTCTCCTCACGGCCTTAACGGGGGAGTGGATTTATTTTATTTAATGTGGTTTGGTGTGCCGCTGAGGCGGTCAGTCCGAGCAAGACTCTCGGCCCTGTCATGCGCTCTCATACGAGCCAATCAAGAAGCAGCGCTGCTGGGGTCTCTGTTCCTACTTCAATCTCTCTCCCTCTCCCTCTCTCTCTCTCTCTCTCTCTCACTCTCTCTCACTCACTCACTCACTCACTCACTCTCGCTCTCCTTTTACTCTCCACTCTCTCACGCACACACACTCCCACACCCCCTCCTCTCTCTCTCTCCCCTCCCTCTCTCCCTCTCTCCCTCCCTCCCTCCCTCCCTCCCTCCCTCCCTCCCTCCCTCTCTCCCTCTCTGACAGCTCACATAAGCAAGTCTGCCGGCTCCCTGAGGGAAGCCCGTGCCGGGCGCTCTGCACACAGAAATGGTTCAGCCATCAGGCCCATCTGCAGCGTGATTAGAAAAGCAAAGGCTGTGGCTGCAGGACGCGAGCGCGCTCGCCCCGTCCCCGCCATACAAATCATAGGGGTGGGATCAGGGGAAGGACAGCGCAATATCTCCTCTCTAACCAAGTGTAACATTTCACCTGGTCTCCGAGGCTGATCGCCGGGTGGATAAAGGCAGACAAAAGCGGACTCAACCCCCCACCCCCCCACCCGAACCGCCCGGGTACTGCCCCCCGACCCCCGCTCATACGCTGGGACTCCAGACCACTTTCTTCATTTCCTTTTGTTTTACACTATTGGGGGGGGGTTCCAATGCGCCTCTCCGCACCGGCCTCTCCGCCCGTACCCGGACGCCGCTAAGCCGACGCCCCCTCCGACAGCTGTACCTGTTTGACTTTAGGAGCCGGAGCCCTTGGCTTGAGAGCGCAGGAACGCCAGGGGAGCCAGCTGCTGGAGGCGGAGGGGGGGGAGGCTGTGCTCCTCCACAGGCCGACACACTCACATCACGTACAGGACAAGGTCACACTCCACTACGTTACACAAGAATCGAACGACTGACTCCGCATTGCCATAATCTTACATCGGCCTACGGTTAGATTATCACTAGCAGAGTTCAAGCAAATACCTATGCGCGCGTATATACATATATAGACACGCGTCGAATACTTTGTCGCCCCTAGGTGCCCAACCCTATTCCCTCTATCCACAAACACTCCCTTTAGAAAGGTTTTTTTTCTTTGGGGGATTCAGACCATCGACGGGGAAAAAGACTTCCGATTTCCCCCACCGATCCCCGGTTTGCGGGTGCCGTTGTTGGCGGCGGCGCGTCGGGAGGAGAAGTCGAGGCGTGCGTCTCTGTTCTCCCCCCGTTCGCGCGCGGGTTTATTACGCATTCAGCTCATGTGTCCCGCTTTGAGTGGCTGTTCATTTTCCACATACCTCGCTTAATCCTGCCAGCTAAACTTTGAAATAGCAGGAGCCGCTGCCGCTACCCAAGAGGAGCCATTATGAGGTCGGGGAGGAGGAGAGACGGATGGAGCTCGGGGGAGGAGTGACAGGCGAGCGAGCAAGATACATGGGAAGGAATTCACAAAGGTTGGAAATGGAGCATAAGTATGTGGGTGTGTGTGTGTGTGTGCGTGCGTGTGTGTGTGTGTGTGTAGGGAGGTGTGCGTGCGTGCGTGTGTACGGAGGTGTGCGTGCGTTTGTGTGTAGGGAGGTGTGCGTGTGTTGGGATGTGTGTGTGCGTGTGTGTGCAGGGCGGTGTGTGTGTGTAGGGAGGTGTGCGTGTGTGTGTGCACGCGCGTGTGGAGAGTGGTCTGCCTGCATGTGTGTTGGGAGGTGCGAGTGTGTGTGTGCGTGTGCATGTACGCATGTCGTGTGTGAGTGTGTGCATGGTTTTACACGTGTATCTGTATGTGTGTGCGCCTGCATGTTTTTGCAACTGTGTGTGTGTGTGTGTTTTTTTGCACCTGTGTATGTGTGTACATGCTTTTGCACTGTGTGTGTGTTCATGCACTTTTGCACTCTGTGTGTGTGTGTGTGTGTGTGTGTGTGTGTGTGTGTGTGTGTGTCAGTTTGTGCCTGTTGGAGGGGGCACGAGGGGCTGAAGAGAAAGCTTTCAGCTTCAATATTCTCTCTTAGCTGCTCTGCAGCAGGTGACCTCTGGCTCGATCCAGCTTCGCTTGAACAGTGGAGGGGATGAAAGAGCGAGAGACCGCAGCGAAAAGAAGGCAGTCAACAAAATCGGGATCGTCCCGAAAATGTCCATCCCCACTTCTTACACACTGCAAGGGACGGGCGGTCGCTCAGAGAAAACACAATACCCACTTTCATGTCACTAACGATGGGGAATATGCGTCAGACATCCCAGCTGCCATCTGAAAATACAGCAATTATTTTTCATCAGATGATTCTTGCTCGCTGCATATATTAGCGGTTTAATGGTTGATACGCATGCCTTGAGTCTGCTCCGCAATCGAAAAGAGATTGAACCGCTGCTCAGAGCCCAGGGTCTGCAGCGTTGCTGCTAGTTGCTGTGGGATTCTCAGGGGACGGTCTCCTCATTCCACAAATGTGTTCAATTAAAAAAGAACAGACTACTTAGAAAAGGTTGTGTGGGGCGAAGCGCTCAACTGTTTGATCGTATTTCCTAATTAGCCGACGACGACTCGCCGGGCGGGAGGTTAGGTGCGCCACTCGGACTCGGACTCGGACTCGGGGGTGGGCGGTAGGGGGGTTCCCGAGTTGGGACGTCCCGGCGAAAGCTCCGCCAACAGGGGGGAGGGAGACTGATTTAGAGCGCAGGCACCGTTGGGGCGATCGTAAATCTCCGCCACAAATCTCCCTTATCGAGACGTGGGGGGACACGCGAGCATGTGATGAATTCCAGGCAACAGACAGGCCGCCACCTTCCCTCACCCTCCCGCGCCCCGCGCTCCCTCCTCCAATTTGCCAGAGATTGCCGGCTGCCATGTTTCCGCTCGTCCTCGCGTAAATGAATCGGGAAGGCTCTCATCTCGGCCCAAAACGGCGACCGCAGAGAATACCAATCGCCGGGAGAGGCCCAGCAGACGTTTCCATTGAAACCGTCTGCATTCTTCTTCTAGTTCTTTTTTTTTCTTCTTCTACACAAACCGTTTAGACCCATTTCACAGATCGTTATGGCCATTTTCCCGCGACGCCCGGAGCTTTTTTAACCCCCCGCGGGTTCCATGCCGGTGAGTCGCCAGGCGCTCCAGGCGGTCTTCGAGGGGGATCCGAGGTTGTTCGGCGATCCTTCCGCTCGTTGGCGGCCCGAGGCCGGCACGGCCTACATCGGCGGAGTAATCAAATCAGGTCAGAGCGTCCGAACGGGCGGAATCCGCCACGCCGATCACATGTTTGCGGGGGCCGCGTGGCGTTTTATATAATCTCGCGGGGGGCTAAAAATAGCCGGGGCTGTGGAGCACTGTACGAGGGCGCGGGCAGATTGACGGCGTTACGCAAGCCGAGATTTCATCCGTCATGCGATACAACAAAAATACTTCCAGCGCTCGGGCGCGCACTTGGCCTGTGGTGTTCTCTCTCCCCCTCTCTCCGCAGAGTGCACTCCAAACCAGGTCATCGGAAAAGGACACTGTGAAACCGTATCGCTGCAGCACCATCGGATCCATTAGGCTACAGTTCCTAAGAATAAAGAGACAACGGCACGCTGAACAGTGGATTGTGTGCGCTGGGGGAGGGGAAAAAACAACAAAAAAAACCCTAAAGAAAAAACCTGCTTTGATTCGCATTTACAGCAAGGCAATATGACTGTGCTTTCACAAACAAACGCATTTTCAAACCTATTTAAAAGTCAAAATATGCACACAGACACCGCACATGTATGCCTTGCGCCCATGCATGTGTGTATGTATTTATTTGTGCCTAGAGGTTATACAAAGAGGTACACAGATAGATGTATTCCTGTATTTATTTAAACGTGTCTATGTTTGCGTATTCCTGTGGGGTTTATTTTTGGCCTGCGCTGAGCGACGGGGCGGCCTGACGGGAGGGCGTAAACACTCGCTCCTAGGCGCCTTTCCAGGGAAGCCGTGAGCGGGACCCGGTGCCGAACGGGAAAGCCAAGAGATTCCGTGTCCTACTGTTCCAGTCCTCCCGAACCTGCTGACCCAGCAGCGGCCACACCCTCCGCAGGCCGCGAGTCTTCCCCTGCGCGGGCCTGCCAGACACGTCACCCCGCTTCGATCCCGGAGCAGCGTGCATGCAGCTCTCAGGGCTGGCAGTGCAGTGTAATGGTTAGGGAGCTGGGCTTGTAACTCAGAGGTTGCAGGTTCAATTCCCAGGTGGTGGCACTGCTGTTGTACCCTTGGGCAAGGTACTTAACCTGAATAGCTTCAGTAAAAATATCCAGCTGTATAAATGGATTGTATGTAAAGAAATGTAAACTGTGTAAGTTGCTCTGGATAAGAGCGTCTGCTAAATGGCCCAAAAAAAGTAAAAATGGCAATGAAAATGCCGCCATCGTACCCCGCGCGCGCCAAAACTAGTCTGCCGCTGGGGTTTTGTTTTTCGCTGTTGTCTTTTTTCTCCACAGAGTACGTTAAGTGGGATTCGCGAAAACTGACGGAAAGCCTGAAACAACAACTCAAAATTCCACAGCCTGATTTCATCGCGAAAGCCACCCGCGGCGCGTCGCCGTGGCGCTCCAGCCGCACACTCATTACCAAAGCAACCGGAACGCCAGAGAGAGGCTGTCGCTCCGTCAAAACGATTAATTAACGGCAATTAAACCCTCGCGTTTTGAAGCCGACGCCTATCGGCCCTGCCACTGACGAGCGGATTTGGAATGGAGACCGGTCCGTTCCTAATGCCCCGGTCTCTCGGTTAACAGGTCTCACCTGTCAAAAGAGAGCACGGAAAGCAGCCTGGCGCTGAAAACGCCGCCGCGGAGGGGGCCGGGCCCGCTCCGAGCTGTCAGGCCCACAATCCAAAACCGATCGATACAGAAAGGCGCCGGCCAGCCGACACCGGCTCTCTGGGGACTGACGAGGGCCAGGGAGGTGCTGGCCACACAACACACAAAGAGCTGGAGCGGCCACTGGGCACAGGCCTGCGTGCGTTTCATCGGGACGGACAGCCCTGGATATTGTGACGAATTTTGATTTGGGCCAGGGCGCAGCTGGCGTCGTTAATTCACTATTTATACTGTTACTACGGCCCTTTAGATGAGCTCACATTTACAAGAGCCCCCGCCCGCCAACCAAACCGCACAGGCACAACACTCGCTCGGCGGTGTAAACGGGCACCCCCCAAAAAATGTGCGTTCCCCCTTCGCGGCAAAAGCTCTCCCCCCTAAACGGGTGAGATCGTGGCGCACTGCGCCAAAACACATGGACGGAAGGGAGAATACTGCTGACTGATTAAAGTTACAATTCGTACTGCACTTTTGTTGCCTGATAGCACTTTAAGTGCCCTGAATAACAGCTTCTCCTGAGAAAATAAATATCTGAATACTTGCAAGGGAAGTGAACAAGGCTGTGAATACAGTTCAATTTCGCCAGAGAGCCAGTCAGTGCCAAAGTCGTAAATATTTTTTTTTATAGAGATCTGGGAAGGCACAATTTGTATATAAAAAAATAATTTCAAAAAATTGCTGGTTTGGAGGTGTTTAGTTATCTCTCATTTTTCACCTTCCGTCATTTGAAAGAAAATAGGAAAATGGGAAAATTTGATTCAGTTTCGATTGCTACCTGGTCCGCTGCTTCAACCCAATGGAGGAAACACACACACACACACACACACACACACACGCTCTAAGAGAGGGGTGTTGAAGTGTCTATCACAAAGAAAAACAAGTGCCGCAGCGTTGCTGTGGAGCTGTGGACACGCGGCTGGGCGGGTGAATCAATCCGGCAGACTGCGGCTCATCCCTGTGGATTAAGATTTAAATTGGAGCCGATCTATTCTGTCACTGAAATGGACATTGTATCCGTCCGTGCTGAGAGAGGGGAGTGGGCAGGCGGGCGGGCGTTCCCTCTCTCTTTTCCCTGCTCCCACTGCGTCTCGCCCCGACCACAATGACCAGAGCGAACCTGTGTGGTGCGGGCCTTTCAGACAATAGACTGCGCCTGAGTGTGTACACAAACACAGTGACCCTGGGAGGCCCAGAGAAACAGAGCGCTGTCATTAATCATCGTCTCAACACATCCTGAGCAACCCCCCACACACACCCTACACAGACACCATCCATACCATGACCCCCCAATCTCACACACACACACACACACACACACACACACACACCCTACACAGACACCATCCATACCATGACCCCCCAATCACACACACACACACACACACACACACACACACACACACACACACACACACACACACACACCCTACACAGACACCATCCATACCATGACCCCCCAATCTCACACACACACACCATCCATACCACAACCCCCAATCACACACACACACACACCATCCATACCACAACCCCCCAATCACACACACCACCATCCATACCACAACCCCCAATCACACACACACACACACACACCACATACCACAACCCCCAATCACACACACACCATCCATACCACAACCCCCAATCACACACACACACACACACACACAGACAGACACCATCCATACCACAACCCTCCACACCCCATAGACAGAAAACATCCATGTTACAACATCCCACACACAACCCACATGCAGCATCCACTCCACAACCTCCATGCCCCCCCCAGATCCCAAACACAACACAAGCACCCTCCCTGGCAGCCTCCAGTCCCACAAAGCATCGCCTCCGCTCCTCTAAGTGCAGAGGTGTAGCGGTACCACTCCCAGACCAGGGGAAAACAAACAGCGGCCGAGATCGTGCAGCGATCGCCGCTCCCCCCCCCCCCGCCGACCTTTCCCCGTTTGTTTTACCCCCACAGACACTGTTACGTGGCACGGCGTGGCAGGTAAACCAATTACACCCCGACGTGAATCACTGAGACGAGCCGTCTCCCGAGTGGGCAATCTCTCTATTATTAGCGATGCGTCTTATTTCCCTTTCCGGAAAGGCACCTTGCCCCCGACTCCCCGCGTCAGCGCGAGCGCACGGCGTCAGGTGAGCGTCTGATTTACCGCCGTCGCGACGCACTCCCCGCTCGTCCTTCTCCTTCCCGTCAGGCGGCGGAAATTTATCTCCCCCTTCGTTGTTTTACTGCGGTCGCTAATGTTTTTGGGGGTAACGTCTCCTGACATTGCGCGCGGAAAGCAAAATAGCGTCTGACAACGCTTCTTCGCAACAATACTTTTTCGGACGACAATGCAAATACTATATTGCGCATAGTATCTGACCTGTACGATGACCCGACTGGTCATTTACATGATCTAGCCTGAGCTATTAGAGCATGTTTTCAAAACCACAGCTTGGCATTCATTACTATTGGGTCCAATTGGGTTAAATATTGACTTCTCGAAGTGTCTCCAAGCTATATTTATTGACACTTCTTCCAGAAGTTTCAACGCGGTGTTTACGAGAGAAAAAAACATTCTCCCATCTATCAGTCAGACATTCTACTTTCCATGGTCTGTGTGTACAGCTAGCAAAATCATTAAAATATAATTCCGTTTTATTATAAAAATGTTTTTTAAAAAGATTATTATTGACCGCCATAGAGCGGACCTGCAGGGTAAAACAGAGAGGGGGTAAAAACAGTGATTTAATACATCTAGATTCTGTCATCTAACACTTGGAAATGAACTGCTGCACCACACTCTTAGATTCAGTAAGCCATTTTTACCGTCAGGATTAGAAGGCACTTTGTTCTTCTACCCTATTCTCTGGCCTAAAACCAGCCTTCGGCCTCATGCGGCTGTCACCATGGCAACTGTGTTCATTCAGTACTTGCAAATAATGAAGACAATGTGTTTTCCATTTAGATGAGTTTTTAGAACAGGAGATACCGAGGGTCCGTCTTAACAACTCTTTCATTACGG
This sequence comes from Aldrovandia affinis, assembly GCA_029706075.1. Lineage (NCBI taxonomy): Eukaryota > Metazoa > Chordata > Actinopteri > Notacanthiformes > Halosauridae > Aldrovandia > Aldrovandia affinis. The sequence continues at coordinate 3,685,312 of JAINUG010000042.1, forward strand.
GCTAAAATAAAAATATGTTCCTCCGCCGTGGTCGGGGTGCCGTATCCTCAAAGAAATCAGGATGCGTGAAGCGCAAATGGGTTTTGTTTAGCCTTTTTTGTGTTTTCATATGTGAAGTTAGCGGGAACATTTCTATTACCGGCGAGAAGCAACAAAGTAGCCTACGAGAGGGAATGTTAAAGGCTTGATAACGGCCGCGACAAAGGCGGCGGATCGCCGAAATCTCGAAACGTATTGGAACGGACCGGATTTCGTTTCCACTCGGGATCGAAACCGGCTACGGGCTGCAGCGGCTGACGGATCGTCGAGCTAAATTATGCACTGAGTCAACAAACAAAATGCCACATTCGGGGGCAAAAAATAAATGAAAGCACTTTTCAGCCCTCGAGTGGCGCAGGAAAGGCAGAGGTTAATGGAAGGAAAGGACGACAATAAGCCCTTTAATCTACTGACTGGGAATATTAGCGCCTCCATCCACTGTTGCTGTTGACATTGCGTTTTACAGCGAGGAAGATCTGAACAATGGGAAATAAAAAGAAACAATTGAGCGATCACGTGCCCGAAATCCTGTCGTAATCTAACAAAAGATACAGAGTCAACACATCTCCACAGGCAAAACTAACAAAAGGCCCACACTCAAAGATGACGGCCATTACAATAATAACAATTATCATAATAATAATACACTTTTATCGGGGGCCTCAAAGTTATGCTAGTAATGTAGCAAATTGTAGAGCATTTTACAGCAAATTTGAACAATATGTATAGAAGAAACACAGTGTGATTGCTAGTATAGTTTGATTTTCAGACTATTCCGCTTCTAAACGCGGCGATCCCATAATATACGTTAGCCCTCAAACACAATCCAATATGAAATATTTCTGGAATCATGGCTAGTGGAAAATGAGTCATATTAAAAAGTGCATGTCATTCTTTTGGTCAAAATTCCTCTTCTCCTAAGAAAAGCTGGGGGTTTACATTGCCACTAAAGTCGAAGCTAATCCCTGCCTTGGAAAAAGTCAAGCAAATGGGGGCTTGGGAAAGCCCACCAAGAGCCAGGCAGAAAATGGAAACTGGTTAGCGTGTTTACAGTGGAAACAGTGAGTCGGAGATTTTCTTCAAGTCTCTTTTCCACTGTTTATAGAGAGCAGTGAGGACCAACACTTCCTGAAAGGAGAGCCAGCTTTCCGAGCTCAAATTAATTCCAAGTTTTACAAATCTTCAGACAGGAAACATTGCCTTTTTCAATTTGAATTTTCATCTTCGAGACCTCAGTCCAGTAAACAAGCGTATTTATTTACTTTTGTAATTCTGGTTGAGGAAAATAAAAATTCCTTCATCTCACATCTACTTAAAATCAGGGTTTTTTTTTTGTCATACAAGAATTTCACAATTTATGGCGAGTGGGAAGAGTTTATCCGTAAAGACACAACAAGCATTCCTTTTGGATCCCTTTTGCCTCCAGTGTGTTACCAGTGTGTTCTACAGCTTGGTTATGTGCTGTTGGTCACAATGTCTGTGCCATTATTTAGAAAGAATAACCTGGTGGGGGGAAAAATTACTTTATTCTGTGAAGATAAGACAATTCAGAAATTCGAGAGGACAAAACTTCTCAGCTGTGAACGCGCTGCAATCTGCTTTTTGGCAGCCTGCAGCCGACAGCCATCTCACCAGCCACCTTACTTCCTTAACAACCGAAGAACAACAACAGCGAAAACAAAAAAACAACCAGAGGCACAGAATTACCACTTTATAGTCTATGACATTCCAAAACAAACCTTCTTAAATGGCATGGCATGTTCCTAGTTGACTGTGTCATGCTGTATAGAGACAATTGTTTAAAAATGATGTGTGTCGAGGGTGGGGGTAAGGGGGTTGTGGTTTCTTTCTGAATGCTTGTTTCTTTCAACCACTCTGCACTATGAAGTCTGTGCGACACAAACATTTGTTGCGTGTTTGAACAAACTTTATCTTTCTGAAATAAACGGCCCGGCTGATATGGAGGGTAACTACTGCGCAGTGTTGAGTGAATCTGTCGGGCTCGCTCTCGTTGAATTGTTTAACTCGTCCATTTATCCTGACGTTCGCTCACAACGAGCGTAATCCCTGCCTGTATCGCAAAACTTGCTTCCGCTTCGTAACTGAACAAAATCCCATTAAACAATTACACGTGGATCCCCTTCCGAAACACCACGAGACGTGTTTCAAAAGAAGGACGCGTTGTGATTTGTTGTGTTTGAAAAGGTGTGAAATGTTCTCATCGTGACCTGAAACCAAAAAGCTTAGCTGAGCAACCACAAACGACTGAGGGAATAACCACAGCACGTCTTGACACTTAATGGAAAACATACTTACAGGTGATGCCAACTTCACCTGATGCTGACATCACAAATTGTAAGCGTTCATTAATTGTTATGAAGGGCTGGACTAATTGGCACACTCAGCACAATACACTCCATGTATTTTTAATGAGCTGTTTTTGTTCATCCGATCCGAGGGGACCACAGGCGTGACTGTGCCAATTTCACGCGCAGAAAAGAATCACTTTTTGCGGTTTGCTTTCTTTGTTCCGTCGTAGAGATTGCATTTCGGCCAACTGTTTATCTGATACAAAACGCTAACTTATTGCGAGTCATTACAAATGGTAAAAAAAAAACGCTTATTTTTTTCATATGGCATCCTTAAAAAAAAAGGATTTCTGTAAACCGTGGGCAACAGCGCCACAGCAAATGGACACGGTACATGGTTTAATTTTTTTTTCTTCAAATAGTTGGAAAACTCAAAAATTCCAAAGCTGTTTTTAATTTACGAGGAACGTTTACAAAGCTGTGCAGCGTGTTCACCAAATAACTTGAATTTGTTTGTGCAAGTGGGGCTTGGGTTGATTGCAAACTCAGTGAAGTACAGTACCCCCAAAAAGGGCCACTCCAACAAATATCACCATGCAAAATAAATCATCTATCCCACATTTCTAGCTACGCATTATGATAATATTCCGGGGCCAAGTTCCACATTACTTTAATACAAGAAAATATGCATATTGTGGAAGTGCCTTATTGTATAGCAACAGCTGTGCAAATAGAAAGGGCACCATAATGCAAGACAAGTTGTTTGTTTTGTGAAAACAAACACACAGAAATAAAAAAAAGTCAAAGCAACTTTTGTTTTAATACTTGAACAGGGTGTGAACCCCGTCACTAAAAAGCTGCACAACCCTCTATGTATACAACCACTTGCTGTATTTAGTGACCTCAAAAAAGAAGAAGAAGATAATTCCGGTAACTCCGGTATTAAGATAAGTTAAGCGCAGTTAAGATGCCAGTGTAGGGCAGAGGTGCCGCTCTTTAAGTGCATTAAGAAATTAAACTCCACTTTAGCCACTTTTGCGATTTAGGCACGACTCGTTAGAAGGAGACCATTGGCTTTCACCGTCTTGTAAGAGCATTAAAGATATCTAGAGTGTGGAGAAGTCCAACGCTGAGGGCTAAAGCCTCTTACGAGACCGCAGCTCCTCGCGCTCCCAAACGCGTGTGCGCTCCACGGCCACGGACTCCATAAAGAAAGAAGAAAAAAAGGATATCGTACGAAAGGTAAAGGTTAAGGAGAACATAAAGGAGGCAGCCGGAGAATTTTGATTAATGTCGCGCGGCCTCCTGCCTTGAGCTGCGTACTGCACAGGACGGGCTGCCAAGGGGTCCCGGCAGTGTCCGCTGCCAGCCTCACAGAGACCACCAAGTGAGAAACGATCATTATTCACCAGCACGGGCGCACGTAGCCCGAGTCAGAGCGCCCGACGCAATCTCCCTTTGTCAGAGAGAAAAATGTGTCAAGATCAGATGAGATTGAGCATCTATTTTGTTTTTGTTTTTGGGGGGTGCTTCTCGGGTGACTCTTGGGACCGCTGTTCCACGGCAGAGAGAGAAGAGAAATCATCCACTTATCCAAAGAGTTTGTGACTGCGCTGGAACAATAAAGGAAGGGGGTTGGGATGGGTTTGGAACGGTTATCGGGAAGAACGAGGACGACTTCCAAACCAAACGTGAAGACGGACCTGGGCCAAGTGTTGTGAAAGCACACGCTCGCGCAGACACAGACACACATGAGCTGCATTGCTTGACGTGACAGTGAGCACAAGGTGAAGCGAGCGGGAACTCGTGCCACACGCAAAGGGCGGCACACACAGGCTGATTAACACGGAAAAGATCTCCGGCGCAGTTCGAGGACCAAAGGTTTGACAGAACGGGAACAACGCCAAGCTAATTTACAACCCGTGTTTTACATCACTTACTTATTTATTTTTCAAACATCGAGTGAACGCATTCGTTATTACTGGCATTAGTATTGGCATCTTTCCCTCAAAACAATATCACTCCCTGATTAATTTAGCTAAATAAAGATTGCTTATTTAACTGCACTTAATCATCTATGATATTGAACACTTGAGAGAACCGCAGACAATTAAAGTTGATTACAGTGAGTAAAGGCACTGGGTGCCTCTTTGGAGCCCCAGCATATCAGCATTTTGGTCCCTGTGCAGATTGGCAACACGACAACACGCGACTGATGAAAACAATCACAACACAGGCAAACAAACAAACAGATGGATGCAAACCAAAACACAAAAAAAGAGAGACGCAAACTTAATTGATTCGATAATCGTCCCCGCGTCCCCATGCAGGGCCAACACGTCCGGCGGCACTTTGGAAGACGAGCCGCGTTAAGCTCACAATATATACAAATAAAAAAATAATTACGGCGAAGCCAGCAATGTTATTCTGTATCGGACTGCAGCCAATGCGTTCCCTTGAAGAGATCCGGGGAGTAGGCACTGTGCGGAGAGGCCGGCTTCATTTCATCTTGTAACACCCTAATGGCTCTATCGTTTCACTTTTCTTCTGCCTCCACCAGCTATTATCGCATAAACACCTGCGTTATCAAAGCACCGCAAACAATTTCCTGGATAATTTAACAAAGATGAAATTGCAGATTGTGCGCGGGAGGCGCGCGACTGACTAGCGCGCCGCCGGTCTAAGATGCCTCTTAAACGAGTGTGCACAAAGCACACTCTAACATGCTAAAATCGAGATGAGAAGGGAGGCTGAAAAAAACTAAATTGTACTTTCTGATAGTAAAGAGGCTGAAAAAACTCTGCAATGCATTTATTATTATATATATATTTTTAATGTAATCTGTATCGAGACCTCGGGTGAGAAAAAAAAAAAAATTGGGAACGCTTGCATAACAGTAAAGGTCTGACGTTATCCTGTCGACTGGACGCTGTGCCGGCCTTGCGCGTTCACAGGGCTGAGTTTCTATTCAAACTTGGCACGGGAGAGGACGGGAAAAGTGCAGGGGAGGCGACTAATGCTTCCGGCAGCTTTGCATAAAGAAGCCAACCTCTGCGATAGTCCTCATTGACGCAACTGCCCTACGGACAAGCGGGCCGCCATTCGGCAACAAGCGCATCGGCGACGTCCCTGCTTCCTGACCTTTTCAAATATTTCCCCTGTTCCGAGTCAGCGCGGTAGGGCAGGCCTGTGCCGCCATTAAGAAGATCGACCTGATGGCACCAGGCGAGCCCGGCTTTCAGGCAACTGAAAATCACTTTGCTCTCCTCGCAAAACAAGCACGACCTCACACATCTAGAGACCGAGAAACACCCACTGTTCCAAAACGTCTCATGGAATTCACGCCGATAAATCCATAAAGCACAGGGTAACGATATTATTTCATACATGACCGTACACAGCATTACAGGGAGGAGGGCCACATTATGTCAAAATAAAAGCACTACACACAAAGAGAGACTCAAAAAAGACCCCAGGGTCTCAGTAACACTGAAAACGCTACTCTGTGCAGTGGCACAGACGCATTGCTGTGGAGTAGCAGAAAGAATAGATAGAAAGTGTTTTTTATCCATCGATAAAAACAAGCATTAACGAGGGTAGCCTGGGAGAAAATAAAACATTGATTTTGCACACTGCCCTCTCTCCATTACAAGAATCGGATCAATACGCTGAAGTAATACTCAGCACAGGTTTAATGCAGGAGCTGCACATCTGAAGCAGGCATATGGCATGTCTGGTAATTATTCCTCTCTTATTATTTCCCCCAATACAATGTCTATAATAAGACCCAAAGTATATCATTTGTATTTCTGAGAATATTAGATAAAAGGGAAAAGGCTGAAGTGGTCAGGGTTCAGTTGGATCAATGAGGCGTGGTTTGTGTAGTGAATACCCTCCTGCCGGATCACCGGGGGTCAACCTAAGAGGGTCAGAGCCTTCCAACCCTGCCTACCAACACCAGTGAATAATTACCCCCTTCCCCCTCGCAGTCTAGACCGAGCAACTCACGAAGACCTTTGCTACAGCACCCGTAAGATCGAGTGAACAGCTGAACACCCAGCAGCATCTCTAAATCTTATTTTCTTTACTCTACATGGACCTATTTCTCATTTCTCTATGGAAAAAAAATGGCAGAAACTAAAATGCTATAGCTAACAAAGAAAAAATGCAATTTAGGCTAAAACGTCTGCACGATCATTATGGTGATGAGGGTGAAAGATTAAGAGAACATCCAAATGGCTTGTTGACATCACATGTTCAGCGCAAGGCAGGGAAATTGATTATTGTTGCATATAATGGAAATGCATAAAGAAGGGTGGAAGTCACAGAAATTATTCATGGTGCCCCCCCGCCATAAAATGAAGGAATAACCACCACGCAAAACGGGCCAAAACCTTTTTAAAATTCCTCCTCTGACAATCTTTTCTTTTTTATCATCCAAGTGCCCAGCCTGGTTTTTTTTTTCGTTTTTTTTTTTTTTTTTTTTTTTAAAAAGAGGTGGAAAAACAAAATAGAGGACTCCACACCTGTAACATGTTAAAAAGATTGACCCCGAGTTCTGAACGCTCATTAAGCTTTTTAAAGTGGTACAGGGCCTGAGATGTCCACAGTCAGAAATGTCCTTCTGTGCAGACCAAATAGTAAGTCAAGTTCAGGAAATAAGCCAGTTCCTGTTGGGGGGGGGGGAGAGGGAGAGGTAGGTGAGACTGAGGCTAACACTGCAGAGGGCCTTATATAACTACAGACAAATAGTAATAGTGCAGCCCTCTAGGAAAGGAAACTCCCCTGAATTGAGAAATCATTGCACGCGCTTGGTATGATTTCCGACTCTCGGCTTGATTTCGCGAGGTGATCTCACGGCTATCTTCGCCTCAATCTTCCGCTTCCTTCAAGCACACAAACAGACGGAGCGCTGTGGGAGGTTCATCGCGCACAGAGCTCAAAAGCGCATGCACTTCCTTCACCGTTAAGGGTTGTCGGTTGCGCAATAGGATATAAATTCACACACATCAGAGGTGTGTAACGCGTGTGAAACACCGTTTAAATCAAGAGCCTTTGTTCCTTTAGGGTTCGGTTTCCAACGCTCTGCTTTGTGACGCTTGGCGGAGCGCGTCTTTTTGTTCCGCGCGACTAAGAGTCGGACCTCGGACCCTTTGAAGGCCCGCACTCTGGCTGCCACACACCACACGGGAGAATAAAGATGCGATCGGCTCAATTGTGGATCAGCACTACTGTAAACGTGAAGATTTCCTGCGTTGGCCCCGCGCAAATAACGTGGCCATTAGGCCATTTAATATCCGCTGTATAAATCGGCGGGACCCCTGAGACTTGGCTCCCGTCTAGACATATGGAATCACTCAGAGACGGCCTCCGCACACACGGCCGTCTCTCCGGACATCGCCGGCAAGAGAGCCACAGGAAACAGAAACGGCGAAATAATCAAAAACACTCCAGCGCCTCTTAGTATTTACCGAGCAAATACAGACACATGGACCTGTTCTTCTACTCTCACAAAAGGGAGAAGTGCTTTTGGCCCGCCACGTTTCCTTCATTAACGGATCTCGACCAAAACAGAGCAAAAAAAAAAAAAACGGGAAAAAAAAAGAAAAAAAAAAAAAAAAAAGAAAAAAAAATCGTGTGCTGACTGACAGGCTTTAAGAAGGGCCCCACACTGGCTCGGCCCATGGCGTGCCTCGAGACTGCGACCCTTGACCCCGCCAGAGGCCCGCCATGCTGAGAGCTACCACAGGTTGAAACCTTAGCTTCGCTGTTTCCATTCCATTCTGTCCAAACACAGACAACTGTCCATACTGCATATGTCCCTGAAACCCCACGGACGCACACACGCTTAGGCATGCACGTCGCGCACGTGCGCAACACTGTAAATATTCGCCTTTTTTTCTTTGCCAAATCACAATTATGAAAGCCTTTCCAGCCCCAATATTTATTTTAGCTGTGTGACGTGATCATGGGCAACCTCCGCTACGCTTTCCCTTTGTTGTGATAGCCCCCTCGCGCGCGTGCTAAAGAGAGAGTTGAAGTCAAGTTTACAAGCCTTGTGAGAGTGGCCTGTGCCACTTTTTGCCAGTCATCTGATGTTTTATGAGAAATTAGCTAATTTAACTAGGGGGGGGACAGCGGTGTGTATGTGTGTGTGTGTTTTCAGCTCAGAGATGCGAGGGGAATGGAGACGCTTCGGCTTGATGTTCATTTTGAACCGACACAGGTCTGCGAGTGGGCTCGGCGGTGGAGCTGGGGAAAGAACAAAGAGGCCGGGAAGGAGGCTGGTAATGATCTGAGGGCCTGCTCAATGTCTGGAGAAACCCTCCCAGCCGCTAGGCATAAAGGCAGGCCCTTGAACAACGCTGCTGAAAGGAGGATAGCAGAAGTAATCTATCTCTCGTAGAAAGAAAGAGAAGAAAAAAAAAAAGAGAGGCAAAACTAGCCAGATCGAGCGAGGAGGCTGCTCTAACAGGCCAACATCTGTGACATTTCTCCTCCTCAGACCTCTCTCGCGTCGCTCAGCAAACACTACGAGTGGCTTAAGCAAATGGTAAGCGCGGGTCGGGGGTTGACAAACCACCGGGTGTTCCATTACTTACACACCACAGAAATAATGCCGACAGGGGAGAGAGAAAGTCCAAAGAGGTAAACGGTAATCTATGTGCCCTGGGCGGGATAGGCAGCGTTTGCCTACAGGAGCTTAATGTGGGCCTGGTGCTGTTGGTTTTAAAGCCGCTCGCTCTGTGCCGGGAGACTGAAGACGTGATCTCACGAGCAACATTGTGCGGTCTTGTCACTGCTTAGGGCCGAGCTTCGGCGAGGAAGCTCAACGTCTTACCCAGGATGCCACGGCCGCTGTTGGCCGCCCGTCCTTCTCTGGACAGGTACCCACAGCGTGTCGCTCGCGCGCTCCCTGTTCCCGCCCACCAACGACGACCCCCTTTTCTCCTTCGCCCAGGTGTTACGCTTTCCTCATCTTTCCTAATAATATTGCGCACACACACACACACACACACACACACACACACACACACACACACACACACAGTTTGGCATGATATAAATAGGCGGGCGATGTCGTCATTGCTGGAGTAATTAAAGTCCCACACTGCATCTTGCAGGTTTGCGAGGTGAGCCCTCAGAGGACCGCCGCCCGGTCGCTGCAGGCTGTTCTGGGCTGTGCGGGGCCGGGGGGGGCTGGCAGGCAAACCCCCCACCCACCCCCATCACTGGAAACCAACTCCTGCCTCTCAGCAGATTAACCATTTAAAAATGTCAACAAAAAAACACATTTCAATAAAAAAGTATACATCGTCAGTTGAAATAGGACAAAGGTATACCGTTGCCAAGGCAGCCATCCCTAAAACAAAGCCTCCCCCCCACCATCCCAACTCAGATGGCACCTCCTGTTCGTGTGAGGAGAATCTGGGATTAAAACCCTCTGCCCTCGACCCCTTGCCGCAGCAGTGTCCACCCCATAGGGTGATTTTTAATAAAAGCTCTCCCAGCCAAATGTTAAAAAGGCATGCAAATGATCGGGGTCCTTCTGTTTGGTGTTTTCCAGTGGGCCATCTCTCCAGACGGATTATAATAAATCAGAAAGGGAGTGTTTTTTCCCCCTTTTAGAGCCGCTCCTGGGGATTTGACACAAAAAAAAAAAACTATTTCAATGATTATGATAAGAATTAATTACATTTGGACGGACTGGAACTGTGAAAATGCATCGTTACAAAAATACTTGTTTTCAAGTATACTTGTTTTGCATTTTAAAATGTATACCATTACTCGTCCTACAACGACCCATACAATTAGCAATAATCCCATTATGATTATTAGTATGATGTTGATAATAATAATAATAACAACAACAATAAGCATCATCATCGTCATAATAATGCACAAACACACAGTGGTGATAAAAACACGCACCTATGTGGTCAGGGTACGTACTAAACCCAATTGAACACGGAAACGTTAGTGAGACTGTATCAGATGGTGTACATCTGGAAGTGAGCGGAGCTGAAGTGGGCCCGGATCGTTAGCAGAGCTCGCCTCCCCTCCGCAGCAGAACGCCGCCGCGGCACAGGGCCTGGCACGCACGAGGGCCTCCCACACGCTGGACCAGTCCTGCCCAGCGTTTCCTTCCCAGTTGCTTGGCTAGCTGAGCAATCAGGTCACCTCTCTTTCCTGTGTCGCTTCTGGTCAATTGTTCCCCCCGTCCCGCACGGCCTGCAGCTGTTGCGGATGATGTCACTCCTGATGGGCCTGGGGGTCTGTGTGTTTTTTTTGCTCCGCTGCACAAACACACGCACAGGCTACTGTGGGTGGCTCGGTTTCACCGTGGAAAGTGATGCATCAATACACGTGCATCCTGGGAAGGCAGGAAGTGATTCAAAACAACATTCTGGGACATGTAGTGTTTTGCTGATAAGCGCTGATGCACACGTGCGATGGGTCAACTTGCATCTTGCATTTGGCGAGCGGCACTCGCAAAATGGTGACCGAGGGCTTAAGATTTGAGCATGTTTAATAATCAAAGGAAGCGCTGGATCAAAGGGTGGATCTGTAGTGTAATGGGTAGGGAACTGGGCTTGTAACTCAGAAGTTGCCGGTTCGATTCCCAGGTGGGGGCACTGCCGTTGTACCCTTGAGCAAGGTACTTAAGCTGAATTGCTTCAGTAAAAATATCCAGCTGTATAAATGGATTGTATGTAAAGAAATGTCAATTGTGTAAGTCGCACTGGATAAGAGCGACTGCTAAATGCCTAAAATTTAAATGTAATGTAAATGTGGATCTCTCATGGACTTGTAAAGATGGGCTTTTTTCAGCCAACTGGTTTAAATAAAAACGTGCTGATTAATATTGTTTTCAACCATAATAAATGTACATTTAACTTTGTGTTTTCAACCAAATGTGACACAACCAAAAATGATCCTGATACTATTTTCAATCATAATTGTGACAAAACCAACCAAGAGTCAATATTCATTCGATTTGATGGCCGATGCCTGCCAGTCAGTTCAGAACGGTTTTGCTGTAGATTGGCAAATCAGTCCAAATGAGCAATCTTGTCTATGGATGTAATCGCTGTCCCAAACCATAACCTCAACCCTATTTCGGGATTCAGGGAGGAACATGGACTGTCTTTTTCGGTCAAAAGGCTTACAGCAACTGTGGGGAGTCTGGCTCCATTCTTGTCTGGGAGTCATTGGCTGTTTTGACTATGAGTAAAGTTTGTGGTCTCCAAGGGGGCCCTACGCCTGTTGAAGTCACTTCAGAGACTTTGTTGTTGGAAATCTTAACTTTATTGTTTTTTTTATTGCATATGTTACAAAGCGTACTGCTCAAACAACCAAACGCTTGGAGAAAATTGAAAACGTTGCGTTGCAATCACGGCTGTTTTAACACAAGCCGGGCCCCTGCGCTCTCCCTCCCTTCTAGGCCCCCAGGTTTGGTTAGGCCTCCTGGACTGTGGCTTGCGGTGCCTTTAGTGGTAGTTTTCATCAGTTCTTTGCTTGAGGTGTTTTGCTGTGGGTGCAACATTGTGTGGTCTTGTCATTGCTTAGTTCCTTGTTTTGTAATGATTCAATATGGTAGATGTGAGCCGTTAAATATTGTAGAAGAAGAGCGCCAGGATATGAGCTAGCTGGAAGGGCCTCACATCTGTGGACAAGTTTTCTCCAGTTGTTTGTTTTCAAGACATCTGCAGCCACCACCTTTTGATTCTTGCCTGAACTAAACTTCTATTAAATGCCAATATGGGTCAAACTTGGGATGAACTAGGATGACTTCCACCAAATATAGAGGCAGAATTCATCTTAGCGAAAACATGAATATTATATTCTTATTGATTCACAACTCTTGAGTGGCCATTGGCAGGTTGTGTTTTCTTTTTCTTTCTTTCAAATGAAAAAAAAAAGGTAATTAGAGCTTGATTTTGTATTCCAAATTAGATTAAATTCACCATCATGCGCTTAAGCGTATGCTTAGTTTGTTTCATGCATGAGACAGTATATTTTTTCCCCTTGTCTCTTAATGTCTATCGATTGCGCCATTGCAGAGTCATGACTGAGATGGTTCTCTGAAAGGTAATGGCAGCATTTGAAAAAAAAAAAAAAATAAAAATGTCGTAGAAAAAGCCAACAATACACACTGATGATTCTCACCGCTTTCAAGGGCAGGTTTCAGGGACATAAATGCAGGACTGTGTTACTGTGTGTAAGAACAAAGCCCACAAACCAGCCTACACAAAACCATGACACCATCACTGGCAAAAGCCCAGCGAAGCCATCACGCTAAATGACATAATGGCCATACGTTCCATCAAACAATTAATTCAGACGGATTATGAGCGGGGCTAAACTAAACGAGCAAATAAAATAACCATAGGGCCGGAACGCGGGAACACAATGAGAACATAAGAGCATTCTGCGATGACAACGGTTTTAGCCGCTAACACATTTGGAAAACAGCTCAATGCTTTCATTAGCAGACCCGTGCTTCCCAGCATCTCAGGAACTGTACTTACACTGCCCGTAGAAGACAACATAGCCAACTGCCAAATGAGTAGGCCCGTGGCCTAATCATTCATGGCACCCGTCACGCTAGCGGGAGGCCACGCTGACTGGCGCTAATGGGTAAACAATCATATGCACGGACTATCTTGGGCAAAATGGGCATGCTTGTGGCAAACTCGGTTGTCTTTTTCAGGTATGCGAGAAAATGGCACGGTACTAAAACAGGAAGAAACCGAGCGGGGATGTGAAACTGTGGGAAAGCACCGGCAAACACGGCCTCCTGCGCTCGCGCTAACGCTAACGGTAAGATGATCAAGCACCCAGGTCTCTACATTCAACGTAGGTTGCAATTTTTTTTTCCAATGACATTTTAAACAGGCATTCCATTGTTCTATAAATATATTTGCATGTTGATCTACAACATTGCCATGGAAATAAGCCGCAGAAAAAAAACTGTTGCTGGCTGAGGCAACCATCTGATTTTGAGATGTGATTAAAAAAAAAGGAGTGTTTGTTTTAGCTTGATCACAGCAATTTGTTGGCAAGTGGGTGTTTTTTTTCCCAACAATAAATTGGGGTGAACCGTGACATAGTAACACCCTTTAGATGTACCAGCTGATACCGATCATATGATCCTGATCTAGCCATGTTGTCCTGACGAACACAGGCTGAAAACGTACAGTGTTCCGTGAGCTTCGCCTCCCGTCAAGCTCCTGTCAAACAAACAAAAGCAATGATAGTTTGGAAAGGCATAAATATCGGGTGACCGTCTCCTGGAGCTTTGAAGTGCACAGATGTTGAGCTTTTCATTCAAGCAAACAGAGAAACAAAATCGCAACCTCACCTTCCGCATGCGATGAGTCTTAAATAACCATCGGAACTGACTTAAAGCCGTCTAACGTCTAGAGAAGTCTAAGATGGAGAGAGAGCGCACTGTTGACTACACACACTGACAGCTCATTTTAGTCCAGCTTTGTACAGGAGGTTCATGTTAACGTTGCTGTAAAGCAAAGTACAATTGACATGTGTTCTGTGAGCATGTGTCTGCTTGAGACCTTCTGGCAGCCTTGGATTAGATCATGTCTTGGCTTGTTCAAAGCCATGAATATTTACATCATTGGGTCATGTGGTACCTCACACAAAACATCAAGGCCACATCAAGGAATTTCTCCAGCCAATGGCATGAGACAGATAACCCGTCGGTAAGAGGGTAAGTATGTGGAAACGTGTTTTCTTAGGAGACCACTTGTTGTATTAAAAAAAATATATATATATATAAAATATAAAAAAATGCTTGGCGACTGTACTGCTCACTGTGCTGCTAACCTTTGCGAACTACACTGTAATGAATATAGCGTTCTGCTAATTAAATTTGCCTGTGCTCTCTTTCCTTAGAAAGAACACACTTTGCCTGATTAGGCAAGGTAAATATACACTTTGGTGGCAGAAGCGAGAGTGACGTGAAAAGCAGTGTATGATAAGCCCCAATCAGAACTAGTACCCATGTAAGTGACTGCACATTACACAATAATCTCCCCTCTATCCCCGTCCCTCGAGACCACTGTACCGCTACTATATGGATGAAAAAAGTGGTGTAGTGTTAATGCTTAGCCCGTTTGCTTGTTGTAATACTTCCTTCAAATTCTACACTCAAGACGGGTGTTTTTTCATTTATTGGCCATGTTATTACACACCATATACAGTGTATATATATATATATATATATATATATATATATATATATAATTAAAACCATTATTATCCTCAACTAGGGTTGAGCCAGATGAGGTAGCAGTCATTATAGTAATTGTTCTAAACACAAATTACTGTTTAAACATCCAGTAAAAATGTTAGTTGAGCTGGACCAGCATCATAAAATGCTATCAGATGACAAGTTGTCCTGACCTTGAAATGGTGCTCACATTAAATGTTTTTTGGTTTTTTTAATGATGTTTTGGTATGAAAGATCTCAGATTATGGCCCCATTTTAGGCCAGCACACAATCACAGAACAAGCTCCAAATCAATGACCCACTTTCACCAATGCGTGCATGCTGGTGGGTTAAATAGTCACTTTAACAGCTTAATGCTTAAACTGCTTTCAATTGGTTTTGAATTTTTTAAGGTTATTTTTCCCTGTGGTGCCTTTTTAAGATTCTGGGTTGTGTTTGTGCATGCGTGTGTGTAATGCAAGAAAAATGTGATATTTATCTTACAAAACAGGAGCATTTAGAAGCAGTGGTTCTGGCGACAAATAAAATAATTAACTGACATTAAACACAGTGGAAAAAGTCTATTTTCATGCCCTTTGTATTAACAAATGTCCAGGATAACTGTATTTAATAAACTTAAATTCAATCCTCAATGCACTTCCCTCAGTTCATTTCAACACAGGAAATGGGAGGCTGACATTTGTATTGTCGTGGCGGCGTATTCGATTTGACCTGGCTTATTTTGAGAAAAGGCCACATCACACGTCCCCAGCATTTCCCCACTCTTTGGAAACAGTCACAGCATCTATGCTTAAGAGGTTAGCGGTCCACACAGAATCCCAGCATTCCCATGTTCTCTACACATTACATTACATTACAGGCATTTAGCAGACACTCTTATCCAGAGCGACTTACACAGTTTCATATTTATTTACATACAATCCATTTATACAGCTGGATATTTTTACTGAAGCAATCCAGGTTAAGTACCTTGCTCAAGGGTACAACTGCAGTGCCACACCTGGGATCGAACCTGCAACCTTTGCGTTACAAGGCCAGTTCCCTAACCATTAAACTAACACTGCCGCCTATACAGACACACCGATGCCTTCGACAGGAGGGCTGAAGCACCCGCTGCTCTGTACATCACGGTACAGCAGGATGACATCATGTTTTTCAAACACATGATCCCACCGTTCCAGCATCTCGAATTCAGAAGAGCTGAGCTCATAAACGCACCGATAATGAGATAATCCCTCCGCCCCGGCGTAAAACGCCTCAAAATCCTCACAGAGCGGCTTCTGCGCAATCTCTCAGGGGAGGGGGGGGCGCGGTACGGCGACGGAAAACGCAGACGTTACCGTCGAAGGCGCCGGCACACCTTTCCCTTTGCGCTCGTGCGCCTTCACGACCGCCGTGATGCACGTGCAGGACAACTGAAATGTCTCTTGGCTGCTCGGTTCGATGTTTGGATGTTTCCGATGCGCTGGGGCGGGATACAGCTGTGTGAGGTATGGAGCCGGAGTTGTTGTAAGCTACTGTGGCTGCCGATCCTCCTGAAAGCGAGCAATTTCTCAACAGCAGTGAAATCGGACAAAGCTCACAGTCTGCCTGTAATCAGGACAGAGCTTGTTTTTTGGGCCACGCTTTAAGGCTATCTGAGCGCAGGAATTATACTTACTTTTTTTCCCTTACTGCACAATGTCGTCCAACAGTCTTAAACTGACTCCCAACTAAATTATTATCATTGTTACTACTGCTGCTGTTACTATTGCTATCGTATACTATTGCTATATACTAATACTATACTATATACTAACTCTATAGTTAGTATATACTAATACTAAACACAAGAACCTCAGCGATATGAATCACAGTCCCGGACTGACCAATCAACCGGACGGGTTATGAAACTGGAAGTAGCGTACACAATTACGCCTTATTAATACGAAGATATTATCACTGATGCACAAAGGTGGGCATTAAACTATAATTAATCACATTTTCAATTGATAAAAAACATGAAATGCTCCCAAAATTTGACAAAATGGCATGTCTTACCACTATGGCTTACGAATACAGAGTGGGAAACTCAACAGTGTTTTATACAAAGAAGGACGAGAACAAAATCAAACAGTTCACAAAAGAAGCCAAAGACTAGTTTACTGCTATTATTACTACTGCTTATATTCATACTACTACTACTACTACTGTTACTAATGCTTCTATTAATACTAATATTACTACTATTATTACTACTGCTTGTATTCATACTACTACTGTTACTACTACTATTCTTACTGCTTATATTCATACTACTACTGTTACTAATGCTTCTATTAATACTACTGTTACTACTGCTTATATTCATACTACTACTGTTACTACAGCTTATATTCATACTACTACTGTTACTACAGCTTATATTCATACTACTACTGCTCCTATTCATACTACTACTGTTACTACTGTTTCTATTAATACTACTACTGTTACTACTACTATTCTTACAGTTTCTTTTCATACTACTACTGTTACCAGAGCTTATATTCATACTACTACTGTTACTACTGTTTCTATTAATACTACTACTGTTACTACTACTATTCTTACTGTTTCTTTTCATACTACTACTGTTACTACAGCTTATATTCATACTACTACTGCTCCTATTCATACTATTACTGTTACTACTGCTCCTATTCATACTACTACTGTTACTACTGTTTCTATTAATACTACTACATTTTCAATTGACATTTTTGTCATTTAGCAGATCATCTTATCCAGAGCGACTTGCAAGATGTGCATTAATAGTAGCAACTACGACTGTTACTACTGCTCCTATTCATACTACTACTATTACTAATACCAAAATCAGACATCTTATTCAGACATTCAGAAGAAGCCCTTCATGGCTAACTAATACATAAGCATTTCTCAAGTATAAAAACCCATTAGGCCAATATGACTCGTTGCAAAAACACATCGTTTTTTAAACGCCTGGTTAATTGGCACAAACATGGGAGTGAAAGACAGAAAACAGTTGACCAAAAAAAGTTAATTTTTGAAAGTATACTGAATGATTAATCAACGAGAGGCTTTAATCCCCTCCTGCAGAAGGTCAATCAGTGTAGCGGGAGCCTAAATGAATTGTTTCCTTCCTCGAGCACAGCAGATCTGAAGCCGGGTTAACTGTGTGTGTCCCTCTGAGCCCTGTCCCCCAGGTCAAATGCCAGGAGACAATGGCAAACACGGGCCTGGCTTGGTTTCCTCCACCGAGACATCTAAACACAACCACGAGGGGCCGCGGGGTCAGGATCTCAACTCCAATGCATTTATATCGCAGATGCATAATTGAGAATAATAACAGTGCACGCCAAGAGAGACGTTTCCCTTTATGGCGCTCGTATTTTGTACGTCGATTCAAACAAACTCGTTTCCTCTTTAGACAGCGAGTGGAACGCGTCTGTCTGGCAGGCGTCCCTGTCCATCGTAAGAAACGCACTGGACCACCACACAAATACGCTAAAACGGAAACACGGGGAAGTAAAAAATAAAACAAAATGAAATCCAATATTAACCTGGGACGTTGTGGCCTGATATAGACCCCAAAACCATATTTCTGGAAAGGCAGAACATTGGGGATTACAATATTAAAGGGAATGGACTCTTTCAGTTGACCTACATCACTGCAGTGCTTTCAAATAATCCTTACAGATATGTTTGGGATATGGCTGTGGGTTGAACATGAAAATTGTGAAATCTGCAAAAAATGACAAAAGTAAATACAGTTAATTGGTGCTTGGGAATTAGAATAAAGTCGGTTAATGTTCTTGAAGATGATAAAAAGATATAGTAGGTATTGCAGAAAATGAACAGCATTTACAGAAGGATACTTTTCATTCGGTGGAAAAAGTGTCCTTAACAAGCAAAAGCATGAGCAACTGAAGGATCATGAAGCTGAAATTGTTGCCATTGTAAATGTGGAACAGTATTCTGCACTTAAAATGCACAACAACAAAAAATCTAAAGTACTCCATGGCAGAGAATTCCGTTTCCAGTGCTCATTAAACTCTCCAGTGCAACACTTCAAACCAATTAGGTAAGCTAGTATAGAAACATTGAAACTAATTTCATCAAATAGAGCTTTAGTCTTTGGTCACCCAAAAGCCACGGGCCAGACCAATTACGAGGCTAATTGGTTTCTAATCTTTAGCCATTTTTAAGTCCTACACCCCACAAGTATCCAGTAGGCTTGAAAGCAGGGGTAATTCCATCAAGCACTGTAAAGCGCTATATGCATCTGTGTATGGATTTCCTTGTCCAGTAATTTGTATAAAGGAAACAACAGTTTATTATATGAAATGTTTTTTTTTCCCCCAGACTAAATAAAAGGAAACATCTGTGTGAATGGCCTAAAATAAATAAATAAACAACATTGTAGCACTTCCTTAAATTTGCTACTCAGAAGGTTAAGGGCAAACAGCAACTTGGGGGTATTGAATTCCCTGAATGATAAATACTGGAAAACTACAGCATTTTGTGTTTTATTAAGGCCTTACACTTCACTGGAAAACAAACAAATAAATATGAGTATGATTAGCCTACATAGTCCCTGCTTGTATAATGTCAAGCATCCCACGTAGCCACCATTACTTATCAAAAAAAATTAAAAAATAAAATAGAATAAAAAATAAAAGGGGGGGAGAGGGGGTATGGAGGACAAGCTGTTCTCTCAGTAGGGCCATTGTGGCACTGCCGTGGTGTTGAAATGAAACCCCCACTCCGTGTGTTTATGAACCCTCAGGAAATACCAGGACAAGCATTCCAGCTCTACAGCACTTCTGGCCCATGTGACTGGAAACACACAGGCCAGATTGTTTTCATGTTTGCTCAATGACTGCGCTATGATAAGAACGTTTTTTCTCCTTCTTCTTAAAGATAATAATAAAATAAATTCTGGTGCCTGCACGATTGGAGATGTAATCTTCCATCTCTCTTGCATTTCCGCGTCAATCGCAGGTCGTATTGTTAATTTATATGACGCCCGTTTTACGTCTCGGAGCAATCAGACTTTTGCAGCTTTGCTCAAGTGTCCGACCTTCATTAGCATATTGCAGATGCTACTGAAATCACTCACCTTGGGGCCGTTCAGAGCTATATAAATACGTTAATTTACACTAATCTCGGAGAGCTGCAGTCTTGTACATTAAGAGTGACATTTACAGTGGAATTGTTTACGGTGTGAGTGCTATAATGTGCAATATATGTACAGTAAATGTAGGTACAGTAAGAGTAAAAAGACAGAATACGTCAAATAAATTAAAGCGTTGTAAATGAAATTATGCATGGATGTATTGTGAGCATAAATCCTCTTCTTGCAAAAGCATATTTTCCAGATAAATTTGAACAACAACAACAATAATAACATTAATAAATAATAAAAACAAAACAGCACATCTTCGCTACACACAACGATCCCACTTAAAAGTAGGCCAAGCATTTTACTGAACAAAAGGTAGGTCAAATCTTGTGTAACCAACAGTATTCAGGAGTTGTTTTTTTAAATCCTAATGATTTACTACAGCAAAAAAAAGCATGAATATATTTGTCTGGGGACAGTGGTTTAAAGCCTCCTTCTTGAACCATCTAAGATATCTACCCTACAGTAGAAAAAATCATAGCAAAAAAGATTTAAAAATAGGACACAAATCACAGAGAAAGTGCCACTGATTCCATTTCTGCACACCACTTCTCATAAATTAGTAAGTAACCTAATATCACCATCAATAGTAGTAGTAGAGGCATCTGATTAGCATGGATATCAATAGCATTCGGTACCATCGGCACCAGTGCTAAACGCACAGATTCAGAGAAAAGTGTAAAAATGTAAAAGGGAGGAGAACTGAGCAATGAGCCTGGGAAATGAGTCCTGGAATATACCTCCATTCCAGTGCTTATTGAAAACTTTATTGTGTGCTATTATTATTGCGGTGGAGAGGGGGGAGGGTGAGGGGGCGGGCAGCTGTAGATTATGGCAACACAGTGCAATTACTGTCAGGCACAGTGAAACAGACCCTTTTTGTTTTGATGCAATCTGTACGGCAGGCCTGCAGAGTCGGGGACCCAGTGCCATTTGCAGACACGCTTTCACTATGAAAATAACTCCGCACATGCACTTATTGACTCTGCTACAACTGTGTGCGAATATTACTATTATTTTTCCCCCAAAGCAAAGCTGATTAGCGTTTAAGCTACAGAAACAACTATACCATCTCCTTCACTGCTGGAGAAAGAGTGTAGACTTCCTCACCATACAAGCAGCCTTAGCTGTATTGCGGGTTGCTCGATTCAATCAGCCAAGGTGAAGCATGGCATGGAGGCATTCTAAGAGCAATCCCTCACCAGAACCCACAAGCAATACCTTATGTAAAGCTAGCCTGCTGTAGGCTGAACATACAATGCCCCTTTGAAGTGTACACCCGGTCTCAAAAAGTTCACCTTTTGTTGCCTTATTGCCTGAAATTAAAATATATTAAATCAGACTTTTTCCACCTTTATTTACACATTTTGCCCAATAAATTCCATGTGTTCCAAAACTTTGAGAATTTAAATAAAAAATAAAAAACTAGAATAACTTGGATTGATAAGTCTACACCACGCTTATTATACCAATTGTAAACTAGCTCAGGGGTAACCAATCACCTTCCAGATCACACACCAAGCTAATTGGTCTCCACCTGTGTTCAATTCTAGTGATTCTGATTACTTCAGAATAAAATCAGCTGTTCCATAGAGGAGTCCACTGCTGGGTAGTGCATTTCAGAGTAAAGCATCCACCATGAGCAACATAGAGCTTTCAAAAAGATAAAGTTAGGCATACCAGGAAATTGGTATAGAAAGATTTCAAAGGCCTTAAATAACCCTTAGGGCATTGTCAAGATCATAATTAAGAAGTGTAAGGTGCATGATACCACCAGGACCTTGCCTAGATCAGCAGAGTCAGTGGCATTTTCCCTGTGATTTGTGTCCTATTTTAACATCTTGCCTAGATTGTCCGTCCAAGCTGGCCGACCGAGCAAGAAGGAGACTGATAAGAGTGGCCACCAAGAAGCCAATGGCAACTATGAAAAAGCTACAGGACTTTATGGCAGAAAGTGGTCAATGTGTGCCTGTATCAACAATACAGAAAGCTCTCCACAATTCTGGTCTGTATGGTAGGGTGGCAAGAAAGAAGCCAGTACTCAAAAAAGTCCACATTCAGTCCTGTTTGGGATATGCAAAAAAACGCTCTGAAGATTATGAAACCATAAGGTAAAAAGTTTTGTGGCCAGGTGAAACCAAGATAGAAATATCTGGCCTAAAAATGCACATTTAGCAAAACATGTTGCATTTATCAAAAACCCAATACAGCACATCACCCAAAGAACACCATCCCTACTGTAAAGCATGGTGGTGGCACCAGCATTCTGTTATGGGGGTGTTTCTCGTCGGCAGGGACTGGGGCACTTGTCAGGATAGAAGGGAAAATGGATGGAGCAAAATACATTAAAAATCTTGAGGAAAAGCTGGTGCCCTCTGCAAGAAAGTTGAAATCAGAAAGGAGGTTCACATTTCAGCTTGACAACAACCCAAAGCACACAGCTAAAGCAACAGTGGACTGGCTAAAAAATCAAAAAGGTGAATGTCCTTGAGTGGCCTAGTCAGAGCCCTGACCTAAATCCTATTGAAAACCTGTGGAATGACTTAAAGAGAGCAGTCGATAGACAGTCCCCACGCAATCTGACTGAGCTTGAACAGTTCTGTAAGGAAGAATGGGCAAACGTTGCCCAATCTAGGTGTGCAAAGTTGGTAGAGACATATATCCAAACAAACTCATGGCTGCAATTCAAGCAAAGGGTGCTTCTATCAAGTATTAACTCAGTGGGGTGTAGAGTTATCAATCCAAGTTATTCTATTCTTTTCATTGTTAATTAATGTTTTGAAAGTTTGCAAAAAAATTCCCCCAGTTGGAAGTTGTAGGGTAAAATGTGTAAATAAAGGTGGAAAAAGTCTGATTTCATGTGTTTTAATTTCAGGCTGTAAGGCAACAAAAGGTGACATTTTTGAGACGGGGTGTAGACTTTAAATGGGCACTGTATCTGCTCCCACATTCAACACAAAGCTCCAAAGAATTTTTCAACATCTACAAATAGCCTTTCCTCATCCATGTCTGTTTATGGCCACCCTACTACAACTGGATATCAAGTTTACTATGTGGGGTTCTGTGACCAAAGTGGAGAGCAGTCTCCAGCAGATCTCTGTAACTGATAACCGCAGTTATTTCACAAAATGAAACTTCACTTATCCAAGCTGGCGATCCGTTCGTTATTGAAGCACACTTAATGTGCACGCCCTATTTGAAATGCAAGGTGCTGTGTATCGCACCATATTTCTTTTCTGAGATGTGGCTAATTGACTTTTTCCAGCTTTAAGTATGATGCACCAAACTGATAGTTTACACTATGGTGTTTGACATCCTTGAATATTATATTTTTCGATGCCTCCACATTTCGCTCCGATGCACGCCCTTTCCCCCCGACGTGCACGACGGCGCGCGTGAGAGAGAGTGCTCCCCTAATGGCCTCTGCATCAGCGCGAGCCGCACGTACGCAGCCCCGGCACTTCTCATCCACCGTAATGGAGGGCTAATATGTTTTCCGCTTATAATGCGTTTGCATGCACACAGGCTGCCTGCAGTCTGCTTTGGGCTTAGATTTCCCGAATGGAACCGAGAGCGAGGAACGCGGGCACAAGACGAAGCAATTATAAAAGCCACCTAAAGTACCGCAGCTGTCAACACGCTGACTTCTAATGAAGGCCAAAAAAAAAACAAAGGGAGCAGAATTTGAACATTTTTTCATCCTGGCAGTGGATATTATCCAGCGCCGACACAAACTGCCAGCTTACGCATTTAAACGAGCCTCTGAGATGTCTGGAAGCCCGTTAAGGAACTTAACTTTCCATTTAAATTAGACGATTAAAAAGCAACTTCAAAAGTGTAACAACACGGAGCGCGGCAGAGGAAAACAGCCGAACGTTTTGTCACTGTCCTCTTAACAGCAAAGGAATGCAATTCAAGTCTCTTACCTGTGGATATCCGAGGTTTCTTTTTTTAGGTACTCTGTAAAACCACTTTTATTTCCCCATCAATCATAGGGTATGCCTGAATAAAAAAAAACAGGGGAAAAAAAGATGTTACAACACAACGGAGCACAATTTATTCCGATACGGACAGCAGAAGCTTTACTAAGATGCTGACCATTGAAAGGCAAAGTAATATGAAGCAAACTCACGTGGAGGCCTTAACATGAGTACTTTGATTTCAGCAATACAGGGAGAGGACAAGCTTGATTAAAATATGTCTGTAGACATTCTTGAAGGTCACGTACAGAATGTCATACAGTATGGTACTTACATGGCTGGTCTGTGAACTACAGTTCACTAAAGTATATTCACTACCTGTATATATTAAGGGTTGAAATTCTTAACTGGTGCACATGGGCAAGTGTGCCCTTCAAAAGCATTCAGCACAAATTAAGCACCAAGCAGATGATGCTAGCAACCATGAACTGGTTTGATATTTGCCCATGTTAGAACGTGCAGTAAGTTATTTTGGTTACAAAGTGGAGTTGAATCTTATTGAACAGTCCAACACTGAAACTATTTGGGAACGCTCAAATACAGTTTAAATAATTTCCTAAATGCAATGCAGACAACTGGAGCAGTTTTTTGATGTGCAATCACGTCAAATGTACTCCGCATCACTCTCCTTCTACCACTCTACATCTTCATACCCATATACTCCTCTAAGTACTTTCCATCTCCAACCATCAATACAAAGAGGAGACAAGGCTCTCATTAACTCATACTTCTCCAAACCAGTTTTTTACTCCCTGTATTAATGATTGAACGCACACACAACACACACGCACACTTCTCAGAGAAAAACAAAACATGGCCTTGGCTCTCATTAAAGCTAAGGGCAAGGCTTTCCTCGGCTAAGCGCGCGTACACATTTTGCACACACTTGCTAATGTCGGCAAGGAGAGGTCAGTGCGGTAGTTGCTTTCTCATGTTTTCACAAAACATGAAATGAGCAGTGACAGCTGAGCTCCTCTCAAGACAAGAATGTGGTGGAGGTTATTACCGACTGGTTTTAATGATGCAGATTACAGTGCGCAGTGTGTACAAAAGCCCCCTTGATTTCCCAAAGCTTTATCAAAACACTGACACACTGTGCCAACGCAGCAAGCAAAGCCCAAGACAAAAATGATGTGTCTTTTTTTCCCCACCTCAAGGGCAAAACAGCCATTTCTGCTTTTGGCCACGTAAAATGGCAGAATGTCTATAACCTAGCGGCAGGTTATCCATACTGGAGTGCAGTGGCACATATGGGCCACTAAACTCAGAGTAATTATGTCTGCAGCATTCCACAGCTCTCTCCTTCAATCAACCTCCAAGTTCTGCCGCTGCTTTGATACAAGACACACGTGACACCGTCCATGCTAAGATGATTTAATAATAACAGCTGTAAAAAGGATGGCACCTTCAATATTATATTTGTCCTAAATTATTAAACAATCAGTTGGCTAATAAGCACATCACACATTTAATATCCCCATTAAATAAGGGTGTCTGGATTCAATGCAAAATAAAGTCACTTGTGCCAGCATGGGTATTATCTGAATGACGTCAGGGGCTTGACAATCACATTTAAGAGCAGATCACAAAAACATGGCACATACCGCCAGACCCTTGAGCCTTAGACACACAACACAGCTCTGAAATATGTTTATATAAAAGCTTTGTCTGCATTTACTTCACACTAGATAAAAACAGCTGCACGCGGAAATAATATCCTCCTGTCTTTGGTAGCACAATGCGTGCATATTTCAGAAAGTGTCAAAATACAACCAATATAGTCTCAAACTTTAAAGGCCATGATTAACTGTTCCTGTGAAGCAAACAAATTCAATTTGAAGTTTGCTTTTGATTCCTAATAAAACCTCACTTGAAGATTTATTACACTTTGAACTTTGTTGCAGGCGTAATTGGAAATTAATATTTGAAGTCTGCCCTTAGATAACTGTAACTGTAATCTGCAAATTTCCTAATATGATATTCATGTCCCGACTACTAATGGGCGGTTTAATGAAAACTACAGTTTTAACTCGTGTGTGCCTGCACTTGCATTCACATCTTCAAATTATTCCAATAATATTCAGCTTCACTTCATACACTGAAATGGAAAACAAACGCTTTGTTGGAAAAAAAAATGTTTTTCACTAAATTAGCATATTTTTAATTAGAGGCTAAATCTGAATTTATATAACCTTTTATTTACAGTTGAATTAAATCAGCCTTTTTCTCTTAGCATGAACACCAACTGGAGCACATTTTGGATCATGCAGGATTCTCTAGATCAGCTGAGTAGGATAGGTGTTTTCAGCCTTTCTTTTTCTTTCTTTCTAAGAATTGCCATTGGTGGACCCACAATCTAGCACCACCACTGAAGATATAACCACTGTGTCCAGAATGCACTTGAAATGCAGCAGTCCAAATCATGAAATGACAAAGGAGCTGCCAGGAACACCATTATCCATGTACTTGTCCAAGCACCCTCTCCAAATAAAGAAGAACAAGCCATTATATAAGCACTTTCACCCCCACGTGAAGTCCCTCACTTGATGCTTGTGACAGATTTATTTTTCTTTTCAATTTTAAAGAAAAAAGGTGAATTATCACAGAGAGCTTGTAGTTTTCTTTCAGGATTCAATGCATACATTTGAAAGAAGTTGATCTAATTTGGGGTAAACAGCCATGGTCTAATATATCCATAACAATAATTCAGCTAGAAGAAAGCACTGCTGGGCAAACGGTCTCCGCTTTCTCACAGAAACACGGACATTTTCGCACCTGGGAGGGAGGGCTGTTCGGAGGCGTTTACGGCAGTGCCTGCGTGGGAGCGGAGCGCGCGGCTCTCTGTTTACACAGCGTCGCTGGCCAGATCGTGTGTCTCGCGCGCCTCGCCGCGAGCACACCCGCCGAGCCCATTATCGCAGGTACCGCGCGCGAGAGCACGATCTCCGCTCGCCGACAGGAACCAGAGCTGCGGGCTCGGCTCGCCTCCTGAAAAGCTGCACTGTCTGCACAACTGTTCGCGCGGCCAGATTTCGTTCACAGCTTCCCGTTGCCGTCGGTATTAAAGCAGCGCGCAAATGTGTGTTGTGGACAGCTACGCCCAGGAAGCAGATATTTGCTATTCAAATATACGTTTTCCTTACCTTTTCCTGGGCTCCTGGAACACTGTATATTTACCCCTTGTAAAAGTATATTTATTACATTACTTTGTTCTTAAATAAATTGGACACGCGGGTTACTTCTATACTCCTACAGACCCCTCAAAGCCTTGGTTGGGCCAATACTCACTATAATGAATCGCAATGGACTAAATGCAGTTCAGTATAAAGAATGTGCACTGATGGGGGGGAAAAAGGCTTGTCTATGTTTTATGTTTTATTTTTTTAAGGCCGTTGCTAAGAGCTTTGCTTATAAAACAGATACTATCATGTACTGCAGCAGCTACTGATGTGGCAAATGCAGACAAAGGCTTTAAAAACAAATTGATTTGTGCCCTCTTTGTACATAGGCTTTTGAGGGTGAAATATATTCTCCCGTTTTGACAGTGTTGTGCTGGCACACAGAATGATTGCGAGCAATCTCGGCAGAGTATCTTGCATGCTGTGATCGTCTTACAACTGGATTAAACTCATTCTCAGATAGATGCCATTATAGACGCCATTAAATGTAGCGGCTAGCGAAACACGCAATGAGCAGATTTGAATAATTCATTTAGGCTGGTCATGCTGCAGGGAGTATTTTTCTCCATATTCAAATTGAAACGCACATTTGTTATGATTGGCGATGAGAAGGTCAACGTTTGAAGAAACCTTATTTTAACATCCAGCATCAATTAGCGGCTACTTTTCGGGCAGGAGTAACCTTCTGCCTGAAATGTGTGCGCGCGTGTGTGTGTGTGTGTGTCTGTGTCAGAGAGAGAGAGAGAGAGAGAGAGAGAGAGAGAGAAAGCAAGCGAGTGGCAGCTATTAGTCTGAGTCATATTGCTACTACTAAATGAAATCCTGATAATCGTGCCTACAGATAATGGTGCCCTGATGTTTTTTCTCAAACATTTTAAATCTATTGCATGTTGTGGCCACATTTTCCTAATTATTGCATTCAAATTTAACACACCAATAAGGTGTTGGCCACTCCAACGTCACACCAATTTTGAGTGATGCAACGGTGAATAGGATTTTATAATTTGATTATTATATGCAATCTAATACTAATTGTTTCATGTGCCATGTTGTTACAATTACACCTCTGAATTTAACAAATATCTGAGTGTTCATGGATTTTGTATCAGATTTTCAACGGGTCATGCAAGGCTGTTGATTTCGCTAATATGCTAATTTTTCTCATTTGTGGGACATCTAATAGGGTGTCACCGGTTAATGTAAATAGATTTCCTGGAAATGTTAGCAAATGGCATATACAATGGGGGAAATAAGTATTGAACACATCAACATTTTCCTAGTAAATGTATTTCCAATGAGGCCATTCAAGTGAACTTTGCACCAGACTTTGGTATTAAGTCAAGAAATCCAGACAAAAAATCTAAACATTAAAGTCCATATGTAAATAAAGTTATGTGTAATAAAGTGGAATGACATAGGAAAAAAGTATTGAACACACTAACTGAAATTAATTCAATACTTAGTGGAGAAGCCTTTGTTTGTAATGACAGCTTCAAGGCGCTTTCTGTATGAAGTAACTAATCGCCCGCAGTATTCAGGTGTGATTTTGGCCGATTCCTCTACACAGATTGTCTTTAAATCTTGAAGATTGCGGGGGGCCTCTTGTGAATCTGGATCTTCAGATGCTTCCACAAATGTTCAATTGGGTTTAAGTCAGGTGATTGACTGGGCCATTCCAACAAGTTGATTTTCTTTCTCTGAAACCAATTGCGAGTTTCCTTTGCTGTATGCTTTGGATCGTTGTCCTGCTGGAAGGTCCACCCACGTCTCATCCTCAGCATCCTGGTGGATGGCAGCAGGTTCATCTCAAGAATCTCTCTGTACATGGC